>CAMRHE010000384.1:0-1200000 GCA_947044405.1 Leptodactylus fallax
AGGACATGATGCAGTGGGGGGCAACCTGGGTTAAGGACATGAATCTGTGGGGGGCAACCTGGAGGGGGACATGAATCTGTGGGGGGCAGCCTGGAAGGGGAACATGAATCTGTGGGGGGCAACCTGGAGGGGGGGGGACATGAATCTTTGGGGGGGAGCAACCCAGAGGGGGACATGAATCTGTGGGGGCACATGATACTGTGGGGGCAACCTGGGGTGAGGACATGATACTGTGGGAGTCAACCTGGGGTGAGGACATGAATCTGTGGGGGGCAACCTGGAGGGGGGACATTATAAGTGGCAACTTGAGGGGGACATTATAAGGGGCATATTGTATGGGGCCACTAGGGAGCCATTATACTGTGTGAGAGCCACTAAGGGGTGTTATACTATGAGGGAGCATTATAATTTGTGGAGGTCAGGTATTTCTAGGTGGCGGTGATGGGGGGGACCCACTTATGAAATCTTTACACAGGGCCCACTAATGTGTTAAAACCCTGGTCTATATGTTAGAAACTGCCCATAAATCACCTCATTCTCAAAACTGCAACCCTCAAATAATTCAAAACAACATTTGGGAAGTTGGTTTAACCTTTAAGCGCCTCACTGGAATTTACGCAAATTGGAGGTGGTCTTTAGATATTTCATTAACTTTTTTTATATAATAATACATCCATTAAGCCCTAAAATTTACACACTCACACGGGGTTAAAGGAGAAAATGCATCTCAAAATTTGATATGCAATTTCTGCTTTTGGAGGGCAGAATCATTTTCAGGTGCCATGACGCATTTGCAGAGCCCCCAAGGTGCCTTTGCAGTGGAGAGTACCAAGAAGTGACCTCATTTTGGAAACTGCACCCCTCAAAAAAATGATCAAGGGGCATAGTGATCATTTTGACCCCAGATATGCTTTCCAAAATGAAATGCAAAATGAAATTAGTGGGAACTCGGCTGCCTCTCTTTCAATGCATACCCTTTCTAAAGATGATATATCAGACCACTAATGTGTAGGTTGGGTCAGAACAGTAGCGATATAGTACTTCTTAATGTCAGGAAGTGTCATTTCCATTCTGAGAAGAAGCTGAAGTTAACATCCTTGCAGATGGTACCAAATATAAAGCAAGTATAGCAGATTTATTGTGGTCCTGCAAACCAGGTGTAAGGGAATTGCCAGTTGAGCAATTCCCCAGTGCTGCTGCAGAAACCTGAGAGGAAGCGAATACAGAGACAGTGAGCCCTAAAGTTGACCCAGACCCTGTCCCTGCCTACTTGTCTCACTGTCCTAATGACAGGAACAACTTGGAGCCGCTCCCTACTCTGAATAAGTGACAACACAGAACGCAGACAGGACAAACAACAACAAAAGGGAGGTCAGCTAGCCAAGGGGTCGGTAACAGTCGAGCAATGCAGTACAGAATCACAATCCAAGAGAATAGTCAAAGCCAGAGGTCAGGAATAAGAATACAGGTAATAGCAGAAAAGGAGCTAGCAGGGACAAGTCACAAGACAGAATCTCAATAGCCAGCAACCATGTGTGAGCAGATGACCTGTTTATCGCAAGTCCAGGACCTGCCCCAGACTTGATTGGAAGGCATGCTGCCATTCACACAGGCAAGGCTAAGTTTAACTATTTGAGGAGCAGAAGAAACAAGGTGCAAGAGACGGGTGTGGCTGAAATTCAATTACATAGTCTAGGACAGTGTTCAGACTGAGCAACAAGAACCTTAAGCAAGGAATCAAACTGAACACGCCTCCTTCGCCGCAGCGTGCGAGCGGAGGGTGGCGCAGAGACCCGAACAGGCAGAGACGTTACACCAGGATTGGGCAGCAGTTTTTGGTAGGTGTGGCCAAAATGCTGCAGAAATGCTTTGAAAAATACAAGTGTTAATAGTTCATTTTGTTCCATTGACACAAAGCAAGGTGAATAAACAAAAGAGAAATCTAAATCAAATCAATATTTGGTATGACCACCCTTTGCCTTCAAAGTAGCATCAATTCTTCTAGGTGCACTTGCAGACAGTTTTTGAAGAAACTCAGCAGGGAGGTTGTTCCAAACATCTTTGAGAACTAAACACAGATCACCTGTGGATGTAGGCTTGCTCAAATCCTTCTGTCTCTTCATGTAATCCTAGACAGACTGGATGATGTTGAGATCAGAGCTCCGTGGCAGCCATATCATCAGTTTCAGGATTCCTCCTTCAAAGGGTGACCACACCAAATATTGATTTCATTTAGATTTCTCCTATGTTCATTGACTTCATTTTGTGAATTGACAAAAATAACCTATTAACACTTGTATTTTTCAAAACATTTTTAATTTGCAGCATTTTTGCCACACCTGCCTCAGCGTTTTATACGGTTCTTAAAATCTGTACATATATATAAATTAAAGCATTTATGATTGAAGCTGCAATATTTGGGGAGTAATATTAAAAGTAGGGAGACATCCAGGCATATCAGATGCACCAAATGGGCTCATATGCTGGCTTCTCCTGACTGTATGGACACATGTGGTACGTATGCGCTCTCAGCATATTTGATAATGGCATAGTAATTTTCGTATCATGCATTTATATACTTAATAAGCCCTGGTGGCATTAATGTGTATATTACACCTCAACTCTCTAGATACACTTAATAACTTCCTTTTGTTTGTGCATAATGATAAAGGACCTGCCCATACAAGATTCAGTAGGAAGGCAAAATGCCAGTCATTAAGGGGTTAATGCTTAGGAACACTGTTGGGCAGTAACCATCTACAGTAACTATGGCAACTGTGCTGATGTCATAAACACATGCCTATGACCTAAAGAACCCATTAGGGAAAATTCCAGAACAGAAGGGCATACAGCCATATGCAGTTCCAGACTTGATGTGTGTGGAGACCTGGAGCTTCATCACTCCACAATCTGTGAGGGAAAAAGGGGACATCCGCCTAGCCAGCCAGATCAGCCATATTCATCTAGCCAGCCATATCAGCCATATCCTCCTAGCCAGCCAGATCAGCCTTATACTCCTAGCCAGCCGCCCAGATTAGCCCTAGCGATCAATGGGGTGACAGATGTTGCAGCCAGATCTTCCTCACATCCGGTACAAGCTGCGTCACTTTTATGTGTGAGGCCTGGAGAGGTCACATTTGGCTATCTCCACAAGGCGCTTGCACAGGGCTTTTGCCCTTGCTTTGTTTAATACTGTATAACTCTTCATCAATCTGTTTATTTGACCGTTTAACCTGTATGACACCATCGTATGTCACTGCTATTATATCTCTAGTGGATATATATTATGTCTCACTATAAATATGGTCAAATTCTGATAAAATATACTGTTACATGTTGGCAATAACCTTCTAAGCCCAAGGGAAGGGCAATCCTCCAGCCATGGTTCCCTAGAGGTTTCCTCCACAGGGGGTTTTCCTCTCCTGAGTGCTGGAGGGTGACTCTTTGTGAGTCGGGGGTACGCCATTTTCAGTGTCTTTTTCATAGCAATTGGCCTGATTCTAAATTTGAGACACTGATTGAAATAATTCTAATGTGATTTACAATAAAGTTTTTTTTTTTCATTTTAACACCTGATTAAAGTGTTTGTGCATTTTTTCTGCAATATTTAGTTGGTGTGATTTTACTTGGGAGTCAGGATAGATGAAAAATGTCATAATAGAGAAGCCAGATATACAGTGGGTGTGTTTCTAACCCTGTGCTGGAAAACAAGGACTTATGTGGCACATCTTTGGCACAGGATTTTAAAGGTCTATATCAGGGCCACTTTAACCATAGGGCCAACGGTGCACTTGCACCGGGCCCTATGGTAGTGGGGGCCCCCTTTTGACAGCAGGACAGTCCTAATTTTGCTGTCCCGCTGTCCAGGGCAGTGTCCTGGGATCAGGAGGCGCGATGTAGTGATGTCACTCACATTGTGCCTGTTACTCCTTGAAAACTGGGGGAACGGGGAAAGGTGAGTATTAAGGTTTGTTTTTTTTATTTGATATATACAGTGGGGGACACAAAACTATGGAGGCAACCTGGGTGGGACATGATACCGTGGGGGCAACCTGGGGTGAGGACATGATACTGTGGGGGCAACCTGGAGGGGGACATGAATCTGTGGGGGGCAACCTGGAGGGGAACATGATACTGCAGGGAAAACCTGTGGTAAGGACATGATGCAGTGGGGGGCAACCTGGGTTAAGGACATGAATCTGTGGGGGGCAACCTGGAGGGGGACATGAATCTGTGGGGGGCAGCCTGGAAGGGGAACATGAATCTGTGGGGGGCAACCTGGAGGGGGGGACATGAATCTTTGGGGGGGAGCAACCCAGAGGGGGACATGAATCTGTGGGGGCACATGATACTGTGGGGGCAACCTGGGGTGAGGACATGATACTGTGGGAGTCAACCTGGGGTGAGGACATGAATCTGTGGGGGGCAACCTGGAGGGGGGACATTATAAGTGGCAACTTGAGGGGGACATTATAAGGGGCATATTGTATGGGGCCACTAGGGAGCCATTATACTGTGTGAGAGCCACTAAGGGGTGTTATACTATGAGGGAGCATTATAATTTGTGGAGGTCAGGTATTTCTAGGTGGCGGTGATGGGGGGGACCCACTTATGAAATCTTTACACAGGGCCCACTAATGTGTTAAAACCCTGGTCTATATGTTAGAAACTGCCCATAAATCACCTCATTCTCAAAACTGCAACCCTCAAATAATTCAAAACAACATTTGGGAAGTTGGTTTAACCTTTAAGCGCCTCACTGGAATTTACGCAAATTGGAGGTGGTCTTTAGATATTTCATTAACTTTTTTTATATAATAATACATCCATTAAGCCCTAAAATTTACACACTCACACGGGGTTAAAGGAGAAAATGCATCTCAAAATTTGATATGCAATTTCTGCTTTTGGAGGGCAGAATCATTTTCAGGTGCCATGACGCATTTGCAGAGCCCCCAAGGTGCCTTTGCAGTGGAGAGTACCAAGAAGTGACCTCATTTTGGAAACTGCACCCCTCAAAAAAATGATCAAGGGGCATAGTGATCATTTTGACCCCAGATATGCTTTCCAAAATGAAATGCAAAATGAAATTAGTGGGAACTCGGCTGCCTCTCTTTCAATGCATACCCTTTCTAAAGATGATATATCAGACCACTAATGTGTAGGTTGGGTCAGAACAGTAGCGATATAGTACTTCTTAATGTCAGGAAGTGTCATTTCCATTCTGAGAAGAAGCTGAAGTTAACATCCTTGCAGATGGTACCAAATATAAAGCAAGTATAGCAGATTTATTGTGGTCCTGCAAACCAGGTGTAAGGGAATTGCCAGTTGAGCAATTCCCCAGTGCTGCTGCAGAAACCTGAGAGGAAGCGAATACAGAGACAGTGAGCCCTAAAGTTGACCCAGACCCTGTCCCTGCCTACTTGTCTCACTGTCCTAATGACAGGAACAACTTGGAGCCGCTCCCTACTCTGAATAAGTGACAACACAGAACGCAGACAGGACAAACAACAACAAAAGGGAGGTCAGCTAGCCAAGGGGTCGGTAACAGTCGAGCAATGCAGTACAGAATCACAATCCAAGAGAATAGTCAAAGCCAGAGGTCAGGAATAAGAATACAGGTAATAGCAGAAAAGGAGCTAGCAGGGACAAGTCACAAGACAGAATCTCAATAGCCAGCAACCATGTGTGAGCAGATGACCTGTTTATCGCAAGTCCAGGACCTGCCCCAGACTTGATTGGAAGGCATGCTGCCATTCACACAGGCAAGGCTAAGTTTAACTATTTGAGGAGCAGAAGAAACAAGGTGCAAGAGACGGGTGTGGCTGAAATTCAATTACATAGTCTAGGACAGTGTTCAGACTGAGCAACAAGAACCTTAAGCAAGGAATCAAACTGAACACGCCTCCTTCGCCGCAGCGTGCGAGCGGAGGGTGGCGCAGAGACCCGAACAGGCAGAGACGTTACACCAGGATTGGGCAGCAGTTTTTGGTAGGTGTGGCCAAAATGCTGCAGAAATGCTTTGAAAAATACAAGTGTTAATAGTTCATTTTGTTCCATTGACACAAAGCAAGGTGAATAAACAAAAGAGAAATCTAAATCAAATCAATATTTGGTATGACCACCCTTTGCCTTCAAAGTAGCATCAATTCTTCTAGGTGCACTTGCAGACAGTTTTTGAAGAAACTCAGCAGGGAGGTTGTTCCAAACATCTTTGAGAACTAAACACAGATCACCTGTGGATGTAGGCTTGCTCAAATCCTTCTGTCTCTTCATGTAATCCTAGACAGACTGGATGATGTTGAGATCAGAGCTCCGTGGCAGCCATATCATCAGTTTCAGGATTCCTCCTTCAAAGGGTGACCACACCAAATATTGATTTCATTTAGATTTCTCCTATGTTCATTGACTTCATTTTGTGAATTGACAAAAATAACCTATTAACACTTGTATTTTTCAAAACATTTTTAATTTGCAGCATTTTTGCCACACCTGCCTCAGCGTTTTATACGGTTCTTAAAATCTGTACATATATATAAATTAAAGCATTTATGATTGAAGCTGCAATATTTGGGGAGTAATATTAAAAGTAGGGAGACATCCAGGCATATCAGATGCACCAAATGGGCTCATATGCTGGCTTCTCCTGACTGTATGGACACATGTGGTACGTATGCGCTCTCAGCATATTTGATAATGGCATAGTAATTTTCGTATCATGCATTTATATACTTAATAAGCCCTGGTGGCATTAATGTGTATATTACACCTCAACTCTCTAGATACACTTAATAACTTCCTTTTGTTTGTGCATAATGATAAAGGACCTGCCCATACAAGATTCAGTAGGAAGGCAAAATGCCAGTCATTAAGGGGTTAATGCTTAGGAACACTGTTGGGCAGTAACCATCTACAGTAACTATGGCAACTGTGCTGATGTCATAAACACATGCCTATGACCTAAAGAACCCATTAGGGAAAATTCCAGAACAGAAGGGCATACAGCCATATGCAGTTCCAGACTTGATGTGTGTGGAGACCTGGAGCTTCATCACTCCACAATCTGTGAGGGAAAAAGGGGACATCCGCCTAGCCAGCCAGATCAGCCATATTCATCTAGCCAGCCATATCAGCCATATCCTCCTAGCCAGCCAGATCAGCCTTATACTCCTAGCCAGCCGCCCAGATTAGCCCTAGCGATCAATGGGGTGACAGATGTTGCAGCCAGATCTTCCTCACATCCGGTACAAGCTGCGTCACTTTTATGTGTGAGGCCTGGAGAGGTCACATTTGGCTATCTCCACAAGGCGCTTGCACAGGGCTTTTGCCCTTGCTTTGTTTAATACTGTATAACTCTTCATCAATCTGTTTATTTGACCGTTTAACCTGTATGACACCATCGTATGTCACTGCTATTATATCTCTAGTGGATATATATTATGTCTCACTATAAATATGGTCAAATTCTGATAAAATATACTGTTACATGTTGGCAATAACCTTCTAAGCCCAAGGGAAGGGCAATCCTCCAGCCATGGTTCCCTAGAGGTTTCCTCCACAGGGGGTTTTCCTCTCCTGAGTGCTGGAGGGTGACTCTTTGTGAGTCGGGGGTACGCCATTTTCAGTGTCTTTTTCATAGCAATTGGCCTGATTCTAAATTTGAGACACTGATTGAAATAATTCTAATGTGATTTACAATAAAGTTTTTTTTTTTCATTTTAACACCTGATTAAAGTGTTTGTGCATTTTTTCTGCAATATTTAGTTGGTGTGATTTTACTTGGGAGTCAGGATAGATGAAAAATGTCATAATAGAGAAGCCAGATATACAGTGGGTGTGTTTCTAACCCTGTGCTGGAAAACAAGGACTTATGTGGCACATCTTTGGCACAGGATTTTAAAGGTCTATATCAGGGCCACTTTAACCATAGGGCCAACGGTGCACTTGCACCGGGCCCTATGGTAGTGGGGGCCCCCTTTTGACAGCAGGACAGTCCTAATTTTGCTGTCCCGCTGTCCAGGGCAGTGTCCTGGGATCAGGAGGCGCGATGTAGTGATGTCACTCACATTGTGCCTGTTACTCCTTGAAAACTGGGGGAACGGGGAAAGGTGAGTATTAAGGTTGTTTTTTTTTATTTGATATATACAGTGGGGGACACAAAACTATGGAGGCAACCTGGGTGGGACATGATACCGTGGGGGCAACCTGGGGTGAGGACATGATACTGTGGGGGCAACCTGGAGGGGGACATGAATCTGTGGGGGGCAACCTGGAGGGGAACATGATACTGCAGGGAAAACCTGTGGTAAGGACATGATGCAGTGGGGGGCAACCTGGGTTAAGGACATGAATCTGTGGGGGGCAACCTGGAGGGGGACATGAATCTGTGGGGGGCAGCCTGGAAGGGGAACATGAATCTGTGGGGGGCAACCTGGAGGGGGGGACATGAATCTTTGGGGGGGAGCAACCCAGAGGGGGACATGAATCTGTGGGGGCACATGATACTGTGGGGGCAACCTGGGGTGAGGACATGATACTGTGGGAGTCAACCTGGGGTGAGGACATGAATCTGTGGGGGGCAACCTGGAGGGGGGACATTATAAGTGGCAACTTGAGGGGGACATTATAAGGGGCATATTGTATGGGGCCACTAGGGAGCCATTATACTGTGTGAGAGCCACTAAGGGGTGTTATACTATGAGGGAGCATTATAATTTGTGGAGGTCAGGTATTTCTAGGTGGCGGTGATGGGGGGGACCCACTTATGAAATCTTTACACAGGGCCCACTAATGTGTTAAAACCCTGGTCTATATGTTAGAAACTGCCCATAAATCACCTCATTCTCAAAACTGCAACCCTCAAATAATTCAAAACAACATTTGGGAAGTTGGTTTAACCTTTAAGCGCCTCACTGGAATTTACGCAAATTGGAGGTGGTCTTTAGATATTTCATTAACTTTTTTTATATAATAATACATCCATTAAGCCCTAAAATTTACACACTCACACGGGGTTAAAGGAGAAAATGCATCTCAAAATTTGATATGCAATTTCTGCTTTTGGAGGGCAGAATCATTTTCAGGTGCCATGACGCATTTGCAGAGCCCCCAAGGTGCCTTTGCAGTGGAGAGTACCAAGAAGTGACCTCATTTTGGAAACTGCACCCCTCAAAAAAATGATCAAGGGGCATAGTGATCATTTTGACCCCAGATATGCTTTCCAAAATGAAATGCAAAATGAAATTAGTGGGAACTCGGCTGCCTCTCTTTCAATGCATACCCTTTCTAAAGATGATATATCAGACCACTAATGTGTAGGTTGGGTCAGAACAGTAGCGATATAGTACTTCTTAATGTCAGGAAGTGTCATTTCCATTCTGAGAAGAAGCTGAAGTTAACATCCTTGCAGATGGTACCAAATATAAAGCAAGTATAGCAGATTTATTGTGGTCCTGCAAACCAGGTGTAAGGGAATTGCCAGTTGAGCAATTCCCCAGTGCTGCTGCAGAAACCTGAGAGGAAGCGAATACAGAGACAGTGAGCCCTAAAGTTGACCCAGACCCTGTCCCTGCCTACTTGTCTCACTGTCCTAATGACAGGAACAACTTGGAGCCGCTCCCTACTCTGAATAAGTGACAACACAGAACGCAGACAGGACAAACAACAACAAAAGGGAGGTCAGCTAGCCAAGGGGTCGGTAACAGTCGAGCAATGCAGTACAGAATCACAATCCAAGAGAATAGTCAAAGCCAGAGGTCAGGAATAAGAATACAGGTAATAGCAGAAAAGGAGCTAGCAGGGACAAGTCACAAGACAGAATCTCAATAGCCAGCAACCATGTGTGAGCAGATGACCTGTTTATCGCAAGTCCAGGACCTGCCCCAGACTTGATTGGAAGGCATGCTGCCATTCACACAGGCAAGGCTAAGTTTAACTATTTGAGGAGCAGAAGAAACAAGGTGCAAGAGACGGGTGTGGCTGAAATTCAATTACATAGTCTAGGACAGTGTTCAGACTGAGCAACAAGAACCTTAAGCAAGGAATCAAACTGAACACGCCTCCTTCGCCGCAGCGTGCGAGCGGAGGGTGGCGCAGAGACCCGAACAGGCAGAGACGTTACACCAGGATTGGGCAGCAGTTTTTGGTAGGTGTGGCCAAAATGCTGCAGAAATGCTTTGAAAAATACAAGTGTTAATAGTTCATTTTGTTCCATTGACACAAAGCAAGGTGAATAAACAAAAGAGAAATCTAAATCAAATCAATATTTGGTATGACCACCCTTTGCCTTCAAAGTAGCATCAATTCTTCTAGGTGCACTTGCAGACAGTTTTTGAAGAAACTCAGCAGGGAGGTTGTTCCAAACATCTTTGAGAACTAAACACAGATCACCTGTGGATGTAGGCTTGCTCAAATCCTTCTGTCTCTTCATGTAATCCTAGACAGACTGGATGATGTTGAGATCAGAGCTCCGTGGCAGCCATATCATCAGTTTCAGGATTCCTCCTTCAAAGGGTGACCACACCAAATATTGATTTCATTTAGATTTCTCCTATGTTCATTGACTTCATTTTGTGAATTGACAAAAATAACCTATTAACACTTGTATTTTTCAAAACATTTTTAATTTGCAGCATTTTTGCCACACCTGCCTCAGCGTTTTATACGGTTCTTAAAATCTGTACATATATATAAATTAAAGCATTTATGATTGAAGCTGCAATATTTGGGGAGTAATATTAAAAGTAGGGAGACATCCAGGCATATCAGATGCACCAAATGGGCTCATATGCTGGCTTCTCCTGACTGTATGGACACATGTGGTACGTATGCGCTCTCAGCATATTTGATAATGGCATAGTAATTTTCGTATCATGCATTTATATACTTAATAAGCCCTGGTGGCATTAATGTGTATATTACACCTCAACTCTCTAGATACACTTAATAACTTCCTTTTGTTTGTGCATAATGATAAAGGACCTGCCCATACAAGATTCAGTAGGAAGGCAAAATGCCAGTCATTAAGGGGTTAATGCTTAGGAACACTGTTGGGCAGTAACCATCTACAGTAACTATGGCAACTGTGCTGATGTCATAAACACATGCCTATGACCTAAAGAACCCATTAGGGAAAATTCCAGAACAGAAGGGCATACAGCCATATGCAGTTCCAGACTTGATGTGTGTGGAGACCTGGAGCTTCATCACTCCACAATCTGTGAGGGAAAAAGGGGACATCCGCCTAGCCAGCCAGATCAGCCATATTCATCTAGCCAGCCATATCAGCCATATCCTCCTAGCCAGCCAGATCAGCCTTATACTCCTAGCCAGCCGCCCAGATTAGCCCTAGCGATCAATGGGGTGACAGATGTTGCAGCCAGATCTTCCTCACATCCGGTACAAGCTGCGTCACTTTTATGTGTGAGGCCTGGAGAGGTCACATTTGGCTATCTCCACAAGGCGCTTGCACAGGGCTTTTGCCCTTGCTTTGTTTAATACTGTATAACTCTTCATCAATCTGTTTATTTGACCGTTTAACCTGTATGACACCATCGTATGTCACTGCTATTATATCTCTAGTGGATATATATTATGTCTCACTATAAATATGGTCAAATTCTGATAAAATATACTGTTACATGTTGGCAATAACCTTCTAAGCCCAAGGGAAGGGCAATCCTCCAGCCATGGTTCCCTAGAGGTTTCCTCCACAGGGGGTTTTCCTCTCCTGAGTGCTGGAGGGTGACTCTTTGTGAGTCGGGGGTACGCCATTTTCAGTGTCTTTTTCATAGCAATTGGCCTGATTCTAAATTTGAGACACTGATTGAAATAATTCTAATGTGATTTACAATAAAGTTTTTTTTTTTCATTTTAACACCTGATTAAAGTGTTTGTGCATTTTTTCTGCAATATTTAGTTGGTGTGATTTTACTTGGGAGTCAGGATAGATGAAAAATGTCATAATAGAGAAGCCAGATATACAGTGGGTGTGTTTCTAACCCTGTGCTGGAAAACAAGGACTTATGTGGCACATCTTTGGCACAGGATTTTAAAGGTCTATATCAGGGCCACTTTAACCATAGGGCCAACGGTGCACTTGCACCGGGCCCTATGGTAGTGGGGGCCCCCTTTTGACAGCAGGACAGTCCTAATTTTGCTGTCCCGCTGTCCAGGGCAGTGTCCTGGGATCAGGAGGCGCGATGTAGTGATGTCACTCACATTGTGCCTGTTACTCCTTGAAAACTGGGGGAACGGGGAAAGGTGAGTATTAAGGTTTGTTTTTTTTATTTGATATATACAGTGGGGGACACAAAACTATGGAGGCAACCTGGGTGGGACATGATACCGTGGGGGCAACCTGGGGTGAGGACATGATACTGTGGGGGCAACCTGGAGGGGGACATGAATCTGTGGGGGGCAACCTGGAGGGGAACATGATACTGCAGGGAAAACCTGTGGTAAGGACATGATGCAGTGGGGGGCAACCTGGGTTAAGGACATGAATCTGTGGGGGGCAACCTGGAGGGGGACATGAATCTGTGGGGGGCAGCCTGGAAGGGGAACATGAATCTGTGGGGGGCAACCTGGAGGGGGGCATGAATCTTTGGGGGGGAGCAACCCAGAGGGGGACATGAATCTGTGGGGGCACATGATACTGTGGGGGCAACCTGGGGTGAGGACATGATACTGTGGGAGTCAACCTGGGGTGAGGACATGAATCTGTGGGGGGCAACCTGGAGGGGGGACATTATAAGTGGCAACTTGAGGGGGACATTATAAGGGGCATATTGTATGGGGCCACTAGGGAGCCATTATACTGTGTGAGAGCCACTAAGGGGTGTTATACTATGAGGGAGCATTATAATTTGTGGAGGTCAGGTATTTCTAGGTGGCGGTGATGGGGGGGACCCACTTATGAAATCTTTACACAGGGCCCACTAATGTGTTAAAACCCTGGTCTATATGTTAGAAACTGCCCATAAATCACCTCATTCTCAAAACTGCAACCCTCAAATAATTCAAAACAACATTTGGGAAGTTGGTTTAACCTTTAAGCGCCTCACTGGAATTTACGCAAATTGGAGGTGGTCTTTAGATATTTCATTAACTTTTTTTATATAATAATACATCCATTAAGCCCTAAAATTTACACACTCACACGGGGTTAAAGGAGAAAATGCATCTCAAAATTTGATATGCAATTTCTGCTTTTGGAGGGCAGAATCATTTTCAGGTGCCATGACGCATTTGCAGAGCCCCCAAGGTGCCTTTGCAGTGGAGAGTACCAAGAAGTGACCTCATTTTGGAAACTGCACCCCTCAAAAAAATGATCAAGGGGCATAGTGATCATTTTGACCCCAGATATGCTTTCCAAAATGAAATGCAAAATGAAATTAGTGGGAACTCGGCTGCCTCTCTTTCAATGCATACCCTTTCTAAAGATGATATATCAGACCACTAATGTGTAGGTTGGGTCAGAACAGTAGCGATATAGTACTTCTTAATGTCAGGAAGTGTCATTTCCATTCTGAGAAGAAGCTGAAGTTAACATCCTTGCAGATGGTACCAAATATAAAGCAAGTATAGCAGATTTATTGTGGTCCTGCAAACCAGGTGTAAGGGAATTGCCAGTTGAGCAATTCCCCAGTGCTGCTGCAGAAACCTGAGAGGAAGCGAATACAGAGACAGTGAGCCCTAAAGTTGACCCAGACCCTGTCCCTGCCTACTTGTCTCACTGTCCTAATGACAGGAACAACTTGGAGCCGCTCCCTACTCTGAATAAGTGACAACACAGAACGCAGACAGGACAAACAACAACAAAAGGGAGGTCAGCTAGCCAAGGGGTCGGTAACAGTCGAGCAATGCAGTACAGAATCACAATCCAAGAGAATAGTCAAAGCCAGAGGTCAGGAATAAGAATACAGGTAATAGCAGAAAAGGAGCTAGCAGGGACAAGTCACAAGACAGAATCTCAATAGCCAGCAACCATGTGTGAGCAGATGACCTGTTTATCGCAAGTCCAGGACCTGCCCCAGACTTGATTGGAAGGCATGCTGCCATTCACACAGGCAAGGCTAAGTTTAACTATTTGAGGAGCAGAAGAAACAAGGTGCAAGAGACGGGTGTGGCTGAAATTCAATTACATAGTCTAGGACAGTGTTCAGACTGAGCAACAAGAACCTTAAGCAAGGAATCAAACTGAACACGCCTCCTTCGCCGCAGCGTGCGAGCGGAGGGTGGCGCAGAGACCCGAACAGGCAGAGACGTTACACCAGGATTGGGCAGCAGTTTTTGGTAGGTGTGGCCAAAATGCTGCAGAAATGCTTTGAAAAATACAAGTGTTAATAGTTCATTTTGTTCCATTGACACAAAGCAAGGTGAATAAACAAAAGAGAAATCTAAATCAAATCAATATTTGGTATGACCACCCTTTGCCTTCAAAGTAGCATCAATTCTTCTAGGTGCACTTGCAGACAGTTTTTGAAGAAACTCAGCAGGGAGGTTGTTCCAAACATCTTTGAGAACTAAACACAGATCACCTGTGGATGTAGGCTTGCTCAAATCCTTCTGTCTCTTCATGTAATCCTAGACAGACTGGATGATGTTGAGATCAGAGCTCCGTGGCAGCCATATCATCAGTTTCAGGATTCCTCCTTCAAAGGGTGACCACACCAAATATTGATTTCATTTAGATTTCTCCTATGTTCATTGACTTCATTTTGTGAATTGACAAAAATAACCTATTAACACTTGTATTTTTCAAAACATTTTTAATTTGCAGCATTTTTGCCACACCTGCCTCAGCGTTTTATACGGTTCTTAAAATCTGTACATATATATAAATTAAAGCATTTATGATTGAAGCTGCAATATTTGGGGAGTAATATTAAAAGTAGGGAGACATCCAGGCATATCAGATGCACCAAATGGGCTCATATGCTGGCTTCTCCTGACTGTATGGACACATGTGGTACGTATGCGCTCTCAGCATATTTGATAATGGCATAGTAATTTTCGTATCATGCATTTATATACTTAATAAGCCCTGGTGGCATTAATGTGTATATTACACCTCAACTCTCTAGATACACTTAATAACTTCCTTTTGTTTGTGCATAATGATAAAGGACCTGCCCATACAAGATTCAGTAGGAAGGCAAAATGCCAGTCATTAAGGGGTTAATGCTTAGGAACACTGTTGGGCAGTAACCATCTACAGTAACTATGGCAACTGTGCTGATGTCATAAACACATGCCTATGACCTAAAGAACCCATTAGGGAAAATTCCAGAACAGAAGGGCATACAGCCATATGCAGTTCCAGACTTGATGTGTGTGGAGACCTGGAGCTTCATCACTCCACAATCTGTGAGGGAAAAAGGGGACATCCGCCTAGCCAGCCAGATCAGCCATATTCATCTAGCCAGCCATATCAGCCATATCCTCCTAGCCAGCCAGATCAGCCTTATACTCCTAGCCAGCCGCCCAGATTAGCCCTAGCGATCAATGGGGTGACAGATGTTGCAGCCAGATCTTCCTCACATCCGGTACAAGCTGCGTCACTTTTATGTGTGAGGCCTGGAGAGGTCACATTTGGCTATCTCCACAAGGCGCTTGCACAGGGCTTTTGCCCTTGCTTTGTTTAATACTGTATAACTCTTCATCAATCTGTTTATTTGACCGTTTAACCTGTATGACACCATCGTATGTCACTGCTATTATATCTCTAGTGGATATATATTATGTCTCACTATAAATATGGTCAAATTCTGATAAAATATACTGTTACATGTTGGCAATAACCTTCTAAGCCCAAGGGAAGGGCAATCCTCCAGCCATGGTTCCCTAGAGGTTTCCTCCACAGGGGGTTTTCCTCTCCTGAGTGCTGGAGGGTGACTCTTTGTGAGTCGGGGGTACGCCATTTTCAGTGTCTTTTTCATAGCAATTGGCCTGATTCTAAATTTGAGACACTGATTGAAATAATTCTAATGTGATTTACAATAAAGTTTTTTTTTTTCATTTTAACACCTGATTAAAGTGTTTGTGCATTTTTTCTGCAATATTTAGTTGGTGTGATTTTACTTGGGAGTCAGGATAGATGAAAAATGTCATAATAGAGAAGCCAGATATACAGTGGGTGTGTTTCTAACCCTGTGCTGGAAAACAAGGACTTATGTGGCACATCTTTGGCACAGGATTTTAAAGGTCTATATCAGGGCCACTTTAACCATAGGGCCAACGGTGCACTTGCACCGGGCCCTATGGTAGTGGGGGCCCCCTTTTGACAGCAGGACAGTCCTAATTTTGCTGTCCCGCTGTCCAGGGCAGTGTCCTGGGATCAGGAGGCGCGATGTAGTGATGTCACTCACATTGTGCCTGTTACTCCTTGAAAACTGGGGGAACGGGGAAAGGTGAGTATTAAGGTTTGTTTTTTTTATTTGATATATACAGTGGGGGACACAAAACTATGGAGGCAACCTGGGTGGGACATGATACCGTGGGGGCAACCTGGGGTGAGGACATGATACTGTGGGGGCAACCTGGGGTGGGGGGCAACCTGGAGGGGGACATGAATCTGTGGGGGGCAACCTGGAGGGGAACATGATACTGCAGGGAAAACCTGTGGTAAGGACATGATGCAGTGGGGGGCAACCTGGGTTAAGGACATGAATCTGTGGGGGGCAACCTGGAGGGGGACATGAATCTGTGGGGGGCAGCCTGGAAGGGGAACATGAATCTGTGGGGGGCAACCTGGAGGGGGGACATGAATCTTTGGGGGGAGCAACCCAGAGGGGGACATGAATCTGTGGGGGCACATGATACTGTGGGGGCAACCTGGGGTGAGGACATGATACTGTGGGAGTCAACC
The DNA here is from genome assembly GCA_947044405.1 of Leptodactylus fallax. Lineage (NCBI taxonomy): Eukaryota > Metazoa > Chordata > Amphibia > Anura > Leptodactylidae > Leptodactylus > Leptodactylus fallax. The sequence continues at coordinate 16,871 of CAMRHE010000384.1, forward strand.
TGGGGTGAGGACATGAATCTGTGGGGGGCAACCTGGAGGGGGGACATTATAAGTGGCAACTTGAGGGGGACATTATAAGGGGCATATTGTATGGGGCCACTAGGGAGCCATTATACTGTGTGAGAGCCACTAAGGGGTGTTATACTATGAGGGAGCATTATAATTTGTGGAGGTCAGGTATTTCTAGGTGGCGGTGATGGGGGGGACCCACTTATGAAATCTTTACACAGGGCCCACTAATGTGTTAAAACCCTGGTCTATATGTTAGAAACTGCCCATAAATCACCTCATTCTCAAAACTGCAACCCTCAAATAATTCAAAACAACATTTGGGAAGTTGGTTTAACCTTTAAGCGCCTCACTGGAATTTACGCAAATTGGAGGTGGTCTTTAGATATTTCATTAACTTTTTTTATATAATAATACATCCATTAAGCCCTAAAATTTACACACTCACACGGGGTTAAAGGAGAAAATGCATCTCAAAATTTGATATGCAATTTCTGCTTTTGGAGGGCAGAATCATTTTCAGGTGCCATGACGCATTTGCAGAGCCCCCAAGGTGCCTTTGCAGTGGAGAGTACCAAGAAGTGACCTCATTTTGGAAACTGCACCCCTCAAAAAAATGATCAAGGGGCATAGTGATCATTTTGACCCCAGATATGCTTTCCAAAATGAAATGCAAAATGAAATTAGTGGGAACTCGGCTGCCTCTCTTTCAATGCATACCCTTTCTAAAGATGATATATCAGACCACTAATGTGTAGGTTGGGTCAGAACAGTAGCGATATAGTACTTCTTAATGTCAGGAAGTGTCATTTCCATTCTGAGAAGAAGCTGAAGTTAACATCCTTGCAGATGGTACCAAATATAAAGCAAGTATAGCAGATTTATTGTGGTCCTGCAAACCAGGTGTAAGGGAATTGCCAGTTGAGCAATTCCCCAGTGCTGCTGCAGAAACCTGAGAGGAAGCGAATACAGAGACAGTGAGCCCTAAAGTTGACCCAGACCCTGTCCCTGCCTACTTGTCTCACTGTCCTAATGACAGGAACAACTTGGAGCCGCTCCCTACTCTGAATAAGTGACAACACAGAACGCAGACAGGACAAACAACAACAAAAGGGAGGTCAGCTAGCCAAGGGGTCGGTAACAGTCGAGCAATGCAGTACAGAATCACAATCCAAGAGAATAGTCAAAGCCAGAGGTCAGGAATAAGAATACAGGTAATAGCAGAAAAGGAGCTAGCAGGGACAAGTCACAAGACAGAATCTCAATAGCCAGCAACCATGTGTGAGCAGATGACCTGTTTATCGCAAGTCCAGGACCTGCCCCAGACTTGATTGGAAGGCATGCTGCCATTCACACAGGCAAGGCTAAGTTTAACTATTTGAGGAGCAGAAGAAACAAGGTGCAAGAGACGGGTGTGGCTGAAATTCAATTACATAGTCTAGGACAGTGTTCAGACTGAGCAACAAGAACCTTAAGCAAGGAATCAAACTGAACACGCCTCCTTCGCCGCAGCGTGCGAGCGGAGGGTGGCGCAGAGACCCGAACAGGCAGAGACGTTACACCAGGATTGGGCAGCAGTTTTTGGTAGGTGTGGCCAAAATGCTGCAGAAATGCTTTGAAAAATACAAGTGTTAATAGTTCATTTTGTTCCATTGACACAAAGCAAGGTGAATAAACAAAAGAGAAATCTAAATCAAATCAATATTTGGTATGACCACCCTTTGCCTTCAAAGTAGCATCAATTCTTCTAGGTGCACTTGCAGACAGTTTTTGAAGAAACTCAGCAGGGAGGTTGTTCCAAACATCTTTGAGAACTAAACACAGATCACCTGTGGATGTAGGCTTGCTCAAATCCTTCTGTCTCTTCATGTAATCCTAGACAGACTGGATGATGTTGAGATCAGAGCTCCGTGGCAGCCATATCATCAGTTTCAGGATTCCTCCTTCAAAGGGTGACCACACCAAATATTGATTTCATTTAGATTTCTCCTATGTTCATTGACTTCATTTTGTGAATTGACAAAAATAACCTATTAACACTTGTATTTTTCAAAACATTTTTAATTTGCAGCATTTTTGCCACACCTGCCTCAGCGTTTTATACGGTTCTTAAAATCTGTACATATATATAAATTAAAGCATTTATGATTGAAGCTGCAATATTTGGGGAGTAATATTAAAAGTAGGGAGACATCCAGGCATATCAGATGCACCAAATGGGCTCATATGCTGGCTTCTCCTGACTGTATGGACACATGTGGTACGTATGCGCTCTCAGCATATTTGATAATGGCATAGTAATTTTCGTATCATGCATTTATATACTTAATAAGCCCTGGTGGCATTAATGTGTATATTACACCTCAACTCTCTAGATACACTTAATAACTTCCTTTTGTTTGTGCATAATGATAAAGGACCTGCCCATACAAGATTCAGTAGGAAGGCAAAATGCCAGTCATTAAGGGGTTAATGCTTAGGAACACTGTTGGGCAGTAACCATCTACAGTAACTATGGCAACTGTGCTGATGTCATAAACACATGCCTATGACCTAAAGAACCCATTAGGGAAAATTCCAGAACAGAAGGGCATACAGCCATATGCAGTTCCAGACTTGATGTGTGTGGAGACCTGGAGCTTCATCACTCCACAATCTGTGAGGGAAAAAGGGGACATCCGCCTAGCCAGCCAGATCAGCCATATTCATCTAGCCAGCCATATCAGCCATATCCTCCTAGCCAGCCAGATCAGCCTTATACTCCTAGCCAGCCGCCCAGATTAGCCCTAGCGATCAATGGGGTGACAGATGTTGCAGCCAGATCTTCCTCACATCCGGTACAAGCTGCGTCACTTTTATGTGTGAGGCCTGGAGAGGTCACATTTGGCTATCTCCACAAGGCGCTTGCACAGGGCTTTTGCCCTTGCTTTGTTTAATACTGTATAACTCTTCATCAATCTGTTTATTTGACCGTTTAACCTGTATGACACCATCGTATGTCACTGCTATTATATCTCTAGTGGATATATATTATGTCTCACTATAAATATGGTCAAATTCTGATAAAATATACTGTTACATGTTGGCAATAACCTTCTAAGCCCAAGGGAAGGGCAATCCTCCAGCCATGGTTCCCTAGAGGTTTCCTCCACAGGGGGTTTTCCTCTCCTGAGTGCTGGAGGGTGACTCTTTGTGAGTCGGGGGTACGCCATTTTCAGTGTCTTTTTCATAGCAATTGGCCTGATTCTAAATTTGAGACACTGATTGAAATAATTCTAATGTGATTTACAATAAAGTTTTTTTTTTTCATTTTAACACCTGATTAAAGTGTTTGTGCATTTTTTCTGCAATATTTAGTTGGTGTGATTTTACTTGGGAGTCAGGATAGATGAAAAATGTCATAATAGAGAAGCCAGATATACAGTGGGTGTGTTTCTAACCCTGTGCTGGAAAACAAGGACTTATGTGGCACATCTTTGGCACAGGATTTTAAAGGTCTATATCAGGGCCACTTTAACCATAGGGCCAACGGTGCACTTGCACCGGGCCCTATGGTAGTGGGGGCCCCCTTTTGACAGCAGGACAGTCCTAATTTTGCTGTCCCGCTGTCCAGGGCAGTGTCCTGGGATCAGGAGGCGCGATGTAGTGATGTCACTCACATTGTGCCTGTTACTCCTTGAAAACTGGGGGAACGGGGAAAGGTGAGTATTAAGGTTTGTTTTTTTTTATTTGATATATACAGTGGGGGACACAAAACTATGGAGGCAACCTGGGTGGGACATGATACCGTGGGGGCAACCTGGGGTGAGGACATGATACTGTGGGGGCAACCTGGAGGGGGACATGAATCTGTGGGGGGCAACCTGGAGGGGAACATGATACTGCAGGGAAAACCTGTGGTAAGGACATGATGCAGTGGGGGGCAACCTGGGTTAAGGACATGAATCTGTGGGGGGCAACCTGGAGGGGGACATGAATCTGTGGGGGGCAGCCTGGAAGGGGAACATGAATCTGTGGGGGGCAACCTGGAGGGGGGACATGAATCTTTGGGGGGGAGCAACCCAGAGGGGGACATGAATCTGTGGGGGCACATGATACTGTGGGGGCAACCTGGGGTGAGGACATGATACTGTGGGAGTCAACCTGGGGTGAGGACATGAATCTGTGGGGGGCAACCTGGAGGGGGGACATTATAAGTGGCAACTTGAGGGGGACATTATAAGGGGCATATTGTATGGGGCCACTAGGGAGCCATTATACTGTGTGAGAGCCACTAAGGGGTGTTATACTATGAGGGAGCATTATAATTTGTGGAGGTCAGGTATTTCTAGGTGGCGGTGATGGGGGGGACCCACTTATGAAATCTTTACACAGGGCCCACTAATGTGTTAAAACCCTGGTCTATATGTTAGAAACTGCCCATAAATCACCTCATTCTCAAAACTGCAACCCTCAAATAATTCAAAACAACATTTGGGAAGTTGGTTTAACCTTTAAGCGCCTCACTGGAATTTACGCAAATTGGAGGTGGTCTTTAGATATTTCATTAACTTTTTTTATATAATAATACATCCATTAAGCCCTAAAATTTACACACTCACACGGGGTTAAAGGAGAAAATGCATCTCAAAATTTGATATGCAATTTCTGCTTTTGGAGGGCAGAATCATTTTCAGGTGCCATGACGCATTTGCAGAGCCCCCAAGGTGCCTTTGCAGTGGAGAGTACCAAGAAGTGACCTCATTTTGGAAACTGCACCCCTCAAAAAAATGATCAAGGGGCATAGTGATCATTTTGACCCCAGATATGCTTTCCAAAATGAAATGCAAAATGAAATTAGTGGGAACTCGGCTGCCTCTCTTTCAATGCATACCCTTTCTAAAGATGATATATCAGACCACTAATGTGTAGGTTGGGTCAGAACAGTAGCGATATAGTACTTCTTAATGTCAGGAAGTGTCATTTCCATTCTGAGAAGAAGCTGAAGTTAACATCCTTGCAGATGGTACCAAATATAAAGCAAGTATAGCAGATTTATTGTGGTCCTGCAAACCAGGTGTAAGGGAATTGCCAGTTGAGCAATTCCCCAGTGCTGCTGCAGAAACCTGAGAGGAAGCGAATACAGAGACAGTGAGCCCTAAAGTTGACCCAGACCCTGTCCCTGCCTACTTGTCTCACTGTCCTAATGACAGGAACAACTTGGAGCCGCTCCCTACTCTGAATAAGTGACAACACAGAACGCAGACAGGACAAACAACAACAAAAGGGAGGTCAGCTAGCCAAGGGGTCGGTAACAGTCGAGCAATGCAGTACAGAATCACAATCCAAGAGAATAGTCAAAGCCAGAGGTCAGGAATAAGAATACAGGTAATAGCAGAAAAGGAGCTAGCAGGGACAAGTCACAAGACAGAATCTCAATAGCCAGCAACCATGTGTGAGCAGATGACCTGTTTATCGCAAGTCCAGGACCTGCCCCAGACTTGATTGGAAGGCATGCTGCCATTCACACAGGCAAGGCTAAGTTTAACTATTTGAGGAGCAGAAGAAACAAGGTGCAAGAGACGGGTGTGGCTGAAATTCAATTACATAGTCTAGGACAGTGTTCAGACTGAGCAACAAGAACCTTAAGCAAGGAATCAAACTGAACACGCCTCCTTCGCCGCAGCGTGCGAGCGGAGGGTGGCGCAGAGACCCGAACAGGCAGAGACGTTACACCAGGATTGGGCAGCAGTTTTTGGTAGGTGTGGCCAAAATGCTGCAGAAATGCTTTGAAAAATACAAGTGTTAATAGTTCATTTTGTTCCATTGACACAAAGCAAGGTGAATAAACAAAAGAGAAATCTAAATCAAATCAATATTTGGTATGACCACCCTTTGCCTTCAAAGTAGCATCAATTCTTCTAGGTGCACTTGCAGACAGTTTTTGAAGAAACTCAGCAGGGAGGTTGTTCCAAACATCTTTGAGAACTAAACACAGATCACCTGTGGATGTAGGCTTGCTCAAATCCTTCTGTCTCTTCATGTAATCCTAGACAGACTGGATGATGTTGAGATCAGAGCTCCGTGGCAGCCATATCATCAGTTTCAGGATTCCTCCTTCAAAGGGTGACCACACCAAATATTGATTTCATTTAGATTTCTCCTATGTTCATTGACTTCATTTTGTGAATTGACAAAAATAACCTATTAACACTTGTATTTTTCAAAACATTTTTAATTTGCAGCATTTTTGCCACACCTGCCTCAGCGTTTTATACGGTTCTTAAAATCTGTACATATATATAAATTAAAGCATTTATGATTGAAGCTGCAATATTTGGGGAGTAATATTAAAAGTAGGGAGACATCCAGGCATATCAGATGCACCAAATGGGCTCATATGCTGGCTTCTCCTGACTGTATGGACACATGTGGTACGTATGCGCTCTCAGCATATTTGATAATGGCATAGTAATTTTCGTATCATGCATTTATATACTTAATAAGCCCTGGTGGCATTAATGTGTATATTACACCTCAACTCTCTAGATACACTTAATAACTTCCTTTTGTTTGTGCATAATGATAAAGGACCTGCCCATACAAGATTCAGTAGGAAGGCAAAATGCCAGTCATTAAGGGGTTAATGCTTAGGAACACTGTTGGGCAGTAACCATCTACAGTAACTATGGCAACTGTGCTGATGTCATAAACACATGCCTATGACCTAAAGAACCCATTAGGGAAAATTCCAGAACAGAAGGGCATACAGCCATATGCAGTTCCAGACTTGATGTGTGTGGAGACCTGGAGCTTCATCACTCCACAATCTGTGAGGGAAAAAGGGGACATCCGCCTAGCCAGCCAGATCAGCCATATTCATCTAGCCAGCCATATCAGCCATATCCTCCTAGCCAGCCAGATCAGCCTTATACTCCTAGCCAGCCGCCCAGATTAGCCCTAGCGATCAATGGGGTGACAGATGTTGCAGCCAGATCTTCCTCACATCCGGTACAAGCTGCGTCACTTTTATGTGTGAGGCCTGGAGAGGTCACATTTGGCTATCTCCACAAGGCGCTTGCACAGGGCTTTTGCCCTTGCTTTGTTTAATACTGTATAACTCTTCATCAATCTGTTTATTTGACCGTTTAACCTGTATGACACCATCGTATGTCACTGCTATTATATCTCTAGTGGATATATATTATGTCTCACTATAAATATGGTCAAATTCTGATAAAATATACTGTTACATGTTGGCAATAACCTTCTAAGCCCAAGGGAAGGGCAATCCTCCAGCCATGGTTCCCTAGAGGTTTCCTCCACAGGGGGTTTTCCTCTCCTGAGTGCTGGAGGGTGACTCTTTGTGAGTCGGGGGTACGCCATTTTCAGTGTCTTTTTCATAGCAATTGGCCTGATTCTAAATTTGAGACACTGATTGAAATAATTCTAATGTGATTTACAATAAAGTTTTTTTTTTTCATTTTAACACCTGATTAAAGTGTTTGTGCATTTTTTCTGCAATATTTAGTTGGTGTGATTTTACTTGGGAGTCAGGATAGATGAAAAATGTCATAATAGAGAAGCCAGATATACAGTGGGTGTGTTTCTAACCCTGTGCTGGAAAACAAGGACTTATGTGGCACATCTTTGGCACAGGATTTTAAAGGTCTATATCAGGGCCACTTTAACCATAGGGCCAACGGTGCACTTGCACCGGGCCCTATGGTAGTGGGGGCCCCCTTTTGACAGCAGGACAGTCCTAATTTTGCTGTCCCGCTGTCCAGGGCAGTGTCCTGGGATCAGGAGGCGCGATGTAGTGATGTCACTCACATTGTGCCTGTTACTCCTTGAAAACTGGGGGAACGGGGAAAGGTGAGTATTAAGGTTTGTTTTTTTTATTTGATATATACAGTGGGGGACACAAAACTATGGAGGCAACCTGGGTGGGACATGATACCGTGGGGGCAACCTGGGGTGAGGACATGATACTGTGGGGGCAACCTGGAGGGGGACATGAATCTGTGGGGGGCAACCTGGAGGGGAACATGATACTGCAGGGAAAACCTGTGGTAAGGACATGATGCAGTGGGGGGCAACCTGGGTTAAGGACATGAATCTGTGGGGGGCAACCTGGAGGGGGACATGAATCTGTGGGGGGCAGCCTGGAAGGGGAACATGAATCTGTGGGGGGCAACCTGGAGGGGGGACATGAATCTTTGGGGGGGAGCAACCCAGAGGGGGACATGAATCTGTGGGGGCACATGATACTGTGGGGGCAACCTGGGGTGAGGACATGATACTGTGGGAGTCAACCTGGGGTGAGGACATGAATCTGTGGGGGGCAACCTGGAGGGGGGACATTATAAGTGGCAACTTGAGGGGGACATTATAAGGGGCATATTGTATGGGGCCACTAGGGAGCCATTATACTGTGTGAGAGCCACTAAGGGGTGTTATACTATGAGGGAGCATTATAATTTGTGGAGGTCAGGTATTTCTAGGTGGCGGTGATGGGGGGGACCCACTTATGAAATCTTTACACAGGGCCCACTAATGTGTTAAAACCCTGGTCTATATGTTAGAAACTGCCCATAAATCACCTCATTCTCAAAACTGCAACCCTCAAATAATTCAAAACAACATTTGGGAAGTTGGTTTAACCTTTAAGCGCCTCACTGGAATTTACGCAAATTGGAGGTGGTCTTTAGATATTTCATTAACTTTTTTTATATAATAATACATCCATTAAGCCCTAAAATTTACACACTCACACGGGGTTAAAGGAGAAAATGCATCTCAAAATTTGATATGCAATTTCTGCTTTTGGAGGGCAGAATCATTTTCAGGTGCCATGACGCATTTGCAGAGCCCCCAAGGTGCCTTTGCAGTGGAGAGTACCAAGAAGTGACCTCATTTTGGAAACTGCACCCCTCAAAAAAATGATCAAGGGGCATAGTGATCATTTTGACCCCAGATATGCTTTCCAAAATGAAATGCAAAATGAAATTAGTGGGAACTCGGCTGCCTCTCTTTCAATGCATACCCTTTCTAAAGATGATATATCAGACCACTAATGTGTAGGTTGGGTCAGAACAGTAGCGATATAGTACTTCTTAATGTCAGGAAGTGTCATTTCCATTCTGAGAAGAAGCTGAAGTTAACATCCTTGCAGATGGTACCAAATATAAAGCAAGTATAGCAGATTTATTGTGGTCCTGCAAACCAGGTGTAAGGGAATTGCCAGTTGAGCAATTCCCCAGTGCTGCTGCAGAAACCTGAGAGGAAGCGAATACAGAGACAGTGAGCCCTAAAGTTGACCCAGACCCTGTCCCTGCCTACTTGTCTCACTGTCCTAATGACAGGAACAACTTGGAGCCGCTCCCTACTCTGAATAAGTGACAACACAGAACGCAGACAGGACAAACAACAACAAAAGGGAGGTCAGCTAGCCAAGGGGTCGGTAACAGTCGAGCAATGCAGTACAGAATCACAATCCAAGAGAATAGTCAAAGCCAGAGGTCAGGAATAAGAATACAGGTAATAGCAGAAAAGGAGCTAGCAGGGACAAGTCACAAGACAGAATCTCAATAGCCAGCAACCATGTGTGAGCAGATGACCTGTTTATCGCAAGTCCAGGACCTGCCCCAGACTTGATTGGAAGGCATGCTGCCATTCACACAGGCAAGGCTAAGTTTAACTATTTGAGGAGCAGAAGAAACAAGGTGCAAGAGACGGGTGTGGCTGAAATTCAATTACATAGTCTAGGACAGTGTTCAGACTGAGCAACAAGAACCTTAAGCAAGGAATCAAACTGAACACGCCTCCTTCGCCGCAGCGTGCGAGCGGAGGGTGGCGCAGAGACCCGAACAGGCAGAGACGTTACACCAGGATTGGGCAGCAGTTTTTGGTAGGTGTGGCCAAAATGCTGCAGAAATGCTTTGAAAAATACAAGTGTTAATAGTTCATTTTGTTCCATTGACACAAAGCAAGGTGAATAAACAAAAGAGAAATCTAAATCAAATCAATATTTGGTATGACCACCCTTTGCCTTCAAAGTAGCATCAATTCTTCTAGGTGCACTTGCAGACAGTTTTTGAAGAAACTCAGCAGGGAGGTTGTTCCAAACATCTTTGAGAACTAAACACAGATCACCTGTGGATGTAGGCTTGCTCAAATCCTTCTGTCTCTTCATGTAATCCTAGACAGACTGGATGATGTTGAGATCAGAGCTCCGTGGCAGCCATATCATCAGTTTCAGGATTCCTCCTTCAAAGGGTGACCACACCAAATATTGATTTCATTTAGATTTCTCCTATGTTCATTGACTTCATTTTGTGAATTGACAAAAATAACCTATTAACACTTGTATTTTTCAAAACATTTTTAATTTGCAGCATTTTTGCCACACCTGCCTCAGCGTTTTATACGGTTCTTAAAATCTGTACATATATATAAATTAAAGCATTTATGATTGAAGCTGCAATATTTGGGGAGTAATATTAAAAGTAGGGAGACATCCAGGCATATCAGATGCACCAAATGGGCTCATATGCTGGCTTCTCCTGACTGTATGGACACATGTGGTACGTATGCGCTCTCAGCATATTTGATAATGGCATAGTAATTTTCGTATCATGCATTTATATACTTAATAAGCCCTGGTGGCATTAATGTGTATATTACACCTCAACTCTCTAGATACACTTAATAACTTCCTTTTGTTTGTGCATAATGATAAAGGACCTGCCCATACAAGATTCAGTAGGAAGGCAAAATGCCAGTCATTAAGGGGTTAATGCTTAGGAACACTGTTGGGCAGTAACCATCTACAGTAACTATGGCAACTGTGCTGATGTCATAAACACATGCCTATGACCTAAAGAACCCATTAGGGAAAATTCCAGAACAGAAGGGCATACAGCCATATGCAGTTCCAGACTTGATGTGTGTGGAGACCTGGAGCTTCATCACTCCACAATCTGTGAGGGAAAAAGGGGACATCCGCCTAGCCAGCCAGATCAGCCATATTCATCTAGCCAGCCATATCAGCCATATCCTCCTAGCCAGCCAGATCAGCCTTATACTCCTAGCCAGCCGCCCAGATTAGCCCTAGCGATCAATGGGGTGACAGATGTTGCAGCCAGATCTTCCTCACATCCGGTACAAGCTGCGTCACTTTTATGTGTGAGGCCTGGAGAGGTCACATTTGGCTATCTCCACAAGGCGCTTGCACAGGGCTTTTGCCCTTGCTTTGTTTAATACTGTATAACTCTTCATCAATCTGTTTATTTGACCGTTTAACCTGTATGACACCATCGTATGTCACTGCTATTATATCTCTAGTGGATATATATTATGTCTCACTATAAATATGGTCAAATTCTGATAAAATATACTGTTACATGTTGGCAATAACCTTCTAAGCCCAAGGGAAGGGCAATCCTCCAGCCATGGTTCCCTAGAGGTTTCCTCCACAGGGGGTTTTCCTCTCCTGAGTGCTGGAGGGTGACTCTTTGTGAGTCGGGGGTACGCCATTTTCAGTGTCTTTTTCATAGCAATTGGCCTGATTCTAAATTTGAGACACTGATTGAAATAATTCTAATGTGATTTACAATAAAGTTTTTTTTTTTCATTTTAACACCTGATTAAAGTGTTTGTGCATTTTTTCTGCAATATTTAGTTGGTGTGATTTTACTTGGGAGTCAGGATAGATGAAAAATGTCATAATAGAGAAGCCAGATATACAGTGGGTGTGTTTCTAACCCTGTGCTGGAAAACAAGGACTTATGTGGCACATCTTTGGCACAGGATTTTAAAGGTCTATATCAGGGCCACTTTAACCATAGGGCCAACGGTGCACTTGCACCGGGCCCTATGGTAGTGGGGGCCCCCTTTTGACAGCAGGACAGTCCTAATTTTGCTGTCCCGCTGTCCAGGGCAGTGTCCTGGGATCAGGAGGCGCGATGTAGTGATGTCACTCACATTGTGCCTGTTACTCCTTGAAAACTGGGGGAACGGGGAAAGGTGAGTATTAAGGTTTGTTTTTTTTTATTTGATATATACAGTGGGGGACACAAAACTATGGAGGCAACCTGGGTGGGACATGATACCGTGGGGGCAACCTGGGGTGAGGACATGATACTGTGGGGGCAACCTGGAGGGGGACATGAATCTGTGGGGGGCAACCTGGAGGGGAACATGATACTGCAGGGAAAACCTGTGGTAAGGACATGATGCAGTGGGGGGCAACCTGGGTTAAGGACATGAATCTGTGGGGGGCAACCTGGAGGGGGACATGAATCTGTGGGGGGCAGCCTGGAAGGGGAACATGAATCTGTGGGGGGCAACCTGGAGGGGGGACATGAATCTTTGGGGGGGAGCAACCCAGAGGGGGACATGAATCTGTGGGGGCACATGATACTGTGGGGGCAACCTGGGGTGAGGACATGATACTGTGGGAGTCAACCTGGGGTGAGGACATGAATCTGTGGGGGGCAACCTGGAGGGGGGACATTATAAGTGGCAACTTGAGGGGGACATTATAAGGGGCATATTGTATGGGGCCACTAGGGAGCCATTATACTGTGTGAGAGCCACTAAGGGGTGTTATACTATGAGGGAGCATTATAATTTGTGGAGGTCAGGTATTTCTAGGTGGCGGTGATGGGGGGGACCCACTTATGAAATCTTTACACAGGGCCCACTAATGTGTTAAAACCCTGGTCTATATGTTAGAAACTGCCCATAAATCACCTCATTCTCAAAACTGCAACCCTCAAATAATTCAAAACAACATTTGGGAAGTTGGTTTAACCTTTAAGCGCCTCACTGGAATTTACGCAAATTGGAGGTGGTCTTTAGATATTTCATTAACTTTTTTTATATAATAATACATCCATTAAGCCCTAAAATTTACACACTCACACGGGGTTAAAGGAGAAAATGCATCTCAAAATTTGATATGCAATTTCTGCTTTTGGAGGGCAGAATCATTTTCAGGTGCCATGACGCATTTGCAGAGCCCCCAAGGTGCCTTTGCAGTGGAGAGTACCAAGAAGTGACCTCATTTTGGAAACTGCACCCCTCAAAAAAATGATCAAGGGGCATAGTGATCATTTTGACCCCAGATATGCTTTCCAAAATGAAATGCAAAATGAAATTAGTGGGAACTCGGCTGCCTCTCTTTCAATGCATACCCTTTCTAAAGATGATATATCAGACCACTAATGTGTAGGTTGGGTCAGAACAGTAGCGATATAGTACTTCTTAATGTCAGGAAGTGTCATTTCCATTCTGAGAAGAAGCTGAAGTTAACATCCTTGCAGATGGTACCAAATATAAAGCAAGTATAGCAGATTTATTGTGGTCCTGCAAACCAGGTGTAAGGGAATTGCCAGTTGAGCAATTCCCCAGTGCTGCTGCAGAAACCTGAGAGGAAGCGAATACAGAGACAGTGAGCCCTAAAGTTGACCCAGACCCTGTCCCTGCCTACTTGTCTCACTGTCCTAATGACAGGAACAACTTGGAGCCGCTCCCTACTCTGAATAAGTGACAACACAGAACGCAGACAGGACAAACAACAACAAAAGGGAGGTCAGCTAGCCAAGGGGTCGGTAACAGTCGAGCAATGCAGTACAGAATCACAATCCAAGAGAATAGTCAAAGCCAGAGGTCAGGAATAAGAATACAGGTAATAGCAGAAAAGGAGCTAGCAGGGACAAGTCACAAGACAGAATCTCAATAGCCAGCAACCATGTGTGAGCAGATGACCTGTTTATCGCAAGTCCAGGACCTGCCCCAGACTTGATTGGAAGGCATGCTGCCATTCACACAGGCAAGGCTAAGTTTAACTATTTGAGGAGCAGAAGAAACAAGGTGCAAGAGACGGGTGTGGCTGAAATTCAATTACATAGTCTAGGACAGTGTTCAGACTGAGCAACAAGAACCTTAAGCAAGGAATCAAACTGAACACGCCTCCTTCGCCGCAGCGTGCGAGCGGAGGGTGGCGCAGAGACCCGAACAGGCAGAGACGTTACACCAGGATTGGGCAGCAGTTTTTGGTAGGTGTGGCCAAAATGCTGCAGAAATGCTTTGAAAAATACAAGTGTTAATAGTTCATTTTGTTCCATTGACACAAAGCAAGGTGAATAAACAAAAGAGAAATCTAAATCAAATCAATATTTGGTATGACCACCCTTTGCCTTCAAAGTAGCATCAATTCTTCTAGGTGCACTTGCAGACAGTTTTTGAAGAAACTCAGCAGGGAGGTTGTTCCAAACATCTTTGAGAACTAAACACAGATCACCTGTGGATGTAGGCTTGCTCAAATCCTTCTGTCTCTTCATGTAATCCTAGACAGACTGGATGATGTTGAGATCAGAGCTCCGTGGCAGCCATATCATCAGTTTCAGGATTCCTCCTTCAAAGGGTGACCACACCAAATATTGATTTCATTTAGATTTCTCCTATGTTCATTGACTTCATTTTGTGAATTGACAAAAATAACCTATTAACACTTGTATTTTTCAAAACATTTTTAATTTGCAGCATTTTTGCCACACCTGCCTCAGCGTTTTATACGGTTCTTAAAATCTGTACATATATATAAATTAAAGCATTTATGATTGAAGCTGCAATATTTGGGGAGTAATATTAAAAGTAGGGAGACATCCAGGCATATCAGATGCACCAAATGGGCTCATATGCTGGCTTCTCCTGACTGTATGGACACATGTGGTACGTATGCGCTCTCAGCATATTTGATAATGGCATAGTAATTTTCGTATCATGCATTTATATACTTAATAAGCCCTGGTGGCATTAATGTGTATATTACACCTCAACTCTCTAGATACACTTAATAACTTCCTTTTGTTTGTGCATAATGATAAAGGACCTGCCCATACAAGATTCAGTAGGAAGGCAAAATGCCAGTCATTAAGGGGTTAATGCTTAGGAACACTGTTGGGCAGTAACCATCTACAGTAACTATGGCAACTGTGCTGATGTCATAAACACATGCCTATGACCTAAAGAACCCATTAGGGAAAATTCCAGAACAGAAGGGCATACAGCCATATGCAGTTCCAGACTTGATGTGTGTGGAGACCTGGAGCTTCATCACTCCACAATCTGTGAGGGAAAAAGGGGACATCCGCCTAGCCAGCCAGATCAGCCATATTCATCTAGCCAGCCATATCAGCCATATCCTCCTAGCCAGCCAGATCAGCCTTATACTCCTAGCCAGCCGCCCAGATTAGCCCTAGCGATCAATGGGGTGACAGATGTTGCAGCCAGATCTTCCTCACATCCGGTACAAGCTGCGTCACTTTTATGTGTGAGGCCTGGAGAGGTCACATTTGGCTATCTCCACAAGGCGCTTGCACAGGGCTTTTGCCCTTGCTTTGTTTAATACTGTATAACTCTTCATCAATCTGTTTATTTGACCGTTTAACCTGTATGACACCATCGTATGTCACTGCTATTATATCTCTAGTGGATATATATTATGTCTCACTATAAATATGGTCAAATTCTGATAAAATATACTGTTACATGTTGGCAATAACCTTCTAAGCCCAAGGGAAGGGCAATCCTCCAGCCATGGTTCCCTAGAGGTTTCCTCCACAGGGGGTTTTCCTCTCCTGAGTGCTGGAGGGTGACTCTTTGTGAGTCGGGGGTACGCCATTTTCAGTGTCTTTTTCATAGCAATTGGCCTGATTCTAAATTTGAGACACTGATTGAAATAATTCTAATGTGATTTACAATAAAGTTTTTTTTTTTCATTTTAACACCTGATTAAAGTGTTTGTGCATTTTTTCTGCAATATTTAGTTGGTGTGATTTTACTTGGGAGTCAGGATAGATGAAAAATGTCATAATAGAGAAGCCAGATATACAGTGGGTGTGTTTCTAACCCTGTGCTGGAAAACAAGGACTTATGTGGCACATCTTTGGCACAGGATTTTAAAGGTCTATATCAGGGCCACTTTAACCATAGGGCCAACGGTGCACTTGCACCGGGCCCTATGGTAGTGGGGGCCCCCTTTTGACAGCAGGACAGTCCTAATTTTGCTGTCCCGCTGTCCAGGGCAGTGTCCTGGGATCAGGAGGCGCGATGTAGTGATGTCACTCACATTGTGCCTGTTACTCCTTGAAAACTGGGGGAACGGGGAAAGGTGAGTATTAAGGTTTGTTTTTTTTATTTGATATATACAGTGGGGGACACAAAACTATGGAGGCAACCTGGGTGGGACATGATACCGTGGGGGCAACCTGGGGTGAGGACATGATACTGTGGGGGCAACCTGGAGGGGGACATGAATCTGTGGGGGGCAACCTGGAGGGGAACATGATACTGCAGGGAAAACCTGTGGTAAGGACATGATGCAGTGGGGGGCAACCTGGGTTAAGGACATGAATCTGTGGGGGGCAACCTGGAGGGGGACATGAATCTGTGGGGGGCAGCCTGGAAGGGGAACATGAATCTGTGGGGGGCAACCTGGAGGGGGGACATGAATCTTTGGGGGGAGCAACCCAGAGGGGGACATGAATCTGTGGGGGCACATGATACTGTGGGGGCAACCTGGGGTGAGGACATGATACTGTGGGAGTCAACCTGGGGTGAGGACATGAATCTGTGGGGGGCAACCTGGAGGGGGGACATTATAAGTGGCAACTTGAGGGGGACATTATAAGGGGCATATTGTATGGGGCCACTAGGGAGCCATTATACTGTGTGAGAGCCACTAAGGGGTGTTATACTATGAGGGAGCATTATAATTTGTGGAGGTCAGGTATTTCTAGGTGGCGGTGATGGGGGGGACCCACTTATGAAATCTTTACACAGGGCCCACTAATGTGTTAAAACCCTGGTCTATATGTTAGAAACTGCCCATAAATCACCTCATTCTCAAAACTGCAACCCTCAAATAATTCAAAACAACATTTGGGAAGTTGGTTTAACCTTTAAGCGCCTCACTGGAATTTACGCAAATTGGAGGTGGTCTTTAGATATTTCATTAACTTTTTTTATATAATAATACATCCATTAAGCCCTAAAATTTACACACTCACACGGGGTTAAAGGAGAAAATGCATCTCAAAATTTGATATGCAATTTCTGCTTTTGGAGGGCAGAATCATTTTCAGGTGCCATGACGCATTTGCAGAGCCCCCAAGGTGCCTTTGCAGTGGAGAGTACCAAGAAGTGACCTCATTTTGGAAACTGCACCCCTCAAAAAAATGATCAAGGGGCATAGTGATCATTTTGACCCCAGATATGCTTTCCAAAATGAAATGCAAAATGAAATTAGTGGGAACTCGGCTGCCTCTCTTTCAATGCATACCCTTTCTAAAGATGATATATCAGACCACTAATGTGTAGGTTGGGTCAGAACAGTAGCGATATAGTACTTCTTAATGTCAGGAAGTGTCATTTCCATTCTGAGAAGAAGCTGAAGTTAACATCCTTGCAGATGGTACCAAATATAAAGCAAGTATAGCAGATTTATTGTGGTCCTGCAAACCAGGTGTAAGGGAATTGCCAGTTGAGCAATTCCCCAGTGCTGCTGCAGAAACCTGAGAGGAAGCGAATACAGAGACAGTGAGCCCTAAAGTTGACCCAGACCCTGTCCCTGCCTACTTGTCTCACTGTCCTAATGACAGGAACAACTTGGAGCCGCTCCCTACTCTGAATAAGTGACAACACAGAACGCAGACAGGACAAACAACAACAAAAGGGAGGTCAGCTAGCCAAGGGGTCGGTAACAGTCGAGCAATGCAGTACAGAATCACAATCCAAGAGAATAGTCAAAGCCAGAGGTCAGGAATAAGAATACAGGTAATAGCAGAAAAGGAGCTAGCAGGGACAAGTCACAAGACAGAATCTCAATAGCCAGCAACCATGTGTGAGCAGATGACCTGTTTATCGCAAGTCCAGGACCTGCCCCAGACTTGATTGGAAGGCATGCTGCCATTCACACAGGCAAGGCTAAGTTTAACTATTTGAGGAGCAGAAGAAACAAGGTGCAAGAGACGGGTGTGGCTGAAATTCAATTACATAGTCTAGGACAGTGTTCAGACTGAGCAACAAGAACCTTAAGCAAGGAATCAAACTGAACACGCCTCCTTCGCCGCAGCGTGCGAGCGGAGGGTGGCGCAGAGACCCGAACAGGCAGAGACGTTACACCAGGATTGGGCAGCAGTTTTTGGTAGGTGTGGCCAAAATGCTGCAGAAATGCTTTGAAAAATACAAGTGTTAATAGTTCATTTTGTTCCATTGACACAAAGCAAGGTGAATAAACAAAAGAGAAATCTAAATCAAATCAATATTTGGTATGACCACCCTTTGCCTTCAAAGTAGCATCAATTCTTCTAGGTGCACTTGCAGACAGTTTTTGAAGAAACTCAGCAGGGAGGTTGTTCCAAACATCTTTGAGAACTAAACACAGATCACCTGTGGATGTAGGCTTGCTCAAATCCTTCTGTCTCTTCATGTAATCCTAGACAGACTGGATGATGTTGAGATCAGAGCTCCGTGGCAGCCATATCATCAGTTTCAGGATTCCTCCTTCAAAGGGTGACCACACCAAATATTGATTTCATTTAGATTTCTCCTATGTTCATTGACTTCATTTTGTGAATTGACAAAAATAACCTATTAACACTTGTATTTTTCAAAACATTTTTAATTTGCAGCATTTTTGCCACACCTGCCTCAGCGTTTTATACGGTTCTTAAAATCTGTACATATATATAAATTAAAGCATTTATGATTGAAGCTGCAATATTTGGGGAGTAATATTAAAAGTAGGGAGACATCCAGGCATATCAGATGCACCAAATGGGCTCATATGCTGGCTTCTCCTGACTGTATGGACACATGTGGTACGTATGCGCTCTCAGCATATTTGATAATGGCATAGTAATTTTCGTATCATGCATTTATATACTTAATAAGCCCTGGTGGCATTAATGTGTATATTACACCTCAACTCTCTAGATACACTTAATAACTTCCTTTTGTTTGTGCATAATGATAAAGGACCTGCCCATACAAGATTCAGTAGGAAGGCAAAATGCCAGTCATTAAGGGGTTAATGCTTAGGAACACTGTTGGGCAGTAACCATCTACAGTAACTATGGCAACTGTGCTGATGTCATAAACACATGCCTATGACCTAAAGAACCCATTAGGGAAAATTCCAGAACAGAAGGGCATACAGCCATATGCAGTTCCAGACTTGATGTGTGTGGAGACCTGGAGCTTCATCACTCCACAATCTGTGAGGGAAAAAGGGGACATCCGCCTAGCCAGCCAGATCAGCCATATTCATCTAGCCAGCCATATCAGCCATATCCTCCTAGCCAGCCAGATCAGCCTTATACTCCTAGCCAGCCGCCCAGATTAGCCCTAGCGATCAATGGGGTGACAGATGTTGCAGCCAGATCTTCCTCACATCCGGTACAAGCTGCGTCACTTTTATGTGTGAGGCCTGGAGAGGTCACATTTGGCTATCTCCACAAGGCGCTTGCACAGGGCTTTTGCCCTTGCTTTGTTTAATACTGTATAACTCTTCATCAATCTGTTTATTTGACCGTTTAACCTGTATGACACCATCGTATGTCACTGCTATTATATCTCTAGTGGATATATATTATGTCTCACTATAAATATGGTCAAATTCTGATAAAATATACTGTTACATGTTGGCAATAACCTTCTAAGCCCAAGGGAAGGGCAATCCTCCAGCCATGGTTCCCTAGAGGTTTCCTCCACAGGGGGTTTTCCTCTCCTGAGTGCTGGAGGGTGACTCTTTGTGAGTCGGGGGTACGCCATTTTCAGTGTCTTTTTCATAGCAATTGGCCTGATTCTAAATTTGAGACACTGATTGAAATAATTCTAATGTGATTTACAATAAAGTTTTTTTTTTTCATTTTAACACCTGATTAAAGTGTTTGTGCATTTTTTCTGCAATATTTAGTTGGTGTGATTTTACTTGGGAGTCAGGATAGATGAAAAATGTCATAATAGAGAAGCCAGATATACAGTGGGTGTGTTTCTAACCCTGTGCTGGAAAACAAGGACTTATGTGGCACATCTTTGGCACAGGATTTTAAAGGTCTATATCAGGGCCACTTTAACCATAGGGCCAACGGTGCACTTGCACCGGGCCCTATGGTAGTGGGGGGCCCCCTTTTGACAGCAGGACAGTCCTAATTTTGCTGTCCCGCTGTCCAGGGCAGTGTCCTGGGATCAGGAGGCGCGATGTAGTGATGTCACTCACATTGTGCCTGTTACTCCTTGAAAACTGGGGGAACGGGGAAAGGTGAGTATTAAGGTTTGTTTTTTTTATTTGATATATACAGTGGGGGACACAAAACTATGGAGGCAACCTGGGTGGGACATGATACCGTGGGGGCAACCTGGGGTGAGGACATGATACTGTGGGGGCAACCTGGAGGGGGACATGAATCTGTGGGGGGCAACCTGGAGGGGAACATGATACTGCAGGGAAAACCTGTGGTAAGGACATGATGCAGTGGGGGGCAACCTGGGTTAAGGACATGAATCTGTGGGGGGCAACCTGGAGGGGGACATGAATCTGTGGGGGGCAGCCTGGAAGGGGAACATGAATCTGTGGGGGGCAACCTGGAGGGGGGGACATGAATCTTTGGGGGGGAGCAACCCAGAGGGGGACATGAATCTGTGGGGGCACATGATACTGTGGGGGCAACCTGGGGTGAGGACATGATACTGTGGGAGTCAACCTGGGGTGAGGACATGAATCTGTGGGGGGCAACCTGGAGGGGGGACATTATAAGTGGCAACTTGAGGGGGACATTATAAGGGGCATATTGTATGGGGCCACTAGGGAGCCATTATACTGTGTGAGAGCCACTAAGGGGTGTTATACTATGAGGGAGCATTATAATTTGTGGAGGTCAGGTATTTCTAGGTGGCGGTGATGGGGGGGACCCACTTATGAAATCTTTACACAGGGCCCACTAATGTGTTAAAACCCTGGTCTATATGTTAGAAACTGCCCATAAATCACCTCATTCTCAAAACTGCAACCCTCAAATAATTCAAAACAACATTTGGGAAGTTGGTTTAACCTTTAAGCGCCTCACTGGAATTTACGCAAATTGGAGGTGGTCTTTAGATATTTCATTAACTTTTTTTATATAATAATACATCCATTAAGCCCTAAAATTTACACACTCACACGGGGTTAAAGGAGAAAATGCATCTCAAAATTTGATATGCAATTTCTGCTTTTGGAGGGCAGAATCATTTTCAGGTGCCATGACGCATTTGCAGAGCCCCCAAGGTGCCTTTGCAGTGGAGAGTACCAAGAAGTGACCTCATTTTGGAAACTGCACCCCTCAAAAAAATGATCAAGGGGCATAGTGATCATTTTGACCCCAGATATGCTTTCCAAAATGAAATGCAAAATGAAATTAGTGGGAACTCGGCTGCCTCTCTTTCAATGCATACCCTTTCTAAAGATGATATATCAGACCACTAATGTGTAGGTTGGGTCAGAACAGTAGCGATATAGTACTTCTTAATGTCAGGAAGTGTCATTTCCATTCTGAGAAGAAGCTGAAGTTAACATCCTTGCAGATGGTACCAAATATAAAGCAAGTATAGCAGATTTATTGTGGTCCTGCAAACCAGGTGTAAGGGAATTGCCAGTTGAGCAATTCCCCAGTGCTGCTGCAGAAACCTGAGAGGAAGCGAATACAGAGACAGTGAGCCCTAAAGTTGACCCAGACCCTGTCCCTGCCTACTTGTCTCACTGTCCTAATGACAGGAACAACTTGGAGCCGCTCCCTACTCTGAATAAGTGACAACACAGAACGCAGACAGGACAAACAACAACAAAAGGGAGGTCAGCTAGCCAAGGGGTCGGTAACAGTCGAGCAATGCAGTACAGAATCACAATCCAAGAGAATAGTCAAAGCCAGAGGTCAGGAATAAGAATACAGGTAATAGCAGAAAAGGAGCTAGCAGGGACAAGTCACAAGACAGAATCTCAATAGCCAGCAACCATGTGTGAGCAGATGACCTGTTTATCGCAAGTCCAGGACCTGCCCCAGACTTGATTGGAAGGCATGCTGCCATTCACACAGGCAAGGCTAAGTTTAACTATTTGAGGAGCAGAAGAAACAAGGTGCAAGAGACGGGTGTGGCTGAAATTCAATTACATAGTCTAGGACAGTGTTCAGACTGAGCAACAAGAACCTTAAGCAAGGAATCAAACTGAACACGCCTCCTTCGCCGCAGCGTGCGAGCGGAGGGTGGCGCAGAGACCCGAACAGGCAGAGACGTTACACCAGGATTGGGCAGCAGTTTTTGGTAGGTGTGGCCAAAATGCTGCAGAAATGCTTTGAAAAATACAAGTGTTAATAGTTCATTTTGTTCCATTGACACAAAGCAAGGTGAATAAACAAAAGAGAAATCTAAATCAAATCAATATTTGGTATGACCACCCTTTGCCTTCAAAGTAGCATCAATTCTTCTAGGTGCACTTGCAGACAGTTTTTGAAGAAACTCAGCAGGGAGGTTGTTCCAAACATCTTTGAGAACTAAACACAGATCACCTGTGGATGTAGGCTTGCTCAAATCCTTCTGTCTCTTCATGTAATCCTAGACAGACTGGATGATGTTGAGATCAGAGCTCCGTGGCAGCCATATCATCAGTTTCAGGATTCCTCCTTCAAAGGGTGACCACACCAAATATTGATTTCATTTAGATTTCTCCTATGTTCATTGACTTCATTTTGTGAATTGACAAAAATAACCTATTAACACTTGTATTTTTCAAAACATTTTTAATTTGCAGCATTTTTGCCACACCTGCCTCAGCGTTTTATACGGTTCTTAAAATCTGTACATATATATAAATTAAAGCATTTATGATTGAAGCTGCAATATTTGGGGAGTAATATTAAAAGTAGGGAGACATCCAGGCATATCAGATGCACCAAATGGGCTCATATGCTGGCTTCTCCTGACTGTATGGACACATGTGGTACGTATGCGCTCTCAGCATATTTGATAATGGCATAGTAATTTTCGTATCATGCATTTATATACTTAATAAGCCCTGGTGGCATTAATGTGTATATTACACCTCAACTCTCTAGATACACTTAATAACTTCCTTTTGTTTGTGCATAATGATAAAGGACCTGCCCATACAAGATTCAGTAGGAAGGCAAAATGCCAGTCATTAAGGGGTTAATGCTTAGGAACACTGTTGGGCAGTAACCATCTACAGTAACTATGGCAACTGTGCTGATGTCATAAACACATGCCTATGACCTAAAGAACCCATTAGGGAAAATTCCAGAACAGAAGGGCATACAGCCATATGCAGTTCCAGACTTGATGTGTGTGGAGACCTGGAGCTTCATCACTCCACAATCTGTGAGGGAAAAAGGGGACATCCGCCTAGCCAGCCAGATCAGCCATATTCATCTAGCCAGCCATATCAGCCATATCCTCCTAGCCAGCCAGATCAGCCTTATACTCCTAGCCAGCCGCCCAGATTAGCCCTAGCGATCAATGGGGTGACAGATGTTGCAGCCAGATCTTCCTCACATCCGGTACAAGCTGCGTCACTTTTATGTGTGAGGCCTGGAGAGGTCACATTTGGCTATCTCCACAAGGCGCTTGCACAGGGCTTTTGCCCTTGCTTTGTTTAATACTGTATAACTCTTCATCAATCTGTTTATTTGACCGTTTAACCTGTATGACACCATCGTATGTCACTGCTATTATATCTCTAGTGGATATATATTATGTCTCACTATAAATATGGTCAAATTCTGATAAAATATACTGTTACATGTTGGCAATAACCTTCTAAGCCCAAGGGAAGGGCAATCCTCCAGCCATGGTTCCCTAGAGGTTTCCTCCACAGGGGGTTTTCCTCTCCTGAGTGCTGGAGGGTGACTCTTTGTGAGTCGGGGGTACGCCATTTTCAGTGTCTTTTTCATAGCAATTGGCCTGATTCTAAATTTGAGACACTGATTGAAATAATTCTAATGTGATTTACAATAAAGTTTTTTTTTTTCATTTTAACACCTGATTAAAGTGTTTGTGCATTTTTTCTGCAATATTTAGTTGGTGTGATTTTACTTGGGAGTCAGGATAGATGAAAAATGTCATAATAGAGAAGCCAGATATACAGTGGGTGTGTTTCTAACCCTGTGCTGGAAAACAAGGACTTATGTGGCACATCTTTGGCACAGGATTTTAAAGGTCTATATCAGGGCCACTTTAACCATAGGGCCAACGGTGCACTTGCACCGGGCCCTATGGTAGTGGGGGCCCCCTTTTGACAGCAGGACAGTCCTAATTTTGCTGTCCCGCTGTCCAGGGCAGTGTCCTGGGATCAGGAGGCGCGATGTAGTGATGTCACTCACATTGTGCCTGTTACTCCTTGAAAACTGGGGGAACGGGGAAAGGTGAGTATTAAGGTTTTTTTTTTTTTATTTGATATATACAGTGGGGGACACAAAACTATGGAGGCAACCTGGGTGGGACATGATACCGTGGGGGCAACCTGGGGTGAGGACATGATACTGTGGGGGCAACCTGGAGGGGGACATGAATCTGTGGGGGGCAACCTGGAGGGGAACATGATACTGCAGGGAAAACCTGTGGTAAGGACATGATGCAGTGGGGGGCAACCTGGGTTAAGGACATGAATCTGTGGGGGGCAACCTGGAGGGGGACATGAATCTGTGGGGGGCAGCCTGGAAGGGGAACATGAATCTGTGGGGGGCAACCTGGAGGGGGGGACATGAATCTTTGGGGGGGAGCAACCCAGAGGGGGACATGAATCTGTGGGGGCACATGATACTGTGGGGGCAACCTGGGGTGAGGACATGATACTGTGGGAGTCAACCTGGGGTGAGGACATGAATCTGTGGGGGGCAACCTGGAGGGGGGACATTATAAGTGGCAACTTGAGGGGGACATTATAAGGGGCATATTGTATGGGGCCACTAGGGAGCCATTATACTGTGTGAGAGCCACTAAGGGGTGTTATACTATGAGGGAGCATTATAATTTGTGGAGGTCAGGTATTTCTAGGTGGCGGTGATGGGGGGGACCCACTTATGAAATCTTTACACAGGGCCCACTAATGTGTTAAAACCCTGGTCTATATGTTAGAAACTGCCCATAAATCACCTCATTCTCAAAACTGCAACCCTCAAATAATTCAAAACAACATTTGGGAAGTTGGTTTAACCTTTAAGCGCCTCACTGGAATTTACGCAAATTGGAGGTGGTCTTTAGATATTTCATTAACTTTTTTTATATAATAATACATCCATTAAGCCCTAAAATTTACACACTCACACGGGGTTAAAGGAGAAAATGCATCTCAAAATTTGATATGCAATTTCTGCTTTTGGAGGGCAGAATCATTTTCAGGTGCCATGACGCATTTGCAGAGCCCCCAAGGTGCCTTTGCAGTGGAGAGTACCAAGAAGTGACCTCATTTTGGAAACTGCACCCCTCAAAAAAATGATCAAGGGGCATAGTGATCATTTTGACCCCAGATATGCTTTCCAAAATGAAATGCAAAATGAAATTAGTGGGAACTCGGCTGCCTCTCTTTCAATGCATACCCTTTCTAAAGATGATATATCAGACCACTAATGTGTAGGTTGGGTCAGAACAGTAGCGATATAGTACTTCTTAATGTCAGGAAGTGTCATTTCCATTCTGAGAAGAAGCTGAAGTTAACATCCTTGCAGATGGTACCAAATATAAAGCAAGTATAGCAGATTTATTGTGGTCCTGCAAACCAGGTGTAAGGGAATTGCCAGTTGAGCAATTCCCCAGTGCTGCTGCAGAAACCTGAGAGGAAGCGAATACAGAGACAGTGAGCCCTAAAGTTGACCCAGACCCTGTCCCTGCCTACTTGTCTCACTGTCCTAATGACAGGAACAACTTGGAGCCGCTCCCTACTCTGAATAAGTGACAACACAGAACGCAGACAGGACAAACAACAACAAAAGGGAGGTCAGCTAGCCAAGGGGTCGGTAACAGTCGAGCAATGCAGTACAGAATCACAATCCAAGAGAATAGTCAAAGCCAGAGGTCAGGAATAAGAATACAGGTAATAGCAGAAAAGGAGCTAGCAGGGACAAGTCACAAGACAGAATCTCAATAGCCAGCAACCATGTGTGAGCAGATGACCTGTTTATCGCAAGTCCAGGACCTGCCCCAGACTTGATTGGAAGGCATGCTGCCATTCACACAGGCAAGGCTAAGTTTAACTATTTGAGGAGCAGAAGAAACAAGGTGCAAGAGACGGGTGTGGCTGAAATTCAATTACATAGTCTAGGACAGTGTTCAGACTGAGCAACAAGAACCTTAAGCAAGGAATCAAACTGAACACGCCTCCTTCGCCGCAGCGTGCGAGCGGAGGGTGGCGCAGAGACCCGAACAGGCAGAGACGTTACACCAGGATTGGGCAGCAGTTTTTGGTAGGTGTGGCCAAAATGCTGCAGAAATGCTTTGAAAAATACAAGTGTTAATAGTTCATTTTGTTCCATTGACACAAAGCAAGGTGAATAAACAAAAGAGAAATCTAAATCAAATCAATATTTGGTATGACCACCCTTTGCCTTCAAAGTAGCATCAATTCTTCTAGGTGCACTTGCAGACAGTTTTTGAAGAAACTCAGCAGGGAGGTTGTTCCAAACATCTTTGAGAACTAAACACAGATCACCTGTGGATGTAGGCTTGCTCAAATCCTTCTGTCTCTTCATGTAATCCTAGACAGACTGGATGATGTTGAGATCAGAGCTCCGTGGCAGCCATATCATCAGTTTCAGGATTCCTCCTTCAAAGGGTGACCACACCAAATATTGATTTCATTTAGATTTCTCCTATGTTCATTGACTTCATTTTGTGAATTGACAAAAATAACCTATTAACACTTGTATTTTTCAAAACATTTTTAATTTGCAGCATTTTTGCCACACCTGCCTCAGCGTTTTATACGGTTCTTAAAATCTGTACATATATATAAATTAAAGCATTTATGATTGAAGCTGCAATATTTGGGGAGTAATATTAAAAGTAGGGAGACATCCAGGCATATCAGATGCACCAAATGGGCTCATATGCTGGCTTCTCCTGACTGTATGGACACATGTGGTACGTATGCGCTCTCAGCATATTTGATAATGGCATAGTAATTTTCGTATCATGCATTTATATACTTAATAAGCCCTGGTGGCATTAATGTGTATATTACACCTCAACTCTCTAGATACACTTAATAACTTCCTTTTGTTTGTGCATAATGATAAAGGACCTGCCCATACAAGATTCAGTAGGAAGGCAAAATGCCAGTCATTAAGGGGTTAATGCTTAGGAACACTGTTGGGCAGTAACCATCTACAGTAACTATGGCAACTGTGCTGATGTCATAAACACATGCCTATGACCTAAAGAACCCATTAGGGAAAATTCCAGAACAGAAGGGCATACAGCCATATGCAGTTCCAGACTTGATGTGTGTGGAGACCTGGAGCTTCATCACTCCACAATCTGTGAGGGAAAAAGGGGACATCCGCCTAGCCAGCCAGATCAGCCATATTCATCTAGCCAGCCATATCAGCCATATCCTCCTAGCCAGCCAGATCAGCCTTATACTCCTAGCCAGCCGCCCAGATTAGCCCTAGCGATCAATGGGGTGACAGATGTTGCAGCCAGATCTTCCTCACATCCGGTACAAGCTGCGTCACTTTTATGTGTGAGGCCTGGAGAGGTCACATTTGGCTATCTCCACAAGGCGCTTGCACAGGGCTTTTGCCCTTGCTTTGTTTAATACTGTATAACTCTTCATCAATCTGTTTATTTGACCGTTTAACCTGTATGACACCATCGTATGTCACTGCTATTATATCTCTAGTGGATATATATTATGTCTCACTATAAATATGGTCAAATTCTGATAAAATATACTGTTACATGTTGGCAATAACCTTCTAAGCCCAAGGGAAGGGCAATCCTCCAGCCATGGTTCCCTAGAGGTTTCCTCCACAGGGGGTTTTCCTCTCCTGAGTGCTGGAGGGTGACTCTTTGTGAGTCGGGGGTACGCCATTTTCAGTGTCTTTTTCATAGCAATTGGCCTGATTCTAAATTTGAGACACTGATTGAAATAATTCTAATGTGATTTACAATAAAGTTTTTTTTTTTTCATTTTAACACCTGATTAAAGTGTTTGTGCATTTTTTCTGCAATATTTAGTTGGTGTGATTTTACTTGGGAGTCAGGATAGATGAAAAATGTCATAATAGAGAAGCCAGATATACAGTGGGTGTGTTTCTAACCCTGTGCTGGAAAACAAGGACTTATGTGGCACATCTTTGGCACAGGATTTTAAAGGTCTATATCAGGGCCACTTTAACCATAGGGCCAACGGTGCACTTGCACCGGGCCCTATGGTAGTGGGGGGCCCCCTTTTGACAGCAGGACAGTCCTAATTTTGCTGTCCCGCTGTCCAGGGCAGTGTCCTGGGATCAGGAGGCGCGATGTAGTGATGTCACTCACATTGTGCCTGTTACTCCTTGAAAACTGGGGGAACGGGGAAAGGTGAGTATTAAGGTTTGTTTTTTTTATTTGATATATACAGTGGGGGACACAAAACTATGGAGGCAACCTGGGTGGGACATGATACCGTGGGGGCAACCTGGGGTGAGGACATGATACTGTGGGGGCAACCTGGAGGGGGACATGAATCTGTGGGGGGCAACCTGGAGGGGAACATGATACTGCAGGGAAAACCTGTGGTAAGGACATGATGCAGTGGGGGGCAACCTGGGTTAAGGACATGAATCTGTGGGGGGCAACCTGGAGGGGGACATGAATCTGTGGGGGGCAGCCTGGAAGGGGAACATGAATCTGTGGGGGGCAACCTGGAGGGGGGGACATGAATCTTTGGGGGGGAGCAACCCAGAGGGGGACATGAATCTGTGGGGGCACATGATACTGTGGGGGCAACCTGGGGTGAGGACATGATACTGTGGGAGTCAACCTGGGGTGAGGACATGAATCTGTGGGGGGCAACCTGGAGGGGGGACATTATAAGTGGCAACTTGAGGGGGACATTATAAGGGGCATATTGTATGGGGCCACTAGGGAGCCATTATACTGTGTGAGAGCCACTAAGGGGTGTTATACTATGAGGGAGCATTATAATTTGTGGAGGTCAGGTATTTCTAGGTGGCGGTGATGGGGGGGACCCACTTATGAAATCTTTACACAGGGCCCACTAATGTGTTAAAACCCTGGTCTATATGTTAGAAACTGCCCATAAATCACCTCATTCTCAAAACTGCAACCCTCAAATAATTCAAAACAACATTTGGGAAGTTGGTTTAACCTTTAAGCGCCTCACTGGAATTTACGCAAATTGGAGGTGGTCTTTAGATATTTCATTAACTTTTTTTATATAATAATACATCCATTAAGCCCTAAAATTTACACACTCACACGGGGTTAAAGGAGAAAATGCATCTCAAAATTTGATATGCAATTTCTGCTTTTGGAGGGCAGAATCATTTTCAGGTGCCATGACGCATTTGCAGAGCCCCCAAGGTGCCTTTGCAGTGGAGAGTACCAAGAAGTGACCTCATTTTGGAAACTGCACCCCTCAAAAAAATGATCAAGGGGCATAGTGATCATTTTGACCCCAGATATGCTTTCCAAAATGAAATGCAAAATGAAATTAGTGGGAACTCGGCTGCCTCTCTTTCAATGCATACCCTTTCTAAAGATGATATATCAGACCACTAATGTGTAGGTTGGGTCAGAACAGTAGCGATATAGTACTTCTTAATGTCAGGAAGTGTCATTTCCATTCTGAGAAGAAGCTGAAGTTAACATCCTTGCAGATGGTACCAAATATAAAGCAAGTATAGCAGATTTATTGTGGTCCTGCAAACCAGGTGTAAGGGAATTGCCAGTTGAGCAATTCCCCAGTGCTGCTGCAGAAACCTGAGAGGAAGCGAATACAGAGACAGTGAGCCCTAAAGTTGACCCAGACCCTGTCCCTGCCTACTTGTCTCACTGTCCTAATGACAGGAACAACTTGGAGCCGCTCCCTACTCTGAATAAGTGACAACACAGAACGCAGACAGGACAAACAACAACAAAAGGGAGGTCAGCTAGCCAAGGGGTCGGTAACAGTCGAGCAATGCAGTACAGAATCACAATCCAAGAGAATAGTCAAAGCCAGAGGTCAGGAATAAGAATACAGGTAATAGCAGAAAAGGAGCTAGCAGGGACAAGTCACAAGACAGAATCTCAATAGCCAGCAACCATGTGTGAGCAGATGACCTGTTTATCGCAAGTCCAGGACCTGCCCCAGACTTGATTGGAAGGCATGCTGCCATTCACACAGGCAAGGCTAAGTTTAACTATTTGAGGAGCAGAAGAAACAAGGTGCAAGAGACGGGTGTGGCTGAAATTCAATTACATAGTCTAGGACAGTGTTCAGACTGAGCAACAAGAACCTTAAGCAAGGAATCAAACTGAACACGCCTCCTTCGCCGCAGCGTGCGAGCGGAGGGTGGCGCAGAGACCCGAACAGGCAGAGACGTTACACCAGGATTGGGCAGCAGTTTTTGGTAGGTGTGGCCAAAATGCTGCAGAAATGCTTTGAAAAATACAAGTGTTAATAGTTCATTTTGTTCCATTGACACAAAGCAAGGTGAATAAACAAAAGAGAAATCTAAATCAAATCAATATTTGGTATGACCACCCTTTGCCTTCAAAGTAGCATCAATTCTTCTAGGTGCACTTGCAGACAGTTTTTGAAGAAACTCAGCAGGGAGGTTGTTCCAAACATCTTTGAGAACTAAACACAGATCACCTGTGGATGTAGGCTTGCTCAAATCCTTCTGTCTCTTCATGTAATCCTAGACAGACTGGATGATGTTGAGATCAGAGCTCCGTGGCAGCCATATCATCAGTTTCAGGATTCCTCCTTCAAAGGGTGACCACACCAAATATTGATTTCATTTAGATTTCTCCTATGTTCATTGACTTCATTTTGTGAATTGACAAAAATAACCTATTAACACTTGTATTTTTCAAAACATTTTTAATTTGCAGCATTTTTGCCACACCTGCCTCAGCGTTTTATACGGTTCTTAAAATCTGTACATATATATAAATTAAAGCATTTATGATTGAAGCTGCAATATTTGGGGAGTAATATTAAAAGTAGGGAGACATCCAGGCATATCAGATGCACCAAATGGGCTCATATGCTGGCTTCTCCTGACTGTATGGACACATGTGGTACGTATGCGCTCTCAGCATATTTGATAATGGCATAGTAATTTTCGTATCATGCATTTATATACTTAATAAGCCCTGGTGGCATTAATGTGTATATTACACCTCAACTCTCTAGATACACTTAATAACTTCCTTTTGTTTGTGCATAATGATAAAGGACCTGCCCATACAAGATTCAGTAGGAAGGCAAAATGCCAGTCATTAAGGGGTTAATGCTTAGGAACACTGTTGGGCAGTAACCATCTACAGTAACTATGGCAACTGTGCTGATGTCATAAACACATGCCTATGACCTAAAGAACCCATTAGGGAAAATTCCAGAACAGAAGGGCATACAGCCATATGCAGTTCCAGACTTGATGTGTGTGGAGACCTGGAGCTTCATCACTCCACAATCTGTGAGGGAAAAAGGGGACATCCGCCTAGCCAGCCAGATCAGCCATATTCATCTAGCCAGCCATATCAGCCATATCCTCCTAGCCAGCCAGATCAGCCTTATACTCCTAGCCAGCCGCCCAGATTAGCCCTAGCGATCAATGGGGTGACAGATGTTGCAGCCAGATCTTCCTCACATCCGGTACAAGCTGCGTCACTTTTATGTGTGAGGCCTGGAGAGGTCACATTTGGCTATCTCCACAAGGCGCTTGCACAGGGCTTTTGCCCTTGCTTTGTTTAATACTGTATAACTCTTCATCAATCTGTTTATTTGACCGTTTAACCTGTATGACACCATCGTATGTCACTGCTATTATATCTCTAGTGGATATATATTATGTCTCACTATAAATATGGTCAAATTCTGATAAAATATACTGTTACATGTTGGCAATAACCTTCTAAGCCCAAGGGAAGGGCAATCCTCCAGCCATGGTTCCCTAGAGGTTTCCTCCACAGGGGGTTTTCCTCTCCTGAGTGCTGGAGGGTGACTCTTTGTGAGTCGGGGGTACGCCATTTTCAGTGTCTTTTTCATAGCAATTGGCCTGATTCTAAATTTGAGACACTGATTGAAATAATTCTAATGTGATTTACAATAAAGTTTTTTTTTTTCATTTTAACACCTGATTAAAGTGTTTGTGCATTTTTTCTGCAATATTTAGTTGGTGTGATTTTACTTGGGAGTCAGGATAGATGAAAAATGTCATAATAGAGAAGCCAGATATACAGTGGGTGTGTTTCTAACCCTGTGCTGGAAAACAAGGACTTATGTGGCACATCTTTGGCACAGGATTTTAAAGGTCTATATCAGGGCCACTTTAACCATAGGGCCAACGGTGCACTTGCACCGGGCCCTATGGTAGTGGGGGCCCCCCTTTTGACAGCAGGACAGTCCTAATTTTGCTGTCCCGCTGTCCAGGGCAGTGTCCTGGGATCAGGAGGCGCGATGTAGTGATGTCACTCACATTGTGCCTGTTACTCCTTGAAAACTGGGGGAACGGGGAAAGGTGAGTATTAAGGTTTGTTTTTTTTATTTGATATATACAGTGGGGGACACAAAACTATGGAGGCAACCTGGGTGGGACATGATACCGTGGGGGCAACCTGGGGTGAGGACATGATACTGTGGGGGCAACCTGGAGGGGGACATGAATCTGTGGGGGGCAACCTGGAGGGGAACATGATACTGCAGGGAAAACCTGTGGTAAGGACATGATGCAGTGGGGGGCAACCTGGGTTAAGGACATGAATCTGTGGGGGGCAACCTGGAGGGGGACATGAATCTGTGGGGGGCAGCCTGGAAGGGGAACATGAATCTGTGGGGGGCAACCTGGAGGGGGGGACATGAATCTTTGGGGGGGAGCAACCCAGAGGGGGACATGAATCTGTGGGGGCACATGATACTGTGGGGGCAACCTGGGGTGAGGACATGATACTGTGGGAGTCAACCTGGGGTGAGGACATGAATCTGTGGGGGGCAACCTGGAGGGGGGACATTATAAGTGGCAACTTGAGGGGGACATTATAAGGGGCATATTGTATGGGGCCACTAGGGAGCCATTATACTGTGTGAGAGCCACTAAGGGGTGTTATACTATGAGGGAGCATTATAATTTGTGGAGGTCAGGTATTTCTAGGTGGCGGTGATGGGGGGGACCCACTTATGAAATCTTTACACAGGGCCCACTAATGTGTTAAAACCCTGGTCTATATGTTAGAAACTGCCCATAAATCACCTCATTCTCAAAACTGCAACCCTCAAATAATTCAAAACAACATTTGGGAAGTTGGTTTAACCTTTAAGCGCCTCACTGGAATTTACGCAAATTGGAGGTGGTCTTTAGATATTTCATTAACTTTTTTTTATATAATAATACATCCATTAAGCCCTAAAATTTACACACTCACACGGGGTTAAAGGAGAAAATGCATCTCAAAATTTGATATGCAATTTCTGCTTTTGGAGGGCAGAATCATTTTCAGGTGCCATGACGCATTTGCAGAGCCCCCAAGGTGCCTTTGCAGTGGAGAGTACCAAGAAGTGACCTCATTTTGGAAACTGCACCCCTCAAAAAAATGATCAAGGGGCATAGTGATCATTTTGACCCCAGATATGCTTTCCAAAATGAAATGCAAAATGAAATTAGTGGGAACTCGGCTGCCTCTCTTTCAATGCATACCCTTTCTAAAGATGATATATCAGACCACTAATGTGTAGGTTGGGTCAGAACAGTAGCGATATAGTACTTCTTAATGTCAGGAAGTGTCATTTCCATTCTGAGAAGAAGCTGAAGTTAACATCCTTGCAGATGGTACCAAATATAAAGCAAGTATAGCAGATTTATTGTGGTCCTGCAAACCAGGTGTAAGGGAATTGCCAGTTGAGCAATTCCCCAGTGCTGCTGCAGAAACCTGAGAGGAAGCGAATACAGAGACAGTGAGCCCTAAAGTTGACCCAGACCCTGTCCCTGCCTACTTGTCTCACTGTCCTAATGACAGGAACAACTTGGAGCCGCTCCCTACTCTGAATAAGTGACAACACAGAACGCAGACAGGACAAACAACAACAAAAGGGAGGTCAGCTAGCCAAGGGGTCGGTAACAGTCGAGCAATGCAGTACAGAATCACAATCCAAGAGAATAGTCAAAGCCAGAGGTCAGGAATAAGAATACAGGT
This sequence comes from Leptodactylus fallax, assembly GCA_947044405.1. NCBI lineage: Eukaryota > Metazoa > Chordata > Amphibia > Anura > Leptodactylidae > Leptodactylus > Leptodactylus fallax. The sequence goes on from CAMRHE010000384.1 coordinate 51,323, forward strand.
AATAGCAGAAAAGGAGCTAGCAGGGACAAGTCACAAGACAGAATCTCAATAGCCAGCAACCATGTGTGAGCAGATGACCTGTTTATCGCAAGTCCAGGACCTGCCCCAGACTTGATTGGAAGGCATGCTGCCATTCACACAGGCAAGGCTAAGTTTAACTATTTGAGGAGCAGAAGAAACAAGGTGCAAGAGACGGGTGTGGCTGAAATTCAATTACATAGTCTAGGACAGTGTTCAGACTGAGCAACAAGAACCTTAAGCAAGGAATCAAACTGAACACGCCTCCTTCGCCGCAGCGTGCGAGCGGAGGGTGGCGCAGAGACCCGAACAGGCAGAGACGTTACACCAGGATTGGGCAGCAGTTTTTGGTAGGTGTGGCCAAAATGCTGCAGAAATGCTTTGAAAAATACAAGTGTTAATAGTTCATTTTGTTCCATTGACACAAAGCAAGGTGAATAAACAAAAGAGAAATCTAAATCAAATCAATATTTGGTATGACCACCCTTTGCCTTCAAAGTAGCATCAATTCTTCTAGGTGCACTTGCAGACAGTTTTTGAAGAAACTCAGCAGGGAGGTTGTTCCAAACATCTTTGAGAACTAAACACAGATCACCTGTGGATGTAGGCTTGCTCAAATCCTTCTGTCTCTTCATGTAATCCTAGACAGACTGGATGATGTTGAGATCAGAGCTCCGTGGCAGCCATATCATCAGTTTCAGGATTCCTCCTTCAAAGGGTGACCACACCAAATATTGATTTCATTTAGATTTCTCCTATGTTCATTGACTTCATTTTGTGAATTGACAAAAATAACCTATTAACACTTGTATTTTTCAAAACATTTTTAATTTGCAGCATTTTTGCCACACCTGCCTCAGCGTTTTATACGGTTCTTAAAATCTGTACATATATATAAATTAAAGCATTTATGATTGAAGCTGCAATATTTGGGGAGTAATATTAAAAGTAGGGAGACATCCAGGCATATCAGATGCACCAAATGGGCTCATATGCTGGCTTCTCCTGACTGTATGGACACATGTGGTACGTATGCGCTCTCAGCATATTTGATAATGGCATAGTAATTTTCGTATCATGCATTTATATACTTAATAAGCCCTGGTGGCATTAATGTGTATATTACACCTCAACTCTCTAGATACACTTAATAACTTCCTTTTGTTTGTGCATAATGATAAAGGACCTGCCCATACAAGATTCAGTAGGAAGGCAAAATGCCAGTCATTAAGGGGTTAATGCTTAGGAACACTGTTGGGCAGTAACCATCTACAGTAACTATGGCAACTGTGCTGATGTCATAAACACATGCCTATGACCTAAAGAACCCATTAGGGAAAATTCCAGAACAGAAGGGCATACAGCCATATGCAGTTCCAGACTTGATGTGTGTGGAGACCTGGAGCTTCATCACTCCACAATCTGTGAGGGAAAAAGGGGACATCCGCCTAGCCAGCCAGATCAGCCATATTCATCTAGCCAGCCATATCAGCCATATCCTCCTAGCCAGCCAGATCAGCCTTATACTCCTAGCCAGCCGCCCAGATTAGCCCTAGCGATCAATGGGGTGACAGATGTTGCAGCCAGATCTTCCTCACATCCGGTACAAGCTGCGTCACTTTTATGTGTGAGGCCTGGAGAGGTCACATTTGGCTATCTCCACAAGGCGCTTGCACAGGGCTTTTGCCCTTGCTTTGTTTAATACTGTATAACTCTTCATCAATCTGTTTATTTGACCGTTTAACCTGTATGACACCATCGTATGTCACTGCTATTATATCTCTAGTGGATATATATTATGTCTCACTATAAATATGGTCAAATTCTGATAAAATATACTGTTACATGTTGGCAATAACCTTCTAAGCCCAAGGGAAGGGCAATCCTCCAGCCATGGTTCCCTAGAGGTTTCCTCCACAGGGGGTTTTCCTCTCCTGAGTGCTGGAGGGTGACTCTTTGTGAGTCGGGGGTACGCCATTTTCAGTGTCTTTTTCATAGCAATTGGCCTGATTCTAAATTTGAGACACTGATTGAAATAATTCTAATGTGATTTACAATAAAGTTTTTTTTTTTCATTTTAACACCTGATTAAAGTGTTTGTGCATTTTTTCTGCAATATTTAGTTGGTGTGATTTTACTTGGGAGTCAGGATAGATGAAAAATGTCATAATAGAGAAGCCAGATATACAGTGGGTGTGTTTCTAACCCTGTGCTGGAAAACAAGGACTTATGTGGCACATCTTTGGCACAGGATTTTAAAGGTCTATATCAGGGCCACTTTAACCATAGGGCCAACGGTGCACTTGCACCGGGCCCTATGGTAGTGGGGGCCCCCTTTTGACAGCAGGACAGTCCTAATTTTGCTGTCCCGCTGTCCAGGGCAGTGTCCTGGGATCAGGAGGCGCGATGTAGTGATGTCACTCACATTGTGCCTGTTACTCCTTGAAAACTGGGGGAACGGGGAAAGGTGAGTATTAAGGTTTGTTTTTTTTATTTGATATATACAGTGGGGGACACAAAACTATGGAGGCAACCTGGGTGGGACATGATACCGTGGGGGCAACCTGGGGTGAGGACATGATACTGTGGGGGCAACCTGGAGGGGGACATGAATCTGTGGGGGGCAACCTGGAGGGGAACATGATACTGCAGGGAAAACCTGTGGTAAGGACATGATGCAGTGGGGGGCAACCTGGGTTAAGGACATGAATCTGTGGGGGGCAACCTGGAGGGGGACATGAATCTGTGGGGGGCAGCCTGGAAGGGGAACATGAATCTGTGGGGGGCAACCTGGAGGGGGGGACATGAATCTTTGGGGGGGAGCAACCCAGAGGGGGACATGAATCTGTGGGGGCACATGATACTGTGGGGGCAACCTGGGGTGAGGACATGATACTGTGGGAGTCAACCTGGGGTGAGGACATGAATCTGTGGGGGGCAACCTGGAGGGGGGACATTATAAGTGGCAACTTGAGGGGGACATTATAAGGGGCATATTGTATGGGGCCACTAGGGAGCCATTATACTGTGTGAGAGCCACTAAGGGGTGTTATACTATGAGGGAGCATTATAATTTGTGGAGGTCAGGTATTTCTAGGTGGCGGTGATGGGGGGGACCCACTTATGAAATCTTTACACAGGGCCCACTAATGTGTTAAAACCCTGGTCTATATGTTAGAAACTGCCCATAAATCACCTCATTCTCAAAACTGCAACCCTCAAATAATTCAAAACAACATTTGGGAAGTTGGTTTAACCTTTAAGCGCCTCACTGGAATTTACGCAAATTGGAGGTGGTCTTTAGATATTTCATTAACTTTTTTTATATAATAATACATCCATTAAGCCCTAAAATTTACACACTCACACGGGGTTAAAGGAGAAAATGCATCTCAAAATTTGATATGCAATTTCTGCTTTTGGAGGGCAGAATCATTTTCAGGTGCCATGACGCATTTGCAGAGCCCCCAAGGTGCCTTTGCAGTGGAGAGTACCAAGAAGTGACCTCATTTTGGAAACTGCACCCCTCAAAAAAATGATCAAGGGGCATAGTGATCATTTTGACCCCAGATATGCTTTCCAAAATGAAATGCAAAATGAAATTAGTGGGAACTCGGCTGCCTCTCTTTCAATGCATACCCTTTCTAAAGATGATATATCAGACCACTAATGTGTAGGTTGGGTCAGAACAGTAGCGATATAGTACTTCTTAATGTCAGGAAGTGTCATTTCCATTCTGAGAAGAAGCTGAAGTTAACATCCTTGCAGATGGTACCAAATATAAAGCAAGTATAGCAGATTTATTGTGGTCCTGCAAACCAGGTGTAAGGGAATTGCCAGTTGAGCAATTCCCCAGTGCTGCTGCAGAAACCTGAGAGGAAGCGAATACAGAGACAGTGAGCCCTAAAGTTGACCCAGACCCTGTCCCTGCCTACTTGTCTCACTGTCCTAATGACAGGAACAACTTGGAGCCGCTCCCTACTCTGAATAAGTGACAACACAGAACGCAGACAGGACAAACAACAACAAAAGGGAGGTCAGCTAGCCAAGGGGTCGGTAACAGTCGAGCAATGCAGTACAGAATCACAATCCAAGAGAATAGTCAAAGCCAGAGGTCAGGAATAAGAATACAGGTAATAGCAGAAAAGGAGCTAGCAGGGACAAGTCACAAGACAGAATCTCAATAGCCAGCAACCATGTGTGAGCAGATGACCTGTTTATCGCAAGTCCAGGACCTGCCCCAGACTTGATTGGAAGGCATGCTGCCATTCACACAGGCAAGGCTAAGTTTAACTATTTGAGGAGCAGAAGAAACAAGGTGCAAGAGACGGGTGTGGCTGAAATTCAATTACATAGTCTAGGACAGTGTTCAGACTGAGCAACAAGAACCTTAAGCAAGGAATCAAACTGAACACGCCTCCTTCGCCGCAGCGTGCGAGCGGAGGGTGGCGCAGAGACCCGAACAGGCAGAGACGTTACACCAGGATTGGGCAGCAGTTTTTGGTAGGTGTGGCCAAAATGCTGCAGAAATGCTTTGAAAAATACAAGTGTTAATAGTTCATTTTGTTCCATTGACACAAAGCAAGGTGAATAAACAAAAGAGAAATCTAAATCAAATCAATATTTGGTATGACCACCCTTTGCCTTCAAAGTAGCATCAATTCTTCTAGGTGCACTTGCAGACAGTTTTTGAAGAAACTCAGCAGGGAGGTTGTTCCAAACATCTTTGAGAACTAAACACAGATCACCTGTGGATGTAGGCTTGCTCAAATCCTTCTGTCTCTTCATGTAATCCTAGACAGACTGGATGATGTTGAGATCAGAGCTCCGTGGCAGCCATATCATCAGTTTCAGGATTCCTCCTTCAAAGGGTGACCACACCAAATATTGATTTCATTTAGATTTCTCCTATGTTCATTGACTTCATTTTGTGAATTGACAAAAATAACCTATTAACACTTGTATTTTTCAAAACATTTTTAATTTGCAGCATTTTTGCCACACCTGCCTCAGCGTTTTATACGGTTCTTAAAATCTGTACATATATATAAATTAAAGCATTTATGATTGAAGCTGCAATATTTGGGGAGTAATATTAAAAGTAGGGAGACATCCAGGCATATCAGATGCACCAAATGGGCTCATATGCTGGCTTCTCCTGACTGTATGGACACATGTGGTACGTATGCGCTCTCAGCATATTTGATAATGGCATAGTAATTTTCGTATCATGCATTTATATACTTAATAAGCCCTGGTGGCATTAATGTGTATATTACACCTCAACTCTCTAGATACACTTAATAACTTCCTTTTGTTTGTGCATAATGATAAAGGACCTGCCCATACAAGATTCAGTAGGAAGGCAAAATGCCAGTCATTAAGGGGTTAATGCTTAGGAACACTGTTGGGCAGTAACCATCTACAGTAACTATGGCAACTGTGCTGATGTCATAAACACATGCCTATGACCTAAAGAACCCATTAGGGAAAATTCCAGAACAGAAGGGCATACAGCCATATGCAGTTCCAGACTTGATGTGTGTGGAGACCTGGAGCTTCATCACTCCACAATCTGTGAGGGAAAAAGGGGACATCCGCCTAGCCAGCCAGATCAGCCATATTCATCTAGCCAGCCATATCAGCCATATCCTCCTAGCCAGCCAGATCAGCCTTATACTCCTAGCCAGCCGCCCAGATTAGCCCTAGCGATCAATGGGGTGACAGATGTTGCAGCCAGATCTTCCTCACATCCGGTACAAGCTGCGTCACTTTTATGTGTGAGGCCTGGAGAGGTCACATTTGGCTATCTCCACAAGGCGCTTGCACAGGGCTTTTGCCCTTGCTTTGTTTAATACTGTATAACTCTTCATCAATCTGTTTATTTGACCGTTTAACCTGTATGACACCATCGTATGTCACTGCTATTATATCTCTAGTGGATATATATTATGTCTCACTATAAATATGGTCAAATTCTGATAAAATATACTGTTACATGTTGGCAATAACCTTCTAAGCCCAAGGGAAGGGCAATCCTCCAGCCATGGTTCCCTAGAGGTTTCCTCCACAGGGGGTTTTCCTCTCCTGAGTGCTGGAGGGTGACTCTTTGTGAGTCGGGGGTACGCCATTTTCAGTGTCTTTTTCATAGCAATTGGCCTGATTCTAAATTTGAGACACTGATTGAAATAATTCTAATGTGATTTACAATAAAGTTTTTTTTTTTCATTTTAACACCTGATTAAAGTGTTTGTGCATTTTTTCTGCAATATTTAGTTGGTGTGATTTTACTTGGGAGTCAGGATAGATGAAAAATGTCATAATAGAGAAGCCAGATATACAGTGGGTGTGTTTCTAACCCTGTGCTGGAAAACAAGGACTTATGTGGCACATCTTTGGCACAGGATTTTAAAGGTCTATATCAGGGCCACTTTAACCATAGGGCCAACGGTGCACTTGCACCGGGCCCTATGGTAGTGGGGGCCCCCTTTTGACAGCAGGACAGTCCTAATTTTGCTGTCCCGCTGTCCAGGGCAGTGTCCTGGGATCAGGAGGCGCGATGTAGTGATGTCACTCACATTGTGCCTGTTACTCCTTGAAAACTGGGGGAACGGGGAAAGGTGAGTATTAAGGTTTTTTTTTTTTATTTGATATATACAGTGGGGGACACAAAACTATGGAGGCAACCTGGGTGGGACATGATACCGTGGGGGCAACCTGGGGTGAGGACATGATACTGTGGGGGCAACCTGGAGGGGGACATGAATCTGTGGGGGGCAACCTGGAGGGGAACATGATACTGCAGGGAAAACCTGTGGTAAGGACATGATGCAGTGGGGGGCAACCTGGGTTAAGGACATGAATCTGTGGGGGGCAACCTGGAGGGGGACATGAATCTGTGGGGGGCAGCCTGGAAGGGGAACATGAATCTGTGGGGGGCAACCTGGAGGGGGGGGACATGAATCTTTGGGGGGGAGCAACCCAGAGGGGGACATGAATCTGTGGGGGCACATGATACTGTGGGGGCAACCTGGGGTGAGGACATGATACTGTGGGAGTCAACCTGGGGTGAGGACATGAATCTGTGGGGGGCAACCTGGAGGGGGGACATTATAAGTGGCAACTTGAGGGGGACATTATAAGGGGCATATTGTATGGGGCCACTAGGGAGCCATTATACTGTGTGAGAGCCACTAAGGGGTGTTATACTATGAGGGAGCATTATAATTTGTGGAGGTCAGGTATTTCTAGGTGGCGGTGATGGGGGGGACCCACTTATGAAATCTTTACACAGGGCCCACTAATGTGTTAAAACCCTGGTCTATATGTTAGAAACTGCCCATAAATCACCTCATTCTCAAAACTGCAACCCTCAAATAATTCAAAACAACATTTGGGAAGTTGGTTTAACCTTTAAGCGCCTCACTGGAATTTACGCAAATTGGAGGTGGTCTTTAGATATTTCATTAACTTTTTTTTATATAATAATACATCCATTAAGCCCTAAAATTTACACACTCACACGGGGTTAAAGGAGAAAATGCATCTCAAAATTTGATATGCAATTTCTGCTTTTGGAGGGCAGAATCATTTTCAGGTGCCATGACGCATTTGCAGAGCCCCCAAGGTGCCTTTGCAGTGGAGAGTACCAAGAAGTGACCTCATTTTGGAAACTGCACCCCTCAAAAAAATGATCAAGGGGCATAGTGATCATTTTGACCCCAGATATGCTTTCCAAAATGAAATGCAAAATGAAATTAGTGGGAACTCGGCTGCCTCTCTTTCAATGCATACCCTTTCTAAAGATGATATATCAGACCACTAATGTGTAGGTTGGGTCAGAACAGTAGCGATATAGTACTTCTTAATGTCAGGAAGTGTCATTTCCATTCTGAGAAGAAGCTGAAGTTAACATCCTTGCAGATGGTACCAAATATAAAGCAAGTATAGCAGATTTATTGTGGTCCTGCAAACCAGGTGTAAGGGAATTGCCAGTTGAGCAATTCCCCAGTGCTGCTGCAGAAACCTGAGAGGAAGCGAATACAGAGACAGTGAGCCCTAAAGTTGACCCAGACCCTGTCCCTGCCTACTTGTCTCACTGTCCTAATGACAGGAACAACTTGGAGCCGCTCCCTACTCTGAATAAGTGACAACACAGAACGCAGACAGGACAAACAACAACAAAAGGGAGGTCAGCTAGCCAAGGGGTCGGTAACAGTCGAGCAATGCAGTACAGAATCACAATCCAAGAGAATAGTCAAAGCCAGAGGTCAGGAATAAGAATACAGGTAATAGCAGAAAAGGAGCTAGCAGGGACAAGTCACAAGACAGAATCTCAATAGCCAGCAACCATGTGTGAGCAGATGACCTGTTTATCGCAAGTCCAGGACCTGCCCCAGACTTGATTGGAAGGCATGCTGCCATTCACACAGGCAAGGCTAAGTTTAACTATTTGAGGAGCAGAAGAAACAAGGTGCAAGAGACGGGTGTGGCTGAAATTCAATTACATAGTCTAGGACAGTGTTCAGACTGAGCAACAAGAACCTTAAGCAAGGAATCAAACTGAACACGCCTCCTTCGCCGCAGCGTGCGAGCGGAGGGTGGCGCAGAGACCCGAACAGGCAGAGACGTTACACCAGGATTGGGCAGCAGTTTTTGGTAGGTGTGGCCAAAATGCTGCAGAAATGCTTTGAAAAATACAAGTGTTAATAGTTCATTTTGTTCCATTGACACAAAGCAAGGTGAATAAACAAAAGAGAAATCTAAATCAAATCAATATTTGGTATGACCACCCTTTGCCTTCAAAGTAGCATCAATTCTTCTAGGTGCACTTGCAGACAGTTTTTGAAGAAACTCAGCAGGGAGGTTGTTCCAAACATCTTTGAGAACTAAACACAGATCACCTGTGGATGTAGGCTTGCTCAAATCCTTCTGTCTCTTCATGTAATCCTAGACAGACTGGATGATGTTGAGATCAGAGCTCCGTGGCAGCCATATCATCAGTTTCAGGATTCCTCCTTCAAAGGGTGACCACACCAAATATTGATTTCATTTAGATTTCTCCTATGTTCATTGACTTCATTTTGTGAATTGACAAAAATAACCTATTAACACTTGTATTTTTCAAAACATTTTTAATTTGCAGCATTTTTGCCACACCTGCCTCAGCGTTTTATACGGTTCTTAAAATCTGTACATATATATAAATTAAAGCATTTATGATTGAAGCTGCAATATTTGGGGAGTAATATTAAAAGTAGGGAGACATCCAGGCATATCAGATGCACCAAATGGGCTCATATGCTGGCTTCTCCTGACTGTATGGACACATGTGGTACGTATGCGCTCTCAGCATATTTGATAATGGCATAGTAATTTTCGTATCATGCATTTATATACTTAATAAGCCCTGGTGGCATTAATGTGTATATTACACCTCAACTCTCTAGATACACTTAATAACTTCCTTTTGTTTGTGCATAATGATAAAGGACCTGCCCATACAAGATTCAGTAGGAAGGCAAAATGCCAGTCATTAAGGGGTTAATGCTTAGGAACACTGTTGGGCAGTAACCATCTACAGTAACTATGGCAACTGTGCTGATGTCATAAACACATGCCTATGACCTAAAGAACCCATTAGGGAAAATTCCAGAACAGAAGGGCATACAGCCATATGCAGTTCCAGACTTGATGTGTGTGGAGACCTGGAGCTTCATCACTCCACAATCTGTGAGGGAAAAAGGGGACATCCGCCTAGCCAGCCAGATCAGCCATATTCATCTAGCCAGCCATATCAGCCATATCCTCCTAGCCAGCCAGATCAGCCTTATACTCCTAGCCAGCCGCCCAGATTAGCCCTAGCGATCAATGGGGTGACAGATGTTGCAGCCAGATCTTCCTCACATCCGGTACAAGCTGCGTCACTTTTATGTGTGAGGCCTGGAGAGGTCACATTTGGCTATCTCCACAAGGCGCTTGCACAGGGCTTTTGCCCTTGCTTTGTTTAATACTGTATAACTCTTCATCAATCTGTTTATTTGACCGTTTAACCTGTATGACACCATCGTATGTCACTGCTATTATATCTCTAGTGGATATATATTATGTCTCACTATAAATATGGTCAAATTCTGATAAAATATACTGTTACATGTTGGCAATAACCTTCTAAGCCCAAGGGAAGGGCAATCCTCCAGCCATGGTTCCCTAGAGGTTTCCTCCACAGGGGGTTTTCCTCTCCTGAGTGCTGGAGGGTGACTCTTTGTGAGTCGGGGGTACGCCATTTTCAGTGTCTTTTTCATAGCAATTGGCCTGATTCTAAATTTGAGACACTGATTGAAATAATTCTAATGTGATTTACAATAAAGTTTTTTTTTTTCATTTTAACACCTGATTAAAGTGTTTGTGCATTTTTTCTGCAATATTTAGTTGGTGTGATTTTACTTGGGAGTCAGGATAGATGAAAAATGTCATAATAGAGAAGCCAGATATACAGTGGGTGTGTTTCTAACCCTGTGCTGGAAAACAAGGACTTATGTGGCACATCTTTGGCACAGGATTTTAAAGGTCTATATCAGGGCCACTTTAACCATAGGGCCAACGGTGCACTTGCACCGGGCCCTATGGTAGTGGGGGCCCCCCTTTTGACAGCAGGACAGTCCTAATTTTGCTGTCCCGCTGTCCAGGGCAGTGTCCTGGGATCAGGAGGCGCGATGTAGTGATGTCACTCACATTGTGCCTGTTACTCCTTGAAAACTGGGGGAACGGGGAAAGGTGAGTATTAAGGTTTGTTTTTTTTATTTGATATATACAGTGGGGGACACAAAACTATGGAGGCAACCTGGGTGGGACATGATACCGTGGGGGCAACCTGGGGTGAGGACATGATACTGTGGGGGCAACCTGGAGGGGGACATGAATCTGTGGGGGGCAACCTGGAGGGGAACATGATACTGCAGGGAAAACCTGTGGTAAGGACATGATGCAGTGGGGGGCAACCTGGGTTAAGGACATGAATCTGTGGGGGGCAACCTGGAGGGGGACATGAATCGTGTGGGGGGCAGCCTGGAAGGGGAACATGAATCTGTGGGGGGCAACCTGGAGGGGGGGACATGAATCTTTGGGGGGGAGCAACCCAGAGGGGGACATGAATCTGTGGGGGCACATGATACTGTGGGGGCAACCTGGGGTGAGGACATGATACTGTGGGAGTCAACCTGGGGTGAGGACATGAATCTGTGGGGGGCAACCTGGAGGGGGGACATTATAAGTGGCAACTTGAGGGGGACATTATAAGGGGCATATTGTATGGGGCCACTAGGGAGCCATTATACTGTGTGAGAGCCACTAAGGGGTGTTATACTATGAGGGAGCATTATAATTTGTGGAGGTCAGGTATTTCTAGGTGGCGGTGATGGGGGGGACCCACTTATGAAATCTTTACACAGGGCCCACTAATGTGTTAAAACCCTGGTCTATATGTTAGAAACTGCCCATAAATCACCTCATTCTCAAAACTGCAACCCTCAAATAATTCAAAACAACATTTGGGAAGTTGGTTTAACCTTTAAGCGCCTCACTGGAATTTACGCAAATTGGAGGTGGTCTTTAGATATTTCATTAACTTTTTTTATATAATAATACATCCATTAAGCCCTAAAATTTACACACTCACACGGGGTTAAAGGAGAAAATGCATCTCAAAATTTGATATGCAATTTCTGCTTTTGGAGGGCAGAATCATTTTCAGGTGCCATGACGCATTTGCAGAGCCCCCAAGGTGCCTTTGCAGTGGAGAGTACCAAGAAGTGACCTCATTTTGGAAACTGCACCCCTCAAAAAAATGATCAAGGGGCATAGTGATCATTTTGACCCCAGATATGCTTTCCAAAATGAAATGCAAAATGAAATTAGTGGGAACTCGGCTGCCTCTCTTTCAATGCATACCCTTTCTAAAGATGATATATCAGACCACTAATGTGTAGGTTGGGTCAGAACAGTAGCGATATAGTACTTCTTAATGTCAGGAAGTGTCATTTCCATTCTGAGAAGAAGCTGAAGTTAACATCCTTGCAGATGGTACCAAATATAAAGCAAGTATAGCAGATTTATTGTGGTCCTGCAAACCAGGTGTAAGGGAATTGCCAGTTGAGCAATTCCCCAGTGCTGCTGCAGAAACCTGAGAGGAAGCGAATACAGAGACAGTGAGCCCTAAAGTTGACCCAGACCCTGTCCCTGCCTACTTGTCTCACTGTCCTAATGACAGGAACAACTTGGAGCCGCTCCCTACTCTGAATAAGTGACAACACAGAACGCAGACAGGACAAACAACAACAAAAGGGAGGTCAGCTAGCCAAGGGGTCGGTAACAGTCGAGCAATGCAGTACAGAATCACAATCCAAGAGAATAGTCAAAGCCAGAGGTCAGGAATAAGAATACAGGTAATAGCAGAAAAGGAGCTAGCAGGGACAAGTCACAAGACAGAATCTCAATAGCCAGCAACCATGTGTGAGCAGATGACCTGTTTATCGCAAGTCCAGGACCTGCCCCAGACTTGATTGGAAGGCATGCTGCCATTCACACAGGCAAGGCTAAGTTTAACTATTTGAGGAGCAGAAGAAACAAGGTGCAAGAGACGGGTGTGGCTGAAATTCAATTACATAGTCTAGGACAGTGTTCAGACTGAGCAACAAGAACCTTAAGCAAGGAATCAAACTGAACACGCCTCCTTCGCCGCAGCGTGCGAGCGGAGGGTGGCGCAGAGACCCGAACAGGCAGAGACGTTACACCAGGATTGGGCAGCAGTTTTTGGTAGGTGTGGCCAAAATGCTGCAGAAATGCTTTGAAAAATACAAGTGTTAATAGTTCATTTTGTTCCATTGACACAAAGCAAGGTGAATAAACAAAAGAGAAATCTAAATCAAATCAATATTTGGTATGACCACCCTTTGCCTTCAAAGTAGCATCAATTCTTCTAGGTGCACTTGCAGACAGTTTTTGAAGAAACTCAGCAGGGAGGTTGTTCCAAACATCTTTGAGAACTAAACACAGATCACCTGTGGATGTAGGCTTGCTCAAATCCTTCTGTCTCTTCATGTAATCCTAGACAGACTGGATGATGTTGAGATCAGAGCTCCGTGGCAGCCATATCATCAGTTTCAGGATTCCTCCTTCAAAGGGTGACCACACCAAATATTGATTTCATTTAGATTTCTCCTATGTTCATTGACTTCATTTTGTGAATTGACAAAAATAACCTATTAACACTTGTATTTTTCAAAACATTTTTAATTTGCAGCATTTTTGCCACACCTGCCTCAGCGTTTTATACGGTTCTTAAAATCTGTACATATATATAAATTAAAGCATTTATGATTGAAGCTGCAATATTTGGGGAGTAATATTAAAAGTAGGGAGACATCCAGGCATATCAGATGCACCAAATGGGCTCATATGCTGGCTTCTCCTGACTGTATGGACACATGTGGTACGTATGCGCTCTCAGCATATTTGATAATGGCATAGTAATTTTCGTATCATGCATTTATATACTTAATAAGCCCTGGTGGCATTAATGTGTATATTACACCTCAACTCTCTAGATACACTTAATAACTTCCTTTTGTTTGTGCATAATGATAAAGGACCTGCCCATACAAGATTCAGTAGGAAGGCAAAATGCCAGTCATTAAGGGGTTAATGCTTAGGAACACTGTTGGGCAGTAACCATCTACAGTAACACAGCAGGCCAAAAGTTTGAGAAGACACAAAAATTATATTTCCCAGACCCCCCCCCCCGGTTGGGCCCCACAGAAATATAATTGCATTCATATTATGAGTAACAGAAGCTTATATTGACAGTTAGAATGAGTTAATGCAGCAAGTCAATATTTGCAGTGTCGACCCTTCTTCTTCAGGACCTCTGCAATTCTTCCTGGCATGCTCTCAATCAACCTTCTGGACCAAATCCTGACTGATAGCAGTCCATTCTTGCAGAATCAATGCTTTAATTTTGTCTGAATTTGTTGGTTTTTTTTTGCCCCCCCCCCCCTTTTGATTGACCACAAGTTCTCAATGGGATTAAGATCTGGGGAGTTTCCAGGCCATGGACCCAAAATCTCTATGTTTTGTTCCCTGAGCCATTTAGTTATCACCTTTGCTTTATGGCAAGGTGCTCCATCCTGCTGGAAAAGGCATTGTTGAGCGCTAAACTGCTCTTGGACGGTTGGGAGAAGTTGCTCTTGGAGGACATTCTGGTACCATTCTTTATTCATGGCTGTGTTTTTAGGCAAGTCTGTGAGAGAGCCGATTCCCTTGGCTGAGAAGCAACCCCACACATGAATGGTTTCAGGATGCTTTACAGTTGGCATGAGACAAGACTGGTGGTAGCGCTCACCTCTTCTTCTCCGAATAAGCTGTTTTCCAGATGTTCCAAACAATCGAAAAGGGGATTCATCAGAGAAAATGACTTTACCCCAGTCCTCAGCAGTCCACTCCCTGTACCTTTTGCAGAATATCAGTCTGTCCCTGATGTTTTTTCTGGAGAGAAGTGGCTTCTTTGCTGCCCTCCTTGAGACCAGGCCTTGCTCCAAGAGTCTCCGCCTCACAGTGCGTGCAGATGCACTCACACCTGCCTGCTGCCATTCCTCAGCAAGCTCTGCACTGCTGGTCGCCCGGTTCCGCAGCTGAAACACTTGTGGGAGCCAGGTCCTGCCGCTTGCTGGCTCTTTCTTGGGCGCCCTGGACCCTTTTTGGCATCAATGGAACCTCTCTCCTTGAAGTTCTTGATGATGCGATAGATTGTTGACTGAGGTAACCATTCTTTCTAGCTGCAATACTCTTCCCAGTTAGGCCATTCTTGTGCAGTGCAATGATGACTGCACGTGTTTCTTAAGAGCTAACCATGATTAACAGAAGAGAAAGCAATGATGGCAAGCACCAGCCTCCTTTTAAAGTGTCCAGTGGTGTCATTCATCCTTAATCATGACAGATTGATCCTCCAGCCCTGTCCTCATCAACACCCACACCTGTGTTAATGGAGCAATCACTGAAACGATGTTAGGTGGTCCTTTTAAGGCAGGGCTGCAATGATGTTGAAATGTGTTTTGGGGGATAAAGTTCATTTTCTAGGCAAATATTGACTTTGGAAGTAATTGCTGTTAAGCTGATCTACTCTTTATAACATCCTGGAGTATATGCAAAATGCCATTAGAAAAACTGAAGCAGTAGACTTTGGAAAAATTAATATTGGGTACAATGCTCAAAACTTTTGGCCATGACTGTATGGCAACTGTGCTGATGTCATAAACACATGCCTATGACCTAAAGAACCCATTAGGGTAAATTCCAGAACAGAAGGGCATACAGCCATATGCAGTTCCAGACTTGATGTGTGTGGAGACCTGGAGCTTCATCACTCCACAATCTGTGAGGGAAAAGGGGGACATCCGCCTAGCCAGCCAGATCAGCCATATTCATCTAGCCAGCCATATCAGCCATATCCTCCTAGCCTGCCAGATCAGCCTTATACTCCTAGCCAGCCGCCCAGATTAGCCCTAGCGATCAATGGGGTGACAGATGTTGCAGCCAGATCTTCCTCACATCCGGTACAAGCTGCGTCACTTTTATGTGTGAGGCCTGGAGAGGTCACATTTGGCTATCTCCACAAGGCGCTTGCACAGGGCTTTTGCCCTTGCTTTGTTTAATACTGTATAACTCTTCATCAATCTGTTTATTTGACCGTTTAACCTGTATGACACTATCGTATGTCACTGCTATTATATCTCTAGTGGATGTATATTATGTCTCACTATAAATATGGTCAAATTCTGATAAAATATACTGTTACATGTTGGCAATAACCTTCTAAGCCCAAGGGAAGGGCAATCCTCCAGCCATGGTTCCCTAGAGGTTTCCTCCACAGGGGGTTTTCCTCTCCTGAGTGCTGGAGGGTGACTCTTTGTGAGTCGGGGGTACGCCATTTTCAGTGTCTTTTTCATAGCAATTGGCCTGATTCTAAATTTGAGACACTGATTGAAATAATTCTAATGTGATTTTTAATAAAGTTTTTTTTTTTCATTTTAACACCTGATTAAAGTGTTTGTGCATTTTTTCTGCAATATTTAGTTGGTGTGATTTTACTTGGGAGTCAGGATAGATGAAAAATGTCATAATAGAGAAGCCAGATATACAGTGGGTGTGTTTCTAACCCTGTGCTGGAAAACAAGGACTGATGTGGCACATCTTTGGTACAGGATTTTAAAGGTCTATATCAGGGCCACTTTAACCATAGGGCCAACGGTGCACTTGCACCGGGCCCTATGGTAGTGGGGGGCCCCCTTTTGACAGCAGGACTGTCCTAATTTTGCTGTCCCGCTGTCCAGAGCAGTGTCCTGGGATCAGGAGGCGAGATGTAGTGATGTCACTTACATTGTGCCTGTTACTCCTTGAAAACTGGGGGAACGGGGAAAGGTGAGTATTAAGGTTTGTTTTTTTTATTTGATATATACAGTGGGGGACACAAAACTATGGAGGCAACCTGGGTGGGACATGATACCGTGGGGGCAACCTGGGGTGAGGACATGATACTGTGGGGGCAACCTGGATGGGGACATGAATCTGTGGGGGGCAACCTGGAGGGGAACATGATACTGCAGGGAAAACCTGTGGTAAGGACATGATGCAGTGGGGGGGCAACCTGGGTTAAGGACATGAATCTGTGGGGGGCAACCTGGAGGGGGACATGAATCTGTGGGGGGCAGCCTGGAAGGGGAACATGAATCTGTGGGGGACAACCTGGAGGGGGGGACATGAATCTTTGGGGGGGGGCAACCCAGAGGGGGACATGAATCTGTGGGGGCACATGATACTGTGGGGCAACCTGGGGTGAGGACATGATACTGTGGGAGTCAACCTGGGGTGAGGACATGAATCTGTGGGGGGAAACCTGGAGGGGGGACATTATAAGTGGCAACTTGAGGGGGACATTATAAGGGGCATATTGTATGAGGCCACTAGGGAGCCATTATACTGTGTGAGAGCCTGTAAGAGACACCCAATGTTGTCCTAACCTAAATTTGTCTGTATAAACTGTTAATGTTGAGTATATTTCTGTGATTCTGTTCCTTTAAGACAGCAGCCATTGTAATTGTGACATGATGCTGGAGTGAGACCCCCCCCCCTTTTATGTCAGCTTGCCTGTTCTGCAGACAGAGTGTGAGCAGAGAAGCAGGAAGTGACGAGACAGACAGCAGCAGCCATCTTGGCAAGTGTTGTATTGAACTGATGTGGAGATTTTTCTGTACAGCTAAGCTGTATCTTGGTCCAGAGACAAACAGAGTGTAAAGAGACAACAGGACTAGTGAGTCCACGTGAAAGGAACTGTGCTCAGTGGCTGATCAGTGAGACTGACATTGTGACTGTGTATTTGGATACCACAGATAGAGACTCGCAGTGCTGTTGACATACTGGACAGTAACTGCTAAATCCCGCTTTACATCCCAGCTCAGTGTATGGATTCGGCAGGACTGTCAGTGTGCTGAGTGGAATCTGCTGTTGGATTACATTGCATTCAGTTGGTTTCCCTGTCTGTTAAAGAGGACTTCATTTCTCCCAAGATCCTGATAACCGTGAGGAGAGGACGCTTCACTATAAAAGAAAGGACCGACTTTGGGCCCCACCGCGCGCTTCTACGGACTGTAAGCGGTCCACCTGGACCACTGGGGAAAAGGGGGTGCACCCAAATGTGAAGTCAGGGTCAGTTAGGGATAGTTTTGAGTATATTGTTCATTCAGTGTCCATACTGCAGAAGTGGACAGAGTAAAAGTAGAAATCATTGCAGAATTTGCCTTGAAATTGTTCATGCTATATTGTATATTTTGCTTGTCTTTATCCCTGTCATTTTACCTTTAACTAGCCTTTATTAACTTATAGTAAATATATTTTTTTTTTCTTGAACTACCGCGTGTGCGTTCATTTCTGGTTGCGGAGTCCAAACCACCTGCCTTGCTCTCGGTTCACAAATTGGCGTAGTCGGCAGGATCCGCTTACCAGAATGGACGGTGACGCACCCGATAGAGAGAATGGTGCTGGAGGGAGAATGCCAGCAGGGGCTATAATGAGTCAGTTAGCTAAATTTGATGGCAATAATATGTCAGTGAGTATGTGGGTGGAACAGATACGAATGATACAGCGAATGTACCAGACCGCACCAGAAGTACTAGTAGAGCTAGCAATATTGACATTACAAGGGGATGCTAAGACCACGGTGATACTGAGGCCATTTGAACAAAGGCAGACATTTGAGCAAGTAGTCCAGATTCTAGAAACCATCTATGGAGAAACTGCATTGCTGGGGTCTCTGCAGGCTCGGTTCTTCCAGAGGGTACAACAGGAGAATGAAAGCCTTCCCCAATATGCAAATGCCCTACAAGAACTGCTCCGAGATATTCAAAGGAAGGAAAGAGGGGGCTCGCCAGCCTTCTGTAACCCTGATCGGACTCTCCGTGACCAGTTTGTCCTGGGGATACGTGACGGCAGTTTAACTGTGACTATGCAGGATTTTATACGACGAGAGACTGATGCTAAATTCCATGATGTACAGGTAGAGGCCATCTCCCGTGCCAATAGTATGGTCCCGAGGCCCCAGACCACAGTTGGAGTTACTTTGTCACAGGGGGCTAGTTCTGGCTCAGAGACAGTAGAAAAAGGGACGGTTAAAGAAATTCTCACAGTACTGCAGAAACTGCAAGAACAAATGGAACACTTGCACACTCGTTGTGATGAGCAGTCTATGAAAATTGCAGACTTCCAGAAGACTGGAGATGAAAGGGTGAGCCATCCACACCCAGCAAGTCAGAATCACCCACCACCCCGCTGGAGGGGTGAGGATAGGACCTACCGAAGGGGTCCAAATCATTTAGTGCAGTGCTCAGGAGAAATCGAAGGGGCTTACCGAAGGGGCCCAAACAGATGGCCAGAACGACGGGAGATACGCTGCTGGGAGTGTGGACGGATGGGCCACGTTGCTGCTAGATGTCCAGAGCAGCGACCAACTTATGAGAGACCGCCGTTAAACTGAAGTCCCCTGCTGCTGTAGGGCGTGTAGTAGGGGAGACTGACAAGGAGACTATGTGGGGAGAATGCCCTGATGATGACCTGATCGCTGCAAGTCCTGTCATACAGGTGGAAATGGAGGGTATTCCGGTTACCGGGATGATTGACACGGGTTCCCAAGTAACGACCTTGAGTAGAGACTGTTATGAACGGTACTTCCGGCAACATGTGAAATATGATCCCCATACATTCGTACGAGTGGTCGCAGCTAACCAGTTACCAGTTCCGGTCGTGGGAGTGGCCTGGATGAATGTCCGGGTATGTGGCCAAGATCTAGGTAGGAAAGGCATTGTGGTGGTACAGGAGTCACATGAAGTAAAGGTCCCTGTCATTTTGGGGATGAATGTGTTAAAAGAATTAGATCAGATCCTCTTTGAAAAGAAAGGTCACGGTTATTGGAAAGAAACCACCACCCATCGGCCTACTCAAACAGCTTTCCAGCGGCTGATCCGGACATGTGGCTTACAGAAAAGTTCAGATGCACAGCGTCCTCTGGCTCGAATTTCAGTTCCTTTGCATACAAAAGTTACACTGCCACCCAGTCGGGAGACAATAGTGTCCATGCCCATAGGCACCTGTCGGAAACTAGAGGGCATAGCTGTGTTGGTAGAACCGTTGCAGGCAGCCGAAGGAGGTGTTGATCCGCTAGTGGCCCGTTCCTTGGCAATAGTTCGCAATGGAAGAGTACCACTTCGATGTGTAAACACTCAGGACCAGAGTGTGGACCTGACCCCAGGGAGGCTGCTGGCTAACATCTATGTGACTCCGGAGGAAGTAAGGAAAGTAACTCCAATGCAGCTGAAGCCGACTGAAAGGGATGAGTGGACCGTAACTGTGTCCATGGGAGAAGATGAGGAACCCACCTCTGAATGGAATGGCTGTGCAATTCGAGAACAGATGAAGATGGATGTAAGTTCATGTTCTCTGGAATGGGTGCAGAAGGTAGATGAGCTGTTGTGGGAGAACCGAGCCACCTTTGCACGGTATGCTGAAGATTTTGGATGTACCACAGGGATCTACCATGAGATTCCCACAGGAGACACCCCTCCAATTAGAGAGCGCTACCGACAAATTCCTCCACAGTTGTATCAGGAAGTGAAAGAACTGTTAGCTAAGATGCTACAGGGTGGGATCATCCAAGAAAGCCAAAGTCCCTGGGCGGCTCCTGTGGTGTTAGTAAGAAAAAAAGATGGGTCCATCCGATTTTGCGTAGACTATCGGAAGTTAAACGCTTGCACCGTACGAGATTCCTACCCCTTGCCACGGATTGAGGAGTCCCTCTCAGCGCTAGGGAGAGCCCGGTACTTCTCCTCACTAGATCTGGCTAGTGGGTATTGGCAGGTGCCGATGGCCACAAAAGACAAGGAGAAGACGGCATTCATCTTGCCCATGGGACTATACGAATTTAACCGGATGCCCTTCGGGTTGACAAATGCAACCGGAACATTTCAGTGGTTGATGGAGAAATGTCTCGGTGACTTCAACTTTGAGTTCACTCTCATCTACTTCAATGACATTATAGTGTATTCTGCGACCTTTGAAGACCATCTCCACCAGTTGGGGCAAGTATTTCGAAGATTGCGGGAACATGGGCTCAAATTGAAACCCAGTAAATGTCGGTTGTTCCAATCTGAAATTGATTACTTGGGTCACCGCGTATCAGAAGAAGGGGTGAGACCATCAAGAGACAAGATAGCGGCTGTTCAAGATTGGCCGATACCGACTACCCTGCGAGAAGTGAGGGCATTCCTTGGAGTAGCCGGTTACTATCGACGGTTTATTAAGGATTTCGCCAAGGTAGCAGCACCACTTAATGCTCTCCTACGAGGCACATCCGGTGGTCCAAAGAACCGGACCGTGAAGTGGGGACCTGAACAGGAACAAGCCTTCCAGGCATTGAAGGATGCACTGACAACATCCCCAATCTTGACATATGCTGATTACCACTTGCCGTTCCAGCTATATACAGATGCAAGCCTTTATGGTCTTGGAGCAGTGCTTTCCCAGCTTCAGGATGGCCAGGAGAGGGTCATAGCGTACGGCAGCCGGTCTTTGAGAGATTCTGAAAGAAACCCCGAGAATTATAGTTCATTTAAATTGGAGCTGTTGGCACTGGTATGGGCCATGACCGAGAAATTCTCTGAATATTTGACCAGTGCTGAAGTTTTAGTACTGACTGACAACAACCCACTAGCTCACCTGGAAAATGCCAAGCTCGGGGCGTTAGAGCAGAGGTGGATAGCCCGAATGTCTACGTTCAATTACGGCATTAAGTATCGGTCCAAGACAGAGAACCAGAATGCTGACGGACTTTCTAGGGTAACTGCCCAGACCCCCACAGAAGACGTGGATCATGAGTTGGAGCATGTGGAGGTGCCCGACTTCAGCAGATTTTCACAGGCCTTGACCGCCACTAATCAGTTTGAGATGGAGGGGACTGAAATGGCTCCTTTCTTTGGTCCCTCACGACAGGAATGGGCACAGATACAACAGACCCATGAGGGGCTGGCGCAGATGATCAAGTGTGTTGAGAAAGGCCAGAAGCCCTGTAGAGAGGAAAGAGAACGACTGACACGTGAGATATTATCTGTTTTGAGTCAGTGGGAAAAGTTGGAGATGAAAAATGGAGTGCTATGCCGAAAGGTCTATTTACCTTCTGAGATCGACATTCGATACCAAATTGTGGTGCCTAGTGAACTGGCTCGCTCCTTGGCAGTTGAGGCTCATAATAAGAATGGACATTTTGGTCATGAGAAGACCTTTTGTTGGTTACAGCGACTGATTTACTGCCCTGGTCTTCGTCAAATGGTCGAAGAAGTATGCCGCAGCTGTCGTGCTTGTGAGATCCATAAGGCAATAGAACAGAGAGCTCCCCTGCAAACCATCGTGACCCAGGAACCTTTAGAAATCGTCATGATAGACTATCTAATGGTGGGCCCATCCAATAGTGGACACCAGTATTGCCTCGTAATGGTGGATCACTTCACCAAATTTGCGGTGGTAACCGCCACCAAGGACCAGACAGCTGAGTCAGCAGCTCGTGCTCTGTGCCAAGATTTCATTCGAGTATATGGGTGCCCCCAACGCATCCACTCCGACCAGGGTGCCTGCTTTGAGGGACACGTAATGAAAGAAGTTCAACGTATCTACGGGATAAAGAAGTCACACACGACTCCATACCACCCTCAGGGAAATGGGGCCTGTGAAAGATTCAACAGAACTCTGCTACAGATGCTGCGGACTCTGGAGAAAGACAAGAAGTTACAGTGGCCTCAGTTCTTGTCTGAAATGGTGTGGGCCTATAACAATCAGGTCCATTCTACAACGGGGTACTCTCCTTATACACTTCTCTTTGGGCGGTCTGGGCGAAGTATGGGAGAATTACAGTTGAATGATGTGGATGGGTTCCCTCCGAGGGATCCAACCTCTTGGGTGCGGGCGCATCGGCAGAGACTTGAGACGATCCATCGATTGGTGCGGCAGCGCCTGCAAGAACATCCCCATCCTGATAAGACCCCAGTGCAAGAAGCACCGTTGCAACCAGGCGACCTGGTGCTAGTTCGTGTCAAGAAACCCCAAGGGAAATTGGAAAGCAGATGGGAGGCTTTGCCGTATCGTGTTGTTGGCCGCAAGTATGCGAATGGGCCAGTGTACCAGGTCCAGAAAGAAGGAACTGATTGTGTTCGAGTACTTCACCGAAATATGTTGCGCCTGTGTCATTCTGAAGGGACAAATCACGATGGGCCTGCCAATGTGAATGAGCTCCCACAGTCAGAGAATGGAGGTGCGGAATGGGCCTCCGACGAGGAGGATGATTGTTGGCCGATCCCTGCTCCTGGGGATGTTCCACCTGTGACTACTGTATCTCCGGCCTATGCCCCCTCTGGTGCGGAATCCGCTGGTCCTTCTCAGCCCATAGCTGCAGCACCCCATAATATACCACCGGTCCTCAGACGGACCACTAGGCCAAATGCTGGTATTCCCCCTGTTCGGTATGCGCAGGATGAGTTTGTTTGGCCTGCCATACATCGGTATACTACCACTCTGTGCATAAAAGTACAACCCTCTGGATATACAGTCATAGGCAGGGACTGCCAATCTTAAAGTGGGGGGGAATATGTAAGAGACAGCCAATGTTGTCCTAAGCTTAATTTGTCTGTATAAACTGTTAATGTTGAATGTATTTCTGTGATTCTGTTCCTTTAAGACAGCAGCCATTGTAATTGTGACATGATGCTGGAGTGAGACCCCCCCCCCCCCTTTTATGTCAGCTTGCCTGTTCTGCAGACAGAGTGTGAGCAGAGAATCAGGAAGTGATGAGACAGAGAGCAGCAGCCATCTTGGCAAGTGTTGTATTGAACTGGTGTGGAGATTTTTCTGTACAGCTAAGCTGTATCTTGGTCCAGAGACAAACAGAGTGTAAAGAGACAACAGGACTAGTGAGTCCACGTGAAAGGAACTGTGCTCAGTGGCTGATCAGTGAGACTGACATTGTGACTGTGTATTTGGATACCACAGATAGAGACTCGCAGTGCTGTTGACGTACTGGACAGTAACTGCTAAATCCCGCTTTACATCCCAGCTCAGTGTATGGATTCGGCAGGACTGTCAGTGTGCTGAGTGGAATCTGCTGTTGGATTACATTGCATTCAGTTGGTTTCCCTGTCTGTTAAAGAGGACTTCATTTCTCCCAAGATCCTGATAACCGTGAGGAGAGGACGCTTCACTATAAAAGAAAGGACCGACTTTGGGCCCCACCGCGCGCTTCTACGGACTGTAAGCGGTCCACCTGGACCACTGGGGAAAAGGGGGTGCACCCAAATGTGAAGTCAGGGTCAGTTAGGGATAGTTTTGAGTATATTGTTCATTCAGTGTCCATACTGCAGAAGTGGACAGAGTAAAAGTAGAAACCATTGCAGAATTTGCCTTGAAATTGTTCATGCTATATTGTATATTTTGCTTGTCTTTATACCTTTAACTAGCCTTTATTAACTTATAGTAAATATATATTTTTTTTTCTTGAACTACCGCGTGTGCGTTCATTTCTGGTTGCGGAGTCCAAACCACCTGCCTTGCTCTCGGTTCACAAGCCACTAAGGGGTGTTATACTATGAGGGAGCATTATAATTTGTGGAGGTCAGGTATTTCTAGGTGGCGGTGATGGGGGGGACCCACTTATGAAATCTTTACACAGGGCCCACTAATGTGTTAAAACCCTGGTCTATATGTTAGAAACTGCCCATAAATCACCTCATTCTCAAAACTGCAACCCTCAAATAATTCAAAACAACATTTGGGAAGTTGGTTTAACCTTTAAGCGCCTCACTGGAATTTACGCAAATTGGAGGTGGTCTTTAGATATTTCATTAACTTTTTTTATATAATAATACATCCATTAAGCCCTAAAATTTACACACTCACACGGGGTTAAAGGAGAAAATGCATCTCAAAATTTGATATGCAATTTCTGCTTTTGGAGGGCAGAATCATTTTCAGGTGCCATGACGCATTTGCAGAGCCCCCAAGGTGCCTTTGCAGTGGAGAGTACCAAGAAGTGACCTCATTTTGGAAACTGCACCCCTCAAAAAAATGATCAAGGGGCATAGTGATCATTTTGACCCCAGATATGCTTTCCAAAATGAAATGCAAAATGAAAATTGAAATTTCCCAGATCTATGCTATTTCAGTGTCCAATATATCATGCTCAGCTTGAGGCACTGCAAAAAGTCAGCTGTCCAGTTATTATTCTCTGTTTCCTCATTTTGGAAACCCCCTACATGCAGTCCTAATCTTTTGCCTGCAAATATGACTGGGCTCAGAAGTGTAAGAGCGCCATGCACATTGGAGGCCTATTTACACTGCATTGACAGGTAATTGCAGAGGCTCTGAGGTAAAATTAAACAATTTGACCCTGAATATATGCGGTAACCAGATGGAAGGTAACGCTGCAGTTGGGATTGCGGGGTGCAAACAGCGCAGACTTGTCACGGTCTCTGGGCACGAGGGCGCAGCGCTGGTGCTGTCCCACGTTACCACCACTGGTACCGGTGATGAGGGGGCTGCACAAATGTTGGTGGTGATTGTTCCCCCGGGGCGCTTCCCTTATACTGTGCCGACTGGTGGTGTTTGGGGCGCCCTGATGTTGTCGGTGCAGAGTCAGACACAGAAACGGTTGTAAAGTTGAACTTTTACTTCCATGGGTGTGGAGGCACAAATGCTTAAACAGTTTCTTCAATACAAAACAACGGGGTACGCCTGGTGACACAGCAAAGTCCTGGGGTGCAGGGTAGACTTGATGAAAGGTGTTCCTAGCCTTTACTGAATTTCCCCACTGTGGGACTATTAAAGGACTTATTATTATTATTATTATTATTATTATTATACTTCAGTGTTACAGCCCTAAGGTGCGTCTGGGCTCCTATTTGGCTCATAGGAGGATGCCCACCATGATACTAGTACATAATATTCCCCACTCACGTTATGTGGTCCTGATAGCTCAGAGTTTCGGGGTGCAATAGTCAGGGTGGCAGGATATTCCACAGGTCTGGCCTTGGCCCCTGGATCCTGTGATACTTGCTATGGAGCACGTGTTCCAGAATGTTCTCTCCACAGTCTCAGGCTGACAAGATAATGATGCTTGACTTCCTTCAGGGCGATGGCTAGGCAGACAGGGGACAGGATCTTCTGAATAGCTGGAGTATGTCAGCTCTCCAACCTTCCTGGGCCTGTCTAGGACTTGAGATTCCTGCACTAAACTCACTGCTTTCTTCACAGGACATCACACTTATCTCCTCACCTCCTCCTCCTAACACTCCACACTTCTAACTCCTCACACGCAGGACCTTCCTGCAGGGGTGTTACCATGGGGACCCAGTGATCAGCTGACTCCTCCCCTTTTCCCAGGCGATGTCCTCCCATTGGACATTTGGTTACTATTCAATCCTATGGGAGGTGTAATGCATGTGTGAGGCTCACTAGGTAGCGCTGTGTTGTGTGAGACTCAGGACCCCCTGCTATGTCACACAGGCTATGAAGCAACAGGAAATAATACAATGCACAGAGATCACCCTCAGCCCAGCCATAGCCAGCTCTGGGATGCCACATATAGAGTACCAACCCATTTTGGAAAGTGAACCCCTCAAGGAGTTTATCAAGGGGTATGCTGACCGTTTTGAGTTGAAGAGTGCTTCCCAAAAATAATTGTGCAAAGTGAAATTTGATCATTTTGAAGAAATATGCCATTTCAGTGCACCGAGGGACTGGTTTTTGGAAGCCATGTCGCTTTTGCAAAGTCCCAGAGTTGTCAGTAAAGTGAAATTCCCCAAGAAGCGACCCCATTTTGTAAACTACACCCCTCAGGAAATGTATCAATAGGAGTAGTGAGCATTTGTAACCCTTGAGTGTTGTTTTAATTTAGTTTCCAGAAATAAAAGCACGGCTGATAGTGAAAAGTGAAAATTGCAATTTTTCCAGAGATACACCATTTGAGTGCCCAATATGTCGCACCCAGCTTGTGTCAGCAGAGACACACTCTCCAAACACTGTTAAGCAGGTTATCCTGGGTACAACAGAATTTGGAGTGTTCATATTTGACACCAGTTGGACACAAGATATTGCAGACTGAGCTTACATATATCTGGTAAAATTGCAATTTTCACTTTTCACAATGATTTCCGCATTCATTTTTGGAAAAAAAATTCAATTCAACACTTGAGGGTGGGGGGTGGGGGTGGATAAAAATGCTCACTACACCCCTGCCCAAACAGCAGTTTATACCCACATAGGACATTGACACTTCAGTTACCCTGGAGGAGCAACAATATATATAGATATGTATATGGGCATAAACTGCTGTTTGGGCACACAATAGGATGCAGATGTGAAGAAGCGCTCTTTGACTTTTTGAGCGCAGATTTAGATTATATGGTTTTTGGACACAATGTCACCTTTGCAGAGCTCCTAAGCTGCCGGTAAAGTGGAATCCCCAGGGAAGTGACCACATTTTGAAAACTGCACACCTCAAAGAATATATTATGGGACATAGTCAGCATAAGTTTTCCCAGTTATGAATGCACAGTGCATGGTGAAAAGTGAATATGTAAGCTGTGTGGGGAACATTGGGTACACCAAATTCCCCACTATTTTCCCACTAGTTCCTAGGGTTGGGGGGCCATTCTGGGATGGTCACTTCCGGTGTCTTTTCCCTCGTAATCTCTAAACTGGTGGTGTACTATAAGTACTCTTGCATGGCTTATACACTCCCTTCCTGCCACAGAGAGTCTTGTCCTAATAATGTGGTGATTTGTTTTTTTTTTTTTTAGAACCATAGATGAGGTTGTAAGGGGGGTTGGGGGATCCAAGCTGAGCTTTCACACCAGGTCCCAGGTCCCAAGAAAGAATTTGCGCCATAGGTCTCAGTGGGAGGTACGTGGTCTTGTTAGATGTAGTCTCTTATGGGTCATTTCTTCTATATTGCAATCAAACTGAAATGAAGAGGAAAGTTCTGTCATAGTTAAGGGGCAGCTGGATTTCTAGGATCTAGCCATCATGAGGCGTGCAGCTAAGGTTATACTACCCACCATTTTTCTGCCCAGGTTAGGACAGAAACTATATACTATGGGATATCCCCACCATACATGGAAATAAGAACCAACGTGACCACATCCCCGCCAGCACGATGGGGAATATTCAGAGATAAATCTGGTTAACTGTATGGGGGTTCTGTACTATTGAAGCAGTAATTTGTGAGTTAACTCCCAATCGGTAGAACTCTTAGAAATGTTAGCTACCCATTGGAGGCCTAGATGCCAATCTGCCAGTTGTTATTGGACTTGCAGGTCTGTCTCCCATCTTAGGATATGCCCTGGCTTAGATCGCAAGGGGCCAGCAGGTAGTAGAGCGTAAGAGGTTGATATTCCTATAGATTTATCCAAGTGAGTCAGAAAATGAGAGTAAGCTGAGGTGGGAAAGAAATGATTAGTGAAAAGAGAAGGTCTCAAAATATTTCTCAACTGTAAGTATTTATAAAAGTCCCTATAAGGTAGGCGATATGTACTAGTAAGATCACGAAAAGGCAACATCATATCGTCTTTGAATAAGTGACAAATATGAGTGATCACCTGATGAATCCAATTTGTTAAAAACAGGGAAGGCTGAAATGCAAGTAAGTATTGTAATGGCAAGGACAGTAGGGATTTAGTGCTTTCCTTACAATTAGTCCTAAGGAGTTAGGCCTAAGCGTTTCTAGATCTTGCTATAGATTGGAGTATACAGCACAGCCTCAAGGAGGACAGAGAGGAAGACTTAAGGAGGGAAATTAGTGGGAACTCGGCTGCCTCTCTTTCAATGCATACCCTTTCTAAAGATGATATATCAGACCACTAATGTGTAGGTTGGGTCAGAACAGTAGCGATATAGTATTTCTTAATGTCAGGGAGTGTCATTTCCATTCAGAGAGGAAGCCGAAGTTAACATCCTTGCAGATGGTACCGAATATAAAGCAAGTATAGCAGATTTATTGTGGTCCTGCAAACCAGGTGTAAGGGAATTGCCAGTTGAGCAATTCCCCAGTGCTGCTGCAGAAACCTGAGAGGAAGCGAATACAGAGACAGTGAGCCCTAAAGTTGACCCAGACCCTGTCCCTGCCTACTTGTCTCACTGTCCTAATGACAGGAACAACTTGGAGCCGGTCCCTACTCTGAATAAGTGACAACACAGAACGCAGACAGGACAAACAACAACAAAAGGGAGGTCAGCTAACCAAGGGGTCGGTAACAGTCAAGCAATGCAGTACAGAATCACAATCCAAGAGAATAGTCAAAGCCAGAGGTCAGGAATAAGAGTACAGGTAATAGCAGAAAAGGAGCTAGCAGGGACAAGTCACAAGACAGAATCTCAATAGCCAGCAACCATGTGTGAGCAGATGACCTGTTTATAGCAAGTCCAGGACCTGCCCCAGACTTGATTGGAAGACAGGCTGCCATTCACACAGGCAAGGCTAAGTTTAACTATTTGAGGAGCAGAAGAAACAAGGTGCAAGAGACGGGTGTGGCTGAAATTCAATTACATAGTCTAGGACAGTGTTCATACTGAGCAACAAGAACCTTAAGCAAGGAATCAAACTGAACACGCCTCCTTCGCCGCAGCGTGCGAGCGGAGGGTGGCGCAGAGACCCGAACAGGCAGAGACGTTACACCAGGTTTGGGCAACAGTTTTTGGTAGGTGTGGCCAAAATGCTGCAGAAATGCTTTGAAAAATACAAGTGATAATAGTTCATTTTGTTCCATTGACACAAAGCAAGGTGAATAAAGAAAAGACAAATCTAAATCAAATCAATATTTGGTATGACCACCCTTTGCCTTCAAAGTAGCATCAATTCTTCTAGGTGCACTTGCAGACAGTTTTTGAAGAAACTCAGCAGGGAGGTTGTTCCAAACATCTTTGAGAACTAAACACAGATCACCTGTGGATGTAGGCTTGCTCAAATCCTTCTGTCTCTTCATGTAATCCTAGACAGACTGGATGATGTTGAGATCAGAGCTCCGTGGCAGCCATATCATCAATTTCAGGATTCCTCCTTCAAAGGGTGACCACACCAAATATTGATTTCATTTAGATTTCTCCTATGTTCATTGACTTCATTTTGTGAATTGACAAAAATAACCTATTAACACTTGTATTTTTCAAAACATTTTTAATTTGCAGCATTTTTGCCACACCTGCCTCAGCGTTTTATACGGTTCTTAAAATCTGTACATATATATAAATTAAAGCATTTATGATTGAAGCTGCAATATTTGGGGAGTAATATTAAAAGTAGGGAGACATCCAGGCATATCAGATGCACCAAATGGGCTCATATGCTGGCTTCTCCTGACTGTATGGACACATGTGGTACGTATGCGCTCTCAGCATATTTGATAATGGCATAGTAATTTTCGTATCATGCATTTATATACTTAATAAGCCCTGGTGGCATTAATGTGTATATTACACCTCAACTCTCTAGATACACTTAATAACTTCCTTTTGTTTGTGCATAATGATAAAGGACCTGCCCATACAAGATTCAGTAGGAAGGCAAAATGCCAGTCATTAAGGGGTTAATGCTTAGGAACACTGTTGGCGCCTCACAGTAACTATGGCAACTGTGCTGATGTCATAAACACATGCCTATGACCTAAAGAACCCATTAGGGAAAATTCCAGAACAGAAGGGCATACAGCCATATGCAGTTCCAGACTTGATGTGTGTGGAGACCTGGAGCTTCATCACTCCACAATCTGTGAGGGAAAAAGGGGACATCCGCCTAGCCAGCCAGATCAGCCATATTCATCTAGCCAGCCATATCAGCCATATCCTCCTAGCCAGCCAGATCAGCCTTATACTCCTAGCCAGCCGCCCAGATTAGCCCTAGCGATCAATGGGGTGACAGATGTTGCAGCCAGATCTTCCTCACATCCGGTACAAGCTGCGTCACTTTTATGTGTGAGGCCTGGAGAGGTCACATTTGGCTATCTCCACAAGGCGCTTGCACAGGGCTTTTGCCCTTGCTTTGTTTAATACTGTATAACTCTTCATCAATCTGTTTATTTGACCGTTTAACCTGTATGACACTATCGTATGTCACTGCTATTATATCTCTAGTGGATGTATATTATGTCTCACTATAAATATGGTCAAATTCTGATAAAATATACTGTTACATGTTGGCAATAACCTTCTAAGCCCAAGGGAAGGGCAATCCTCCAGCCATGGTTCCCTAGAGGTTTCCTCCACAGGGGGTTTTCCTCTCCTGAGTGCTGGAGGGTGACTCTTTGTGAGTCGGGGGTACGCCATTTTCAGTGTCTTTTTCATAGCAATTGGCCTGATTCTAAATTTGAGACACTGATTGAAATAATTCTAATATGATTTTCAATAAAGTTTTTTTTTTCATTTTAACACCTGATTAAAGTGTTTGTGCATTTTTTTTTCTGCAATATTTAGTTGGTGTGATTTTACTTGGGAGTCAGGATAGATGAAAAATGTCATAATAGAGAAGCCAGATATACAGTGGGTGTGTTTCTAACCCTGTGCTGGAAAACAAGGACCGATGTTGTACATCTTTGGCACAGGATTTTAAAGGTCTATATCAGGGCCGCTTTAACCATAGGGCCAACTGTACACTTGCACCTGGCCCTATGGTAGTGGGGGGCCCCTTTTGACAGCAGGACAGTCCTAATTTTGCTGTCCTGCTGTCCAAGGCAGTGGGTCCGGGTTACCGCGCCCAGAGGACGCCGATGAGTTGCAGACAGTGATGAAGCAGGGAGCGGGCGGCACCCTACCTCATCACCCGGCTGCTTTCTTTGCTCCCGGTGTCCTGGGATCAGGAGGCGCGATGTAGTGATGTCACTCACATTGTGCCTGTTACGCCTTGAAAACTGGGGGAATGGGGAAAGGTGAGTATTAAGGTTTGGTTTTTTTATTTGATATATACAGTGGGGGACACAAAACTATGGAAGCAACCTGGGTGGGACATGATACCGTGGGGGCAACCTGGGGTGAGGACATGATACTGTGGGGGCAACCTGGAGGGGGACATGAATCTGTGGGGGGCAACTTGGAGGGGAACATGATACTGCAGGGAAAACCTGTGGTAAGGACATGCATGATGCAGTGGGGGGCAACCTGGGTTAAGGACATGAATCTGTGGGGGGCAACCTGGAGGGGGACATGAATCTGTTGGGGGGGCGACCTGGAGGGGAACATGAATCTGTGGGGGGCAACCTGGAAGGGGACATGAATCTGTGGGGGGCAACCTGGGGTAAGGACATGATACTGTGGGGGTCAACCTGGGGTGAGGACATGAATCTGTGGGGGGCAACCTGGAGGGGGGACATTATAAGTTGCAACTTGAGGGGGACATTATAAGGGACATATTGTATGGGGCCACTAGGGAGCCATTATACTGTGTGAGAGCCACTAAGGGGTGTTATACTATGAGGGAGCATTATAATTTGTGGAGGTCAGGTATTTCTAGGTGGTGGTGATGGGGGGGGGACCCACTTTTGAAATCTTTACACAGGGCCCACTAAAGTAAGGCCGGACCCGGGCAAAGCATGGGGGAGGCTGCCATGACAGGGCCTGAAGGGGTTGGCGTAGGGTTACTAGGGGAGGGGTCAGAGTGCAGTGGCGGGAGTAGTTAGGGAGAGGGGTTATAGGGGACTAGCGAGGGCTTCCCGCGGTCAGTTACGCGGTGAAGGGGGATCAGAGCAGGTCGGGTCGCGCGACTTACCTGTGAGATGTCTGAGCTTGAAGTCCTCCTGGGGCAGCTCCGCGCTGCTGCCGGCTCTGTGGACGCAGAATGGCTGTGTCAGCAGGTGCAGGGGATCGTCGATGCGCTCCCCATCGATCCCGCGCTGTCTTCTCCAGGTCAGCACATGGCGCCGGCGGCCCTCCTCTTCACCCTCTCCTTCCAGGGCTCCAGTGGGCGTGGCCTCGGTCCGGCGGCAGCGTCGGGCTCGGCCTCCGGAGCGCTTAAGCCCTGAGAACGCAACTAGGTCCCGGCGCCGGCTGCGGAGCCCTTCCAGGGACCCTCCAGGCCGGCGGGCGCGCCCTGCAGCTTCGGGCAGCGGCTCCCGGCCTGGGAGGCATCCAGCTCAGCGGCCGGGACCAGCGGTGGGGAGGGGGCGGGGCTTGAGGTCCGAGCGGTCACGCCCCCCTTACCACATTGACTCCGCCCCCCAGCTCAACCATGGCAACGGCGGCCCCTACTGGCAATGCTCCGGTCAGGGGGGCTGCTAGGCGAGTGAGCAGACGGCTGATGTCTCCCGAAGCTTCATGCCGGTCCGCTGGAGCGGCCGGGCGTACCTCGGTGTCGATGGAGCGGCGGGCGGCTTCCGGCGGACGGTCTCCCGACCGTTCCTCTTCTGGGCTTGTGGCGGCCTCCAGGCGGGGGTGCTCTTCGTGTGCTGGCTGTTCCAGGGCCACGGTGGCCGGTGACGACGACCAAGACTCCGATGTTGATGACTTCCTGGATACGTCTCGTCGGGTGGATTTTGCACAAGCGGCTGGTGGGATCACAGCTTCTGCGCAGCCGGGTGAGTGTTTGTCTTTGTCTGGTTCTGTGCCGGCGTTGTTTAGATCACAGGCGTGCGGGGAGGGACCCGACGTGGGGGTTGGGGATAGCCAGGCGGCGACAGGGACGGCGGCGGGTTTAGGTGAGGAGCTGCGGTCGCTGTTAGGCGGGCTGCGTGATGTATTGTCGCGGTCAGGAGGGGAAAGGGGGGGCGGCGGGTTCCCCTGTGGCAGCGTGGGTCGGGGGGATCCGCACCCCCTCCAGTAATAGTTTTGCCGTCGGATAGTTTGGTTCGTAGAGAGGCGGGGGTAGAAGTGTCGGTCCAGACGGAAAAAGAGGGAGACGGTATTCGTTTAGATGACAGAGCCAGGGGGGAGGTATACTTGTGTTATGAGGGTCCCCTGGGAGCGCATTTAAAGAAGGAGGTGAAGGATAAGATTTGGCGTGATGAATACGTCGAAATCTTTTCCTTGCTGCCATTAGCTAAATTCAACCTGGACAAGGGGAAGTGGGATGAGAGCAAGAAGGAGGAGGAGGAAAAGAGGCGTTGGCGTTTAATCCCGCAGACGTTTACTAACTGGATGCAGGCGTTCGCTATCCTGGCCAGCGTTATTGGGGAGAAGACTCCTGAACACTGTTCGGGGCTCTTCTGTTATTTGGATGCTATCGGGGAGGCTTACCGGGTTTACGGGGGTTTGACGTGGCTGCGCTACGATGAGCAGTTCCGTCAGTGCAGGGCGATCCGCCCGTCTATTCGGTGGGATCAAAAAGATATAGGGTTGTGGCTGAGAGTTATGGCCCCTTCCCGGTTTGGGCAGCCCTTTCAGGGAGCGGCCGGTTCATCCGGCCCAGCTAGTCAGTCCCCAACTGGGCAGGGGGCTGGGGGTAAGACAGGATTTTGCTGGCAATTTAACCAAGGCCAGTGCAAGTTCGGGACGACCTGTAAGTTTAAGCACTCATGTTCCGCTTGCGGGGGATCTTCCCACGGTTCCGTCAAATGTTTTAAAAGAGGGAAGGGACGGCAGCCGGGAGGGGCACCTGGCCATGGGGTTGACACCGGTGAAGTTGCTAGAGATGGAGCCTTATCTTAATCGCTATCCGGACCGTCTTAGGGCCCAGTTGTTGCGGGACGGTTTTGGGCAGGGTTTTCAGATCCCGTCAGCGCTTCAGGGGGCCTCCTTGTCCACGAGGAATTTGGTATCGGCTTACCGCCATCCGGGGGTGGTGATGGAAAAGTTGGCCAAGGAGGTTGCCTTGGGACGCATGGCAGGTCCTTTTAGTTCACCGCCGTTTGCGGATTTTGTAGTTTCCCCGTTAGGTGTAGTGCCCAAAAAAGAACCCAACAAGTTCAGGCTCATCCATCATTTGTCATACCCAAAAGGGGGGGTCGGTTAATGATGGTATTGATCCTGAGCTGAGCTCCGTCGTATATACCTCATTTGATGCGGCCGTTAATTGGGTGCAGAAATATGGGACAGGGGCGTTGATGGCAAAGACGGACATTGAGTCGGCTTTTCGCCTCCTCCCGGTTCACCCTGAGAGCCTTCGGCTCTTAGGGTGTTTCTGGAACGGGGCGTATTTCATAGATCGTTGTCTCCCTATGTTTTGCGCGATTTCTTGTGCCTACTTTGAGGCCTTTAGTTCATTCCTGGAGTGGGTGGTGAAGGACCTGGCGGGTGTCGGGTCTGTTATCCACTACTTGGATGATTTTTTGTGCCTCGTTCCTGCCGACTCCCCCGTTTGCCATTCGCTGCTTCGGTCTCTTGAGTGGGTGGCGGCGTGTTTTGGGGTCCCCCTAGCGCCAGGTAAGACTGAAGGCCCATGTACGTGCTTGAGCTTTCTAGGTATCACTATTGATGCCGAGCGGATGGAGTGCCGTTTACCAGAAGACAAGCTGGTCGCGCTGTGGCAGGAGGTAGACCGGGCTGCAAGATTACGTAAGATCACGCTTAGGGACTTGCAGTCGCTCTTGGGAAAGCTCAATTTCGCGTGCAGGATCATGCCAATGGGGCGTGTTTTTTGCAGGCGCTTGGCGGGGGCTACGGCGGGGGGTGTCGTCGCCCAGGCACTTTATACGGTTGACGAGGGATCACAGGGATGACTTAGAGGTATGGGCCAATTTTTTGTGTAAGTACAACGGCCGCTCCTTGGTTATGTCGCCTGTGGCCGACGTTTATGATTGGGACTTATACACGGATGCGTCCGGGTCGGTTGGTTTTGGGGCTTTTTGTGAGGGACAATGGTGTGCGGACCGGTGGCCAGCGGGTTGGATAGAGCAGGGGTTGGTTCGGAACCTGTGTTTGTTGGAGTTATTCCCTATTGTGGTGGCGTTGTAGATTTGGGGGGATCGTTTCAGAAACAGGAAGGTACGTTTCCACTGTGACAACCAGTCCGTAGTTGGTGCCATTAATTCATTAACGGCCTCGTCCCCTCTGGTGGTTCGCTTGTTGCGGCACTTGGTGCTGCGTTGTTTATCTCTGAACGCTTGGGTGGTGGCTGTTCATGTCCCTGGTGTCACCAATGTAATTGCCGATTCTCTTTCTCGGTTTCAGTGGGAGCGGTTTCGGCAGGTGGCCCCCGAGGCGGACGTCACTGGAATCCCATGTCCGGATCACCTGTGGGGCATGGTCTTGCCGCGGCGGGTGAGCTGATTCGGTCTTCGTTAGCAGATAGTACCAGGGCAGCATACGAGGTAGCATGGAGGGAGTTTGAGGCTGTGGCAGGCGAGTTGGGGGGTGTTTCTTCGTATGGGGACAGACGTACGGCGGTGCTGGTGTTGATTGGTCGGGGGGTCGCTGGCGGGTTGGTCTGTGTCTAGGATGAATCGCCTGGTGGCGGGTTTGGCCTTTGGTTTTCGTTTTAGGGGATGGGGGGATGTCACTAAGGAGTTTTTGGTGTTGCAGGCGCTACGGGGCTTCCGGAAGGGACGGTCCCGCCCGGATGGGCGCAGGTCGGTTTCTTTACAGTTGCTGGAACGTCTGGGGGAGGCGTTACGAGGGGCATGTTCTTCACCGTTCGAGGTTGCTTTGTTTCAGTTAGCTTTTTCGTGGGCATTTTTTGGGGCCTTGAGAGTGGGGGAATTGGTGTCCCCGTGTAAGAGGAAGGCAGGAGGGGTCTTCTTTCAGGACGTGTCAGTGGAGGGGCCGGGGGTTGAGTTTGTCATACGGAGATCTAAGACAGACCAATCAGGCAGGGGTCTTAGAGTCCGTCTGTTCCCGGTGACGACGTCCGAGATGTGTCCGGTGAGGTGTTTTGAGAATTTTAGCGGCCTTCGACAGGGACATTTTGGCCCCCTGTTGTGCCATATGGATGGGTCATTTTTATCACGTTATCAGTTTACGTGGATGTTTAGAAAATGTTTGGTGGCGGTGGGTCATGATCCGTCGGTGTTTGCGCCACATTCATTTAGAATTGGTGCTGCTACCGAGGCCTCGGTGTGGGGATTGGACCCTGAGGTGGTTCGTCGGATCGGCAGATGGGAATCGCGTCGCTTTGTCTCATATGTGCGCCCCAATTTGTTGTAGTCTGGATGTATCTCCGGTGAGACAAGGGGGGGGTGGACCAATTTAGGGGGCTTGGAAGTCTGTAAAGGTTGTTAGTTTTTCTTCTTGGCTGATGTGCAGATTCGGTTGTTTTTTGTTTTCTTGTAGGTCCTCCAGCCCGTCTGGTATGGATTATGGGGCATTCTTATGTTCACTGGGGGGCGGAAAGAGCGAAAATGCGCCCCCACGGTCGGCAACTAGGATTCCCCAGGTCGGTGGCGGTGGTCCGGTGGCTAGGATTCCGGGGTATGTTGTGGGGTCGTATGTTGCGGGAGTTTTTCCGGTACGTCCGCCTAGATCACCCTCCGGATGTCCTAGTGTTGCATCTGGGTGGGAATGATTTGGGTGCCCGCCCCTTTCGGGAACTGGTGAGGGACGTCAAACACGATTTGTTGCGCTTGTGGGTGGAGTGTCTGACAGTGGTGGTGGTGTGGTCGGATATTGTCCCTCGGCATTCGTGGAGGGGGGCCAGGTCGGTGACTAGCATTAATAGGGCAAGGGCCAAGGTTAATAGGACCATTGGAGCATTCGTGGTCAGGCATGGTGGCATTGTGGTTCGGCACCATGAATTGGAGGATTTGCAGGGTGCTTTTTGGTTAGCTGATGGGGTTCACCTTAATGCAGTGGGAATTGATCTGTGGGCCTTGGGCCTGCAAGGCGGGGTTGAACGTGCTCTCGCATTGGTGGGGGGCGTGCATCCTTGAGGGGGTCAAGGCGTGCGCGCTGTGGCGGGGTGGGGGGTCCTTGGAGTTGGTTGAAATTCGGTGGTGGGGGGAAACATGGAGGGTAGTTTCCCCAATAATTAACTACAATTCTGGTTGGTCTGGCTGCTTTTGGGCTCCTGCTAGGTGGTGTCCCGGGGAGTGGTTTTGGTATATATGTGGTGATACTGCCATCTGTGTTTTATGGTGCCTCCGAGCCTGTGTTTTTGCGGCTGGGGGTAACTTGGTGTGATGGACAGTTTGGCGGCCAGATCTAGGTAGCTCCAAGGACCTCCCCCTCAAGAAGGATGTTTATCAGGAAAACGTGGGGTTAATTGTTATTTAATTGTTATTTATTTTGTTAGTTATTGGTTATTTAAATTGGTATATAATTTGATAAAATACGGTTTATATATTTATATTTGTATTGTTATTGTAATAAAATGGCTGCTGTGGCCAATTAATCCAAAATAACTTGTGTTGTCTTCATTCTTAGGTAAGATAAGAATGGGGGAGGGGGGGTGAAAAGGAGGCCGCAGCAATGGTAAGTGATATGTTGGTTGAGACAACATCCTCAGTGCCGATGTCATGTGTTAAAACCCTGGTCTATATGTTAGAAACTGCCCATAAATCACCTCATTCTCAAAACTGCAACCCTCAAATAATTCAAAACAACATTTGGGAAGTTGGTTTAACCTTTAAGCGCCTCACAGGAATTTACGCAAATTGGAGGTGGTCTTTAGATATTTCATTATTTTTTTTATATAATAATACATCCATTATCCCTAAAATTTACACACTCACACGGGGTTAAAGGAGAAAATTCATCTCAAAATTTGGTACGCAATTTCTGCTTTTGGAGGGCAGAATCATTTTCAGGTGCCATGACGCATTTGCAGAGCCCCCAAGGTGCCTTTGCAGTGGAGAGTACCAAGAAATGACCTCATTTTGGAAACTGCACCCCTCAAAAAAATGATCAAGGGGCATAGTGATCATTTTGACCCCAGATATGCTTTCCAAAATGAAATGCAAAATTAAAATAGAAATTTCCCAGATCTATGCTATTTCAGTGTCCAATATATCATGCTCAGCTTGAGGCACTGCAAAAAGTCAGCTGTCCAGTTATTATTCTCTGTTTCCTCATTTTGGAAACCCCCTACATGCAGTCCTAATCTTTTGCCTGCAAATATGACTGGGCTCAGAAGTGAAAGAGCGCCATGCACATTGGAGGCCTATTTACACTGCATTGACAGGTAATTGCAGAGGCTCTGAGGTAAAATTAAACAATTTGACCCCGAATATACCAACCCATTTTGGAAAGTGCACCCCTCATGGAGATTATCAAGGGGAATGCTGACCGTTTTGAGTGGAATAGTGCTTCCCAAAAATAATTGTGCAAAGTGAAATTTGATCATTTTGAAGAAATATGCCATTTCAGTGCACCGAGGGACTGGTTTTTGGAAGCCATGTCGCTTTTGCAAAGTCCCAGAGTTGTCAGTAAAATGAAATTCCCCAAGAAGCGACCCCATTTTGTAACCTACACCCCTCAGGAAATGTATCAATAGGAGTAGTGAGCATTTCTAACCCTTGAGTGTTGTTTTAAATTAGTTTCAAGAAATAAAAGCACGGCTGATAGTGAAAAGTGAAAATTGCAATTTTTCCAGAGATACACCATTTGAGTGCCCAATATGTCGCACCCAGCTTGTGTCAGCAGAGACACACTCTCCAAACACTGTTAAGCAGGTTATCCTGGGTACAACAGAATTTGGAGTGTTCATATTTGACACCAGTTGGACACAAGATATTGCAGACTGAACTTACATATATCTGGTAAAATTGCAATTTTCACTTTTCACAATGATTTGCGCATTCATTTTTGGGAAAAAAAATTCAATTCAACACTTGAGGGTGCGGGGGGGGTGGATAAAAATGCTCACTACACCCCTGCCCAAACAGCAGTTTATACCCACATAGGACATTGACACTTCAGTTACCCTAGGAGCAACAATATATATATATATATATATGTATATGGGCATAAACTGCTGTTTGGGCACACAATAGGAAGCAGATGTGAAGAAGCGCTCTTTGACTTTTTGAGCACAGATTTAGATTATATGGTTTTTGGACACAATGTCACCTTTGCAGAGCTCCTAAGCTGTCGGTAAAGTGGAATCCCCAGGGAAGTGACCACATTTTGAAAACTGCACACCTCAAAGAATATATTATGGGACATAGTGAGCATAAGTTTTCCCAGATATGAATGCACAGTGCATGGTGAAAAGTGAATATGTAAGCTGTGTGGGGTACATTGGGTACACCAAATTCCCCACTATTTTCCCACTAGTTCCTAGGGTTGGGGGGCCATTCTGGGATGGTCACTTCCGGTGTCTTTTCCCTCGTAATCTCTAAACTGGTGGTGTACTATAAGTACTCTTGCATGGCTTATACACTCCCTTCCTGCCACAGAGAGTCTTGTCCTAATAATGTGGTGATTTGGGTTTTTTTTTTTTTTAGAACCGTAGATGAGGTTGTAAGGGGGGTTGGGGGATCCAAGCTGAACTTTCACACCAGGTCCCAGGTCCCAAGAAAGAATTTGCGCCATAGGTCTCAGTGGGAGGTACGTGGTCTTGTTAGATGTAGTCTCTTATGGGTCATTTCTTCTATATTGCAATCAAACTGAAATGAAGAGGAAAGTTCTGTCATAGTTAAGGGGCAGCTGGATTTCTAGGATCTAGCCATCATGAGGCGTGCAGCTAAGGTTATACTACCCACCATTTTTCTGCCCAGGTTAGGACAGAAACTATATACTATGGGATATCCCCACCATACATGGAAATAAGAACCAACGTGACCACATCCCCGCCAGCACGATGGGGAATATTCAGAGATAAATCTGGTTAACTGTATGGGGGTTCTGTACTATTGAAGCAGTAATTTGTGAGTTAACTCCCAATCGGTAGAACTTTTAGAAATTTTAGCTACCCATTGGAGGCCTAGATGCCAATCTGCCAGCTGTTATTGGACTTGCAGGTCTGTCTCCCATCTTAGGATATGCCCTGGCTTAGATCGCAAGGGGCCCGCAGGTAGTAGAGCGTAAGAGGTTGATATTCCTATAGATTTATTCAAGTTAGTCAGAAAATGAGAATAAGCTGAGGTGGGAAAGAAATGATTAGTGAGAAGAGAAGGTCTCAAAATATTTCTCAACTGTAAGTATTTATAAAAGTCCCTATAAGGTAGGCGATATGTACTAGTAAGATCATGGAAAGGCAACATCATATCGTCTTTGAATAAGTGACAAATATGAGTGATCACCTGATGAATCCAATTTGTTAAAAACAGGGAAGGCTGAAATGCAAGTAAGTATTGTAATGGCAAGGACAGTAGGGATTTAGTGCTTTCCTTACAATTAGTCCTAAGGAGTTAGGCCTAAGCGTTTCTAGATCTTGCTATAGATTGGAGTATACAGCACAGCCTCAAGGAGGACAGAGAGGAAGACTTAAGGAGGGAAATTAGTGGGAACTCGGCTGCCTCTCTTTCAATGCATACCCTTTCTAAAGATGATATATCAGACCACTAATGTGTAGGTTGGGTCAGAACAGTAGCGATATAGTATTTCTTAATGTCAGGGAGTGTCATTTCCATTCAGAGAGGAAGCCGAAGTTAACATCCTTGCAGATGGTACCGAATATAAAGCAAGTATAGCAGATTTATTGTGGTCCTGCAAACCAGGTGTAAGGGAATTGCCAGTTGAGCAATTCCCCAGTGCTGCTGCAGAAACCTGAGAGGAAGCGAATACAGAGACAGTGAGCCCTAAAGTTGACCCAGACCCTGTCCCTGCCTACTTGTCTCACTGTCCTAATGACAGGAACAACTTGGAGCTGGTCCCTACTCTGAATAAGTGACAACACAGAACGCAGACAGGACAAACAACAACAAAAGGGAGGTCAGCTAACAAAGGGGTCGGTAACAGTCGAGCAATGCAGTACAGAATCACAATCCAAGAGAATAGTCAAAGCCAGAGGTCAGGAATAAGAGTACAGGTAATAGCAGAAAAGGAGCTAGCAGGGACAAGTCACAAGACAGAATCTCAATAGCCAGCAACCATGTGTGAGCAGATGACCTGTTTATAGCAAGTCCAGGACCTGCCCCAGACTTGATTGGAAGACAGGCTGCCATTCACACAGGCAAGGCTAAGTTTAACTATTTGAGGAGCAGAAGAAACAAGGTGCAAGAGACGGGTGTGGCTGAAATTCAATTACATAGTCTAGGACAGTGTTCATACTGAGCAACAAGAACCTTAAGCAAGGAATCAAACTGAACATGCCTCCTTCGCCGCAGATTGCGAGCGGAGGGTGGCGCAGAGACCCGAACAGGCAGAGACGTTACACCAGGATTGGGCAACAGTTTTTGGTAGGTGTGGCCAAAATGCTGCAGAAATGCTTTGAAAAATACAAGTGTTAATAGTTCATTTTGTTCCATTGACACAAAGCAAGGTGAATAAAGAAAAGAGAAATCTAAATCAAATCAATATTTGGTATGACCACCCTTTGCCTTCAAAGTAGCATCAATTCTTCTAGGTGCACTTGCAGACAGTTTTTGAAGAAACTCAGCAGGGAGGTTGTTCCAAACATCTTTGAGAACTAAACACAGATCACCTGTGGATGTAGGCTTGCTCAAATCCTTCTGTCTCTTCATGTAATCCTAGACAGACTGGATGATGTTGAGATCAGAGCTCCGTGGCAGCCATATCATCAATTTCAGGATTCCTCCTTCAAAGGGTGACCACACCAAATATTGATTTCATTTAGATTTCTCCTATGTTCATTGACTTCATTTTGTGAATTGACAAAAATAAACTATTAACACTTGTATTTTTCAAAACATTTTTAATTTGCAGCATTTTTGCCACACCTGCCTCAGCGTTTTATACGTTTCTTAAAATCTGTACATATATATAAATTAAAGCATTTATGATTGAAGCTGCAATATTTGGGGAGTAATATTAAAAGTAGGGAGACATCCAGGCATATCAGATGCACC
The DNA here is from genome assembly GCA_947044405.1 of Leptodactylus fallax. NCBI lineage: Eukaryota > Metazoa > Chordata > Amphibia > Anura > Leptodactylidae > Leptodactylus > Leptodactylus fallax. The sequence goes on from CAMRHE010000384.1 coordinate 93,799, forward strand.
AAATGGGCTCATATGCTGGCTTCTCCTGACTGTATGGACACATGTGGTACGTATGCGCTCTCAGCATATTTGATAATGGCATACTAATTTTCGTATCATGCATTTATATACTTAATAAGCCCTGGTGGCATTAATGTGTATATTACACCTCAACTCTCTAGATACACTTAATAACTTCCTTTTGTTTGTGCATAATGATAAAGGACCTGCCCATACAAGATTCAGTAGGAAGGCAAAATGCCAGTCATTAAGGGGTTAATGCTTAGGAACACTGTTGGGCAGTAACTATGGCAACTGTGCTGATGTCATAAACACATGCCTATGACCTAAAGAACCCATTAGGGAAAATTCCAGAACAGAAGGGCATACAGCCATATGCAGTTCCAGACTTGATGTGTGTGGAGACCTGGAGCTTCATCACTCCACAATCTGTGAGGGAAAAAGGGGACATCCGCCTAGCCAGCCAGATCAGCCATATTCATCTAGCCAGCCATATCCTCCTAGCCAGCCAGATCAGCCTTATACTCCTAGCCAGCCGCCCAGATTAGCCCTAGCGATCAATGGGGTGACAGATGTTGCAGCCAGATCTTCCTCACATCCGGTACAAGCTGCGTCACTTTTATGTGTGAGGCCTGGAGAGGTCACATTTGGCTATCTCCACAAGGCGCTTGCACAGGGCTTTTGCCCTTGCTTTGTTTAATACTGTATAACTCTTCATCAATCTGTTTATTTGACCGTTTAACCTGTATGACACTATCGTATGTCACTGCTATTATATCTCTAGTGGATGTATATTATGTCTCACTATAAATATGGTCAAATTCTGATAAAATATACTGTTACATGTTGGCAATAACCTTCTAAGCCCAAGGGAAGGGCAATCCTCCAGCCATGGTTCCCTAGAGGTTTCCTCCACAGGGGGTTTTCCTCTCCTGAGTGCTGGAGGGTGACTCTTTGTGAGTCGGGGGTACGCCATTTTCAGTGTCTTTTTCATAGCAATTGGCCTGATTCTAAATTTGATACACTGATTAAAATAATTCTAATATGATTTTCAATAAAGTTTTTTTTTTTTCATTTTAACACCTGATTAAAGTGTTTGTGCATTTTTTTTCTGCAATATTTAGTTGGTGTGATTTTACTTGGGAGTCAGGATAGATGAAAAATGTCATAATAGAGAAGCCAGATATACAGTGGGTATGTTTCTAACCCTGTGCTGGAAAACAAGGACCGATGTTGCACATCTTTGGCACAGGATTTTAAAGGTCTATATGAGGGCCGCTTTAACCATAGGGCCAACGGTACACTTGCACCGGGCCCTATGGTAGTGGGGGCCCCTTTTGACAGCAGCACAGTCCTAATTTTGCTGTCCCGCTGTCCAGGGCAGTGGGTCCGGGTTACCGCGCCCAGAGGACGCCGATGAGTTGCAGACAGTGATGAAGCAGGGAGCGGGCGGCACCCTACCTCATCACCCGGCTGCTTTCTTTGCTCCCGGTGTCCTGGGATCAGAAGGCGCGATGTAGTGATGTCACTTACATTGTGCCTGTTACGCCTTGAAAACTGGGGGAATGGGGAAAGGTGAGTATTAAGGTTTGGTTTTTTTATTTGATATATACAGTGGGGGACACAAAACTATGGAAGCAACCTGGGTGGGACATGATACCGTGGGGGCAACCTGGGGTGAGGACATGATACTGTGGGGGCAACCTGGAGGGGGACATGAATCTGTGGGGGGCAACCTGGGGTGAGGACATGATACTGTGGGGGTCATCCTGGGGTGAGGACATGAATCTGTGGGGGGCAACCTGGAGGGGGGACATTATAAGTGGCAACTTGAGGGGGACATTATAAGGGGCATATTGTATGGGGCCACTAGGGAGCCATTATACTGTGTGAGAGCCACTAAGGGGTGTTATACTATGAGGGAGCATTATAATTTGTGGAGGTCAGGTATTTCTAGGTGGCGGTGATGGGGGGGACCCACTTATGAAATCTTTACACAGGGCCCACTAATGTGTTAAAACCCTGTTATACCCTGTCTATATGTTAGAAACTGCCCATAAATCACCTCATTCTCAAAACTGCAACCCTCAAATAATTCAAAACAACATTTGGGAAGTTGGTTTAACCTTTAAGCGCCTCACAGAAATTTACGCAAATTGGAGGTGATCTTTAGATATTTCATTATTTTTTTTATATAATAATACATCCATTAAGCCCTAAAATTTACACACTCACACGGGGTTAAAGGAGAAAATGCATCTCAAAATTTGATATGCAATTTCTGCTTTTGGAGGGCAGAATCATTTTCAGGTGCCATGACGCATTTGCAGAGCCCCCAAGGTGCCTTTGCAGTGGAGAGTACCAAGAAGTGACCTCATTTTGGAAACTGCACCCCTCAAAAAAATGATCAAGGGGCATAGTGATCATTTTGACCCCAGATATGCTTTCCAAAATGAAATGCAAAATGAAAATTGAAATTTCCCAGATCTATGCTAGTTCAGTGTCCAATATATCATGCTCAGCTTGAGGCACTGCAAAAAGTCAGCTGTCCAGTTATTATTCTCTGTTTCCTCATTTTGGAAACCCCCTACATGCAGTCCTAATCTTTTGCCTGCAAATATGACTGGGCTCAGAAGTGAAAGAGCGCCATGCACATTGGAGGCCTATTTACACTGCATTGACAGGTAATTGCAGAAGCTCTGAGGTAAAATTAAACAATTTGACCCCGAATATACCAATCCATTTTGGAAAGTGCACCCCTCAAGCAGATTATCAAGGGGTATGCTGACCGTTTTGAATTGAAGAGTGCTTCCCAAAAATAATTGTGCAACGTGAAATTTGATCATTTTGAAGAAATATGCCATTTCAGTGCACCGAGGGACTGGTTTTTGGAAGCCATGTCGCTTTTGCAAAGTCCCAGAGTTGTCAGTAAAGTGAAATTCCCCAAGAAGCGACCCCGTTTTGTAACCTACACCCCTCAGGAAATGTATCAATAGGAGTAGTGAGCATTTGTAACCCTTGAGTGTTGTTTTAATTTAGTTTCCAGAAATAAAAGCACGGCTGATAGTGAAAAGTGAAAATTGCAATTTTTCCAGAGATACACCATTTGAGTGCCCAATATGTCGCACCCAGCTTGTGTCAGCAGAGACACACTCTCCAAACACTGTTAAGCAGGTTATCCTGGGTACAACAGAATTTGGAGTGTTCATATTTGACACCAGTTGGACACAAGATATTGCAGACTGAACTTACATATATCTGGTAAAATTGCAATTTTCACTTTTCACAATGATTTGCGCATTCATTTTTGGAAAAAAAATTCAATTCAACACTTGAGGGTGGGGGGGTGGATAAAAATGCTCACTACACCCCTGCCCAAACAGCAGTTTATACCCACATAGGACATTGACACTTCAGTTACCCTAGGAGCAACAATATATACAGTATATGTATATGGGCATAAACTGCTGTTTGGGCACACAATAGGATGCAGATGTGAAGAAGCGCTCTTTGACTTTTTGAGCGCAGATTTAGATTATTTGGTTTTTGGACACAATGTCACCTTTGCAGAGCTCCTAAGCTGCCGGTAAAGTGGAATCCCCAGGGAAGTGACCACATTTTGAAAACTGCACACCTCAAAGAATATATTATGGGACATAGTGAGCATAAGTTTTTCCAGATATTAATCCACAGTACATGGTAAAAAGTGAATATGTAAGCTGTATGGGGTACATTGGGTACACCAAATTCCCCACTATTTTCCCACTAGTTCCTAGGGTTGGGGGGCCATTCTGGGATGGTCACTTCCGGTGTCTTTTCCCTCGTAATCTCTAAACTGGTGGTGTACTATAAGTACTCTTGCATGGCTTATACACTCCCTTCCTGCCACAGAGAGTCTTGGCCTAATAATGTGGTGATTTGTTTTTTTGTTTTTTTTTAGAACCGTAGATGAGGTTGTAAGGGGGGTTGGGGGATCCAAGCTGAGCTTTCACACCAGGTCCCAGGTCCCAAGAAAGAATTTGCGCCATAGGTCTCAGTGGGAGGTACGTGGTCTTGTTAGATGTAGTCTCTTATGGGTCATTTCTTCTATACTGCAATCAAACTGAAATGAAGAGGAAAGTTCTGTCATAGTTAAAGGGCAGCTGGATTTCTAGGATCTAGCCATCATGAGGCGTGCAGCTAAGGTTATACTACCCACCATTTTTCTGCCCAGGTTAGGACAGAAACTATATACCATGGGATATCCCCACCATACATGGAAATAAGAACCAACGTGACCACATCCTCGCCAGCACGATGGGGAATATTCAGAGATAAATCTGGTTAACTGTATGGGGGTTCTGTACTATTGAAGCAGTAATTTGTGAGTTGACTCCCAATCGGTAGAACTTTTAGAAATTTTAGCTACCCATTGGAGGCCTAGATGCCAATCTGCCAGCTGTTATTGGACTTGCAGGTCTGTCTCCCATCTTAGGATATGCCCTGGCTTAGATCGCAAGGGGCCAGCAGGTAGTAGAGTGTAAGAGGTTGATGTTCCTATAGATTTATCCAAGTCAGACAGAAAATGAGAGTAAGCTGAGGTGGGAAAGAAATGATTAGTGAGAAGAGAAGGTCTCAAAATATTTCTCAACTGTAAGTATTTATAAAAGTCCCTATAAGGTAGGCGATATGTACTAGTAAGATCATGGAAAGGCAACATCATATTGTCTTTGAATAAGTGACAAATATGAGTGATCACCTGATGAATCCAATTTGTTAAAAACAGGGAAGGCGGCGGAGCCTGCTTGTGGAACGGAATGGCCGCATAGCCGCGCAGCTCCAGGCCTGAGTCTTACACAGCGACGGGAAAAGCAACGTGCCCGTGGACAATAGCAACCTCATCATCAACGGGAAAGCCTCCTACCTTCAGGGATGCCGAGGAAGAGAAAATATGCGGTGAAACCGCAGAGAATCTCAGACTTTTACTTCCCCCACGGCGTGGGGGAAAATCAAGATGGCGGCGTTTCGCGCTCCAGCGCTATCTCCGGGGCCTCCACTCCATCTCGGGACCCTCCGGAGGAGACGCTCACCCTATCTGCATAGCGGAGGACGCTTTCAGCGCCATCCATACCGCAGCTGTTAGAATGCGGAGGGCCAAGGAGAGCGCGGGTCCGGGGCCTTTTCATGACGACGCACAGAGGCCTACGGGCCTATACAACGTGGAGACACCCCACTCGCCTACCGCTAGCCCGGTCAAGCAGAAACCCAGGCTCCAGAACGTCGGGCCTCCAGGAGAGGAGGTGAGCGATCCTACACAATGTGTACTACCATCTACCGATTTTTTTGCAGATATTCCAGCATCAGAGAGTTTACTCACTGAGGCCTCCATGAAAAATATGCTCATGGCCTTCTGTAAATCACTGACAACTGACATGTCCTTAATGGTTAAACCGCTAGATAGAGACCTTCAGGAACTGCAGAAACGCACTGTTCATGTGGAATCTAAAATGGCGGAATTCACTGCATCACATAATCTCCTTATAGACGCTCACTATGAGGTGGAAAAGGATGTGTCGTTTCTAAAGGCTAAAATAGCTGACATGGAGGATCGCTCGCGGCGCAATAATCTGAAGTTTAGAGGGATTCCGGAGTCAGTATCTGCAAGTAATTTAACAGTTTTCCTTCAAGACCTGATACGCACGCTAATACCGAATCTCACGATAATGGACTTAACCATTGACAGAGCGCATAGGGTCCCAAGGCCTTCTCACCTGGATGAATCAGTACCCAGAGATGTCTTAGCAAAGATCCATTTTTACCGCACCAAAGAGCTGGTGCTGCTGACCTCACGGAAAAGTGGCCGCTTACCTGACCCATCCATAAAATATCCATCTACTCTGATCTTTCGGCCGCTACACTACAATTAAGAAGGCAATTCATCCCTATTACCGCAGCTCTACGCCAACATAACATCTTTTACAAATGGGGATTCCCGGTCCGAGTGATAGCATCCCGGGACAACCTTACTTATGTTATCAAATCTCTGGAAGATGGTAAAAAGTTGCTAAATAAATGGGACATTCCGATCACTGACCCGACACCCAAACCACCACCTGGTCCCGTGTCAGATGGATGGCATCAAACGAAAACCCCGAAACGTCCACCAAAAGGGCTGCACAGCTAGAGACTCACCTTACAAGGGATTTCGCATGTCCACTACTGCTGAACTTATCCCCCCAAGATTACAACAGCTGCTGGTCTGCTGTACCACATTTCTTTTCGTTGTTTTGTTTAGATGGCATAACCATTGGTTTCATTGTCTCTATAGTTTGTTTTCTCTTTGGTTCTGGCACATGGGGCGACGCGATGATGCAAGGCGGAGACCACATTGCTTCCTACTGCTACTGGTAACTTCTGATGTGGGTGGTTGTGGTAAGATCTTTGAAGCATTACTAACTGTACATTATGGTACTTAAACTTATGTCTATGAATGTCAGGGGCTTGAACTCCCCCTCAAAAGAGGGCCAATTTGTGGCGGGAGGCCCGAGTTCAAGGCTGTGACATTCTCGCAGTTCAAGAGACACATCTTTTAGAGGTAGACGCCACTCGCATCAGACATTCATCATACCCACATATATTTCACGCTCACTGCTCCTCCAAGCGCCGGGGAACATTGATTGGGATTAGAGATTCAGTGGCATTTCAACTGGTGTCCCAATATGCAGACCCTGGTGGGCGTTTTGTCATATTAGTCTGCATCCTTAACAACGTCACATATACGTTGGTTTCGGTTTACGCCCCTAATAAGCGACAGGTGTCATTCTTGGGGAGACTCATGAGAGCAGTGGAGCGAAGAAAGCAAGGATGTCTAGTTCTAATGGGAGACTTTAACATGGCTCCGGACCCAGTGGTAGACACTACTTCTGGCATAACGACACGCCATCCTTCATTTTCGCAGGCTATATGGCACCACGACTTATTTGATATTTGGCGTATCCTTCACAATACTGAAAAAGATTACACATACTATTCTAGTGTACATAATAGCTATTCAAGAATAGATTTATTTTTAATAGAACAAGCTAGTATTCCCCTTGCTGTAAAGGCGGATATTTCACAAATTACATGGTCTGACCATGCAGCAATAACCATGACTCTAAGGGAAAAATATGAATGCCCTAGAGCGTATATATGGAGATGCAATGAGTTCTTAATGTCACAACCACAATATAAAGCGATTGTGGAAAACGATCTGAAGGAATTCTTTCTGATCAATGCTCCCTCGGCCTCTAGTCTCGACTTATTGTGGAATTCACATAAAGCTTTTATCAGAGGAACATTTATTCGATTGGGACACATAGAAAAGAAAACTAGGTTAGCAGAAATTGACCGACTACTGCACCAAATAAAATCTTTAGATAACAGTAACAAAACATCTCCATCCCTCTCAAATGCAGCAAAGTTGGTGTCATAAGTATGAGAAAAACTTCAAAAGAGTGAAAGCGACTTACTATTCTCAATCTAACAAGGCAGGCAAGCTTCTTGCGTCCAAACTTAAACAAAAACATGCAAGGTCTAAAATCCCGTTTCTGCAGAGTAAAGATGGCAAGCATAAAATCTATGATCCTGGTGGCATCGCTAATGCCTTTAAAGACTTCTATGAAGGCTTATATAATATTAGAGAAGACTCCTCTGTGACACCTCCAACGAAACAAGATATCGCAAATTTTCTTGCAAGTACTCAATTGCCCACGCTCAGTGAAACACAATTGGACTCTTTAAATGAGCCCATCTCAACATCAGAATTGCTGTCAGTAATAAAGTCGATGCCAACCCGAAAGTCCCCGGGCCCAGATGGCCTTACTAACGAATATTACAAAAAGTTTTCTTCACTCCTGCTAAACCCACTGTTGTCCTTTTTCACGGCTGTGGTGGCCTCTGGTGCCATTCCGAGGGAAAATCAAGAGGCCTTGGTGGTGACGCTGCCTAAACCGGGCAAGTCTGCCACCAGCCCCCAAAATTTTCGACCAATATCTCTATTAAACTCGAACTTAAAAATTTAAGCCAAAATTATAGCGAATAGAGTAGCAGCTTGTCTTCCGAGCTTGATAAATCACGACCAAGTGGGATTTGTGAAGGGGAGGCAATCATATGATAATACTAGACGCATTTTGAATATTATACACCACATTAATGCTGGGAAGACGGGGGCAGTGATTCTCGCATTGGATGCCGAGAAGGCGTTTGACCGCATTTGCTGGTCGTACGCCTTCTTGGTGCTTAGGAGTATGGGGTTTGATGGAGCTATTTTAAGGGCAATCGAAGCGCTGTATTCTGCGCCATCTGCAAGAGTATTCACTAACGGGGTAGTGTCGGACCCCTTCTTAATAACAAACGGGACTAGACAGGGGTGCCCCCTCTCACCGCTGATATTTGTCCTCTCAATGGAGCCATTGGCCCAGACACTTAGACTGGACCCAGGGGTAGGTGGCATTGATATACGGGACAAAACTCATCTTATATCATTATATGCAGATGATATCATTCTTACTCTGTCCAAGCCACAAGAGTCTGTTCCCCGACTTATGGAAATTATAGCCAAGTTCGGACACTTATCATTTTATAAATTAAATATGGCCAAGTCACAAGCCCTACCTTTGCATTTCCCTCCCTCTTTGCTTCAACCCCTACAAGCGAAATATGATTTTGACTGGAGGAAAGATGGCGTTCAGTATCTTGGGATACAGGTGACACCCTCCACAGGGGCCCTATACAGAAATAATTATACACCCATGTTAAAAATACTGCAGGATGAGATGGAGCGAATGTCCAAAGTAGACGTGTCTTGGATGGGTCGTGTCGCAGCTTTCAAGATGCTGTTGTTGCCTAGACTCTTGTACCTGTTCCGCACACTCCCGATATTGGTTTCGGTTTCGTTTTTCGAAACCATGCAAAGGATGATCTCCAAATTCATATGGAATGGTAGGAGACCTAGAGTCAACAAAAGCTTCCTATTTAAACAAAAAGAGGCGGGAGGACTGGGAATACCAGTAGTAAGAAATTACTACATAGCGTCCTTAGTCATACAATGTGCAAGATGGAGATCAGCTGACACCACGGTTCCATGGATACACATGGAACAATCATTTATATACCCCCTAAAATTAGCAGATACATTGTGGGCGCCCTTTTGGAACATTCCTATGCCTAGGTCCATGTCCCCAGTCATGCAAGCAGCGTTGACCGCATGGAGGCTGCTCCACGGTAAAGCAAACCCTACGAGCTACTTATATGCCTCAGAGATGCCTTTGTCACTCATGACCTGGGCAATAGAGGACCTAGTAGTTGCGGAGTGGGAGGCGAAAGGGATCACACAGGTCTCCCATTTACAGTCCGATACCAAACAACCTTTATCATTTATAGATCTCACACAGAAATTTGGAATTCATAGTGGTGACTTCCTTAAGTACTCCCAAATATGGCACTTTCTATCTAAGAACCCTGTATCGCAAGTACCCCATAGCAATTCAATATTCTCCTGGTTGTCGACTAAGATGAGGGGTTTACGGTTTCTCTACGATAAAATGGATGGAGTAACAACATTTACTAGATCTACTCCATTCCGTTGTTGGGAGAGGGATTTAGGAAGAATCATTACTTCGGACGAGTGGGAACAAGCTATCAAACTAAGTCACTCATCCTTAAAATGTAGCAATCACATAGAAACAGCTATGAAAATTACTTTGAGGTGGTACCGAACTCCATCCACTTTACAAATGATATACCCTTCCGTTGCTGGGAGGTGCTGGAGAGGATGTGGAAGGGGAGGAACCCTTCTCCATATTTTGGGACATTGCCCCATAATTTGTGGATACTGGAATAGGGTTTTCGACATGCTATCAGAAATATGTAATTTCCACCTCCCCTACAACTCACCTCTAGCCATCCTATTAATTGGAATTCCCGAGGAATTAAACAAATATAAAAAACTCCTATGTAAAATTTTAACTATAGCCAAATTAATGTTGGTACAAAGATGGCGATCGGTGACCCCTCCGTCTGACTCCGCACTGTTGCAAGCTATTAATAATACATATACCTACGAGAGGGTAATTGCATTAGGAAACGACTCCTATCATAGCTTTGGAAATGTATGGGACACTTGGATTAATTCTCGATTTGTTGCTTCATGGGAGCCATGGAGCTCTATGAAATCGGGCCTTGCGACTAGCAGTGGGTGAGGTAGAGTAGGAGAGGGAAGTGGAGCGGAACAAATGGAAAAATCGGCCCTGAAATGTATCACGCTAGCCCTAGAAATGTGCCCACAAGTTACTGTTATTGTTAACCACATATACAATATTCATCTTTTGTCTCATTGATGTACAATTCAAAGAATATACTTTGGACAAATTTATATCAAAATGTATATCGTAATGTATGTCAATACTGTTTCTAATATTTGTTCTGAAACCCAAATAAAAATTATTGAAACTAAAAACAGGGAAGGCTGAAATGGAAGTAAGTATTGTAATGGCAAGGACTGTAGGGATTTAGTGCTTTCCTTACAATTAGTTCTAAGGAGTTAGGCCTAAGCGTTTCTAGATCTTGCTATAGATTGGAGTATACAGCACAGCCTCAAGGAGGACAGAGAGGAAGACTTAAGGAGGGAAATTAGTGGGAACTCGGCTGCCTCTCTTTCAATGCATACCCTTTCTAAAGATGATCTATCAGACCAATAATGTGTAGGTTGGGTCAGAACAGTAGCAATATAGTACTTCTTAATGACAGGGAGTGTCATTTCCATTCAGAGAGGAAGCCGAAGTTAACATCCTTGCAGATGGTACCGAATATAAAGCAAGTATAGCAGATTTATTGTAGTCCTGCAAACCAGGTGTAAGGGAATTGCCAGTTGAGCAATTCCCCAGTGCTGCTGCAGAAACCTGAGAGGAAGCGAATACAGAGACAGTGAGCCCTAAAGTTGACCCAGACCCTGTCCCTGCCTACTTGTCTCACTGTCTTAATGACAGGAACAACTTGGAGCCGGTCCCTACTCTGAATAAGTGACAACACAGAACGCAGACAGGACAAACAACAACAAAAGGGAGGTCAGCTAACCAAGGGGTCGGTAACAGTTGAGCAATGCAGTACAGAATCACAATCTAAGAGAATAGTCAAAGCCAGAGGTCAGGAATAAGAGTACAGGTAATAGCATAAAAGGAGCTAGCAGGGACAAGTCACAAGACAGAATCTCAATAGCCAGCAACCATGTGTGAGCAGATGACCTGTTTATAGCAAGTCCAGGACCTGCCCCAGACTTGATTGGAAGACAGGCTGCCATTCACACAGGCAAGGCTAAGTTTAACTATTTGAGGAGCAGAAGAAACAAGGTGCAAGAGACGGGTGTGGCTGAAATTCAATTACATAGTCTAGGACAGTGTTCAGACTGAGCAACAAGAACCTTAAGCAAGGAATCAAACTGAACACGCCTCCTTCGCCGCAGCGTGCGAGCGGAGGGTGGCGCAGAGACCCGAACAGGCAGAGACGTTACACCAGGATTGGGCAACAGTTTTTGGTAGGTGTGGCCAAAATGCTGCAGAAATGCTTTGAAAAATACAAGTGTTAATAGTTCATTTTGTTCCATTGACACAAAGCAAGGTGAATAAACAAAAGAGAAATCTAAATCAAATCAATATTTGGTATGACCACCCTTTGCCTTCAAAGTAGCATCAATTCTTCTAGGTGCACTTGCAGACAGTTTTTGAAGAAACTCAGCGGGGAGGTTGTTCCAAACATCTTTGAGAACTAAACACAGATCACCTGTGGTTGTAGGCTTGCTCAAATCCTTCTGTCTCTTCATGTAATCCTAGACAGACTGGATGATGTTGAGATCAGAGCTCCGTGGCAGCCATATCATCAATTTCAGGATTCCTCCTTCAAAGGGTGACCACACCAAATATTGATTTCATTTAGATTTCTCCTATGTTCATTGACTTCATTTTGTGAATTGACAAAAATAACCTATTAACACTTGTATTTTTCAAAACATTTTTAATTTGCAGCATTTTTGCCACACCTGCCTCAGCGTTTTATACGTTTCTTAAAATCTGTACATATATATAAATTAAAGCATTTATGATTGAAGCTGCAATATTTGGGGAGTAATATTAAAAGTAGGGAGACATCCAGGCATATCAGATGCACCAAATGGGCTCATATGCTGGCTTCTCCTGACTGTTTGGACACATGTGGTACGTATGCGCTCTCAGCATATTTGATAATGGCATAGTAATTTTCGTATCATGCATTTATATACTTAATAAGCCCTGGTGGCATTAATGTGTATATTACACCTCAACTCTCTAGATACACTTAATAACTTCCTTTTGTTTGTGCATAATGATAAAGGACCTGCCCATACAAGATTCAGTAGGAAGGCAAAATGCCAGTCATTAAGGGGTTAATGCTTAGGAACACTGTTGGCCAGTAACTATGGCAACTGTGCTGATGTCATAAACACATGCCTATGACCTAAAGAACCCATTAGGGAAAATTCCAGAACAGAAGGGCATACAGCCATATGCAGTTCCAAACTTGATGTGTGTGGAGACCTGGAGCTTCATCACTCCACAATCTGTGAGGGAAAAAGGGGACATCCGCCTAGCCAGCCAGATCAGCCATATTCATCTAGCCAGCCATATCAGCCATATCCTCCTAGCCAGCCAGATCAGCCTTATACTCCTAGCCAGCCGCCCAGATTAGCCCTAGCGATCAATGGGGTGACAGATGTTGCAGCCAGATCTTCCTCACATCCGGTACAAGCTGCGTCACTTTTATGTGTGAGGCCTGGAGAGGTCACATTTGGCTATTTCCACAAGGCGCTTGCACAGGGCTTTTGCCCTTGCTTTGTTTAATACTGTATAACTCTTCATCAATCTGTTTATTTGACCGTTTAACCTGTATGACACTATCGTATGTCACTGCTATTATATCTCTAGTGGATGTATATTATGTCTCACTATAAATATGGTCAAATTCTGATAAAATATACTGTTACATGTTGGCAATAACCTTCTAAGCCCAAGGGAAGGGCAATCCTCCAGCCATGGTTCCCTAGAGGTTTCCTCCACAGGGGGTTTTCCTCTCCTGAGTGCTGGAGGGTGACTCTTTGTGAGTCGGGGGTATGCCATTTTCAGTGTCTTTTTCATAGCAATTGGCCTAATTCTAAATTTGAGACACTGATTGAAATAATTCTAATGTGATTTTCAATAAAGTTTTTTTTTTTCATTTTAACACCTGATTATAGTGTTTGTGCATTTTTTCTGCAATATTTAGTTGGTGTGATTTTACTTGGGAGTCAGGATAGATGAAAAATGTCATAATAGAGAAGCCAGATATACAGTGGGTTTGTTTCTAACCCTGTGCTGGAAAACAAGGACCGATGTTGCACATCTTTGGCACAGGATTTTAAAGGTCTATATAAGGACCGCTTTAACCATAGGTCCAACGGTGCACTTGCACCGGGCCCTATGGTAGTGGGGGGCCCCCTTTTGACAGCAGGACAGTCCTAATTTTGCTGTCCCGCTGTCCAGGGCAGTGGGTCCGGGTTACCGCGCCCAGAGGACGCCGATGAGTTGCAGATAGTGATGAAGCAGGGAGCGGGCAGCACCCTACCTCATCACCCGGCTGCTTTCTTTGCTCCCGGTGTCCTGGGATCAGGAGGCGCGATGTAGTGATGTCACTTACATTGTGCCTGTTACTCCTTGAAAATTGGGGAAATGGGGAAAGGTGAGTATTAAGGTTTGGTTTTTTTATTTGATATATACAGTGGGGGGACACAAAACTATGGAGGCAACCTGGGTGGGACATGAATCTGTAGGGGGCAACCTGGAGGGGAACATGATACTGCAGGGAAAACCTGTGGTAAGGACATGATGCAGTGGGGGGGTAACCTGGATTACGGACATGAATCTGTGGTGGGCAACCTGGAGGGGGACATGAATCTGTGGGGGGGGGGCGACCTGGAGGGGAACATGAATCTGTGGGGGGCAACCTGGAAGCGGGACATGAATCTGTGGGGGGCAACCTGAAGGGGGGACATGAATCTGTGGGGGGGGCAAACCTGAGGGGGACATGAATCTGTGGGGGGCAACCTGCAGGGGGAACATGAATCTGTGGGGAGGGGGCAACCCAGAGGGGGACATGAATCTGTGGGGGCACATGCTGGAGGGGGGACATTATAAGTGGCAACTTGAGGGGGACATTATATGGGGCATATTGTATGGGGCCACTAGGGAGCCATTATACTGTGTGAGAGCCACTAAGGGGTGTTATACTATGAGGGAGCATTATAATTTGTGGAGGTCAGGTATTTCTAGGTGGTGGTGATGGGGGGAACCCACTTATGAAATCTTTACTACAGGGCCCACTAATGTGTTAAAACCCTGGTCTATATGTTAGAAACTGCCCATAAATCACCTCATTCTCAAAACTGCAACCCTCAAATAATTCAAAACAACATTTGGGAAGTTGGTTTAACCTTTAAGCGCCTCACAGGAATTTACGCAAATTGGAGGTGGTCTTTAGATATTTCATTATTTTTTTTTATATAATAATACATCCATTAAGCCCTAAAATTTACACACTCACACGGGGTTAAAGGAGAAAATTCATCTCAAAATTTGGTACGCAATTTCTGCTTTTGGAGGGCAGAATCATTTTCAGGTGCCATGACGCATTTGCAGAGCCCCTAAGGTGCCTTTGCAGAGGAGAGTACAAAGAAGTGACCTCATTTTGGAAACTGCACCCCTCAAAAAAATGATCAAGGGGCATAGTGATCATTTTGACCCCAGATATGCTTTCCAAAATGAAATGCAAAATGAAAATTGAAATTTCCCAGATCTATGCTAGTTCAGTGTCCAATATATCATGCTCAGCTTGAGGCACTGCAAAAAGTCAGCTGTCCAGTTATTATTCTCTGTTTCCTCATTTTGGAAACCCCCTACATGCAGTCCTAATCTTTTGCCTGCAAATATGACTGGGCTCAGAAGTGAAAGAGCGCCATGCACATTGGAGGCCTATTTACACTGCATTGACAGGTAATTGCAGAGGCTCTGAGGTAAAATTAAACAATTTGACCCCGAATATACCAACCCATTTTGGAAAGTGCACCCCTCATGGAGATTATCAAGGGGAATGCTGACCGTTTTGAGTTGAAGAGTGCTTCCCAAAAATAATTGTGCAACGTGAAATTTGATCATTTTGAAGAAATATGCCATTTCAGTGCACCGAGGGACTGGTTTTTGGAAGCCATGTCGCTTTTGCAAAGTCCCAGAGTTGTCAGTAAAGTGAAATTCCCCAAGAAGCGACCCCATTTTGTAACCTACACACCTCAGGAAATGTATCAATAGGAGTAGTGAGCATTTGTAACCCTTGAGTGTTGTTTTAATTTAGTTTCCAGAAATAAAAGCACGGCTGATAGTGAAAAGTGAAAATTGCAATTTTTCCAGAGATACACCATTTGAGTGCCCAATATGTCGCACCCAGCTTGTGTCAGCAGAGACACACTCTCCAAACACTGTTAAGCAGGTTATCCTGGGTACAACAGAATTTGGAGTGTTCATATTTGACACCAGTTGGACACAAGATATTGCAGACTGAACTTACATATATCTGGTAAAATTGCAATTTTCACTTTTCACAATGATTTGCGCATTCATTTTTGGAAAAAAAAATTCAATTCAACACTTGAGGGTGGGGGGGGTGGATAAAAATGCTCACTACACCCCTGCCCAAACAGCAGTTTATACCCACATAGGACATTGACACTTCAGTTACCCTAGGAGCAACAATATATATATATATATATGTATATGGGCATAAACTGCTGTTTGGGCACACAATAGGATGCAGATGTGAAGAAGCGCTCTTTGACTTTTTGAGCGCAGATTTAGATTATATGGTTTTTGGACACAATGTCACCTTTGCAGAGCTCCTAAGCTGCCGGTAAAGTGGAATCCCCAGGGAAGTGACTACATTTTGAAAACTGCACACCTCAAAGAATATATTATGGGACATAGTGAGCATAAGTTTTCCCAGATATGAATGCACAGTGCATGGTGAAAAGTGAATATGTAAGCTGTGTGGGGTACATTGGGTACACCAAATTCCCCACTATTTTCCCACTAGTTCCTAGGGTTGGGGGGCCATTCTGGGATGGTCACTTCCGGTGTCTTTTCCCTCGTAATCTCTAAACTGGTGGTGTACTATAAGTACTCTTGCATGGCTTATACACTCCCTTCCTGCTACAGAGAGTCTTGTCCTAATAATGTGGTGATTTGGGTTTTTTTTTTTCTAGAACAGTAGATGAGGTTGTAAGGGGGGTTGGGGGATCCAAGCTGAGCTTTCACACCTGGTCCCAGGTCCCAAGAAAGAATTGTGCCATAGGTCTCAGTGGGAGGTACGTGGTCTTGTTAGATGTAGTCTCTTATGGGTCATTTCTTCTATATTTGCAATCAAACTGAAATGAAGAGGAAAGTTCTGTCATAGTTAAGGGGCAGCTGGATTTCTAGGATCTAGCCATCATGAGGCGTGCAGCTAAGGTTATACTACCCACCATCTTTCTGCCCAGGTTAGGACAGAAACTATATACTATGGGATATCCCCACCATACATGGAAATAAGAACCAACGTGACCACATCCCCGCCAGCACGATGGGGAATATTCAGAGATAAATCTGGTTAACTGTATGGGGGTTTTGTACTATTTAAGCAGTAATTTGTGAGTTAAATCCCAATCGGTAGAACTCTTAGAAATTTTAGCTACCCATTGGAGGCCTAGATGCCAATCTGCCAGCTGTTATTGGACTTGCAGGTCTGTCTCCCATCTTAGGATATGCCCTGGCTTAGATCGCAAGGGGCCAGCAGGTAGTAGAGCGTAAGAGGTTGATATTCCGATAGATTTATCCAAGTCAGACAGAAAATGAGAGTAAGCTGAGGTGGGAAAGAAATGATTAGTGAGAAGAGAAGGTCTCAAAATATTTCTCAACTGTAAGTATTTATAAAAGTCCCTATAAGGTAGGCGATATGTACTAGTAAGATCATGGAAAGGCAACATCATATTGTCTTTGAATAAGTGACAAATATGAGTGATCACCTGATGAATCCAATTTGTTAAAAACAGGGAAGGCTGAAATACAAGTAAGTATTGTAATGGCAAGGACAGTAGGGATTTAGTGCTTTCCTTACAATTAGTCCTAAGGAGTTAGGCCTAAGCGTTTCTAGATCTTGCTATAGATTGGAGTATACAGCACAGCCTCAAGGAGGACAGAGAGGAAGACTTAAGGAGGGAAATTAGTGGGAACTCGGCTGCCTCTCTTTCAATGCATACCCT
Organism: Leptodactylus fallax; assembly: GCA_947044405.1. NCBI lineage: Eukaryota > Metazoa > Chordata > Amphibia > Anura > Leptodactylidae > Leptodactylus > Leptodactylus fallax. The sequence goes on from CAMRHE010000384.1 coordinate 111,167, forward strand.
TTCTAAAGATGATATATCAGACCACTAATGTGTAGGTTGGGTCAGAACAGTAGCGATATAGTACTTTTTAATGTCAGGGAGTGTCATTTCCATTCAGAGAGGAAGCCGAAGTTAACATCCTTGCAGATGGTACCGAATATAAAGCAAGTATAGCAGATTTATTGTGGTCCTGCAAACCAGGTGTAAGGGAATTGCCAGTTGAGCAATTCCCCAGTGCTGCTGCAGAAACCTGAGAGGAAGCGAATACAGAGACAGTGAGCCCTAAAGTTGACCCAGACCCTGTCCCTGCCTACTTGTCTCACTGTCCTAATGACAGGAACAACTTGGAGCCGCTCCCTACTCTGAATAAGTGACAACACAGAACGCAGACAGGACAAACAACAACAAAAGGGAGGTCAGCTAACAAAGGGGTCAGTAACAGTCGAGCAATGCAGTACAGAATCACAATCCAAGAGAATAGTCAAAGCCAGAGGTCAGGAATAAGAATACAGGTAATAGAAGAAAAGGAGCTAGCAGGGACAAGTCACAAGACAGAATCTCAATAGCCAGCAACCATGTGTGAGCAGATGACCTGTTTATAGCAAGTCCAGGACCTGCCCCAGACTTGATTGGAAGACAGGCTGCCATTCACACAGGCAAGGCTAAGTTTAACTATTTGAGGAGCAGAAGAAACAAGGTGCAAGAGACGGGTGTGGCTGAAATTCAATTACATAGTCTAGGACAGTGTTCAGACTGAGCAACAAGAACCTTAAGCAAGGAATCAAACTGAACACGCCTCCTTCGCCGCAGCGTGCGAGCGGAGGGTGGCGCAGAGACCCGAACAGGCAGAGACGTTACACCAGGATTGGGCAACAGTTTTTGGTAGGTGTGGCCAAAATGCTGCAGAAATGCTTTGAAAAATACAAGTGTTAATAGTTCATTTTGTTCCATTGACACAAAGCAAGGTGAATAAACAAAAGAGAAATCTAAATCAAATCAATATTTGGTATGACCACCCTTTGCCTTCAAAGTAGCATCAATTCTTCTAGGTGCACTTGCAGACAGTTTTTGAAGAAACTCAGCAGGGAGGTTGTTCCAAACATCTTTGAGAACTAAACACAGATCACCTGTGGATGTAGGCTTGCTCAAATCCTTCTGTCTCTTCATGTAATCCTAGACAGACTAGATGATGTTGTGAATTGACAAAAATAAACTATTAACACTTGTATTTTTCAAAACATTTTTAATTTGCAGCATTTTTGCCACACCTGCCTCAGCGTTTTATACAGTCCTTAAAATCTGTACATATATATAAATTAAAGCATTTATGATTGAAGCTGCAGTATTTGGGGAGTAATAATAATAGTAGGGAGACATCCAGGCATATCAGATGCACCAAATGGGCTCATATGCTGGCTTCTCCTGACTGTATGGACACATGTGGTACGTATGCGCTCTCAGCATATTTGATAATGACATACTAATTTTCGTATCATGCATTTATATACTTAATAAGCCCTGGTGGCATTAATGCGTATATTACACCTCAACTCTCTAGATACACTTAATAACTTCCTTTTGTTGGTGCATAATGATAAAGGACCTGCCCATACAAGATTCAGTAGGAAGGCAAAATGCCAGTCATTAAGGGGTTAATGCTTAGGAACACTGTTGGCCAGTAACTATGGCAACTGTGCTGATGTCATAAACACATGCCTATGACCTAAAGAACCCATTGGGGAAAATTCCAGAACAGAAGGGCATACAGCCATATGCAGTTCTAAACTTGATGTGTGTGGAGACCTGGAGCTTCATCACTCCACAATCTGTGAGGGAAAAAAGGGGACATCCGCCTAGCCAGCCAGATCAGCCATATTCATCTAGCCAGCCATATCAGCCATATCCTCCTAGCCAGCCAGATCAGCCTTATACTCCTAGCCAGCCGCCCAGATTAGCCCTAGCGATCAATGGGGTGACAGATGTTGCAGCCAGATCTTCCTCACATCCGGTACAAGCTGCGTCACTTTTATGTGTGAGGCCTGGAGAGGTCACATTTGGCTATCTCCACAAGGCGCTTGCACAGGGCTTTTGCCCTTGCTTTGTTTAATACTGTATAACTCTTCATCAATCTGTTTATTTGACCGTTTAACCTGTATGACACCATCGTATGTCACTGCTATTATATCTCTAGTGGATGTATATGATGTCTCACTATAAATATGGTCAAATTCTGATAAAATATACTGTTACATGTTGGCAATAACCTTCTAAGCCCAAGGGAAGGGCAATCCTCCAGCCATGGTTCCCTAGAGGTTTCCTCCACAGGGGGTTTTCCTCTCCTGAGTGCTGGAGGGTGACTCTTTGTGAGTCGGGGGTACGCCATTTTCAGTGTCTTTTTCATAGCAATTGGCCTGATTCTAAATTTGAGACACTGATTGAAATAATTCTAATATGATTTTCAATAAAGTTTTTTTGTTAATTTTAACACCTGATTAAAGTGTTTGTGCATTTTTTCTGCAATATTTAGTTGGTGTGATTTTACTTGGGAGTCAGGATAGATGAAAAATGTCATAATAGAGAAGCCAGATATACAGTGGGTGTGTTTCTAACCCTGTGCTAGAAAACAAGGACCAATGTGGCACATCTTTGCCACAGGATTTTTAAAGGTCTATATCAGGGCCGCTTTAACCATAGGGCCAACGGTGCACTTGCAACGGGCCCTATGGTAGTGGGGGGTCCCCTTTTGACAGCAGGACAGTCCTAATTTTGCTGTCCAGGGCAATGGGTCCGGGTTACCGCGCCCAGAGGACGCCGATGAGTTGCAGGCAGTGATGAAGCAGGGAGCGGGCGGCACCCTACCTCATCACCCGGCTGCTTTCTTTGCTCCCAGTGTCCTGGGATCAGGAGGCGCGATGTAGTGATGTCACTTACATTGTGCCTGTTACTCCTTGAAAACTGGGGGAATGGGGAAAGGTGAGTATTAAGGTTTGGTTTTTTTATTTGATATATACAGTGGGGGACAGAAAACTATGGAGGCAACCTGGGTGGGACATGATACCGTGGGGGCAACCTGGGGTGAGGACATGATACTGTGGGGGCAACCTGGAGGGGGACATGAATCTGGGGGGGGGGGGCAACCTGGAAGCGGGACATGAATCTGTGGGGGGCAACCTGAAGGGGGGGACATGAATCTGTGGGGGGGAGCAACCCTGAGGGGGAACATGAATCTGTGGGGGGGGGCAACCCAGAGGGGGACCTGAATCTGTGGGGGCACATGATACTGTGGGGGCAACCTGGGGTGAGGACATGATACTGTGGGGGTCAACCTGTGGTGAGGACATGAATCTGTGGGGGGCAACCTGGAGGGGGGACATTATAAGTGGCAACTTGAGGGGGACATTATAAGGGGCATATTGTATGGGGCCACTAGGGAGCCATTATACTGTGTGAGAGCCACTAAGGGGTGTTATACTATGAGGGAGCATTATAATTTGTGGAGGTCAGGTATTTCTAGGTGGTGGTGATGGGGGGAGACCCACTTATGAAATCTTTACACAGGGCCCACTAATGTGTTAAAACCCTGGTCTATATGTTAGAAACTGCCCATAAATCACCTCATTCTCAAAACTGCAACCCTCAAATAATTCAAAACAACATTTGGAAAGTTGGTTTAACCTTTAAGCGCCTCACAGGAATTTACGCAAATTGGAGGTGGTCTTTAGATATTTCATTATTTTTTTTATGTAATAATACATCCATTAAGCCCTAAAATTTACACACTCACACGGGGTTAAAGGAGAAAATGCATCTCAAAATTTGGTACGCAATTTCTGCTTTTGGAGGGCAGAATCATTTTCAGGTGCCATGACGCATTTGCAGAGCCCCTAAGGTGCCTTTGCAGTGGAGAGTACCAAGAAGTGACCTCATTTTGGAAACTGCACCCCTCAAAAAAATGATCAAGGGGCATAGTGATCATTTTGACCCCAGATATGCTTTCCAGAATGAAATGCAAAATGAAAATTGAAATTTCCCAGATCTATGCTAGTTCAGTGTCCAATATATCATGCTCAGCTTGAGGCACTGCAAAAAGTCAGCTGTCCAGTTATTATTCTCTGTTTCCTCATTTTGGAAACCCCCTACATGCAGTCCTAATCTTTTGCCTGCAAATATGACTGGGCTCAGAAGTGAAAGAGCGCCATGCACATTGGAGGCCTATTTACACTGCATTGACAGGTAATTGCAGAGGCTCTGAGGTAAAGTTAAAAAATTTGACCCCCAAAATATGCACCCATTTTGGAAAGTGCACCCCTCAAGGAGTTTATCAAGGGGTATGCTGACCATTTTGGTTTGAAGAGTCCTATAATTTTAAATGGGTTATCTCGCAAGAAAAGCCAATGAAGAAAGCAGTGTAAAATAAATAGGAGTACTGAGCACTTTTAACCCTTGAGTTTTGTATTATGGTAATTTAAAGAAAAAGCAGCAACAAAAGGCTGTTCACCATTGTTGAATAAGGTTACTTTATTCAGGCAATATCTTCCAGCATGGTAAGGCCGGGTGCAGACGACCATGGCCGTGGTCAGTGTGCTATCCGTGTATTTCACGGACAGCACACTTACCCATTCTTTTCTATGGGCCCGTACACATGACTGTGATTTTCACGGTCCCATGTACGGACCGACAATCCGATCTACGTCAGATAGGACATGTTCTTATCTTGTCCTATTTTGCGGGCTGTGCTTCCGCGGCTCCTATTTAATGAAAGGAGCCGCGGAAGCATGACCCGTGCACGGGTGGCACAAAGGGACAACACGGTCTTCTGCAACTGGCCTAACACCGTGAGATGTGGTTAGAACAAACAGGCAACGGCCGTTTCACATGTTGTAATGCTTCCTCAGGGCCTTGGTGAGTGCCTCCTTTTGTTGCTTCTTTTTCTTGAGATTATAAAAGACTGTTTATTTGGCAGAGCACCACCATATATGGGATAGAACAAGGGTCGGTAACCCCCGGAACATGTGCCAAGAGTGGCACGGTGACCCGAGTCCTCACCTAGCAGTTTTAATCGGACCAAATATGGCCGAAACGAAACTGCTATTATACTTTGGGGTCTCTTCAGACCCCAGAGTATAATAAGCAGAGCCCCCGGGGAGGTGATCAAAGATAAAAAATAATGTTAACTCACCATACCTGGATCCGCAGCTGCTGTGTGCTCTTCAGCCACTTCTGCCTGACGTAAGAGACAGCTGACAAGGCATCGGGGGTCACGTCCGACGTCATTATGCATAATGACACGACGTGACCCCTAAGACTCAATCAGCGGTTGCTGACTACAGTCATGGCCAAAAGTTTTGAGAATGACACAAATATTCTATTTTCACATGATCTGCTGCCCTCTGGTTTTTATGTGTGTTTGTCAGATGTTTTTATCACATACAGAAATATAATTGCATTCATATTATGAGTAACAGAAGCTTATATTGACAGTTAGAATGAGTTAATGCAGCAAGTCAATATTTGCAGTGTTGACCCTTCTTCTTCAGGACCTCTGCAATTCTCCCTGGCATGCTCTCAATCAACTTCTGGACCAAATCCTGACTGATAGCAGTCCATTCTTGCAGAATCAATGCTTTAATTTTGTCTGAATTTGTTGGTTTTTGTTTGTCCACCCGTCTCTTGATGATTGACCACAAGTTCTCAATGGGATTAAGATCTGGGGAGTTTCCAGGCCATGGACCCAAAATCTCTATGTTTTGTTCCCTGAGCCATTTAGTTATCACCTTTGCTTTATGGCAAGGTGCTCCCTCATGCTGGAAAAGGCATTGTTGAGCGCCAAACTGCTCTTGGACTGTTGGGAGAAGTTGCTCTTGGAGGACATTCTGGTACCATTCTTTATTCATGGCTGTGTTTTTAGGCAAGACTGTGAGAGAGCCGATTCCCTTGGCTGAGAAGCAACCCCACACATGAATGGTTTCAGGATGCTTTACAGTTGGCATGAGACAAGACTGGTGGTAGCGCTCACCTCTTCTTCTCCGAATAAGCTGTTTTCCAGATGTTCCAAACAATCGAAAAGGGGTTCATCAGAGAAAATGACTTTACCCCAGTCCTCAGCAGTCCACTCCCTGTACCTTTTGCAGAATATCAGTCTGTCCCTGATGTTTTTTCTGGAGAGAAGTGGCTTCTTTGCTGCCCTCCTTGAGACCAGGCCTTGCTCCAGAGTCTCCGCCTCACAGTGCGTGCAGATGCACTCACACCTGCCTGCTGCCATTCCTCAGCAAGCTCTGCACTGCTGGTAGCCCGATCCCGCAGCTGAAAGACTAAGAGCGGTCCTGCCGCTTGCTGGTCTTTCTTGGGCGCCCTGGAGCCTTTTGGCACCAATGGAACCTCTCTCCTTGAAGTTCTTGATGATGCGATAGATTGTTGACTGAGGTGCAATCTTTCTAGCTGCAATACTCTTCCCAGTTAGGCCATTTTTGTGCAGTGCAATGATGACTGCACGTGTTTCTTTAGAGATAACCATGGTTAACAGAAGAGAAACAATGATGGCAAGCACCAGCCTCCTTTTAAAGTGTCCAGTGGTGTCATTCTTACTTAATCATGACAGATTGATCTCCAGCCCTGTCCTTATCAACACCCACACCTGTGTTAATGGAGCAATCACTGAAACGATGTTAGGTGGTCCTTTTAAGGCAGGGCTGCAATGATGTTGAAATGTGTTTTGGGGGATAAAGTTCATTTTCTAGGCAAATATTGACTTTGCAAGTAATTGCTGTTAAGCTGATCACTCTTAATAACATTCTGGAGTATATGCAAATTGCCATTAGAAAAACTGAAGCAGTAGACTTTGTAAAAATTAATATTTGTATCATTCTCAAAACTTTTGGCCATGACTGTACAGGCAGAAGCGCTCGAAGAGAACAGAGCGGCTGCGGAGCGCAGGAAAAGATAACCTTGTTTTTTATGTTTGTCACCTCTCTTGGCCCTCCACTTATTATACTCTGGGGTCTGAAGAGACCCCACAGTATAATAATAGCTAGTGAGTGGTGACAATTGGATTATTATAAAAGTTAGAATATTATACTGTGTGCAGGGGCCATTATGGGACATAATACCGTGTGCAGGGGCCACTATGGAGGATAATACCGTGTACAGGGGCCACTATGGGGCATAATACTGTGTGCAGGGGCCACTATGGGACATAATACCGTGTGTAAGGGCCGTTATGGGACATAATACTGTGTGCAGGGGCCACTATGGGATATAATACCGTGTGCAGGGACCACTATGGGACATAATACCATGTGCAGGGGCCACTCTGGGACATAATACGGTATGCAAGGACTGCTATGGGACATAATACCGTGTGCAGGGACCACTATGGGACATAATACCGTGTGCAGGGACCACTATGGGACATAATACCATGTGCAGGGGCCACTCTGGGACATAATACGGTATGCAAGGACTGCTATGGGACATAATACCGTGTGCAGGGGCCATTATGGGACATAATACCATGTGCAGGAGCCGCTATGGGACATAATACCATGTGCAAGGGCCACTAAGAAACATAATACCGTGTGCAGGGTCCACTATGGGACATAATACCGTGTGCAGGATTCGTCAGACTTACAATTATTGACGGCACTCTGAGTACCTCAACTTTGATTTTTTAATCGAAATCGGCACGCCGAACAAAAAAGGTTGCCTACCCCTGGGATAGAAGATCCTACTGTTTCTTCTGAATTCAATGAACTATATTGAAGGAGGATAGTGCCAGCTATTTTTTGTCTATACTTTTGATTTTTGTATTAATTTAGTTTACAGAAATGAAAGCACGGCTGAAAATTGCAATTTTTCCAGAGATACACCATTTCAGTGCCCAATATGTCTCACCCAGCTAAAAAAGTTAAACTGGGTACAACAGCTTTTGGAGTGTTCATCTTTGACACCAGTTGGGCACAACATATTGGAGACTGAAATGACATATCATATTTCATCATGATTTGTTCATTAATTTTTGGAAAATAAATTAATGCAACATTGGGGGGGGGGGAGTAAAATGTTCACTACACACCTGGATATAATCCTTTAGGGGTATAGTTTCTAAAATGGGGTCTAGTGCCAGGGAATTCCATTTTTCTAGCATTTTAGGGGCTCTACAAATTTTTCATGGCGTCTAAAAACCAAACCGTGTAAATAGCGCTCCTTCCTCTCTGTGCCCTGCTGTGTGCCCAAGCAGCAGTTTATACCTATATATGACATTGTTACTTAGGTTACCCTGGAAATAACATTAAGATATATATATATATATATATATATATATATATATATATACACACACCGTATATATATATATATATATATATATATATATATATATATATGGGCATAAACTGCTTTTTGTGCACACAGCAGGATGCAGAAGTGAAGGAGCTCTATTTGAGTTTTCAAGCACAGATTTAGATTATTTGGTCATATTTGGAGAGCTCCTAAGGTGTCAGTAGAGTGGATTCCCCAGGAACGTGACCAAATTTTAAAAACTGCACCCCTCAAAAAATTTGTTATGGGGCGTAGTGAGCATACGTTTTCCCAGATATAAAGGCACAGTACATGGTGAAAAGTGAATATGTAAGGCTTAGACCCAGTTAACATCTGCGAATGGGTTTCCGTTTGGGGAGTCCGCTTAGGGACCCCCGAACGGAAACCTACCCGAATAAAAAAGTGGTTACCTTAGGAAACCGGCGGACCCCATAGACTATAATGGGGTCCGTGTGCTTTCCGCTCAGTTTCCACAGAAATATGCAAGCAGCACTCCGCATATTTTGTGCGGAAACCGACCGGAAACCACACAGACCCCATTATAGTTTATGGGGTCCGCTGGTTTCCTACAGTAACCGCTTTTAATGTGGTTAGGTTTCCATTCAGGGGGTCCCCAAGCGTTCCCCCCGAACGGAAACCCATGCGCAGATGTGAACCGGGCCTTAGTGAAGACTTCATGAGATCAAATACAGAGGATTCACCAAAAGGTACAAACCATTAAAACTAATGAAACTAAGATCATCTTGTACCAGGATGATGGGAAGAAGAAAGTATGTAAAACATGGTGGAAGCATTGTGAAGAAACGGACATGCATGGCTTCCAATGGCACTGGGTCACTAGTCGATGATGTGACAGAGGACAGGAGCAGCCTGATGAAAGTGTACAGGGGTATACATTCTGTTCAGATTCAACCAAATGCAGCAAGTTTGATTGGACGGTACTTGAAAGTACAGATGGACAATGACCTAAAACATGCTGCGAAAGCAACCCAGGAGTTTTTTTTAAAGCAAAAAAGTGTATTCTGCAATGGCTGAGTCAATCACCAGATCTCAACCAGACATCACTTGCTTACGACAAAACTTAGGACAGAAAAACCCACAAATAAGCAACAACTGAAGACAGGCTCCCATAACATCATTGTCATAACAATATTACTATTGCGGCTGGTCTATGACCAGCCTCAATAGTAATATCGCGAATCTCTCATAGACTGCACTACAGTTGTAGTGCAGTCTATGGGACTTGCAATCAAGTGATTGCAGATTCAAGTCCTCTAAGGGGGGGGCTAATAAAATAGTAAAAAAAAAAAAAAAACCTTTAAAAATATATAAAAAAAACTAAAAGTTCAAATCACCCCCGCTTTCCCTAGAATACAGTACATATAGAAGTTACAAATTGCACTGAAACACATACACATTAGGTATCCCTGTGTCCAAAAATGCCCAGTCTACAAAATTCTAAAAATATTTTTCCTGTATGTGCCGCAACCCAGTCGGATGAGACCGGAAGATGGGAGTAGTATTGGCGGATGCTGTGCCACCTAGCAGGCCGAGCATGCTCCCAAACAGCTCCAGTCCCACTCCTAAGCCGGACAAAGTCAAGGGGGGTCCTGCAGCACTATCGGATGGTGGTGGTAGTAGTTCTTTTTCCCCAGGGCACTTCCAGTTGAAGAGGGAACCTCTCCTACCTGAGCCGGTGTGGTGTTGGTTGGAAGAGCCCTGATGGTAAAGCAGGCACGACTCAGGGGTCAGCGTTGCAGGTAAACCAAACAGCCGTTTATTAAGGCAACTTGAACAGAAAGTCAACAGCAGCTTCCAGATGGGAGTAGTAGTCCTGCAGTGTCCAACCCCCAGCCTTGGTTCTAGGAGGGCGCCCAAAGATAGTACAGGCTCCACAGTATGGCCTTCTCTACTCCACCTCTGTGCCTCTCCCTCTGTTACAGGGAATCCTGACAGGGATCTGGTTACCTGGAGACTAGGCCCGAATACAACTCTCCTGTCAGGGTCCTTTCCTGCTCCTCCTGGCACGGCACCAAATGAATCAGCCACTTGTAAAACTTTACTCCCTTGCTCTGGGCTGTCTTCAGGTGAGCCTGGGGTTGATGATATCCCTCCTGATGCTGTGGTAGCGGCGGTTGGCCTTCAGTCCAGAGGCTGGTGGTAGGTCAGCTCTGCACACCTCGTCTGGTTTGCTGCATGTACTGAACGAACTTCCAACCATTGCCGGGGAGATTATATCTCCTCACAACCCCACCCAGTGGCCTGTGATAGGCCAGGGCTGAACCAAGTCTGGGTCTGAACACTGCAGGGGGAAACGCTGCACATCCAAACACTTAACATAGAACAAAACTTACAGACACAAAACCCAGAGGCACACAAGACAAACAGATAAAAGCAGTAGCACTCTGGAATGCTGCATATGGTGAACGCCGTATAAAAAATCAAAAGTGCCAAACCGCAGCTTTTGCACTGTTTCACCTCTGATAAAAATTTGAATAAGTGATCATAGCAATAGACATTCCCCAAAATTGTATATCTAAAAGGTACACCTGGCTCCACCAAAAAGACGCCCTATGCATGGAAATATTAAAAAATTATGGGTTCCAGAATATGGCGACTTTTAGAAAAAAAATTTTTTTGCAAACTTTTAGATTTTTGTTAAGGGGTTAAAATGTAAATAAAACCATATAAATTTGGTATCCCCAGAATTGTAACGAAACATAAAATACAGGTGACATGTTATTTTGGCTGCAGAGTGAATGCCGTAAAAACAAAGCCTGTAAAAAAGTCGTACAAATGCACTTTTTCTTCAAATCCACCCCATTCTGAATTTTTTTCCAGCTTCGTACAGAATAATAAATGGTAGCATCATGAAGAACAATTTGTCCCACAAACATTAAGTCCTCATATGGCTCTGAGAACAGAAAAATAAAAAAGCTATGGGGTTTGGAAGGTGGGGAGTCAAAAATGAAAATTGAAAAATGTCACCGGCGGGAAGGGGTTAAACCTAAAAGTATACACGTCAATTACAACTCAGATGTTTCATTTCAAATCCATGTTCTGTCTGTGATCCGTGAAAAAGTAGTGCATGCAGTACTTTTTGAGGGATTGGACTCTTGGGTCTGTATGCACGGACCCAATTGACCCAATGAATCAGTGACCAAAATGGATTCCACATGGTATGCAATCCGTCTGTGAGAAACATAGTTAAGAATCAGCACAGTTATGTGGATATAATCTTTGACAGTGTAACCTTACACTAGACAGTCTACTGGATGATAAATCTGGTGCATCTTTAGACCACCTAGTCTAGGCAGGTTTCAGACAGTCATGTTCATGTCCGTGTATTTTCCAGGCCCTGTGCAGTGACTACAATATAAGACAATACCGGTAGTTTCATGGTGGTAGGCAGAACATTATAGATGTGACCAGTAGATGCTATCTCACACATTAAAGGCAAGTGCAGTGCACCAACTACATCTTTTGCATAAAACTGTATAAGTTGTTTTTCTCATACATAACAAAGGTATGTTGGTAGACTCCCTGTAAACACCAAAACATGTATTTTTTACCAGTTGTTTAGGTTCTTTCACACTGCGTCCGCAGGCTTTATTTACCACATGTGGTAGGAAACATAAACTAAAAGAGTGTTATTTTAGTCCTCCATTCGCCAGTATCCATTTTCCATTTTTACTAGTTATTTAGAAGTGAGGTTACATGACATTGGCACTGAGGATGATGGCAGACCCCCACAAACCCCATACTTACCGCTGCTGACGACTTTATTCCCTCCCCAACCCTTTCTTACCCTGATAATAAACAATACAACATTGGGGTTGGATTAATTGGCTACAGCAGCCATTTTATTAAACAAATAGAAATATATAAATAACTGTATTATAAATAACAAAATAAACATCTCTATACAAAATATATAATTAAATAAATAACCTGTAAACATAACCCAACTTTCCTGAGCTAAAACTGCCACCTTGGGGGAAGGTCCTTGGAGCTAAAAAAGGTCTGGCCGCCAATCTGTTCACCACACCGATTACCCCCAGCAGCAAGCCACAGGCTCGGGGGCACAACACCAATACAGAAGGCAGTTTTAACACATACAGTGGGGAAAAAAAGTATTTAGTCAGCCACCAATTGTGCAAATTCTCCCACTTTAAAAGATGAGAGAGACCTGTAATTGACATCATAGGTAGACCTCAACTATGAGAGACAAAATGAGAAAACATATCCAGAAAATCACATTGTCTGATTTTTTTAAGAATTTATTTGCAAATTATGGTGGAAAATAAGTATTTGGTCACCTACAAACATGCAAGATTTCTGGCTCTCACAGACCTGTAATTTCTTCTTTAAGAGGCTCCTCTGTCCTCCACTCATTACCTGTAGTAATGGCACCTGTTTGACATTGTTATCAGTATAAAAGACACCTGTCCACAAGCTCAAACAGTCACACTCCAAACTCCACTATGGTGAAGACCAAAGAGCTGTGGAAGAACACCGGAAACAAAATTGTAGACCTGCACCAGGCTGGGAAGACTGAATCTGCAATAGGCAAGCAGCTTGGTGTGAAGAAATCAACTGTGGGAGCAATAATTAGAAAATGGAAGACATAGAAGATCACTGATAATCTCCCTCAATCAGGGGCTCCACGCAAGATCTCACCCCGTGGGGTCAAAATGATCACAAGAACGGGGAGCAAAAATCCCAGAACCACACAGGGGGACCTAGTGAATGACCTGCAGAAAGCTGGGACTAACGTAACAAAGGCTACCGTCAGTAACACACTACGCCGCCAGGGACTCAGATCCTGCAGTGCCAGACATGTCCCCCTGCTTAAGCCAGTACATATCCAGGGCCATCTGAAGTTTGCTAGATAGCACTTGGATGTTCCAGAAGAGTATTGGGAGAATGTCATATGGTCAGATGAAACCAAAGTAGAACTGTTTGGTAGAAACACAACTCATCGTGTTTGGAGGAGAGTGAATGTTGAGTTGCATCCGAAGAACACCATACCTACTGTGAAGCATGGGGGTGGCAACATCATGCTTTGCGGCTGTTTCTCTGCAAAGAGACCAGGACGACTGATTCGTGTATATAAAAGAATGAATGGGGCCATGTATCGTGAGATTTTGAGTGCAAACCTCCTTCCATCAGCAAGGGCATTGAAGATGAAATGTGGCTGGGTTTTTCAGCATGACAATGATCCCAAGCACACCTCCGGGGCAACGAAGGAGTTGCTTCGTAAGAAGCATTTCAAGGTCCTGGAGTGGCCTAGCCAGTCTCCAGATCTCAACCCCATAGAAAACCTTTGGAGGGAATTGAAAGTCTGTGTTGCCCAGCGACAGCCCCAAAACATCACTACTCTAGAGGAGATCTGCATGGAGGAATTGGCCAACATACCAGCAACAGTGTGTGCCAACCTTGTGAAGACTTACAGAAAACGTTTGACCTCTGTCATTGCCAACAAAGGATATATAACAAAGTTTTGAGATGAACTTTTGTTATTGACCAAATACTTATTTTCCACCATAATTTGCAAATAAATTCTTTAAAACTCAGACAATGTGATTTTCTGGATTTGTTTTCTCATTTTTTCTCTCATAGTTGAGGTCTACCTATGATGTCAATTACAGGCCTCTCTCATCTTTTTAAGTGGGAGAACTTGCACAATTGGTGGCTGACTAAATACTTTTTTTTCCCCACTGTATAACCACTCCCCGGGACACCAACCAGCAGGAGTCCAAAAACCAGCCAGACCCAAACCGTATTTAACAAATGGAGAAACAGAACACACTGTTTCCCGACTCCTGGAATTTCAACCAACTCCAAGGACCCCCACCCGCCACAGTGAGCATGCCTTGACCACCTCAAGGATGCTCAACCCCTACCAACCGTAAGGCATGCTCAATGCCACCCTGAAGGCCCAAGGCCCAGAGATCAATCCCCACATCCGTCAGGTGCACCCCATCAGCCAACCAAAAACCCCCTTGGAGGTCTTCCAACTCATGATGCCAGATGCAAATCCCACCATGACGCACCACAAATGCACCCACCGCCCTGTTCACCTTTGAACGAGCCTTATTAATCTTAGTGATAGACCGAGCCCCACTCCATGTTAGCCGTGGGACAATATCTGACCATACAACTACCAAAGACGGGACTTCCACCCATAATCGAAGCAGGTCATGTTTAACGTCCCGCACTAATTCCCTAAAGGGGCGAGCCCCCAAATCGTTGCCCCCCAAATGAAGCACTAGCACGTCAAGCGGGTGATCCAAGTGAACATACCTGCTGAATTCCCGAAGCATGCATGCCCATACCATGAAGCGCACCACCACCACCATTCTGGAGAAGCCCAGCTGCCTCTCATCCGGGCGAACGTCTGTGCAGATAACCCCCCAGTGGATGTAGGAGTGTCCCAGAATCCAAACCACCCGAGGCGGTGCACCTAAGAAACAAAAGACAAGACCAGAAAAGAATTGCCACTCACTATGCCAAACGGCCCCCCAAAACCACTAACCTTCCCCCTGTCCCCCAAAGCACCCCTGATCCGCCACAAACTACCCACTGATACCAAAATACCCATGCACTCCATGGGAGGACCTTACCCCGAAGCTGCACGACCTCTGGACCTAGGCCTAAGACAGACACCTCAGTAGCCGCCCTAATCCGAAAAGAATGAGGGGCGAACACCAACGGGTCCAAGCCCAATGACTGGAGACTGCGCCGGAAAACCCAAGTGAACTGGTACCGAGACAAAAAGTAACCATCCTGATGACACAATACCGGACCATGCTGACTACCTCTGATCACCCAAACAGCCTCAAAACACCGAACCGGACACATGGCTGAACCCAACACACTCCCAAGCCAAACCTGTCTGCCTCTGCCCAACTGATCCATCTTGTACCTCCGGACGACAAACTCCAAAACAGACCCCCCAACCAAAACATCCTGAAACAATATACCCCCTGCCCTGATCTTGGAAGGAGATAACAACTCCCCCATCCAAAGTGCCCCAAAAAATGCCCACAAAAAAGCCATGCGAAACATCACAACTTCAAACTAGGAGGAAAACACCTCACCTAACACTACACCCAGCTGTTCCAGCAGGTGAACAGACACTGGCCTACGCCTTTCCAGGCGCAACTTGTCCCTCCTGAAACCCCGAAGAGCCTGCACCACCAAAAAATCCTTTGTGACGTCTCGCCATCCCCTACATTTAAAACCAAAAACAAGCCCTACTACCAAACGCCCCATCCTGGACACCGACCACTCCGCCAACGACCCACGCCCAACTAACAAAACAGCCGTACACCTGACCGAATCAGAGTTAACCCCCCCAACTCTACCATGAACAATTCGTAAGCCGACCTAGTGCCAGCTGACAAGGAAGACTGACTGCCGCAAGACCACGCCCCACATATGTTCTGGGCAAGGGATCCCAGCAACGTCCGCGTGCGGGGCCAACTGCCGAAAACGCTCCCACTGGAAACATGAGAGAGAGTTGGCAATTACGTTAGTGACTCCCGGAACATGAACCGCCATGCATTAAGAAACAGGCACCTTAACACTAAATGCCACAACAAGGAAACCACCGGTGAGGAGGATGTGGTAAGTGAATTAATGGCCGACACAACAGACTGATTATCACAGAGAAACTGCACTTTTCTGTCCTTAAACTGCTCGCCCCATATTTCCAGCGCCACCACTATGGGGTAAAGCTCCAAAAGACACAAGTTCCGCACCAACCCCAGTTCCACCCAGTCTGACGGCCACCGCCCCGCACATCATTGTCCCGCACAAAAAGGCCCTGAACCCCACCGCCACTGACGCATCCGTGTAATGTTCCCAATCAAAAACGTCGGCCACAGGGGACCTAAGCAAGGAGCGGCCGTTGTACTGATCCAAAAATCTGACCCACACCTCCAAGTCATCCCTGTGATCCCTAGTCAGCCGAACAAAATGCCCAGGCGATGACACCCCCACCGTCGCGCCCGCCAGGTGCCTGCAAAATACCTGCCAAATGGGCATGATTCTGCAAGCAAAATTGAGTTTTCCTAACAAGGATTGCAAGTCCCGAAGAACAATTTTGCGCAACCTGCGGGCCCTAACTACCTCCTGCCACAGCGCTCCCAACTTATCCTCAGGCAACCTGCACTCCATCGAAAACGGTATCAATGGTGATCCCCAGAAAACTCAAACATGACGACGGGCCCTCAGTTTTACCCGGCGCCAAAGGAACCCCAAAACGAACCGCCACCCACTCCAATGAACGCAACAAAGACAAGCAGGCAGGCGAGTCGGCAGGGCCAATGCACAAAAAATCATCCAAGTAGTGGATCAAAGACCCGACACCCGTCAGGTCTCTAACGACCCACTCCAAGAACGAACTGAAGGCCTCAAAATATGCACAAGAAATCAAGCAACCTAGAGTGGGGAAAAAAAGTATTTAGTCAGCCACCAATTTTGCAAGTTCTCCCACAAAAAAGATGAGGCAGGCCTGTAATTGACATCATAGGTAGACCTCAACTATGAGAGACAAAATGAGAAAACAAATCCAGAAAATCGCATTGTCTGATTTTTTTAAGAATTTATTTGCAAATTATGGTGGAAAATAAGTATTTGGTCACCTACAAACAAGCAAGATTTCTGGCTCTCACAGACCTGTAACTTCTTCTTTAAGAGGCTCCTCTGTCCTCCACTCATTACCTGTAGTAATGGCTCCTGTTTACATTGTTATCAGTATAAAAGACACCTGTCCACAAGCTCAAACAGTCACACTCCAAACTCCACTATGGTGAAGACCAAAGAGCTGTGGAAGAACACCAGAAACAAAAGTGTAGACCTGCACCAGGCTGGGAACACTGAATCTGCAATAGGCAAGCAGCTTGGTGTGAAGAAATCAACTGTGGGAGCAATAATTAGAAAATGGAAGACATACAAGACCACTGATAATCTCCCTCGATCAGGGGCTCCACGCAAGATCTCACCCCGTGGGGTCAAAATGATCACAAGAACGGTGAGCAAAAATCCCAGAACCACATGCGGGGAACCTAGTGAATGACCTGCAGAAAGCTGGGACTAATGTAACAAAGGCTACCGTCAGTAACACACTACGCCGCCAGGGACTCAGATCCTGCAGTGCCAGACGTGTCTCCCTGCTTAAGCCAGTACATATCCGGGCCCGACTGAAGTTTGCTAGAGAGCATTTGGATGTTCCAGAAGAGTATTGGGAGAATGTCCTATGGTCAGTGTGATGATTCTGCTTAAATATGGCTATAATTCAGAGCTGTATTTTGGTCTCTGGGTAGCGTATTTCTCTCTAGTTCCATTTACTCATACGGTGCGCAGCTATAAACCCAGGTGTATATTGGCAATAGTGGCCAGGCTGGAACAATAGGGCTTTTTATCCATCACAGCAGGGCTCCATTGTATATACAGTCCTGAGTGATCAAAGAAACATGCATGGTGCAGTCTGCACTGGTTGATCAGATATGGCTGATAACATTGTATCATTTCACTTGGATCGGCCATATACAAAGAATCTGGACTTGATTGCATTATTCAATCAGACTTGCTGCTGCCGGTGACCTCATTCTGGGAGGTGGCATAAAGGGTATAAAAGATGAGGTAAGAGGCAATGGGAGGAGATTATGCTATGGAGACTGTGCTGAGACTACAAGAGTTTACTGAGAGACTGTGGGAGCATGCAGGCTGGAATACTGTGATGCCACATGCTAGGAGTTAATGCCACATGCCAAGAAGCCTCCACTGGTGAACTCCACATGCTATGTGTGAGTGTTGGACTATAGAGCCACATCCAGGAGATGTGTGGTAAAGTAATCATTTCACCTTTATCCCTTATATTTTATTTGTACTGTATCTTGTAACTAGTAACTGTTAATGCTTGCTGTGAAAGATCCTCCGTGCGCCAAATCGCTTTGGCCACACCCTGAGTCCTCTTTCATATAAAAACCACACTCACCGACAGTGAGTGTCGGGTTCACAAGATAAATACAAGAAAAGCCTTCTAAATTTTATATATTTATTAACCCCTAAATGGGTCGGTATTAAAATCTAACATATACAGTTCAGAACAGATATGCAGATATATACAAGCATTAACAGTTACTAGTTGCAAGATACAGTACAAATAAAATAAAAGGGATTAAAGGTGAAATAATTACTTTACCACACATGTCCTTGATGTGGTTCTATAGTCCAACACTCACACATGGCATGTGTGAGTCACCAGTGGAGGCTTGTTAGCATGTGGCATTAATACAATAATCCTGCCTGCATGCTTTTCACAGGAATCTCAGCATTAGTCCAATAGTCTCTCTCAGTCTCTTGTAGGCTCATCATCGTCAGCAGCAGCATTCCAACCTGCCTGCTCATAGTAGCATCTCAGTCAAAGTCTGTAATATCCTGTAGCATAAACTCCATAGTGTAATCTCCTCCCACAGACCTCTTACCTCATCTTTTATACCCTTTATGCCACCTCCCAGAATGAGGTCACCGTCGACAGTACGTCTGATGAGTTAATTCAATCAAATCCAGATCTTTTGTATAGAGCTGAGACAAAGTGAATTGATACACTGTTATCAGTCATATCTGATCAACAGCCCAGGCTTGAACAATGCACTATTGTTTGATCAGCCAGGGCTGTATAGGAATACAATGGAGCCCTATTGTTCCAGCCTGGCCGCTACTGCCAATATGCACCTAGGCTTATAGCTGCGCACAGTATGCAAGCAAGCAAGAAGGGAGATCCTATACCCAGAGACCAAAATACAGCTGAGTTATGGCCATATTTAGGCAGAATCATCACACTTGCATATATCTGCATATCTGTTCTGAACTGCATGTGTTAGATGTTAATACCGACCCATTTAGGGGTTAATAAATATATAAAATTTAGAAAGCTTGTCTTGTATTTATCTTGTGAACCCGACACTCACTGGCGGTGAGTGTGATTTTTATATATGAAAGAAGACTCGGGTGGGGCCACAGCGGTGTTGGCGCACTGAGGATCTTTCACATTGGTGGCAGCGTAGTGGGATCTTAGGATAAACAGCGTGTGTTGGTGACCTTTATCACTCACATGTTGGGGATTATGGTAATCCTATGAGACAAGCTCGGTATTAAAGCAAGCATTAAGATACAGTGAAAGTTTGATACAGTGCTGTTCCCCTCCCTTACTCTTTGTATTCTATCCTATCTTTTATTTGGAAAATACCAGTGGATGGCTAGTGGGCTCAGAAGCAGATCTCCAGAACTGCAGAACCAGGCTTTTGGAGATCCTGAGCGTATGGCTGAAATGGAGGCAGCCACAGCTATGCAGAGTCCTGATTTTGGGGCTAGGCCAGGAAGTGCAGCAAGCAGCCCGGTCCCAAGGATTACTTCACCAGGAGAGACCAGTAATCCCAGCCTTGCTATGGGAACGGTTTCATACTGGCAAATGGCCCTACAGCAAGTAGGCACCAGTGACCCTAACACATACCTGCAGGTGTTGTGCCGTTTTCTGGAAGCTGTAGAAAAAGAACAAGAATGGCAGGCAGCAGAGCGACAGGCAGAGAGAGAGAGGAAGGCAGCAGAACAGCAGGCTGATCGTGAGGCAGCAGAACGAGAACGGCAGTATCAGCTTGAGCTCAAGAGAATGGAAATCTCCCAGCGGGCACAAACCGCCCATGCGCAAACTCCAACAACCCTGCACAGACCCTCAAGTTGGAAGGAGAAGCCAGGCCGGAGTTCACCACAGCCGTCTGTCGTCAGGTCGGGTGAGACAAACTATGCCCTGGGTGGCCCCTCCCCTGTCCCAAGAACTCTGGGCACCCTAGTGACCTTCCCCAAACCCCAAGGGGAGGTGCGGCGGGGCCATGCCTGTAACCAGACAGGACATTTCAAGGAGGAGTGCCCCAACCGCCCTGATAACTTCCCTGCTTCCCAAGCCACAGCAGGTGGCCCATCTGTGTATCTGGACTGGGGTGCAGGAAAAGGAATGCGGACTGTGGGACTAATGACTGATTTGCCGGCTAATGTACTGTTGGGAACTGATTTAGGACCTATGATGTCCCAATATGGGGTGGGGAGCACCCCAATTTACTGTGATAAACTGTCTATGACTAATGTTGATAATGTGTCTGTCATATCTGCAGAGAGGGCCCGTAACCCCCCCTCTGAGATACTTCCCATGGCAGTAAGTGTAAATGTTAATGAGTTGCCTTCAGCTGAGAGCAGGGAAGATGCCAATGAGCTTCCTGCAACCCAGCTCAGCAAAAATGTTATTGATGCTTTGTTCACCCCCGTGCTAGGAGCCAATGAGATTTTGTCTGTACACACACCCACATCTGCGGGGGCGTCTCCCTCCCAGCTTGTTAACCTATCTACTGCAGATCTCATTGAGGCCCGGTGTGAATTAACAATTGCTAATGAAGGTACTGTCAATGTAATTGCCAATGCTTGTTGTGAAAGTGTACAGGGTAGCTCTTCTGAGTCACTGGAAGCGACTTCTACTATGTCACCCAGTGCATCCGATAAGCACCCAAATGCTGACCATGTGCCAGGTGGTCAGGTAGGCTATGGGGATCTCATGGCCGATCCATGTGAGGGACGGACTGCTGGTAGTGCGGTGTTAGCCCGCAGCCAGAATGCTACAAGGGTGGAGGGCGTTCCGACCCTTGAACCGTTGCCTACCCCACCTGGAGTCGGTGCTGAGACCGCCATGACTAACCTCACTCCCTTGAAGCCAGAGGAGTCCGGCCGGTATGAGACATACACGTCTCTTCTGTCCAGTTCTATTCCAGGAGTGCCCATGGCCCAAGTGCAGATGGCATGGGGTACTGGAGGTGTGATCCCCGAAGGGGGTATGTCAAATGCATTACCTGTCAATGTATTTTGGGTTGATGTTTTGGGGAAGCATGATCTCAGTCATTTGCCCAAGGTATCACCATCACCCACCCAAGTACAGGAGGAACATGGTCCAAACATACCTGTGCCAGAACCAGAGGTGCCCCTAGGTTTGGAAGCAAAGGGAGAGGTGCAGAATCCCCTAGAACTCTCCCAACTAGGGTGAGAGAGACCCTGAGAGACCGCCGGGATGGGGTCTCTAAACTGGAATCCCAAAGACCTGGGGTTATGAGTGTGGCTCCACAGGGTGCCAGCACTCAGAAAGCGGACCCAGAACAGGCAGGAGGTAGCCAAGTGTACGTGGCTCAGAGCCTGGGCCTTAGAAGTGTCCCTAGCCAGACTAGAGAGACAGAAGGGGCCGGCAGCTATGTAACATGCACCTCTCTTTTGTCTCACTCCAGCCAAGAGTTCAGAGAGGCTGTCCGAGCTGACCCTAGTCTGGACATATTGAAGTCGCGTGGTGCTCAACCACCCTCGGAGTCTGACAAGGCCCGAGTCTGCTGGGACCTCGGGGGGAGGTGAGAGAGCCTTGGGGCCAGAGCCTGAGGAGCTGGAGGTGGAGGTGCTTTCAGAAGAGGGGCGTAGGCCCCTACTTCCTGCAAGCCCCATCTAAAGGGGGAGGTGTGATGATTCTGCTTAAATATGGCTATAATTCAGAGCTGTATTTTGGTCTCTGGGTAGCGTATTTCTCTCTAGTTCCATTTACTCATAAGGTGCGCAGCTATAATCCCAGGTGTATATTGGCCATAGTGGCCAGGCTGGAACAATAGCGCTTTTTATCCATCACAGCAGGGCTCCATTGTATTCCTATACAGTCCTGAGTGATCAAAGAAACATGCACGGTGCAGTCTGCACTGGTTGATCAGATATGGATGATAACATTGTATCGGCCATATACAAAGAATCTGGACTTGATTGCATTATTCAATCAGACTTGCTGCTGCCGGTGACCTCATTCTGGGAGGTGGCATAAAGGGTATAAAAGATGAGGTAAGAGGCAATGGGAGGAGATTATGCTATGGAGACTGTGCTGAGACTACAAGAGTTTACTGAGAGACTGTGGGAGCATGCAGGCTGGAATACTGTGATGCCACATGCTAGGAGTTAATGCCACATGCCAAGAAGCCTCCACTGGTGAACTCCACATGCTATGTGTGAGTGTTGGACTATAGAGCCACATCCAAGAGATGTGTTGTAAAGTAATCATTTCACCTTTATCCCTTTTATTTTATTTGTACTGTATCTTGTAACTAGTAACTGGTAATGCTTGCATATATCTGCATATCTGTTCTGAACTGCATGTGTTAGATGTTAATACCGACCCATTTAGGGGTTAATAACTATATAAAATTTAGAAAGCTTGTCTTGTATTTATCTTGTGAACCCAGCACTCACTGACGGTGAGTGTGGTTTTTATATGAAAGAAGACTCAGGGGTGGCCACAGCGGTGTTGGCGCACTGAGGATCTTTCACAGTCAGATGAAACCAAAGTAGAACTGTTTGGTAGAAACACAACTCGTCGTGTTTGGAGGAGAGTGAATGCTGAGTTGCATCCAAAGAACACCATACCTACTGTGAAGCATGGGGGTGGCAACATCATGCTTTGGGGCTGTTTCTCTGCAAAGGGACCAGGACGACTGATCTGTGAACATGAAAGAATGAATGGGGCCATGTATTGTGAGATTTTGAGTGCAAACCTCCTTCCATCAGCAAAGGCATTGAAGATGAAACGTGGCTGGGTCTTTCAGCATGACAATGATCCCATGCACACCGCCAGGGCAACGAAGGAGTGGCTTCGTAAGAAGCATTTCAAGGTCCTGGAGTGGCCTAGCCAGTCTCCAGATCTCAACCCCATAGAAAACCTTTGGAGGGAGTTGAAAGTCCCTGTTGCCCAGCGACAGCACCAAAACATCACTGCTTTAGAGGAGATCTGCATGGAGGAATGGGCCAACATACCAGCCACAGTGTGTGCCAACCTTGTGAAGACTTACAGAAAACGTTTGACCTCTGTCATTGCCAACAAAGGATATATAACAAAGTGTTGAGATGAACTTTTGTTATTGACCAAATACTTATTTTCCACCATAATTTGCAAATAAATTCTAAAAAAATCAGACAATGTGATTTTCTAGATTTGTTTTCTCATTTTGTCTCTCATAGTTGAGGTCTACCTATGATGACAATTACAGGCCGGCCTCATCTTTTTAAGTGGGAGAACTTGCACAATTGGTGGCTGACTAAATACTTTTTTTTCCCCACTGTATAGGGAAGCAACGATCAACATAATAAGCCCTGTCCCAATAACAGCCCAGGAGCCGAAGGCTCTCAGGATGCGAAAAGCCGCCTCGACATCTGTCTTAGCCAACAGCGCGCCCTGCCCGTACTTCTGAACCCAGGAAACCGCCGCATCGAAGGAGGTTTAAACCACCGAACTCAACTCAGGATCCCTTTAGGGTGCGATAAATGATGGATCAACCGGAACTTGTGCGGTTCCTTCTTGGAGACCACGCCCAGAGGGGAAACTACCAAATCAATCAATGGCGGTGAAGGGAAAGGACCCGCCATCCGCCCCAGGGAGACCTCCTTGGCCAGCTTCTCAGACACCACCAACGGGTGCCGATAAGCGGACATCAGATTTTTAGTGGACAAGGAGGCACCCTGCAGCAATGACGAGGTTCGGAAACCCACCCCGACTTAGATTCGGTACCATCTCTCGCAGCATCACTGGTGTCCGCCCCATGACCAGCTGATCCCCCCGACTGCTTTCCCTTTTCCTCCGGAAACATCTAGCCGACCTGTGGGAGGCCCCCACTCACACCAAGCAGGAGTGCTTAAATTTCCAGGAGGTGCCAAATTTGCACTGGCTTTCGTTGAACTGCCAACAAAGTCCATTCTTTTCCCCCGCCCCCTGGCCGGATACAGCAGAATCCGATTGGCCCCCTGAAAGGGCTGCCCAAACCGAGAAGGTTCCATGACCCTCAACCATAACCCCATATCCTTCTGTCCCATCGGATAGATAGGCGCACCACTCTGCGCTGCCGAAATTGTTCGTCGTACCATAGCCACGTTTGCCTGCTGTATACCTGGTACGCCTCCCCAATAGAATCCAAATAGCAGAAAAACCAGAGCAGTGCTCAGTGGTCTTTTCTCCAATCATGCTCGCCATAATGGCGAAGGCCTGAAGCCAGTTGTTAAACGTTTGCGGAATTAACCGCCAACACCGCTTCTCTTCCTCCTCCTTATTCGACTCATCCCTCTTCCCCTTATCAAGGTTGACCTTTTCCAAGGGAATCAAGAAAATTTCTACATATTCCTCACACCAAATCTTCTCCTTCACCTCCTTTTTGAGGCGCGCCCCCAGCGGCCCTCAAAACACACATAGGGCCCACGGGCCCTATCGTCCAACCTAATCCCATCGACATCCTTCTCAGTCTGCACCGAAACCGCGATGCCTGCCTCCTTACACACCAAGCAACAGTATAGCCGGGGGGAGTGGCCGAACTCACCGCCCAGGCCGACACAGGGGAACCCACCGTAGACGCCCACCCGCCCGCCCATGGCAGGATATCCCGAATGCCTTCTAAAAGCGAACGCAACTCTTCCCCCAGTCCCCCCGCTGAATCCCCTGCGCCCAAACTAACGCCAATCTCCCCGGCTACGCCCATGCCCGACTCTTGTGACCTAAAAACGCCGGAATCGAACAAGACATAGACAGACACTCACCAGGCTGCGCACAAGCTGTGATCCTGCCAGCCGCGGTTCCTGAATCCACCGGCTGTGCATCCAGAGCACACATGGCAACCCTGCTCGGAAGCCGCCAATTGAAGAAGAGAGGATCGACCACCAGACCGTCCGCAGGAGGCAGCCCGCCTGCCGCCAGATGTACAATATCAGCAGTCCCTCCTAGCAGGACGGCGGCGGGAGATGGAACCAGATACAGAGGCTCTTGCTGAAGCACTGGTGACCCCCCAACTGGAGCATCACCAATGGGGGCCACCGTTGCCAAGGGAGACGCAGGTGAAGACGCATCAAGAGGCAAGGTGAGGGGCTGCCCCACCTCCGTTGGTTCCGACGTCTGTAATGTATGCCTCCTGGACCAGGGACCGCTACCCTGGGCTGCTGGGTGCACCCGCCGGCCCAGAGGGACCCCAGAGCGGCTCCACAGCCGGCACCGGGTCCTTGGGGCATGATCCAGGTTCAGCCGCTGCCTCTGCAGCGAGGTCCGCCCACCGAAGCCAGCATAGGAGTCAGCGCTGCCGGAGAAAAAGATGGGGCAGCGGCAACGCCACTAGGCCCCGAAGCTTCTGCGCAAGCCATGCAGCATCAGTGTTGTCAGCAGCAGTGTGGAGCTGATCCAGGAGGAGATACAGGTCGGCCATGACAGGTAGGGACAGCAGCTCCCTAGATCGTGGCTCTTTCCCCTCAGCGACTAACCGTGGTAACCTTAGCCAGGGGGGGTTAAGTATCCTTCCCTTGCCAACTCCCGCCGTTCCCCAAACCCACCCCTAACAATCAATGGGCCTCACCTACAGGGCCCTGTCATGGCGGCCTCCTCTTGGTGGGGGTGTCCCCCCCTCGCTCCGGCCTTCCTTTAAAAACAGATTTAGAGATAGACATAATTTAAGCGATAAATGAAACAGGAAGACGTGGCCATGAAGGCCCTGTGAAGAGGTATAGAAACTTGGCTCATTTACATTAACAAGGGTTCTTTAGCCAAATGTCTGGCAATAGTTTTAAAATACAGGCCTTCACCCAAGGTTTCTGGACTTGGTAGGGTCTAAGTAACTAGATCATAGGTGAACATTTTTGAAAGGACATATAAGCTGCAATACAATAATGATTATTTTTCTTCATTGACTGTATGAGCACAGAATACTGCAGTGTACCAATATAGACCTATGAAGTAAAATCGAATGCCATGCAGTATACCATACTTTTTTTTTTTAAATAACACAGATCCTTCCTGTATAGCGTCCATTTGACATATGTGCAAAAAGTTTTCCCAAACAGATTCTGAAGATTTATTGTGAAAAGAGCCATATTTTTTATAGGGAATAGAAAAAAATTATCTTATTTAAATAATTTTTCTGGTAACAGTTTTAAAAGCAAACAGCAGGTGTCAGCATTGCAGCTGTAGTAATACTATAGTAATGAACTTTTCTCCTCACCCTATAATCAGCTATGTTAGGCGTTACAGTGAGTAAGGCTGGGCCCCACATGGTGTAAATGTCGCAGTTTGGCGGTGGAAATGCTGCAGTTTGCAGTCACTGCAAAGCGAATTCCATCCACGCATTGCAGAAAAAATGCCCCTGAGATATCAGAAGAATGGAACCTCTATGGACCCCATTTTAGAAACTACGCCCCTCAAAGAATTTATAGTGAGCCTTATGACCCCACAGGTGTTAAATAGAAGTTATAAACACTGTGCCATGAAAATGAAAAATTACATTTTTCCCAATGACTTTCCTAGTGACTTTGGTTAGCGCAGTTTCTGTGGAGTGGTGGGGTCTGAAGCCTGACTTTAGGCTGTCAAAGAGTACCTTGGATGAGAGATAGGAGGATAATTCGGAGTGGACGTGTTTTTGGCCATGACTATATACTTACCTGCATCCTCCCTTCTGTTCCTGACATGGAACGGCCATCAGCTCCGCTGCTTTGTTTGTAAACAGAGTGGATGCAGTAGTGATGTCATGTCATGTCGACAGGACCACTGCAGCCAAATACTACGCTCAGTTGTATACACTGGGATGTGAGAATGAAAATTTTTTTTTTCAAAAACAATGTGGATTCAGCCCCAAATTTTTTTCTCACATTACACATTTTCTCCTTAGTATATAAATACGCCACATGTGGAAGAAAACTGCTGTTTGACCACACGGCAGGGCACAGGTGGAGAGGAGCACCTGTAGACTTTTGGAGGGCAGATTTTGCTGGAATCCCTTTTCAGACATCGTGACACATTTACAGAGCCCCTGCAGTGAAAAGTACTAAGAAGTGACACAATTTTTGAAACTCCTCAAGGAATTTATCAAGGGATGCAGTTATCTTTTTGACTCCAGAGATGCTTTCCAAAATGTAACGCAAAGCAGATGCAAAATGAAAATTAAACAAATTTCCAGAAATATGCCATGCCAGTGCCTTCTATTATGCCTATCTTGTGCCACTATGAATAGTCAGCTCTGCAGTTATTATGCAGTGTGTCTACATCTTAGAAACACCCTACATGTGGCCCTATTATGTGTCTAGAAATTCAATAGGGCTCAGAAGTGAAAGAGCACCATGGGCATCTACACTGGAATGACGGGCAAGTGCGGAGGCTCTGAGATGTAATTTAAAAAATTAAGCCCTAAGATATGACCCCATTTTAGAAACTGCACCCCTTCTGGAACTAAGCGGTATAGGTGATCATTTTGAATGATGCTTCCCAAAAATTAATATGCAGTGGATGGTGCAAAGTGAAAACTGAAATTGTAAAAGGGAGTCTGTCAGATGGAAAATTGGTATCAAACTAATGATAGTACCTTGCAGGGCGGCTTCTAAATTTTCCAAACATGCCCTTCTTATTCTGCATTGCAGTTCAATTTTAATGAAAATCAGGATTTTATTATTATGCAAATTATAAAATGGAAATGGAGCTGCAATGCAGAATAAGAAAGGCATCTTTGGAATATGTAGAAACAGCCCTACAAGGTATTGTCATTAGTTAGATACTGATTTTTCTGCTGACTCCCTTTGCAGTAAAATACCATTTCGTGGCCCATATGTTATGCCCACTTTGTGTCAACAGAGACAACAGAGACTCTCTAAAAAACTGTGAGACCAGCCCTGTCAAAAAACGCTGTGTTTTACATTACCAGCAATGTGAATGGGATTCTGGCTAATCCCATTCACACATTGCAGAAAAAAATCTGCAGCAGAAACGCAGCGATTTCAAAAACGCCTGAATTATACCTACGGAAATGCTGTCATTTTCTGTATAGGTATAATAGAGGCAGAAAGTCAGCAGAATAAAACACTGCAAAACTCTGCATTCTGTGAAAAACGCTGTGGAAAAAAATGCAATGCTTTTCCGCTGCGGTTTTTTCCAAAGCGTTTTTCGGCTGCAGCTTGCAACGTGGAGCCGTAACCTCAAATGGGTTATCCCAGATACAACAGCTGCACATTCCTTTCTGGAAAATAAATGGATGCAACACTATGTCCCTTTGGGGATGCAGTTTCCAAAATGGGGTTATGTCTCAAATACACTACTGGGACTCTGCAAAAGCAACATGCTATCAAAAAACTAAACTGTTCAATTTTGTGCTCCAAAAACAAAATAATGCACCTTCCCTTTTGCACCCTGCCATGTGCCCAAAAAGCAGTTTATGGCCACACATATAACATTAAGCAGGGGAACCTTGGCAGGGTCGGACTGGCCCACCAGGGAACCGGTGAATCCACCGGTGGGCCCCGAGCCCCGACTATTAGTCCTCATGTCATGGGGGCCCGATCGGGATCCTGACCATCCCGATCGGACCCCTGACCAGTGGCGTAACGATCGCGGTCGCAGGGGGTACAAGTGGCTTGTACACAGGTCGGAGATGCACTAGATTGTGAACCAATCTTCCCAGGGGCGGTAAGGCTGATGAGTTATAAGCCTCCTTCACATTAGCAAAGAACAAGTCTAATGTTTTGTTGTCTCTTGTGTGACAGGTTGCATACTGTATGAGACTGGGCAGTGTGGATGATGGAGAGACATGGTTGAAGTCTCCAGACACAAGAAGAAGGGCCTGGGGGTGTAGAGACTGCCACAGAGTCACCATGGCTTGTAGGACCTCAGAGGCAGCGTCAGCTTTCGCAAAGGGGGCACATATGCAGCTATTACAATGACATGCGATAGTTCCCTCGGTAAATAGAAAGGTCTCATGCTCACAGATAATAGTTCAATGTCCTTACAACACATTTACTCCTTATTCACAATGTGCCTAGGATTGCACCATGCATCATTCACAAATATCGCCAGCCCTCCTCCTTTCCTCTTACCGCTCTCTCTTGTCCTGTCCGCCCGAAGGAGTATAAAGACATCCAAGGAGACAAGGGTGTCTGGAGTAACTTCAGTGAGCCAAGTCTCTGTAAGCAGCATCATGCTACACTCCTTAATCTCCTGATGATGCCTGGCGAGCGCCATCAGTTCGTCCATCTTGTTTGCAAGAGATCTCACATTGCCCATAATGATGTAGGGGAGAGCTATTCCGAAACATCTCCTCCTAATCCTCCGAAGGGCTCCAGCTCTACACCCCCTTCTTTTCTTTCTCCAAAGTTCTTGCGGGGTGACTGGTCTATTGGCATGCAGCCCTGCTGTGTCTCTAAGCTGCAACAGTTCATCCCTGGAGTAGACAAAAGAATCCTGGCCACACGCAGGGTCTGCAGACACAATAGTTCCCCTTGCAAGCACAACAAAACAAACAAAAAGTATCACAAAGGTCCAATTCAGGGGCGTAACTATCAGGGTAGCAGCGGTAGCAGCTGCCACAGGGCCTGGGACATTACGGGGCCCCGCGGGCCCCCGATGATTTTTTTTTTTTAATAGGCCGTTACCTGCTGGAGTAACCCCAGCAGGTAACGGGCCCTATATACTTACCGTTCCCCGGGGTCCCGCTCACGGCCGCTTCCGCTTCCGATTCTGCGGAGGCGGCTGTGAGCAGGAGCGGGGATCGGTATGTGAGGCCACGGGCCGAACCCCACTATCTCTGCTATCATTATACTCCGGGGTCTTTGAAAATATAATAATCGGAGGCCCAGAGTTGGTGAGGGAACATAAAAAACAATGTACTTACCTCTCCTATGCTTCTCCAGGCTTTGGGCCTGTTTGGTGATGTCCCAGACGTCAGCGGACGTCATTTTGTGTCGCGACGCCGGCCCGGATCACGTGACGCTGGCCTGGTACAACATTGAAGGCGGCCAAAGCAGCAGGGAGTGGACCGGAGCGAGGAACAGGTAAGCAACGTTGTTTTTTTATGTTTCTATCCTCCCCTGGGTCTCCAATCATTATACTCTGGGGTCTGAAAAGACCCCAGAGTATAATAATTTTTTCATGCGTGGTCCACAATGGGGCATATAATAATGTGTGCAGGGGCCACTATGGGGCAGAATACTCAGTGCAGGGGCCACTATGGGGAATAATAGTGTGTGCAGGGGTAACTATGGAGCATAATACTGTGTGCAGCGGCCACTATGAGATATAATACAGTGTGCAGGGGCCACTATGGGGCATGATACTGTGTGCAGGGGCCACTATGGGGCATGAAACTGTGTGCAGGGGCCACTATGGGACATGATACTGTGTGCAGGGGCCACTATGGGACATGATACTGTGTGCAGGGGCCACTATGGGGAATGATACTGTGTGCAGCGGCCACTATGGGACATGATACTGTGTGCAGCGGCCACTATGAGACATGATACTGTATGCAGGGGCCACTATGGGACATAATACTGTGTGCAGGAGCCACTATGGGGCATAATACTGTGTGCAGGGGCCACTATGGGACATGATACTGTGTGCAGGGGCCATTATGGGGCATGATACTGTGTGCAGGAGCCACTATGGGACATGATACTGTGTGCAGGGGCCACTATGGGACATGATACTGTGTGCAGGGGCCACTATGGGACATGATACTGTGTGCAGGGGCCACTATGGGACATGATACTGTGTGCAGGGGCCATTATGGGGCATGATACTGTGTGCAGGGGCCACTATGGGACATGATACTGTGTGCAGGGGCCACTATGGGGCATGATACTGTGTGCAGGGGCCACTATGGGGCATGATACTGTGTGCAGGGGCCACTATGGGCCATGATACTGTGTGCAGGAGCCACTATGGCACATAATAGTGTGCTCAGGAATGCGTTTTTTTGGGGGGGGGGGGGATTGGAGGGGGTGGTCGGGGGGGGGGGAGATTGGGGGTAGTGGTTCGGGGTGGGGCCCCATGTCAAATGTTTGCCTTGGGGCCCAGCCATTCCTAGTTACGCCACTGGTCCAATTCCATGTCCTCATATAGTTCTTCGTAGTGTAATGCCCCTTACATAGACTGATAAGACAAAACAAAGAAAGGAAAAGAAGAGAAAGACTCAGAGCTGCTGTAACAGGCTACCACTCCAGCGGCGCCATCTTGGGAAAAAAAAGGAAAGGAGTGCTATTTGGCTTTCAGAGGTCAGATTTCGATGATTTGGTTTTTGAATGGCATGTCAAGTTTGTATTTTTGGAACTATACCCATCAAGGAATTTAAAGAGTGTAGTGAGCATTTTAATTTCGTAGTATTGCATCCAGTGATTTTGTGAAATGTGAATATGTAAACTGTGCAGACTAGATTTAGAAACTACAAATCCCACATTATTTCCCCACTAAATTCTAGGATGGGGGGGTGCACCTGGCATGTATGCCTGATTGGTGTTTAGCAAAAAACACCAGCATGACATAGGACTGGCACACAGAGTTTCGGCATCCCAAAAACCTGCAGTTTAGAAAACACTGGTAAAAGTCTTTTTCGGCTGTAGACTACATGCTCCTCTCAAGCAAATTTCATGTAATCCCCATAGTTACAATGTATTTTACATGCATTAAGTATAATTGATTCCTGAAATAATCATCCCACGTTCTAGGGGACATCTGTCATTTTACAAAAATGTAGGTGCTATAAAGGGGTTCTCCATTTTAGGCAGTCCTTTTTTGTTACAAAGTGTCTTGCTCAGCAGTCAGCTGTGATCTTTTAGCAAGTGTTCAATTTTCCTGAAGTGCCACTGCAGTAGAAATGAAGAATGACATTGTTCTGACTGAAATCAGCAGTTGTGTATGTCCTGCGGTGTAGGATTTGCCATTTGTAGATGACCCGGTAACGGAAAATATGCCTGAAATATTAAGAGGCTCCAGGAACTGGCGCAAATTTCAGGTATTACTCACACCAGCCATAGTAATCAGTGTCGGACTGGGATGTCTAGGGCCCACCAGTGGAATTGTTTCTAGGGTCCCACCGCCAGGACCAATGCAGATCAGCGGTACCGAGACAGGGCGGCTAAAGGTAATAACATGTCGTGAGCCATGCTGCTCACCCGCCATACCATGTGCATCACTGCACTACCTAAACCTATTGCTACACCCTCTATGGAAAGTGAACAGCGTGGCTCTTAGAATTGTTACCATTACCTGTAGCCACACTGCCCTGGAAAAGCTGATCTGCAGAGGTCCTGGTTGTTGCATCATTGCAGATGTAATATTGATGGCCTATCCTAATGACAGGCTATCAATATTAGAAAGATGGATAAATCCTTTAAAGAGGTTGTCCAGGAATTGGAGCAACCCATGTGCCAGGCGGGAGGTGTAAAGTAAAAAAAATAAATAAATAAAAAAGCATACTCACTTGTCCCCAGCACTCCGTTGTCCGCTGCCTGTGTCCATTCAGTCTTGTGCCAGCGCCTCCTTGCTGGGAGTCCTGCACCTCATGTAACCGCTAAGACCAATTAGGTACAGGATTTCCAGAAATGAGGCGCCGCCATGAGACTGAACAGACACAGGCGGGGGACAACGGGGTGCTGGGGACAGGTGAGTATGCTTTTTTTGAATTTTTTTTATTTTTACACCACCTGCCAGCCGCTAGTGGTCGCTCCAATTTATGGACAAACTCTTTTAAGGGGTTGTCTGGGTCAAATTTTTTTATGGCCACTTCACTGGTCCCCCATACTGTATGGGGAACAGTGATGGGGCCATTATATTGTGTGGGAGCAGTGATGGGGGCTAACATGCTGTGTGATGCATATTAAAGGGGTTGTCCAGGGTTAATCTTTTTTATGGCCTATGCTCAGGATAGGCCATAAACACCTGAACAGTAGGGGGCTGACACATGGCCCTGTAGTGTTGTAGTGAGGATGCAGGTCACCTGGAATAAGTCCACTATGCGATAATGACTTTTATGGATCAGAACAATTTATTCCATGCTTCCTCCAAGAATCTCTGTCTAGCATCTGCCCCTCCTAGCTCAGCTCCTCCTCCCTTACTATCTCATTGTTGCTAGGCAGAGAAAGTAAAATGAGTAAGCAGCAAAGAACATACAGAATATACAGTACAGACCAAAAGTTTGGACACACCTTCTCATTCCAAGAGTTTTCTGTATTTTCATGACTATAAAAATTGTAGATTCACACTGAAGGCATCAAAACTATGAATTAACACATGTGGAATTATATACTTAACAAAAAAGTGTGAAACAACTGAAAATATGTCTTATATTCTAGGTTCTTCAAAGTAGCCACCTTTTGCTTTGATGGTCCAACTAAACGCAAACCGGATGGAATAGCATGCCGCTGCAAGGTTCTGTGGTAACCATGCTGGTTCAGTATTCCTTCAATTTTGAATAAATCCCCAACATTGTCACCAGCAAAGCACCCCCACACCATCACACCTCCTCCATGCTTCACGGTGGGAACCAGGCATGTAGAGTCCATTCGTTCATCTTTTCTGCATTGCACAAAGACACGGTGGTTGGAACCAAAGATCTCAAATTTGGACTCATCAGACCAAAGCACAGATTTCCACAGGTCTAATGTCCATTCCTTGTGTTCTTTAGCCCAAACAAGTCTCTTCTGTTTGTTGCCTGTCCTTAGCAGTGGTTTCCTAGCAGATATTTTACCATGAAGGCCTGCTGCACACAGTCTCCTCTTAACAGTTGTTGTTGAGATGTGTCTGCTTCTAGAACTCTGTGTGACATTGACCTGGTCTCTAATCTGAGCTGCTGTTAACCTGCGATTTCTGAGGCTGGTGACTCGGATGAACTTATCCTCCGCAGCAGAGGTGACTCTTGGTCTTTCTTTCCTGGGGCGGTCCTCATGTGAGCCAGTTTCTTTGTAGCGCTTGATGGTTTTGGCCACTGCACTTGGGGACACTTTCAAAGTTTTCCCAATTTTTCGGACTGACTGACCTTCATTTCTTAAAGTAATGATGGCCACTCGTTTTTCTTTACTTAGCTGCTTTTTTCTTGCCATAATACAAATTCTAACAGTCCATTCAGTAGGACTATCAGCTGTGTATCCACCTGACTTCTGAACAACACAACTGATGGTCCCAACCCCATTTATAAGGCAAGAAATCCCACTTATTAAACCTGACAGGGCACATCTGTGTAGTGAAAACTATTTCAGGTGACTACCTCTTGAAGCTCATCAAGAGAATGCCAAGAGTTTGCAAAGCAGTAATCAAAGCAAAATGTGGCTACTTTGAAGAACCTAGAATATAAGACATATTTTCAGTTGTTTCACACTTTTTTGTTAAGTATATAATTCCGCATGTGTTAATTCATAGTTTTGATGCCTTCAGTGTGAATCTACAATTTTTATAGTCATGAAAATACAGAAAACTCTTGGAATGAGAAGGTGTGTCCAAACTTTTGGTCTGTACTGTACTTATAACAACATCACAGGCCCCATAAGCTGTACGCAGCCACTTCCGGCGCCCGTTATGTACAGTCATGGCCAAAAGTTTTGAGAATGACACAAATATTATATTTTCACATGATCTGCTGCCCTCTGGTTTTTATGTGTGTTTGTCAGATGTTTTTATCACATACAGAAATATAATTGCATTCATATTATGAGTAACAGAAGCTTATATTGACAGTTAGAATGAGTTAATGCAGCAAGTCAATATTTGCAGTGTTGACCCTTCTTCTTCAGGACCTCTGCAATTCTTCCTGGCATGCTCTCAATCAACTTCTGAACCAAATCCTGACTGATAGCAGTCCATTCTTGCAGAATCAATGCTTTAATTTTGTCTGAATTTGTTGGTTTTTGTTTGTCCACCCGTCTCTTGATGATTGACCACAAGTTCTCAATGGGATTAAGATCTGGGGAGTTTCCAGGCCATGGACCCAAAATCTCTATGTTTTGTTCCCTGAGCCATTTAGTTATCACCTTTGCTTTATGGCAAGGTGCTCCATCATGCTGGAAAAGGCATTGTTGAGCGCCAAACTGCTCTTGGACGGTTGGGAGAAGTTGCTCTTGGAGGACATTCTGGTACCATTCTTTATTCATGACTGTGTTTTTAGGCAAGACTGTGAGAGAGCCGATTCCCTTGGCTGAGAAGCAACCCCACACATGAATGGTTTCAGGATGCTTTACAGTTGGCATGAGACAAGACTGGTGGTAGCGCTCACCTCTTCTTCTCCGAATAAGCTGTTTTCCAGATGTTCCAAACAATCGAAAAGGGGATTCATCAGAGAAAATGACTTTACCCCAGTCCTCAGCAGTTCACTCCCTGTACCTTTTGCAGAATATCAGTCTGTCCCTGATGTTTTTTCTGGAGAGAAGTGGCTTCTTTGCTGCCCTCCTTGAGACCAGGCCTTGCTCCAAGAGTCTCCGCCTCACAGTGCGTGCAGATGCACTCACACCTGCCTGCTGCCATTCCTCAGCAAGCTCTGCACTGCTGGTAGCCCGATCCCGCAGCTGAAACACTTTTAAGAGACGGTCCTGCCGCTTGCTGGTCTTTCTTGGGCGCCCTTGAGCCTTTGGCACCAATGGAACCTCTCTCCTTGAAGTTCTTGATGATGCGATAGATTGTTGACTGAGGTGCAATTTTTCTAGCTGCAATACTCTTCCCAGTTAGGCCATTTTTGTGTAGTGCAATGATGACTGCACATGTTTCTTTAGAGATAACCATGGTTAACAGAAGAGAAACAATGATGGCAAGCACCAGCCTCCTTTTAAAGTGTCCAGTGGTGTCATTCTTACTTAATCATGACAGATTGATCTCCAGCCCTGTCCTCATCAACACCCACACCTGTGTTAATGGAGCAATCACTGAAACAATGTTAGGTGGTCCTTTTAAGGCAGGGCTGCAATGATGTTGAAATGTGTTTTGGGGGATAAAGTTCATTTTCTAGGCAAATATTGACTTTGCAAGTAATTGTTGTTAAGCTGATCACTCTTTATAACATTCTGGAGTATATGCAAATTGCCATTAAAAAAACTGAAGCAGTAGACTATGTAAAAATTAATATTTGTATCATTCTCAAAATTTTGGGCGTGGGGTGTAAAAAACACAGGGGGGGGGGGGGAGGGCCCCTTTCGGTTTTGTGTGGGGGGCGCCCCCTCCGCTGCGCCGCCCCTTCTGTCTTTAAAAAGGGGGGGGGTGGGGGGGGGGGGGGGGGTTATCCCCACAGTGGACAGAGCTTTCTGCTTCCGGCCCCGTATTGTGTACAGGACGGGCGCCAGAAGTAGCTCCATACAGCTGATCGGTCCAGGGTCAGCCCCATAAAGATCAGGTAACTATGGCCTATCCTGAGGATAAACCATAACAAATTATGCCTTGACAATCCCTTTAATATACCCCCCTAATGAGCCACACTTTAAAGAGGTTGTCCTGTATAATTTTTTTCTTTTTTATAATTAGTCCGGGGGAGGTGAACCCACCCCCCCCACAAAATAAAAAACCATACTAAACATACTCACATGTTCCCCATGGTCCAGTGTCAGCAGGCCCCAGCACGGTCCGGTCCTGCAGCTCCACTGTCTTCTTTTGCCAGAAGTCCTCACTGGCTGTGATGTCCCAGGTCCGTTCCCTTAGGCCGCTGACTGGCCTCAGGGGTCACGTGACGTCACAGGTAGTCACGTGCAGAGGGAACTTCCGCCGGAAGAAAATAGAGCTGCAGGCCAAACCACTCTGGGAGACACTGGGGACAAAAGAGAAAGTTTGGGGGTTTTTTTTGTTTTGTTTTTTTCACCTGCCCCTTTGTAATTAAAAAAAAAAAAAAAATGTTATCCTGCACAACCCCTTTAATGTCCCAAAGGCTATTGGCCTCCACCACTGTCCCCCCCTACAATATAATGGCCCCATCAACGGTCTCCATACAGTATAGGGGCCAGTGAGTGGCCACTGTATGGGGGGGGGGGGATAGTGAAGAGACCACTGTATGGGGGGAAATATTGAAGGGGCCACTGTATGCCTCTTCACTGATCTCCCCTATAGCAGTATTGGAGTTTCTACGACTTAGGTACTGTTATGCTGGAGCCCTAGAGCAGGAAAAAAAAAAAAAAAAACTCTCCTATACTCCAACGTGAATTCCTGCTGTCTTCGGCCCTCTTCATTGATGTCACAGACGGGACGTGGGTCCAGCTGGCATCATTGATGCACAATGATGCCGACGTAACCCATGTCTGTGATGTCATTGAAGACAGCAGGAAGTAGCACTGAAGCACAGCAGAGGTAAGTAAGACCATTTTTTTTTCACTTCCCTGGGCCTCCGAACATTATACTCTGGGTTCTGAAGAGACCCCAGAGTATAATAATAGTCCATGGGTCGTGATCCACAAAAATTTCTGGGTTCTGCCATTTTTGTAATATTTTCACCAAACACCATAGGGGACATTATACTGTGTGAAGGGGCCACTATGGGACATTATACTATGTGAAGGGGCTGCCATGGGACATTAAGCTGTTTGAAAGGGTCACCATGGGACATTATACCTTGTGAAGGAGCCACTATGGGACATTATATACATCAGTGAATTATGTCAGTGAGTATATAGATGAGACATTTAAGGAAAGGATATGATTGGTTAGAAGATGGCCAGCATGTCCAACCAAAGCAGGATCAGGTCATGTAGTCCCCCATACTTTGCAGCCATGTATAACTAGGGTTAAATTCACATCTGTACCGGAGTCTCCAGAAACCGCTGAAAATCTGCGGAGACAAAAGTCCTGCATGGAGAAATTTTCTCTTCACCAATTTCAAGAGGACCTTTCACGTCCTCTGGTACCCGTGGTTTTATATACCACTGGAAAGCTGACAGTGCATTGAATTCAGCTTTGATGGTACACGTTTGGGTGCTGGAGATATTGGTGCCGTTAGTTTCGGCACTGATATCCCTTCACCGTCAGAAGGGCGGGCCTTACTGCTCAGCGTCATTGCTGGTCGGTAAGAAACGCCTCCGCTGACAGTACAAGGCTATAGAAGAGTACAGTCAGGGGGGTGTTCCTTACCGCCCAGCAATGATGTTGAGCAGTAAGTCCCGCCCTTCTGACAGTGGAGAGATATCTGTGCCGAAACTAACGGCACCAATAGCTCCAGCACCCAAGCGCAGATCGGGAAAGATGACAGTGCGCTGAATTCAGCGCACCGTCAGCTTTCTAGTGGTATATAATACCGCGGGTGCCAGAGGATGTGAAAGCTCCTCTTTCAGTTTTGAAACGGTGGACGCCATTCTAGTCAATGGGGTCCGCCAGTGTCTGTGTGTAACCTCTAAAACAGTGGTCTGGCTCCCCTGGCGGAGCCGAACGACGAAGAGTCCGGAGCAGATATGAACGTAGCCAAAGAGTTTTCAATTCATTTTAAAATGACAGTTTTTATCTGGCTTCATTGTTTATATATATAGCAAGAATCTTAGGAAATATAACGGTGATAATCCTGACAAATGTAATGCAAAACTGCAGTAAATACTGACACTATAGCAAAGCAAATATATATGAAATTCTGGTTCTAGTTTTGGATACCATAGGGAATCTGTATTACTACACATACACACACAAAACAGAACATGTACACACACACACAGACACATGACAGAACATGTGTAAACATACACACACACAGAACGTGTACACACACACACAGAACATGTGTACACACATACAGACACACAGAACATGTACACACACACAAACACAGAACATGTACACACAGAAACTCACACAGATAGACACACACAGAACATGTACACAAACAGAACATGTACACACACACAGAACATGTACACACAGAAACACACACACACACATAGAAACACACACATAGACATACACAAAACATGTATACACACAGAACATGTACACACAGAAACACACACACACGTAGACACACATAGAACATGTACACACACACACACACACATAGACATACACAGAACATGTACATACACACAGAATATGTACACACAGAAACACACACACATAGACACACACAGAACATGTACACACACACATAGACACACACACACAAACACACACATAACATGTACACACACACATAGACACACACACACAGCCACACGCAGAACATGTACACACACACACACAAAGAACATGTACACACACACACATATATAGACACACACAGAACATGTACACACACACACACACACACACAAAGAACATGTACACACACACACACACACACACACACACAGAACATGTTCACACAGACACACACACACATAGACACACAAAGAACATGTACACACACACACATATATAGACACACACAGAACATGTACACAAACAGAACATGTACACACACACAGAACATGTACACACAGAAACACACACACACACATAGAAACACACACATAGACATACACAAAACATGTATACACACAGAACATGTACACACAGAAACACACACACACGTAGACACACATAGAACATGTACACACACACACACACACATAGACATACACAGAACATGTACATACACACAGAATATGTACACACAGAAACACACACACAGACACACACAGAACATGTACACACACACATAGACACACACACACAAACACACACATAACATGTACACACACACATAGACACACACACACAGCCACACGCAGAACATGTACACACACACACACAAAGAACATGTACACACACACACATATATAGACACACACAGAACATGTACACACACACACACACACACACAAAGAACATGTACACAAACACAAACACACACACACACACAGAACATGTTCACACAGACACACACACACATAGACACACAAAGAACATGTACACACACACACATATATAGACACACACAGAACATGTACACACACACACACGTAGACACACATAGAACATGTACACACACACACACACACACACACACACACACATAGACATACACAGAACATGTACATACACACAGAATATGTACACACAGAAACACACACACATAGACACACACAGAACATGTACACACACACATAGACACACACACAAACACACACATAACATGTACACACACACATAGACACACACACACAGCCACACACAGAACATGTATGTCACACACACACACACACACAGACACACAAAGAACATGTACACACACACACATATATAGACACACACAGAACATGTACACACACACACACATAGACACACAAAGAACATGTACACAAACACACACACACAGAACATGTTCACACAGACACACACACACACACACACACATAGACACACAAAGAACATGTACACATACACACATATATAGACACACACAGAACATGTACACACACACACACACGTAGACACTCATAGAACATGTCACACACACACACACACACACACACAGACATACACAGAACATGTACATACACACAGAATATGTACACACAGAAACACACACACATAGACACACACAGAACATGTACACACATACATAGACACACACACACAAACACACACATAACATGTACACACACACATAGACACACACACACAGCCACACACAGAACATGTACACACACACACACACATAGACACACAAAGAACATGTACACACACACACATATATAGACACACACAGAACATGTACACACACACACACATAGACACACAAAGAACATGTACACAAACACACACACACACACACACACAGAACATGTTCACACAGACACACAGAAGACACAGCACATACATGGAGCTGAGTCAGGGATCGATTACTCTGGGCTGCAGCAGCCCAATGTAGTTGATCATCCCCTTCAGTGCAAGACTCCGGGGAGGAGGAGGAGGGGGAGGAGCTGTCAGCTTGCGCGGGTAAGTGAGAGAGGGGAGAGAGGCAGCCAGCACCTGGCAGCCCAGGGGGCTCCTTAAGTTGTGGGGGCCCTGTGTGATTGTCCAGTTTGCCCCCCCCCCCCAATGCCGACCCTTCCCCCGAGGTTGCTGATCCTCATTTCGCCAATGCAATTGCATTGGTCAGGGGCCGGATTGGGATGGTCAGAGGCCGGATCGGGCCCCTGACCTTTGCATTGGCAAAATGAGGACTAATAGTCAGGGTTCGGGGTCCATCGGGGGATTCACCGGTTCCCCGGTGGGCCAGTCCGACCCTGATAGTAATTGTGATGGGCCGAGGTGTCTTCGCCCTATCTCGCCTTGGGCTTCATCCCACTCTTCCCACTTTCATAAAAAGGTATGAAAGGGAAGCGGAAAGAGGGAAGTGGAGCATATTTGGTGCAAAAAAGGGCTGCGAGTCAAAGGAGCACCACAAATATTCCCATTTATGCCCGTTACATTCCCTCTCTGTATCGTGAAATTGTGGCCTAGGGTACACAAGGGCTTTTCAGCATTGTAATGACAAGGAGCACAGTAAATGAAACTGAAGTGAGATTGCTCGCATACACTGTCTCCTGGAAAGTGTGACCACTGAAGGTAACATAGTAAAGAGAAATAATCTAAGCACTGGAAAGAGCAACAACCTAACAGAGCAGCACATGTTTATTAAGTCATAGTTTTCTTTATTTCCTTGTATACCTGGTTAGGTCCTGCATTAATGGACCTCCCCATCCTTTGTTGTCGCTTTTGCATTTCAAGATAAAAATAAAGAACCAATAAAAATAATAATAATAATGTACAGCACCAGGAACAAGTAGTAAAATCCCAGTGCAGTTCATTTGCATTTTTGTGATTTGTGCATTATAGTAAATTATAAACTTGTTCAGCCCGGGAAACATGGTCTATGTTTAGGACACATTTCACAACTCGCCTGCAGCTTGAATGAACTGAGCTCACAGCACCATAGACACCTGTGATGCTGTGCATTACAGGGTTGCCCAGGATATATATTTTTTTTTGCAAGGAGGCTAGGGAAGGTGGAAAAAAAAAACCAAAAACCCATACTCACGTGTCCCTGGTGCTCCGTTTTCTCCCACTGCAGTCTGGTCTTGATGCGTCTGGGGTCTTGTACCAGCAGAAGTCCTCACTGCACATGACCGCTCAAGCCAATCAGCATCCTAAAGAAAGGACACAGGACATATGTGAGTGATGTCCAGGTTCCTTTCCTTAGGCTGCTGAGGCCGCTGATTGGCGAGGACTTCCACCAGAGAAGCACCAGGGCACCGCTGGACATCGGGGGAGACCAGAGAGTCGGGAACAGGTGAGTATGTTTTTCTATTTTTCTATTCTATTTTCTATTTTTCACCTTCCCCAGCCTCCTTGTGAAAAAACTGTATATTCTGAACACCCCTTTTTAGGGTATGTTCACACTTCGGAAAATGAAGAGAAATTCCTCTTCGTTTTCTACCATCATAATTGGCCGCAGTCTAGCTGCGTCGGAATGACAATGTCCCCACATCAGCATTCCGTTGCGGCTCTCCTCTGCTGATTAGGCCCAGATGAATGGGCCTAAACAGTAGGGAGTGTCAAGCCATGGAATCCGTAGCAAGATCGAGCAGGACGCTGATTTTTTTCAACCTCCTGCTGCGATTGCAGCTTCCCATGGAAAACAGAGGGAGGCAGATCGGGGGGGGATTGGCGGGGGGATTGGGGGGGGACCCCCCCCCTGATCCACCGCAGCTGGTGCCACCCGAAATTCTTTTCAGCAGCAAAAAACAAAAGGAGCTGTGTTAAAGTGTGTAGATTTTATTCCCAGATTGTTACTGCAACGCGCTTCAGATTACATACATCCCCATGTGTATCTTAATTGTATAAACCCCTACAAGGTCTCCCCTGGACATATCTTTTTGGCTGCTAAAATCAAAATTGCCTGCTTTTGGAAGAAGCCAAATGTGACTTGGGACTTTGTTAAAGCCAAACTGAATTGGATTATGATAAACATCTGGCTTGCCAGCTCAAAGACAAGTTGATGAAATTGAAGCGGACTTGGATCCCGAGGACGTGGACTCTTGGTCACCAGAATCATGTAATACTAATTACCTATACTTCCTTTGTTTTGTGTTCCTTCTTACTTTCCTGCCAGCCCCCTCTATGTTTTATCTTCTTTGTTTTCATTCTCTTCTTTTTTTAGCAGCTATAGTTTAGCAATTTAGCAAACAGTTTTTTTCACATATTAAGCTTTATTTTATGTGAAAAAATTTGAGCTTTTTCAATGCTCTTTGTTGGTGCATCTAATTTAGTTTTTTATTTACTTTTTTATACCATTAACATTTCACAATAAATCACTTTTTATATTAAATCTTAAGTCTATTACAGAGATAGCTATACCTAATGTGGTATATGTTTTTACTGATTTGGGTTCTTTTAAAATCTACTGTACATACTGTACCAAGAAAAAACATGTTAAGCCTTCCTTACTGTCTGATCCAGCCCCCTATATAGACATTATCCCCTTGATTAAAACATTCTTCCCAGATCTCCGATCGCTAAGATTGCTTGTTTCTTGACACAGTTTTATGAGTCACATTTTTGCTACATGCAACCACCATTGGGGGACCTAACTGCATATGGGTTTATACAGCTAGAAGGAGCTATGTAAATATGTATGAAGTGATCTCTCCCCTATTGTCAGCTTCTGGAAAAGCCAATGTCATATTGTTCTGCCCAATGGATCAGAATCTGATATTAAAAGTGTATCATCTCATTTTGCATACTTTGTTAATGTATATTCTAATTAGGTTATAGCACCATGTAGTGGTCTTTCAGTTACATTACCTGTTGAATTCCCCTTATGGAGCTATTGCATTATGGGAGCTACAATGCACTCTGGGTAAAGCAAGGCATTCTGGGAGCAAGAAACCTGCCCACAAGACATTGGGATGCCATCTCTTGCACTACTCCACACTTAAGCTCCATTATCCTTGTGCAAGCATATCTGTTTTAACATATCAACATATCATCATATCAAGATCATATCATTATCATCATCACATTACCATATTTACAACCTGTTGACCAATAAATTGTTAGACTACAGAAAAAACAGTCTGTTTATTTGGAAGACAGAGAAGGTTTATGCTGTATGTCAGACTGCACACTGAGAGAACGTGTAAGAAGACAGAACAGTAAAACAGATGCTAGTCACAAGCAATAGTGGATTAGACTATACGGAGCCGCTATCACCCACATGGTCATACATACGGGTATTGCAGCAGACGCCATACAGTCACAAGTAACGAGTGTGCAACTCTCCAACACAATTCAGACCACACTGAAATCTGTTTCTACCTAGATTGAGGTGCGCACAGAGACATTCAGTGGTCAGCAAGCAGACACGCAATGTCTATCAGCAGGGCATCTTCACTCAGGACGAGGTCCCGAACAAGCTGTTCCAGCAAGTCTTCTGCTGCTCTCGCTCGTGCAGAAGCTGAGGCGGCAAAAGTTAGATTGTCCTTTGCTTCACAAGAAATGCAACTGAAGCTAAGACAAGCAGATCAAGAAGCAGAGAAAGCACACTTGCAAGCAGATCAAGAGGCAGAAAGAGCACGCCTGCAGGCGACTCTGGAAAAACTGGCCGCAGAGAAAGAGGCAGCAGCCGCAATAGCCAAAGCAGAGTTCCTGGAAACCGTGGAGTTTCCCAAATCTGAGAAACACAGCAGTGTACTGGGGCCAGACCTAGATCAACAAGATCCAGCACAGCGCGTCTCAGAATACGTCCACCAGCATTCCGGAACAGGCAACAACCATGATTCACTTCATCAACCAGCCT
Source organism: Leptodactylus fallax (assembly GCA_947044405.1). NCBI lineage: Eukaryota > Metazoa > Chordata > Amphibia > Anura > Leptodactylidae > Leptodactylus > Leptodactylus fallax. The sequence continues at coordinate 156,079 of CAMRHE010000384.1, forward strand.
ATGCAGATTACAAGAGATCCAACCCTGATGAACTGCAGTACCGCAAACAGGAAAGTATGCAACAAAGCGATGTCGACCACAACTACCGATCTACAGAGCAGAAGAGACAGCCTCAGCTACAATTTAAAGGGTCACCCTTCGCTTCAGAAAGGTATTATACAGACTATCCTAAGCCAGAAGCTTCCAAAAGGTATGGTGATACACCTCACTCATACCACATCAGCACACCAGCTCATATCGGCAATAACCAAGCCTCCATGGACTTTGCTAAGTTCTTTGCTAAACGAGAGCTGGTTACCAAAGGACTTGTAAAGTTCACTGACCACGCTGAGAGCTACAGGTCATGGCGAGCCTCCTTCCAGAACGCCATCAAAGATTTGGATCTTTCTTGTAGTGAGGAGTTAGATCTCATGATAAAGTGGCTTGGGAGTGAGTCTGCTGAACATGCCAAAAGAATAAGAGACATTAACGTAAATTATCCTGACACGGGCCTAAAGATGATATGGGAAAGGCTTGATGAGTGTTATGGGTCAATAGAAGCTATAGAAAATGCTTTATTTAAGAGAATTGATAATTTTCCCAGAATAGTGAATAAAGGAGGTTACCAGAAGCTCAGGGAGCTGAGCGACTTGTTAATGGAGGTATGGGTTGCTCAATCAGAAGGAGATCTACCAGGGCTGGCATTTCTGGACACTGCCAGGGGTGTCAATCCAATTGTTCAAAAGCTCCCATATAACCTACAGGAGAAGTGGATCATGCATGGTTCCCGTTATAAACAGGTTAACAATGTACCATTCCCTCCTTTCTCTGTGTTTGTAGACTTTGTCAGACAACAGTCGAGAATTAGCAATGATCCTAGCTTTGATTTTACTTTGTCATGTTCCACTGCCCCTGGTGTCAAATCTTATAAAACACCGGTGGCAGTTCACAAAACTAATGTTACCTCCACAGGTTCTTCTTACAGAACGTTCAAGTCTTCTCAAGAAGAGAACAGACCTAAGGATCACAGCAAGCAGTGTCCCTTACATAAGAAACCACATCCTCTACTAAAATGCAGAGCCTTCAGGGAGAAGTCTCTGGAGGACCGGAAGAGTTTCCTCAAGGAAAACAACATCTGCTTCAGATGCTGCGCTACAACTTTACACTTCGCCAGGAACTGTGAGGTAAGTGTCAAATGCACAGAATGTGGTAGCACAGAACACAACACAGCTTTACACTCTGGACCATCCTCACAGATGTCATCGCAAGTTGAGGAGCCATTAGTACAGCAGATGGACACTGACGCAATAGACACCCCGATAGTCAGCTCTCATTGTACAGAGATCTGTAAAGGATTTGTGGGAGGAAAGTCCTGCTCAAAAATCTGCGTTGTGAGAGTCTATCCGGCAGGTCACCGAGATAAGGCAATTAAGATATATGCAATCTTGGATGACCAAAGCAATAGGTCTTTAGCTAAGTCCACCTTCTTTGACACCTTTAACATAGTAGGCCCCGTTTCTCCCTACTCCTTAAGGACATGTGCAGGTACTGTTGAGACGGCGGGGAGAAAGGCAACTGGGTACAAAGTAGAATCCATGGACGGTCAGACCTGTTTATCTCTGCCAACCATACTGGAGTGCAACCAGATTCCCGACAACAGGTTAGAGATACCTACATCGGAGGTAGCAGCACATCACCCTCATTTGAAGCGTATAGCTCACCTGATACCACAACTGGACCCAGAGGCTCCAATAGTCCTACTCCTCGGGAGAGACATACTACGAGTCCACAAGGTTAGGGGACTAATTAACGGTCCCCAGAACGCTCCATATGCCCAGAGACTGGACCTAGGGTGGGTCATTGTAGGAGATGTCTGTCTAGGAGGAGCACACAAGCCGACTTCAGTCAACAGTATGCTCACTTGCACACTTGAAAAGGGACGTCCTTCTCTCTTCCAGCCTTGTCCTAGTAGTTTCCTGGTAAAAGAGTTGCCACACAGTGCTCCCCTGCCTTGTCCTTTCGCAGACCCTTCCTGTGAAGACCATGCCTGTGATGGTGAGCCAGATCACATAGGGTGTACAGTTTTCCATAGGACAAGAGAAGACAACATGGTCACAATGTCCATAGAAGACAGGCTGTTCTTGGACATAATGGATCAGGAAATGGTGAAAGACCAGTCAAAAAGTTGGGTCGCACCTTTACCATTTAAGCCCCAGAGACGACGCTTACCCAACAATAGGGAACTTGTCTACAATCGATTTGTCTCTCTCAAACAGAAACTTCAGAGGTCACTAGAGACAAGACAACATTTCTTTGCATTCATGGAGAAGATATTTCAGAACAACCATGCAGAAATTGCACCTGCGCTTCAGGACTCTGAGGAGTGTTGGTACTTGCCCATCTTTGGTGTGTATCATCCAAAGAAACCAGCTCAGATAAGAGTAGTATTTGACTCAAGTGCCAGGTGTGACAGTAGCTCGCTAAATGATGTCCTACTGTCAGGTCCAGACCTCAACAACAGACTTCTGGGAGTGCTTCTTCGCTTCCGCAGAAATTCGGTGGCATTTATGGCTGACATACAACAGATGTTTTACTGCTTTCTTGTCAAGGAGGAACACAGAAACTTCTTGAGGTTCTTTTGGTACCGTGACAATGACCCTTGTAAAGACATTGTGGAGTATCGGATGAGAGTGCACATCTTCGGAAACAGTCCTTCCCCTGCAGTTGCCATCTATGGTCTCAGACATTCAGCCAGAGAGGGTGAAACAAGGTATGGGTCGGATGTCAGATCCTTTGTGGAAAGAGATTTTTATGTGGACGACTGCCTGAAATCCACACCCACAAGTGAGTCTGCAATCAGTCTCCTCAAAAGGGCTCAGGAAATGCTTGCTCTGTCTAATTTGAGGTTGCACAAGATTGCTTCCAACAGCCACGAATTAATGGAGGCCTTTCCCTCTCAAGATCACTCAAGTGACCTAAAGGACTTAGATCTAAGCACTGATTCCCTTCCCATGCAGCGGAGCCTTGGATTACTCTGGGATTTAAAGGTAGATGCATTCACCTTCCAAATCAGCAAGGAAGAAAAGTCCTTCACACGCAGAGGTGTCTTGTCTATCATAAATAGCTTATATGACCCTCTGGGATTTGTAGCTCCTGTTACTATCCAAGGTAAATGGATGTTAAGAGACTTCACCCAAGAGAAATCTGATTGGGATGATCCTCTTCCTGTAGGAAAAAGAGACCTGTGGGCAGGTTGGAGGAAGTCTCTGGAAGCTTTGTCCAGCCTTCAGACACGACCAGCCCGACCACAACAGAAGTCAAAAACAAAGACTTTGCATCTTCTGCGATGCTTCAGTCAAAGCGATTGCAGCAGTGGCCTACCTAAAACTATAGACGTTGAAGATCAATGCCATATAGGATTTGTCATGAGCCGGACAAAACTGGCGCTACTCCGTGAACACACAATACCCAGGCTAGAACTCTGCGCTGCTGTGCTTGCAGTGGAGTTGGCTGAACTCGTAACGACAGCAATGAACTTGGAAATCAAGGAAGTTGAGTTCTACACGGACAGCAAGGTAGTCCTAGGGTATATCTGCAATGAAACCCGACGCTTTTATGTCTATGTCAGCAATCGGGTTCTAAGGATCAGGAGATCCACTTGTCCTAAGCAGTGGCATTATGTGCCTACACATCATAATCCGGCGGACCACGCGACCAGATCTGTCACGCCAAGCCACCTTAAAGACACAACATGGTTTACGGGTCCTAGATTCTTATACCATCCAACATCCTGCGTTGCCGGATCAGATGCATTTGAACTAATAGACCCAGATGCCGATGAGGAAATCCGCCCTCAGGTATCCGTTTTGCGCACAGTGACTTTGGACCAACACTTCAAATCCCATCGTTTCAGCAAGTTCTCAACCTGGAAGTCACTTGTTCGTGCAGTTGCTTGTTTAGTTCATATAGCTGAGTCTTACAAGTCGACCTTACCTACAGGACAGAAACCTTGCAAAGGTTGGCATCACTGTAGACATGCTTTTACCGTTCCCAACTTAGAGAGGTCCAAGAACTTGATAATTCGCACAGTACAACGTGAGTGTTATGCCAAAGAAATAGACCACCTCAACAAAAAGCAATCCATTCTTAAGGACAGTGCTTTGAAGAAGCTTGATCCAATCATCGACCAAGATGGGTTGCTCAGAATAGGAGGCCGTCTTCATGAAGCCAAAGTGGAATTTATGGAAAAACATCCACTAATAATTCCTGGACATCATCATGTCACAACGTTGCTTGTGCAACACCACCACATTCAAGTGAAGCACCAGGGCCGATTGTTTACTGAGGGGAATCTACGAGCTGCTGGACTGTGGATAGTTGGAGCAAAGAGATGTGTGAACAAACTCATCTTCAACTGTGTTACTTGTCGCAAACTTCGTGGCAAGTTTCAGAATCCGAAGATGGCCAATCTCCCACTTGACAGACTCAGTACAGATCCTCCTTTCACTAGTGTAGGTCTGGATGTATTCGGTCCTTGGTCTGTAGCTACACGGCATACTAGAGGAATCCATGCCAGTGCAAAACGCTGGGCGGTTCTGTTTACTTGTATGTCCAGCAGAGCTGTCCATATAGAAGTGATTGAATCGATAGACACTTCAAGTTTCATAAACGCACTTCGACGGTTTACCGCCATCAGAGGACCTGTAAAGCATATTCATTCTGACAAAGGTACAAATTTTGTTGGTGCAGTGAAAGAACTTCAAATTCCCTCCAACTTAGACACTACCAATGTGGAGAGATACTTAAGTGAGCAAGGATGCACCTGGACTTTCAATCTACCACATTCTTCTCACATGGGAGGTGCCTGGGAGAGAATGATAGGAATAGCACGCAGAATCTTGGACTCAATCTTCTTGCAAGTGGGGAGTACAAGACTCACTCATGAGAGTTTAACTACATTCTTGGCAGAAGTTTCAGCCATCATGAATGCCAGACCATTAACTACGCTATCTAGCGACTCTGGAGATTTGACTATTCTCACTCCTGCCATGTTGTTGACCCAGAAAACCAGTGTTCTGAGTGCACCACCTGGAGATTTTGGTGACAAAGACCTTTACAGACGACAATGGAGGCAAGTGCAAGTCTCTCCAATGCTTTCTGGGACAGATGGAGGAAGCAGTACATCTCCACCTTACAACCAAGGAGGAAGTGGCAGACTAACAAGCCAAACATTAGACCTGGAGACGTCATGCTCATTAAAGACAGCCAGTTGCACCGGAATGAGTGGCCAATGGGCCTCATCACTCAAACGTTCCCAAGCAAAGATGGGACTGTACGTAAAGCTGAGGTCAAAGTGTGGAAGCTTGGCGAGAGTAAGCTATTCCTCAGGCCGGTAGCTGAGCTTGTTCTGTTGTTTTCACAAGAGGAGCCTAATAGTGGCATCTGTTGATACCAGACGGGGAGTGTTCTGCCCAATGGATCAGAATCTGATATTAAAAGTGTATCATCTCATTTTGCATACTTTGTTAATGTATATTCTAATTAGGTTATAGCACCATGTAGTGGTCTTTCAGTTACATTACCTGTTGAATTCCCCTTATGGAGCTATTGCATTATGGGAGCTACAATGCACTCTGGGTAAAGCAAGGCATTCTGGGAGCAAGAAACCTGCCCACAAGACATTGGGATGCCATCTCTTGCACTACTCCACACTTAAGCTCCATTATCCTTGTGCAAGCATATCTGTTTTAACATATCAACATATCATCATATCAAGATCATATCATTATCATCATCACATTACCATATTTACAACCTGTTGACCAATAAATTGTTAAACAACAGAAAAAACAGTCTGTTTATTTGGAAGACAGAGAAGGTTTATGCTGTATGTCAGACTACACACTGAGAGAACGTGTAAGAAGACAGAACACATATCATAATTATATGATATGTCTTTAATGTATGATTGGCCGGGATGTGACTTCAGGGACTTTCACTGATCTGAATACAAGGGCTCTATGGCTCCCCTGTGTTCTCGTTTATGGTCAGGCTTCACTACTACAAGTCTGTAGAAGTGAAAAAAAAACAACCACTTGGTCAAGTTCTGCAAATCTTTCAATCATATTGAATGTCTTAAGAGAAAGAAGAAATAAATTAAACTGCACTGTGATTCTTTGTTAGGTGCCAGGGCCACATTTGATATATAGTCTTGTGAAATGTCAATGCAGGGCTGATAGGAATCAGATAGTCGCTAAACGTTTTTTATAATAATGTTTTAATAAATTTTGAACACGTAGGAAAACAAGTTACAGGACCCAGCAGCAGCCTCGATTTCCAGAAATAACACTAGTGGTTTGGAAGGATGGGTAGGCCAAATATCTGTTTTTTCATCTTAAACACTTCTGCTGAACACAGATTTGTTACACCCATCATAACAAATTCTGCAGATTGCCTGGTTATGCCAAGGCTGATTCTCCACCTCATCGATGAAAGTCAAGGTTCATAACCTAGTTATAGGCTGCAGTTAAGGTATTGACAAAATTAGGTGATTCACCACCCATGCCGGCATGTTTCCAACATCATTCTCATTTCTACTTCTTTCATTATCCCGGTGCCAGTTTGTGTTGTTTCTGCCACTGGATTAGCAGCAAGTCACTGAAGGAGACATCAAAATGAATATATTACTATAAGAGGCTTTTGTTATGCTGTTGGTTCTCAGATCTGGAATCTATTTGGTGAGACAGTTCACAATTAATGGTAGATTTAATGCAAATTAAAGTCACAGTACAGTACAGCACAGCAGAGATGAGTTTCTAAAATGACATCCAGACATACCACTGACTTACAATAACAGCAAGAACAAAAAGCCTTAATGTGTAAAAATCAACCTACTTAGAATATACAGTCATATGAAAAAGTTTGGGATCTCTATTAATCTTAATCATTTTTAGTTCTAAATATTTGGGTGTTTGCAACAGCCATTTCAATTTGATATATCTAATAACTGATGGACACAGTAATATTTCAGGATTGAAATGAGGTTTATTGTACTAACAGAAAATGTGCAATATGCATTAAACCAAAATTTGACCGGTGCAAAAATTTGGGTACCCTTATCATTTTATGGATTTGAATACTCCTAACTACTTTTTACTGACTTACTGAAGCACAAAATTGGTTTTGTAACCTCACTGAGCTTTGAACTTCATAGCCAGGGGTTTCCAATCATGAGAAAAGGCATTTAAGGTGGCCAATTGCAAGTTGTTCTCCTATTTGAATCTCCTCTGAAGAGTGGCATCATGGGCTCCTCAAAACAACTCTCAAATGATCTGAAAACAAAGATTGTTCAACATAGTTGTTCAGGGGAAGGATACAAAAAGTTGTCTCAGAGATTTAACCTGTCAGTTTCCACTGTGAGGAACATAGTAAGGAAATGGAAGACCACAGGGACAGTTCTTGTTAAGCCCAGAAGTGGCAGGCCAAGAAAAATATCAGAAAGGCAGAGAAGAAGAATGGTGAGAACAGTCAAGGACAATCCACAGACCACCTCCAAAGAGCTGCAGCATCATCTTGCTGCAGATGGTGTCACTGTGCATCGGTCAACAATACAGCACACTTTGCACAAGGAGAAGCTGTATGGGAGAGTGATGCGAAAGAAGCCGTTTCGGAAAGCAAGGCAAAAAAAGAGGCGCCTGGGGGGGATGCAAAAGCACATTTGGACAAGCCAGCTTCATTTTGGAAGAAGGTCGTGTGGACTGATGAAACAAAGATTGAGTTGTTTGGTCATACAAAAAGGTGTTATGCATGGCGTCCAAAAAACACAGCATTCCAAGAAAAACACTTGCTACCCACTGTAAAATTGGTGGGGGGGGAGGCCACATGCTTTGGGGCTGTGTGGCCAATGCCGGCACCGGGAATCTTGTTAAAGTTGAGGGTCGCATGGATTCAACTCAGTATCAGCAGATTCTGAGAATAATGTACAAGAATCAGTGACGAATTGAAGTTACGCCGGGGATGGATATTTCAGCAAGACAATGATGCAAAACACAGCTCCAAATCTACTCAGGCATTCATGCAGAGGAACAATTACAATGTTCTGGAATGGCCATCCCAGTCCCCAGACCTGAATATCATTGAACATCTGTGGGATAATTTGAAGGGCTGTCCATGCTCGCGACCATCAAACTTAACTGAACTGGAATTGTTTTGTAAAGAGGAATGGTCAAAAATACCTCATCCAGGATCCAGGAACTGATTAAAAGCTACAGGAAGCGACTAGAGGCTGTTATTTTTGCAAAAGGAGGATCTACTAAATATTAATGTCACTTTCTGTTGAGGTGCCCATACTTTTGCAGCGGTCAAATTTTGGTTTAATGCATATTGCACATTTTCTGTTAGTACAATAAACCTCATTCAATCCTGAAATATTACTGTGTCCATCAGTTATTAGATATATCAAATTGAAATGGCTGTTGCAAACACCCAAATATTTAGAACTAAAAATGATTAAGATTAATAGGGGTGCCCAAACTTTTCATATGACTGTATCTCCCTACTGCCCATATCCATACAAGATAGAAGGACAGTTCCCTGTTGTGTATACTGACCCTTCTACCCTCTCCACCTGACATCAGAATGCCAGAAGCACAAGGTAATACAGACAGTGGTGACCCATGAGGTCTGAGCGACCCCATGTGCTTTTCCCCACACCCTCTGGGAAGCGATTTTTGTCAGGTAAAAGGGCCAGCATCCTGAGAGGATTGAGTGGAAGAGTTCTAAAGGTTATATGAACTCAATCTTTGGTGCCAGTCTAATGTTGGACACCAAAAGAGTAGCAGGGACAGACTAGGGCAGTTTTTTATTCTTTAGGATGAGCTTGGATGCTGCCCTTGTAAGGGTGGGAGTCTATTTGGGGTTAAAATGGAAAGTCAGATAGGGTGTAATAGGGTCAGTGGGCCAAGAAGACCAGAGGCTCTCACTAATGTGGTTATAGGATTCCGGTACCTATCTGGATATCTCCTTTGGACATATGGCTGGTACCCAAGAGGAAATACTCTGCTAAGAGGGTAAGATTTATCCATTATCATTTGTGGCTGAACTTTACACCATAAGGTATAGACCATGAGTATGGGACCCTCATGCATGTCCTACTCACTATATTGTTGATTCTGTGTATGTCTGACATACCTATTATTTGTACTTTTTACTGTCGAAGATGTTTTAGTTACCGCCCACTTTTTTCCTGCTGTTTCTGTTATACCACTGATATAGCAGAACTGCATTTGCAACAGGTATACCAGTGACGTACACTGTAGTAGGGATTAAATGCCAGATCAACAGAGCCAAGATCGTAGCAGGAATATTTAAGCCAAGGTGTTAACAGGAACAGCTGACTTGAAGACATCAGACACAGATTCTACGGTAAAGGATACTTAGCTGTGGAGTAATACAAGGCAGCAAATACTATGATCGCTATAGCACTAAATCCTATGGTCACAGGGCAAGTGCAATCCAACAACAGGTCACTAGAAGCTTGGGTCTAGATGTATTGAACACATGGCTGGAAAAACCTGAACTAACACAACTCTATAACAATGCAGCAAAGGCTGCAGCACAAGACAAGGGAGTCAAGGTTCATGTTCAGATAATACAGTTCCTGACAGCCATACTTACTGATACTAGATTAAAACACCAGTTCACAGTAGGAAGTGGCCCAGTGGTAAATGGTGGAGATAGTACAGGTGCACAAAACTGGTGAACATCCACTCAAACACCTACAATCCATGAGTGGGAGGATTCCTAGTATTCCAAATGCACACAGATAAGACATCTATAAGGTGCAGAGTTACATATAGTCAGGTGGATTTAGGCTACCAAGGGCCCTAGGCGGTATAAAGATTGTGGGCCCCCACCATCAGGGCCGGCGTTAGGGGGGGGGGCAAACTGGTCAATTGCCCAGGGCCCCGTCCCCAAAGGGGCCCCCGGGATCCGGAACCTGATGACTCCAGATCCCGGAGTCAGGCCCGGCCAAATCAATAACAGAAAGGGACCGCAGGGCCCCTTTCCGAGGTGAGTAAAAATAACAAACATTTTTACTAACCTGTCCTTGCGTACGACGTCATCTCCTGGCGTTGCGGACATCACCGCTGAGGCCTGGCCTCAGCCTTAGCGATCACGTGGGGCGTGCTGACAGCGTGCCTGACGTAATCACAGGCCTCCGCGGTGACGTCCACAACGCGTGACGTCAGCCGCAGAGAAGAAGAAGCAGGCGCCGGCAGGCATAGTGGAGCAGCGTGAGGACGCCCAGGAGAGGTAAGGCAAGGTAAGTATAACTGTTTGTTATTTTCCCTCACCTCCCCTGGGCCTTCAATTATTATACTCTGGGGTCTGAAGAGACCCCAGAGTATAATATAATACTAGCACTGTAGGGCCCATGTGGAGCATTATACCAGGGGGCCCCTCTGGATAGCATATTATACTGTTTGGTTCCACTGTGGAGCATTATACTGGGGAAGGGTCCCTCTGGATAGCATGTTATATTCTGTGGGGCCTCTGTGGAAAATTATAATGTGTGTGGGGGGGGGGGCCTCTGGAGATAATGTTATATTATGTGGGGCCACTTTGGAGCATTATGCTCTCCAGAGGGGCCCCCCAGTATAATGCTCCACAGTGGCCCCACACAGTTTAATATGCTCTCCAGAGGGGCCCCCAGTATAATGCTCCAAAGTGGCCCCACAGAATATAACATGCTCTCCAGAGCCCCCCCCCCCACTTTATAATACTCCATAGAGGCCCCACAGAATATAACATGTTCTCCAGAGGGCCCCTTCCCCAGCATAATGCTCCACAGTGGCCCCACACAGTTTAATATGCTCTCCAGAGGCCCAGCTCCAGTATAATGTTCCACGGTTTTCCCACACAGTATAATATTCTCTCCAGAGGGGCCCCCCAGTATATTATACTGTGCGGGGCCACTGTGAAGCATTATACTGGGGGGGCTCTGGAGAGCATATTATACTGTTTTGGGCCACTGTGGAGCATTATACTGGGGGGGGGCTCTGGAGAGCATATTATACTGTTTGGGCCGCTGTGGAGTATTATACTGGGGAAACCTCTCTGGGCAGTATATTATACTGTGTGGAGGCCATTTCTGGAGCATGTTATACTGAGTGGGTTCACTGTGGAGAATTATTCTGGGAGGGTCATCAGCAGAGCATATTATATTGCGTGGCGCCACTGTGGGGCATTATTCGGGGAGACTAATGAGCATTATACTAGGGGGCCCTCTGGGGAGCATATTATACTGCGTGGGGCCTACTGTGAAACATTATGCTGGGGGGACGCTCTGGTGAGCATAATATATTGCGTGGGGCCACTGTGGAGCAAAATACTGGAGGGGACACTGTGGAGCATTATACTAGCGGGGGCCCTCTGGGGAGCATATTATACTATGGGCCACTGTGGAGCTTTATACTGGGGGAAGGGACAGTGTGGGGAGCCTGTTATACTGTGTGGGGCCACTGTGGAGTGTATTATATTGTGTGGGGCTTTTCGAGAGCATATGATACTCTGTGGGGCCATTGTAGAGCATTATACTGGGGAGGACTGTGGGGAACATATTATACTGTGGGGGACCACTGTGGAGCATTATACTGGGGGAACCCCTCTGGGGAGTATATTATATTGTGTGAAGATCATTATGGAGCATGTTATACTGTGTTAGGCCACTGGAGCATTATACTGGGGGGGCATTGTGGGGTGCATATTATACTGTATGGAGCATATTATATTGTGTGGGGCTGCTGGGGAGCATATTGCACTGTCTGGGGCTACTAAGGGGTAGTATACTGTGTGGGCCACTGTGGAGTATTATACTGTGTGGAGCCTTTCATACCATGTGGGGCCACTATGGGGGGCTCAGGGGAGCATTTTATACTGTGTGGGGTCACTGTGGAGCATTATATACCATGTGGAGCATTATACTGTGGGGGGGGCTCACAATTCCTGCTGGCAGCCCTGTGTGCTATGTCTGCATTACAGCTCCCTCACTATAATCCTGCACATACGTGTAGTACTCCATGGCCATGTCATTCCCCATACAGTACTGTGCATGAACTGGCCATGGAGTTATTGGGGCCTGCACAGTACTATAGGGGCTGACTATACTGGGAACATACTCAGTAACACCAGGTAGCACATATGTAAGATTTCAGTGAAGGAGCTGGGGTGTAGGCCCCAGAACAAGTTCCTCTGGTGGGCCTAAGGCCCTTCAGTCCGACACTGTATAACGGAGAACTATTATATATAAGGGTGGGTTACTATATATAATTGGGAAACTTAAATATGGGGGGCTATTATAAGGGGGAACTATTATTTATAAGATGGGCTATTATTTATAAGGGGGGAACTATTATATATAAGGCATCCATTATAAGGGGGGAGCTATTATTTATAAGAGGGGAACTTTTTATAAGGGGGGTATAATTGTTAAAGTGGGCTTATTTATAAAGGGGGCTATTAGTGATAATGGGGACTATTATTTATAAGGGTAACTATTATTTATGAGGGGGCTATTATTAATAAGGGAGCAGTATTATTTTTACAGGGTGTCTGTTACTGATAAGGGGGAATATTACTGATACAGGGCACTATTTATCATTTATAAGGGAGCTATTACTGATAAAGGTGTAATATTATTTATAAGCAGGGACTATTATTTCTAAAGAGCTATAATAACTGATGACTGGGTGCAAAAATCTATTAGGCGGTACAAAGGTGCTCATTTGAATTGTGTGTGGTAAAATGGGGCTTGTTATTACTTTTTTGTTGGCAGAAAGGAGGCGTTATTATAGGGGTTGTCACTGGAAGACGATGGTGTTGTTTGCATATCAGCATTTGGGGCCCCGCTTTTAATTTTGCCCAGGGCTTCACTTTGTCTAAAATCGGCCCTGCCCACCATTATTTGATGATTTCACACTAGCTGCCTGGGTAAGGTATCAATCAAAAGGCAACAGAAGGTCCTGAAATCTGTTTGTCTCAGCCCATCTGGGAATTTTATGTCCGCTGTTCTGATCCTCTGATGGGTCAGAACAACTAATCTAAAGACTTTTATAAAATTACTATAGAAGAAAGCATACTGTGTAGTACTGTATTTTGCTCATATACAGGATTAGAGATTTGGTACTGTGCAGTGCCCATATATGCAGGATAAGACAGGTGGAACTGTGCAGTGGCTATTTATGTAGGATAAAAGACGTGGCACTGTGCAGTGGGTATGTATGAAGTGTAAAATAAGTGAGCAGGGTCTATGTATGAAGAATTATTAACGTGCAGGGGCTATATTTTCCTGATAAATCCTTGCTGAGTATGGGCAGGCATTGTTCCCCAGTAGGATGCTCCTCCATGAGAGGAAACACAGGTGGCCGCTGGATGTCCTGCACATATCGCTGAGTTGTTAGTGTTCACTACTAGGGGTAACCAATTGTCATATGCAGTGGCTCCTCAGATTATGACACCAGCAGTTGGGGCAATATGTTACTAAACAGCAAAGGCAGGATTGAAGTGCTCAAAATGAGACCATCATACTTGAACTTAAGCATCATTGGATCCCAAACAGAACCTTTCTTTGTTGCTAAAGACAATACGATTCCAGTCTATAGCAGTCCAGGTTTCTCGTTTACGGCACGACTGCAGACAGTGAAGGCAGGCAATTCATCAAAACAACCATCCTACTTCTCTCAGTCCAATGACGCACCTCTCAAGTCTGTCAACTGGGCATGTCTTTGAGTGCGTTGTAGAGGTGTGTCTAGCAGTCAATGATCTCTCATACCAATAGGTACACTACCCAAAAGTAGCTTCTGATAGCCTTTATATAGGGCAGTGGAAGAAGCTCTTTTACCCAATGTCTAACCTGTAATCATTTACATAACTGCATGCTGATCTCTTCAGCAACCTGACATTTCTATCTGGGTGCCTTATTTTTTGGCAATGAGTGTACTTTACTTTGTTTTATACCTTTATAACCTCTATCATCTACGAGTGGGCCTTGTCTGCATCCTGGAGTGAACTGGAGTTTAATCTTGTATCAGTTAAGCTGGCCACAGGTGTGAGTCTTTTGTCAGCTGAAATGGGTGATTTTGGCCAATAATCTGTTATAAAAATATCGCAAATAACATATGCAAAACTCTTCTTGTTTCCGAAACAGCGCACAACCGTAATCTCCCACTCTGTCTTCTTTCTGTTGATGCTGAGGTTTTCGATCAAGTACACTGGGGATTCTTGCGTGCTACCCTGGAACAAGTAAGACTCGGCCATATGTCAGCAGGATAGCCGTCCCTGGCCAATGCTGCAACCATGCAACATGTGGCCCTGGCTATAAGGGGATTTTCACCTAAACCTGTAATCCAGAATCTGATAGCTGATAAATTATTAAGAGTAAGTGACGTTATGGAACCAATTACAAAGAAAGCAGATGGGCAACACAAATGATGGAGTATCATAAAAAATGCCAAAGATAACGAACACCAAAGAAAAAAAAAGTGTCATGTAAACAGACGTTCCACAATAAAATGTATCAAAAAATATATTTCAGACGTGAATTAACCGACTTCGCATGGTTCTTTTTTGTTTGTTTACTACTGATATGAAGGAGGCATGACTGGTATGAAAGGGTTTCAATTTTTATCTTATATAACTAAAGGACTGTAATAAGGTTGTCTGACTCAAAGGGATGCATAAGAAATTGTACTCCCAAATGAATTAAATATTAAAGAAAAATTATGAAAATCACTTTACATATATCTAATTAGAGGTGTAACTTGAAGCTCCAGGGCCCCATTACAAAATCTATAATGGGGCCTACACTGCGTCATTTAGAATAGTGGTATATGTTGCAGGCCCCAGTAATGACTGCTATATCTGTACCCCATATAGCTATGCCCCTGCATCTAATCAGGCTAGGAAAGTGCAATAAATGAGTGGGGTTGTGTTGCAGTAGGTGGACAGTTCTGTATAACTAGCTCAATGGAACCTTGAGGCCGGGGGCTCCCGTGGCATAAACGCTGTGGTTTTATGCCGCGGAAAAAAAAATACATTTTACAGTCCGTGCATAGTGGATGGGATTCTAGCATCCACACATTGTGGGAAAAATACGCGCAGAAGACACGCTGTGATTTCCAAAACCGTTGCAGTTTTGGAAATCGCGGCATGTCAATTATACCTATGGCAACAATTTCCCTTTAGGTATAATGGCAGCAGAAAGTCTTTCTTTACACTTTCTTTTCACTTTCTGTGAAAAGCACTGCGGGAAAAACCCCGATGCGTTGCCGCCATAGTTTTTCATCAGTGCTTTTTTGCTGTGGCCCGCTACGTGAAGCTTTAGCCTAAAGGGGTTTTCACATAAGCATAACAATATTCCAATTTGTAGACAATGAAAATGTAAACATTTTTGCATATATAAATAATTAAAAATTTTGCAGAGTTGTAAACATTTTTTCTACCCATCTTAGGGGTGACAGTCTTTTGTCTTGATCGATTGATAGAAACGACCATGAATACAGGAACTTTCTGCAGTCAGGCACTTGTCTAAAACCTTGCCATGATTTTCTTATTGTGGCTGGGTTATCCTCTCATGCATGTAGAGTACATGTCTGATAACCTGTCCAAAATAAGGAAATCATGGCTGGGTTTCTGACAAGTGCCAGACCATAGAACGTTTCTGCATTCATGGTTGCATCCCTTGGCAAACAATGAAGGCAACAATCTGTCAACACTAAGATGGTTGGAGAAAAACTTTAAAACTCTGCAAAATTTGTAATCATTTATATTTGCAACAATGTTTAACTTTTGACTACAAATTTAAATATGGTTAGGGGGCGTTCACACTACCATTGGTGACCGTCAGTAGTGTCCATTGCTATTGTCCGTTACAAGATTTTAGCATCGGACACTAGCTGAACTATCAGAAATCCGTTAAAATTTCCATTCATTTCAATGGGTTTTTATATTGTGTCCGTTAGTGTCCGTTTACACCCAATCCGTCAGAAGTCTGTTTTTTCTGCGGACAAAAAATCCTACATGCAGGACTTTTTTGTCCGTTTGGAAAAACGGATTCTTGACGGACAGCAAGTGTCCGTTATTTTTTTAACATTGAAGTCTAAGGGTATCGGACTTATAACGGACAGTAACTGATAGCCATCTGTTAATGGGAAAAAGCCCTTTTGAAGCTTGTTCCTATGAACTGGACTCCCAGCCTAGGAATATGCCATCATTTCTTCTGATGCAGAAACTCTTTAAATAAAGTTTGGCACCCGCTGTCTCCTTTAAGAGACCTTACTGATGATATTCTGTGAATATAAACTGAAGGTTGAACTCAGATTCTACCATTTTGCTGCAGGCTTCAAAAGAGATCTAACATCATGGTGACAGAGCATCATTTACCTGGCTTGTTCAATTTACTTTACTGATGTGACTACCAATAATATCATTGACATTCACCTAGCTCTTCATGTTCCTGTGATCTTTGAGCACCAGAAGTTACTCATGAAACGTTAAACAAATGCCACCATCTACATGAGTGTTTGTCTTCCTAAACTCACAGTTTCATTTTCTTTGATATTGACCTCAAGCATGAAAAAAATGCAACTGCAGCTTTCTAAACACAGATGTGCTCCATATGTGAATTCAGAGGAGCCCCTGGGAAAATGAGTAACTTGTGTTTCTGCTATCTGTCCAATCACATTACACTCTTAGGAAAATCAATAGGTTTTCCTGAATAGAGATTCCCACTAGAAGATTCCTGTTATGTCGTGTCCCATTAAGGTGACATCACTTTCCAATTAACAGACTTTATCTAATTAGTCATCTCAAGCTGTGTACATAAAAATAACTTTTCGTGCAGTGGGAAATGCTGTGTGGGAGGCCATTTATAGAGCATGTGGACATTCTGTTTGTATTCTGGAAACTATAAATAAAATGTTGCACAACCCCTCGAGCAGCAGAAGTTTCTTCACTTTTACTCAACCTGTAAACATTATTTTCCATAGGGAAACATTGCTTCACCTTTGTGAAAATGGAAAACAGAAACTTTTATTGTAAAACAAAAGCTTTGAAAACCTCTTTAGGCTAAGGCCCCACACAACGAATCACTGCAAAAAAAACGCCTCGGAAAAGACCAGGCTGGGAACACATCACATTTTTTTCTGCAGTTTTTTCTTCACAGAAAGTCTGCAGAGTTTTCCTCTGCTGACTTTCTGCCTCTATTATACCTATACGGAAGACGCCAGTGTTCCCGTAGGTGTAATTGACATGCTGCGATTTACAAAAATGCAAACAATTTTGAAATCGCATTTCCACTGCAGATATTTTTCTGCAATGTGTGGATGGGATCAGCCAGAATCCCATCCACTTTGCAGGTAATGTAAAATCTGGGGTTTTTGCCACAGCATTTCCGCCATGGCCAAAGACTGTATTTTCACAACATTGGGCCACGGTTTTTTGATACAGATTAAGATGTG
Organism: Leptodactylus fallax; assembly: GCA_947044405.1. NCBI lineage: Eukaryota > Metazoa > Chordata > Amphibia > Anura > Leptodactylidae > Leptodactylus > Leptodactylus fallax. The sequence continues at coordinate 173,574 of CAMRHE010000384.1, forward strand.
TTTTTTGAGCCAAAACCAGGAGTGGATTTAGTAAAAAGGGAGATGTATAAATGCTTCCTCTATATTTCCCATTCCTTCAGAAGCTACTCTTGGATTGGCTCTAAAATTCACAGCTATATCTGCACCAAAAATGTAGCTTTTCCGCAATGTTTGACTTCAGCCTGTCTGTCTTTCTATATAAATGAGATTATGATGAACGATTGGACTTTTCTTACTTGCAGATGCAGTTTGTCACATTTGGCATATACTTTAAATCTGTTTGTGAGTAATGTACAGGGGTTGGACATACTAACTAAAACACCCCTGTTACATAGTCATGTTAAACTCTTCCTCACCCACCTGCCATCACCAGTAGCATCCCCTTTTTTCTGTCATGGAACTTATAATTGCATGATTATAATATAGCTGATAAACTGGGTGGGACAGTAAAAGGGACAGTATACTGTGTGAGGGCTAAAAAAGGGGCAATATACTGTGTGGGGTCCAATAAAGGGCAGTATACTATGTAGGGGAGTCAACAAAGAGGACATTATACCTTGTGGAGGCCAGGAAAGGGGCTATTATACCAAAGTCAAAAGCTTGTTATGGGGCATAGTATTTCCTAGTTATGAAATCAAGTTATGACTTTTCGCCACAACACACTGATCACAGAACCAGTAGACCTCAATGCACCCGTCAATTCACCAACCTGCCAGGCACCCAGGAGCAATCATTCTCCTTTGGAATTTTGACAAAAATGGGGTATAGGTGATGGCTGGTGTGTCAGGAAGAGTTAAAATTGACTATGTAAAAATATTGGTTTTCTAGTTATTTTTATTTTACAAACCCTGTACCTGCTAGGTTGAGAGCAGGCCACTGGAATTCCATCTAATACTACTCACCATTAATGTAAGGGCTCATGAATATAGCTTATGGTTCAGTTTTGTACAAAGCTATAAAGGGATTCCATGCAAGTTTATATGGAGAAATTTAGTACTGAGATTTTGTCAAATTGAAGCAATTTTTCTCCATGTTTATGGAAGTATTATCCTCTAGAAGAACTGCTCCATACACACAGAGCCAGCACAGAACTGAACAGGGCCTTACTGCTCCATATTAGAGGAACCATTCAGGCTTTGTTCCACTCTTGGTATTATTTGTTGAAATTGTGCATTATTTTGTACTGAAGGGGTTTTATGCATGCAATGTGCATGCATGACCGTTACAACATTCATTTCTATGGGACTTCCAGAATGGCAGTCTCTGGTACTTTCATGGAAGTGAAAGGAACGGTAGCCATTCATGCACATGCTCCATTCACATGGGACCTTCTTATGCTCCCTTTCTTGTAATACTGGGGGTCCCAATGACCAGACATTTATCCTGTATCCTGTGGATAGGGAATAAATATAATCCATAGGAAACCTGTCTAAGAAGAAATCATCAGCAATGTATTAATAAAAGTTAAATCAGAGACTAGTGCCAGTCAAAGGAAAGGCTTAGAGCGTTTTGTGCTCATAACACATAACATTTTTCTGTATTATTATACACATTTAGTTGCAAATATTTGACTTATTTCATGTTTGACTCCTCAATGCCATGGATTTGCATCTATAACATGGTGCCCCTATTGAACCGAATGTCATGGGTTACAAAGCTGCTTTCATGTGTAAAAGGGAAATTTACTATTTATACAACATTGGGATTATATGAAGAAAAAGATAAGAGAATATATGGGGACAAAAGGAATAGATATTCCAGCCATCATGCCATCTGTTTTGAAGAATCCTCTTGGAACCTTTCTCTTGGGTTATTTGTTTAAGCTCCCCACAGACATTTCTTCTCACAAGGGTGGTCTGTCAAAAGTCTCCAGATTTTATTTATTGAGGCCACCTAAAGAGAGTCTTTATCCTGTATATTGCCCTGATCCCCTGCTATGGAAAGGCTATGTTGGGACAGATGTGCATCGTGCCTGCTGTTCTTTTTCCTGCTGAGAGCTCATTAATAAACACATTTCTCCATGTCTTTTGGGGACATGTATAAACACAAAGTAAAGGTAACATAGTGTGAGGATTAAAGCAAGGTCCTAAAATAACGTATCTAGACACCTTTCCTGCAGCTTTCCATAACTGTTTAACTTTAATTAAAAGAGTCATTAAATAATATGATAAATTAGCACTAATAATATTTCTTTGTAATACCTTTTACACTTTGACAAAATTTTGACCAAGTTACATCTCAAAGGCTACTGCTGTATTGAGATATTGAATGGAATTTGTTAAACTAAGTACGCCAGTTTTCTGGTGTACAAGTTTAAGTTTTTTTTGCAAACAGCCATATTTTATCAAAATTATTTCACTCTTTGATATTTCTGTCTGAAAATGGCACAAGTTATATTCAGGGACTGGCGTAGATTTTAGTTCTGGCACACGGGACTTCCCAAAATGCGGCAAAATTATTAAGATTCCAGAGCCTCTTAGTAATTCTGGTGCATCTCACGTCAGCAGAGGAATAAAGAGTGGAATAAGAAACAGTATAAGATGAAACATTCAGCACCCGGACGGGTGTAAAATCTTGAGTTTTTTTCAACACAGTTTATATAATCTCTAGTAATGTGAGCAGCATATAGTGTCAATGGTATACAGTGCCTACGCGTTTTGAGTACACACAGAGCCCTTAATCATGGAAACAGCAGTTTTAATAATTTGCCCTCCAGTGTAGTCACTTTCATGTCATAAAACAGAGACTATAAATTTGATGTAAGAAGCTTCTCCATCAGAGGCGTAACCTGAAGCTCCTCTGACCCAGTGCGAAATCTGTAATGGGGCCCCTACTTACCTTGTGCCATTTACAGTAGTAGTATATTTTATGGGGCAGAAGGACGTTTGGGGCTCCCACAGGGTCCAGGACCCGGTAACGACTGCTACCCCCGCATCCCCTATAGCTATTCCCCTGTGCTCCATGAATGTCTACATATGCCATTGTGTAAAGGTATTTGCCCCATTCCAAGTCTACTCTTATATTTCCCATTTGTCACACAGTGTCTTCTGGAATAACCAAAATTGTTTTTATTTCAGAACTTTGGAACAGTAACTGCTTCTGCAAACTTAAACAGTTGTAATCTTAAGCAGTATGTCAACCCCTGTCCGTATACCTTCCTATGGTTTAGGACAGGGGTAGGCAACCTTCTGCATACCAGCTGTTGTAAAACTACAATTCCCAGCATGCATACTTGCTCTGCTGTTCTTGAAACTCCCATGGAAGAGAATGGTACATGTTGGAAGTTGTAGTTTCACAGCAGCTGGAGTGCTGAAGGTTGCTGACCCCTGGTTTAGGATGTCATAAGAGCAGATAAGCACTTACAAAACAGTGGCTCTAATTCTGGCAGACATGGCCTAGTCACTTACCGTGTTTCTCCAAAAATAAGACCTACCCCGAAAATAAGCCCTAGCTACATTTTCCAGGTTTTTTGGAGTAGGCTTGAAATATAAGCCCTACTCCAAAAATAAGCCCTAGCTAATTTAACCCCTTCCCGACATCCGCCGTGCGATTACAGCAGATGCCGGGTCCTTAAAGATGGCGGCCGCTCTGCTGCAGAGCGGCCGGCCATACCGGGTCTCTGCGGAGACCTGGAGTTAATGCCCGCGATCAGTGTCTACCCTGATCGCGGGTATTGTTCAGCGTGGCTTCCCTTCCCTCCCACCAAAGTAGCAAAACCCGGAGTTAATGCCCGCGATCAGAATGGACTCTGACCGCGGGCATTGCTTAGTGTGACCTCCGCGCTTCCCCCCCTGTCCCCACCCCCTTTAGCTGCTATACCGGGTCTCCTTGTGCACTGGAGACCCGCAGTTAATGCCCGCGATCAGAGTCCACTGATCGCGGGCATTGTTAGGTCTGTCAGTCTGTGACCTCCCAAAGCAGAGTAACTATCCCCGGGGTCGGTCCCCACCGGCCAGTTGCAGGCCGGCTCCCGCGGGTGAGATCGCGGAAGCCGACCTGTTCCTTTGACAGCCGGGAGCGTTATGAAGGCTCCCAGGCCTGTCATAGGTATATTACTATTGAGGTCCAGCCTCATTAGTAATATAGATAATCTCCCATAGACTGCAATATGTTGTATTGCAGTCTATGGGATGATTGCAGGTTCAAGCCCCCTAGGAGGGGTTAATAGTAAAAAAAAAAAAAAAAATAAAAAGTTAATAAAAATATTTAAAAAAAAAACAAAATAAACGTTCAAGCCCCCTCCCACTTTCACTAGAATACATATAAAAATAAAATATTACTGTGAAACACATACACATTAGGTATCCCTGTGTCCGAAAACGCCCACTCTACAAACTTATAAAATTATTTTACCTCTATAGTGAATGCCGTAGCAAAAAAAAAAATGAAAGTGCCGAACTGCTGTTTTTTCGCTGTTTCACCTCTGATAAAAGTTGAAATAAAAAGCGATTAAATGTGTGATTGTTGTTCATTGAAAAAATTAAGACCTACCCCGAAAATAAGCCCTAGCACTTTTTTCAGAGCAAAAAATAATATAAGACCCTGTCTTATTTTCGGAGAAACACGGTATTACTGTTCGAGATATGCAACAGCCAGCTTCGTCTCTATATTTGCTGGATTGACTGCAGTTCACATTTATGACACTAGATGTAGCTGTTACTAAATGTTTATCTGTAGACACTCTGTACTTTGTTTTGATGCTGTGTATATACACATCCTGTATTGTTAGTGTGTGTGGTGTACTAGATCTGTTATTCACCATGTGAGGTGATCTTTCTCTTACTGCATTCATGTTTCACTAAAGTCTGTTCCTGTTATATACAAATGTCTATCTGGTTTTGACTCTGCCACATCCAGCAATCGCACTCTGCAACAATTACATGAGCTTACAAGTTAGTATTACATTTATAACTAAATGCACATTGCTCTTAAGGAATTTGGTCCCACTCACTTCTGCAGAACTGCTTTAACCTAAGTATATTGTTAGAATAATGGAAAACTAACAGAGGTTATCTGACATTGGACAAAATTTAGCCAAGAGGTGGAAAATGCTATTAAAAACAAAAGATCTATCAGTAGACTTGTAAATTCCCCATTGTTCCAGCACCATTGCTCCAGTTCTCCCAACCCTTTTTTTGTTTACTTGGCTGCAGAAATTACATCTACATGTGACTGCTGCAACTAATCCCTGGTACCAGTGCTGAAACCAAGGATTGACTGGTGCAGTGTTAATTGGGGGCATTGCTAGTGCAAAAGATCCAAGGGATAGACCCCACATCCTTTGTCTCTGAATGTCCCATAACCTCACAATTAACTGTATCGGCACACACCATTCCATTTTATTGCTGCAGTGGGGCATGAGAGTCTATGGATCCCTGCCTGCTGCTGAGGGTTGTCCAAAGACATCATTGTGCGGCATGAGCCCGGCCGCAGACAATTCAGAGAGGTGAGTAACACTGGTTTTTCAACTCCCCTGGGCCTCCGATCATTATACTCTGGGGTATGAAAAGACCCCAGAATCTAATAATAGTTCATGGGTGGTGTAACCCAAAAATTTAGGGTTCTGCCGAACCCAAAATTTTTGTAATATTTGCAACAAAAACCATAGGGGCCACAATGGGACATAATACTGTGTGGAGGGTCTGCTATGGAACAATGTAATGGGGGGCGTAAATGGAACAATGTGTAGGTCAGGAAAGGGGGCACTATGCCGTGTGGGGTTGGGGCCCACGTCAAAAATTTGCTATGGGGCCCAGTCTTTACTAGTTACACCCCTGTTTACCAGGGTAAGATACCAGGTAAGTAATGGGTGTTTTGTTTATTATTGCATTTCTTTCCCTCTCACTCTCACCTTGGTTAGAATTTGTCGAATGTTAAAGCAACCCCTTTAATATTTTTGACATGTTCTATGCACTTGTTTGGAGTGAAAGACAGGTCCCATTATATGTGATATAAAGCACATACTATTGCACTCTACAAGAGGAAGCTGGTATCACCTGATAGTTATGGTAGTAATACAGAATGCTTTGCTGACGCAAGTCCAGCTTAACCTGCTGTGAAGGATCTCGTCCTACCAGAACTCACTTCTGGCCTACCCGAGATCGCTTCGATTACCTCACACCCACTTTCCGTGAATGTGCTGGGTCAGAGGACAATACACAAGACGGGCCTTCTAAATTTTATATATTTATTAACCTCTAAATGGGTCGGCACTAGACACGTAACACATACATAGAATACATGCAGCGATTGGCAGGCAGATACAAGTGAAATACAGCATAACACGGTACATAAAATAAAAATGGGAATAACAGAAAGAAAAGAATATATATTACCAACACCAGCTTGTGATGGTTTCTCTGGTCTCTAGATGTTGAGCCAGGGCACTTATCTTATGAACATCCAGCAACAGATGATCCTAGCAGAGTAAAGGGCAGAAGACCTTCCGGAACAAGTAGTTGGTTCATTTCTCTGAGCCCATGTGCAGGCTCAGGGTACAGTCTTGGGCAAAGCATGTGTTGCCTACATGCGGTTACCCCTCGTTCAGGTTCACCACATGGCCTCCAGCCTCGCTGCTTAGGCAGCATGTCAACCACATGGTCATCACATGGTTGACTTTCCACAACTCTCTCTTCTAGGAATTGCACATCACTAAGGCCACCAGATAAAAGAGACTGGTTCAGCCTGGGCGGAGCCCTTTTGTCACCCCTGGTCTCCTCCCTGAGTGAGGTCACCAGAGGGAGGATCCCCGCCCCCTCTCTACATCTCTTAGAATTAATTTCCGGTATAATTCTATGCATGATGTGTATAGAGTCGGGCTGGTAGTATAATGGGGTTCCTGGCGAGATCCCCAATACATAGACTCCAAGATCGACACTCCATCTCCCTTTGGGTAAGGAGATCAGTGCCTGGACCTTTCCTGGGCTTTGAACTGTGACGTGTGTATCCTGAGCGTGCAGCTTGACCTGACACATCTGGGGAATTTATCGGGGCAACTGTAAGATGTTCCCCAGGCCAGATATTGTCATAAAACCATAATCACTTTGAAGTAACAATGGCGCCAGTGTGTCTATCAGTGATATGCGGATCGTTTGCATAACATATCCTGTCTAAATGAACCCCCGCTGGGTTAATGAGGGTTGCAGTCTTATGCTGATACAGGCTTTTGACCAAATGGCTGATTGCTTCAGGGACAGTACAATAGGCCTGTGCCAGAAAGTAGTCTGATCACATTCCATTTGCCCCACTAGCCTTGATCCTAGGCCCCAATCCCCACTGTGCAGTGATATAGACCAATATTAATATCATAAGAGTATACCTGCACCTAATATCATGACACCGGAAGGGTTTCCGTAGGTATAGTTGATATGCTGCAATGGTTTTGGAGATCACAGCATGTCTATTGCACATATTTTTCTGCAACGTGTGGAAGGAATTCACTAGACTTTGCAGGGACTGTAAAACGCCATGTTTTTTTCCACAGCGTTTTTGCCGTGGCCAAACCGCAGCGCGGCACTGACCTTAGGCTAAGGCCCCACGTTGTTGAAAAGCTGCTTTTTTGGTTGCAGATTTTGCTGCAGTTGTCTGAGCCAAGGCCAGGACTGAACTATTAACCGCTTGACACCACGAGCCTTCACACAGCTATCTTGGCAGAAAAGCTAAAATGAAAAAAAAAAACTAAAATAATCAATTTTCTTAACGCTTTGAGGACACAGGGTAGTTTGTACATTAATGCTTGTTGACTTGTTTACGCACGTAGGGATAACTAACATGTTTGTTTATTTTTGTTTACATTACATATTGTTTGAATATAAACTTTTTATTATTTGTTTATTTATTTTGTGTGTTTGGTTTTTTTTTTTCACTTTTTACATGTCCCACAAGGGGACTTGAATCTGGGATCTCAGATCCCCTGTGTAATGTCTTGCAATACATAGTACATTGCAGAACATTGTGCAGTAGTTCCTATGGGAACTATGCATAGACATTCAGAAGGCCGTGGGCCGGCCTACTGGCTGCCATGGCAACCCCTCGGCACACGCAATCTTATCATGGGGGGTCCAAGGAGTGACGGGGGGATATTGTCCCAGGCCCCCTGGATGCTGTGATCACAATTGATCACGGCATCCAGGGGTTTAATCCGCTGGAGTTGGAGTATCTTCCGACTCTGTCGACTGGTCCCGGCCCTCGGCTGTGTAACACAGCCAAGAGCAGAATGTAGTGCCGCAGGTACAGCTTCTGTGCTCGTGGCATTACAGCACCGTACTGTTACTGAGCTGAGTGTTAACTATATGCTCAGCTCAACTTAATAGTACGGCGCAGAGCGGGGAAGGGGTTAAAGATGTTATTCAGTTTTTTAAATGTGATGGCCTTTTGAATGCTTATATCTGGTTGTAAGGTGGTTCGCACTCAGAACCCTGTACTTTTCATATTGACTGTTCTGAGTATTCCAGGCAGGGCCGGCGTTAGGGGGGGGGCAAACTGGGCAATTGCCCAGGGCCCCGTCCCCAAAGGGGCCCCCGGGATCCGGAACCTGATGACTCCGGATCCCGGAGTCAGGCACGGACAAATCAATAACAGAAAGGGACCGCAGGGCCCCTTTCTGCGGTGAGTAAAAATAACAAACATTTTTACTCACCTGTCCTTGGCGTCCGACGTCATCTTCTGGCATTCCGGATATCACCGCTGAGGCCAAGCCTCAGCCGTAGTGATCACTTGGGGTGTGCTGACAGCGTGCCTCACGTAATCGCTGAGGCCCAATCACAGGCCTCAGCGGTGACGTCCACAATGCGTGACGTCAGCCGCAGAGAAGAAGAAGCCAGCGCCGGCGGGGATAGCAGAGCAGCGTGAGGAGACCCAGCAGAGGTAAGATAAGGTGAGTATAACTGTTTGTTATTTTCCCTCACCTCCCCCGGGCCTTCGATTATTATACTCTGGGGTCTGAAGAGACCCCAGAGTATAATATAGTAATAGCACTGTAGGGCCCCTGTGGAGCATTATACTGGGGGGCCCCTCTGGATAGCATATTATACTGGGGAAGGGGCCCTCTGGATAGCATGTTATATTCTGTGGGGCCTCTGTGGAAAATTATAATGTGGGGGGGGCTCTGGAGATAATGTTATATTAGTGGCGCCACTTTGGAGCATTATGCTCTCCAGAGGGGCCCCCCAGTATAATGCTCCACAGTGGCCCCACACAGTATAATATGATCTCCAGAGGGGCCCCCAGTATAATGCTCCAGAGTGGCCCCACAGAATAGAACATGCTCTGCAGAGCCCCCCCACTTTATAATACTCAATAGAGTATAGAATATAACATGAATAGAATATAACATGTTCTCCAGAGGACCTCCTCCCCAGTATAATGCTCCACAGTGGCCCCACACAGTTTAATATGCTCTCCAGAGCCCCCCATAGAATATAACATGTTCTCCAGAGGACCTCCTCCCCAGTATAATGCTCCACAGTGGCCCCACACAGTTTAATATGCTCTCCAGAGCCCCCCCCAGTATAATGCTCCACGGTTTCCCCACACAGTATAATATGCTCTGCCAGAGGGGCCCCCCAGTATATTATACTGTGCGGGGCCACTGTGGAGCATTATACTGGGAGGGGCTCTGGAGAGCATATTATACTGTTTTGGGCCGCTGTGGAGTATTATACTGGGGAATCCTCTCTGGGCAGTATATTATACTGTGTGGAGGCCATTTCTGGAGCATGTTATACTGAGTGGGGTCACTGTGGAGCATTATTCTGGGGGGGCCAACAGCAGAGCATATTATATTGCGTGGCACCATTGTGGGGCATTATTCGGGAGGACTAATGAGCATTATACTAGGGGGCCCTCTGGGGAGCATATTATACTGCGTGGGTCCTACTGTGGAACATTATACTGGGGGGGACTCTCTGGGGAGCATAATATATTGCGTGGGGCCGCTGTGGAGCAAAATACTGGAGGGGGCACTGTGGAGCATTATACTAGCGGGGCCGTCTGGGGAGCATATTATATTATGGGCCACTGTGGAGCTTTATACTGGGGGAAGGGACAGTGTGGGGAGCCTGTTACACTCCACAGTGGCCCCACACAGTATATTATATTGTGTGGGGCTTTTCGGGAGCATATGATACTCTGTGGGGCCATTGTAGAGCATTATACTGCGGGGGACTGTGGGGGACCACTGTGGAGCATTATACTCGGGGAACCCTTCTGGGGAGTATTTTATACTGTGTGGAGGTCATTATGGAGCATGTTATACTGTGTTAGGCCACTGGAGCATTATACTGGGGAGGCATTGTGGGGTGCATATTATACTGTATGGAGCATATTATATTGTGTGGGGCTGCTGGGGAGCATATTGCACTGGGGCCACTAAGGGGTAGTATACTGTGTGGGCCACTGTGGAGTATTATACTGTGTGGAGCCTTAAATACCATGTGGGGCCACTATGGGGGGCTCAGGGGAGCATTTTATACTCTGTGGGGTCCATGTGGAGCATTATATACCATGTGGGGAAACTGGAGGGCTCAGGAGAGCATTTTATACTGTGGAGCATTATATACCATGTTGGAGCATTATACTGTGGGGGGGGGGGGGCTCACAATTCCTGCTGGCAGCCCTGTGTGCTATGTCTGCATCACAGCTCCCTCACTATAATCTTGCACATACATGTAGTGCCCCATGGCCATGTCATTCCCCATACAGTACTGTGCATGAACTGGAGTTATTTTGGCCTGTACAGTACTATAGGCTGTCTATACTGGAAACATACTCAGTAACACCAGATAGTCAGCACATATGTAAGACATCAGTGAAGGAGCCGTGGTGTAGGCTATTAGCAGGAAGCTGTTGTGTGGGGCCCCAGAACAAGTTCCTCTGGTGGGCCTAAGGCCCTTCAGTCCGACACTGTATAACGGAGAACTATTATATATAAGGGTGGGTTACTATATATAATTGGGAAACTTAAGTATGAGGGGGCTATTATAAGGGGAACTATTATTTATAAGATGGGCTATTATTTATAAGGGGGGAACTATTATATATAAGGCATCCATTACAAGGGGGGAGCTATTATTTATAAGAGGGGAACTTTTTACAAGGGGGGTATAATTGTTAAGTGGGCTTATTTATAAAGGGGGCTATTAGTGATAATGGGGACTATTATTTATAAGGGTAACTATTATTTATGAGGGGGCTATTATTTATAAGGGAGCAGTATTATTTTTTACGGGGTGTCTGTTACTGATAAAGGGGAATATTACTGATACAGAGCACTATTTATCATTTATAAGGGAGCTATTACTGATAATGTGTAATATTATTTATAAGCAGGGACTATTGTTTATAAGGAGGCGCTATAATAACTGATGACTGGGTGCAAAAATCTATTAGGCGGTACAAAGGTGCTCATTTGAATTGATTGTGGTAAAATGGGGCTTGTTATTACTTTTTTGTTGGCAGAAAGGAGGCGTTATTATAGGGGTTGCCACTGGAAGACGATGGTGTTGTTTGTATATCAGCATTTGGGGCCCCGCTTTTAATTTTGCCCAGGGCCCCACTTTGTTTAAAACCGGCCCTGATTCCAGCATTGTCTCATTGAAAATCCACCATGCTCCCAAATATAAAGGTTTTAATTTTGCATCTCCCCTATCGACCATTAAACAATCATGTTGTGATAGCGCAGCTTCAACAATGCGATGGAAAAATTATTGGCTGGCCATACACTAGAGACTTCAGTTGTCCATTATCCTTATCCATTTTCTTTAAAGGGATTTTCCCACAAAGGTAAGTTATGGATGGATAGGGGATAGATATGGATAAGAGTAACTTGCAGATCAGTGGGGTTAAAGCTGCTCACACACCCACTGATCAGGAGAACGGAGGACTTTTGTCTCCCATTCTGAATGTAGAAGCGGTCCGGCAGTGAACGCAGTGAGGGTCTGAATGGTTGGACTTTCACTGATCTACAAGTTATCCCCTATCCTATGGGTAGGCGCAGAGGCGTAGCTAGCGGGGGGGCAGAGGGGGCTGACTTTTTGGGGTCCACCCCGGGGCCGCCATTAATACATCCTTTATTCCTAACAAGATCGGTGTCTGCAGACACCGATCTAGTTAAAACGTATCCTGCAACTTCACAGTATTGTAAACCGCAAGCTACATGAGGCTTGCGGTTTACAAGACCCCGAGCACAGACCAATGTCTGCTTCTCACACAGGCGGCGCGATGACATCACAACATCGTGCCGCCCGCGCTCAGACACAGACGTCCTGTGCGTGGACAGGGAGGAGGCGGCAGCTCTATTCATCAGCATCGCAGGTGTGTATGACTTTTTTTTTCTTTTTTTTAGCGCAGTTGTGGGTGTATTTACAGTGCTGGCCAAAAGTATTGGCACCCCTGCAATTCTGTCAGATAATACTCAATTTCTTCCAGAAAATGATTGCAATCACAAATGCTTTGGTAATAATATCTTCATTTATTTTGCTTGCAATGAAAAAACACAAAAGAGAATGAAAAAAAAGTCAAATCATTGATCATTTTACACAAAACTCCAAAAATGGGCCGGACAAAAGTATTGGCATCCTCAGCCTAATACTTGATAGCACAACCTTTAGACAAAATAACTGCGAACAACCGCTTCCGGTAACCATCAATGAGTTTCTTACAATGCTCTGCTGGAATTTTAGACCATTCTTCTTTGGCAAATTTCTCCAGGTCCCTGAGATTTGAAGGGTGCCTTCTCCAAACTGCCATTTTGAGATCTCTCCACAGGTGTTCTATGGGATTCAGGTCTGGACTCATTGCTGGCCACTTTAGAAGTCTCCAGTGCTTTCTCTCAAACCATTTTCTAGTGCTTTTTGAAGTGTGTTTTGGGTCATTATCCTGCTGGAAGACCCATGACCTCTGAGGGAGACCCAGCTTTCTCACACTGGGCCCTACATTATGCTGCAAAATTTGTTGGTAGTCTTCAGACTTCATAATGCCATGCACACGGTCAAGCAGTCCAGTGCCAGAGGCAGCAAAGCAACCCCAAAACATCAGGGAACCTCCGCCATGTTTGACTGTAGGGACCGTGTTCTTTTCTTTGAAGGCCTCTTTTTTTTTTTCCTGTAAACTCTATGTTGATGCCTTTTCCCAAAAAGCTCTACTTTTGTCTCATCTGACCAGAGAACATTCTTCCAAAAAGTTTTTGGCTTTCTCAGGTAAGTTTTGGCAAACTCCAGCCTGGCTTTTTTATGTCTCTGGGTCAGAAGTGCGGTCTTCCTGGGTATCCTACCATAGAGTCCCTTTTCATTCACACATCGACGGATAGTACGGGTTGACACTGTTGTACCCACGGACTGCAGGGCAGCTAGAACTTGTTTGGATGTTAGTCGAGGTTCTTTAGCCACCATCCGCACAATCTTTCGTTGAAATCTCTCGTCAATTTTTCTTTTCCGTCCACATCTAGGGAGGTTAGCCACAGTGCCATGGGCTTTAAACTTCTTGATGACACTGCGCACGGTAGACACAGGAACATTCAGGTCTTTGGAGATGGACTTGTAGCCTTGAGATTGCTCATGCTTCCTCACAATTTTGCTTCTCAAGTCCTCAGACAGTTCTTTGGTCTTCTTTCTTTTCTCCATGCTCAATGTGGTACACACAAGGACACAGGACAGAGGTTGAGTCAACTTTAATCCATTTCAACTGGCTGCAAGTGTGATTTAGTTATTGCCACCACCTGTTATGTGCCACAGGTAAGTAACAGGTGCTGTTAATTACACAAATTAGAGAAGCATCACATGATTTTTCAAAGGGTGCCAATACTTTTGTCCACACCCCTTTTTTATGTTTGGTGTGGAATTATATCCAATTTGGCTTTTTGACAATTCTTTTTGTGGTTTTCCATTGACGACAAATTAAATGAAGATATTATTACCAAAGCATTTGTGATTGCAATCATTTTCTGGAAGAAATTGAGTATTATCTGACAGAATTGCAGGGGTGCCAATACTTTTGGCCATCACTGTATAGCATAAGGGGTGGATAGGAGGGGGAAATATAACTATAAAGGGAGGATTCATTAGGGGGTGTGTGGGGGGGGGTTTTTTTTTGGGGGTTTTTGGGGGGGTTTTCCCCCTTTTTCCCCCCCCCCCCCCCCCCCCCGCGGGGGGGGGCATTATGTTGATGGGGGGGGACATTTATATAAGGGTTATATTGGGGTTATCTTTCCTATGAATACAAGGGGGAGGTTAAAAAAAAAAAAAAAAAAAAAAAAATTTATATAAGGGGCCATTAGGGGGCATCATTTATATTAGGAGGCATTATGAACATAAGGGGGTGGTCATTGATATAAGGGTGCATTAGAGGTGCAGTATTTATGTCAGGGGTAATCAGGGGCATAATATGAGGGGCAATTAATTTTATGAAAGTGGCACTTGGGCTTTAGTAAGACTAAGGCCCCACGTAGCGGGCTGCAGGAAAAACCATGGCGGTAACATTGTGGTTTTTCCCGCAGCACTTTTCACAGGAGGTCCGAGGAGGTTTCCCCGGTTTTCCCCGCAATGGTTTTGGAAATCGCAGTGCGTCTGCTGCATGTATTTTTCCGCAATGTGAGGATGGGATTTGCTAGAATGCCACGGTTTTTTTCTGTGGGTTTTTGCCACATGGGGCCCCCATCCCATTATCACTTTGCAATACAATATGCGCAGCAGATACTCTTCAATTTCCAAAACAGTCGCAATTTTGGAAATCGCAGCATGTTAATTATACCTATGGAAATGCCAGCGATTTCCCCATAGATATAATTGAAGCAGAAAGTCCACAGAGGAAACCTCTGCAAACATTCTTTGCAAAGTGCTGCAGGAAGAACCACGATGCGTCGCCGCCGCGGTTTTTCCACAGCTGTTTTTTGCTGCGGGATGCCACGTGGGGCCTTGGCCTTAAGGCGTTTTCCAGCTCATTTTTATTGATGATCTATCCTCAGAATAAATCATCAATAGGAGATAAGTGATTCCCCACTGATCAGCTGTATGAAGGGGCTATGGCGTCTGTTTATATCATGCGTTGTCTGTTTATAGTGACTGTGTGATGTAATTACAGCCTTGTCACATAGACGTGTATAGGATGAGGCTGTAGTTACATTACATGGCCACTATGAGATGAATAACACTATGTAAACAGAGAAGGTGTCACGGCGCTTACACAGGTACCATGGTTCATTCAAACAGCTGATCCTCGGGGTCCCGGGTATTGGAACCCCAATAATTTTTTTTTCCCTTGTTTTTTTTTTTTTCTTTTTAATTAGGAAACACCTGGGGCATTATTAATAAGGGGCGATATTTAAAGGGGTGCACAGGGAAGTTATTAATGTAAAGATGCACTTGGGGGTATTATTCATTATGGGGGGTTATATTATATATTTTATAATTGGGGGTAGCAGCAGGATGGGGGCTTTGTGTAGGTGAGGACAATATGGGTCAGGTGCCTGGAAAAGTAAGGAGCCAAAGATGTCTGTGTTGCAAACTTTACAGAGACTGGAAGAAGTGGTCATGGCTGTTCAGATAAAAGAGACGGGGATTGTGAACGATTAGTCAGAGACGTCACCGGTAAGTCACTAAATGTTACTGCCCTGTATTCACCTAAATCGACTGCAGAGCCCTGTGTAGAGACGCTATATACCACTATACGCTCACCATATATTCATAGTATCGGTATACGAACATGTCCAAGTTGGGGGCCCACTTGGACATGTTCACCCCCTCTGTGCTGAACCCCTACCAACGCCTCTGGGTTGCTTTTGTGGGGAAACCCCTACAGGGGATGACCTGTAAAAGTTCATTTTTTGGATAGCAATGTGATCATTGAACATGAGAAGCTACAGACCTCCTCCTTGGACTGGACCTAGTGGTGTGCACAACTGTCATTTAGCATGAACAAGTTTCCAAATATTGGCAACAGTCAATCATACATGCTGGAATCTTTTTTTTTTCTTCAGATATCTGTTCTTGGCAATACCTCATGGTCTTTCATGTTAATGGGAACATGGTTGATCGATGGCTGTATGGGGTTAAAATCTGTCATTTCAGTCAATAAAAATCATTAGTGAATGGCCAGGTAAGACTGGAGTATACCCTGGAGTATACCCAGAGACAAACCCTCTGTGATGTACAGAAGTAGCATAGCTGATGAGAGTCACAAAATTGAATTCACACACATATACACACATGTAACCTCACCACATACCACGTGTGAAACGCACCCCAACGCATTACAAAATTATTTGGTGATACATCTAGGGTCTATTTATTTACTGGTATACATCGGGTCTATTTGCCTATGCCCTGTATTTTTACTGTACCACTATGGTTTAGAATGTCTTCCCTTTTTGAAAATATGTTTGCAATTACCTCTATATTTTTCCTATCTCCTTTGGAGTAGTTTTTGCTTTGAATCACAGAACGTGCTTATGCTTTAGAGTCCTGGTACTTATTGTAAACTTCCATTTTTTGACCCAATTGTTAGTATTATTGGCGGTATTTTTAACCCTTTGTAATAACTGTATATGTACCTCTGCCACTATGTCATGACTTAATGTGGATACATTTCTTCATTCCCTCTATATTTACAGTGCCTTGCGAAAGTATTCGGCACCCTTGAACTTTTCAACCTTTTGCCACATTTCAGGCTTCAAACATAAAGATATAAAATTTTAATTTTTTGGTGAAGACTCAACAACAAGTGGGACACAATTGTGAAGTGGAACGAAATTTACTGGTTATTTTAAACTTTTGTAAAAAATAAAAAACTGAAAAGTGGGGCGTGCAATATTATTCGGCCCCTTTACTTTCAGTGCAGCAAACTCACTCCAGAAGTTCAGTGAGGATCTCTGAATGATCCAATGTTGTCCCAAATGACTGATGATGATAAATATAATCCACCTGTGTGTAATCAAGTCTCAGTATAAATGCACCTGCTCTGGGATAGTCTCGGGGTTCTGTTTAAAGCGCAGAGAGCATCATGAAGACTAAGGAACACACCAGGCAGGTCCGTGATACTGTTGTGGAGAAGTTTAAAGCCGGATTTGGATACAAAAAGAATTCCCAAACTTTAAACATCCCAAGGAGCACTGTGCAAGCGATCATATTGAAATGGAAGGAGTATCAGACCACTGCAAATCTACCAAGACCCGGCCGTCCCTCTAAACATTCATCTCAAACAAGGAGAAGACTGATCAGAGATGCAGCCAAGAGGCCCATGACCACTCTGGATGAACTGCAGAGATCTACAGCTGAGGTGGAAGAGTCTGTCCATAGGACAACAATCAGTCGTACACTGCAGAAATCTGACCTTTATGGAAGAGTGGCAAGAAGAAAGCCATTTCTCAAAGATATCCATAAAAAGTCTTGTTTAAAGTTTGCCATAAGCCACCTGGGAGACACACCAAACATGTGGAAGAAGGTGCTCTGGTCAGATGAAACCAAAATCGAACTTTTTGGCCACAATGCAAAACAATATGTTTGGCGTAAAAGCAACGCAGCTCATCACCCTGAACACACCATCCTCACTGTCAAACATGGTGGGGGCAGCATTATGGTTTGGGCCTGCTTTTCTTCAGCAGGGATAGGGAAGATGGTTAAAATTGATGGGAAGATGGATGGAGCCAAATACAGGACCATTCTGGAAGAAAACCTGTTGGAGTCTGCAAAAGACCTGAGACTGGGACGGAGATTTATCTTCCAACAAGACAATGATCCCAAACATAAAGCCAAATCTACAATGGAATGGTTCACAAATAAACGTATCCAGGTGTTAGAATGGCCAAGTCAAAGTCCAGACCTGAATCCAATCGAGAATCTGTGGAAAGAGCTGAAAATTGCTGTTCACAAACGCTCTCCATCCAACCTCACTGAGCTCCAGCTGTTTTCCAAGGAAGAATGGGCAAGAATTTCAGTCTCTCGATGTGCAAAACTGATAGAGACATACCCCAAGCGACTTGCAGCTATAATCGCAGCAAAAGGTGGCGCTACAAAGTATTAACTTAAGGGTGCCAAATAATTTGGCACACCCCACTTTTCAGTTTTTTTATTTTTTACAAAAGTTTAAAATAACCAATAAATTTCGTTCCACTTCACGATTGTGTCCCACTTGTTGATTCTTCACCAAAAAATTAAATTTTTATATCCTTATGTTTGAAGCCTGAAAGGCAAAAGGTTGAAAAGTTCAAGGGGGTCGAATACTTTTGCAAGGCACTGTATGTTTTGCCCTTTTTATTTTTTGGATTTAATAAATTGTAGATTTTTTATCATAATTTTCTCTGTGTGGAATTTCTTTGTTTATTTATTGTATTTCGGTTCCATACTTTCTCTATATTCTTAGGATTAGCCCAATTTGTTTTTACAGTTGAAAAAGGGCAGTCTCCTGAAAACTAATGTAATTTATCATTATCATTTATCACTTGGCGCAACTCCTGTGATATTGTGACTTTTTTAGGCGCAATAAGTGTATAATTTGATTTATTAGAGATTTACAGCATGGTTGGAGTGAAGGGATTTTGCACACAGAAATGCAACTTTATTATTAACTGCAATTTTTTAATTGGACTCATTTCTCAGCGCCATGTAGGCTACACCCACTTTTATAAGAAATTGTGCTTAATACAAGATAGGGAGAAATCTGTAAGAAAATGATGCAAAAGGTGATGAATGTGGCTAATCGTTATTATAAATAAAATTAGGTGCAAATGATGTCAATTTTTTTATGCAAACCATCTGATGAATTCTCCCATCCCCCATGGTGTGGTGACCCCTGCCTAGTTTTAGTTGGACAGAAGTGGTTATGAATCTGATATCTTTGCGGCCTCCAAATACTTGGAAATTTCTGTGGTGTATTAAGGGAAAAAAATTATTGATAAAACCAAACCACAGAATTGGCTGCTAAAGGAGGAGAGCTGAAGTAGAGTAAGTTGCAGAGGCTTGTTTTTAGTGAAGATAAGAAATAACAATAAGTGCCCCAAAATGGACAACTTTTCCCCGCAGAGCCACTAGGGGGGCATTAGCATAGTCCTATAGCTATATTTTTATATTATTCTTCTCCAACATAATTATATTATTTGTCAGATACACACTCTACAATACACACTCGCATATTCTAGAAGAAAAATTAATTCCTGGCACATTTTCTGCTTTTCCACAGTTATCAACTTCAATTATTGCACAAACCACTACTTTTTGTTATTATTTGTTTTTTACATGTATTTCTTGGGAATAATGAAAGAGCCAATACCACATAATAAAGCGTCCTGCCACAAACATCCTCTTTCTGGTATTTTTTATATTGTCTGTAGATGGGACAGCTGATTGGAGACAGAAGATGCATTGAAATAGTTGATTTTGCTATTTTTAATGTATTTTTTGGCTTTTTAATCTTCCTACTAATGCAGAGAATTATCCATATTTATGAAACAACCACATTTTATATCAACAGAATATATCGATTTTTGTGCATATGAGGTCATTTTTTTATGCTTTGTTAGAGACTCACAGGGGTGAGACATAGAATTTAATCCTGTGGATTTTTCCCTCTACATAGCAATAGGTGGAATCTGTAGCAAATATGTGCCGTATAGGTGCAAGTCCCTTCTACTAGCCAGCATGGGGTATTTGTGAGTTGAGCTTCTTCAGGTTAAGGCCCTACGTAGTGGGCCACAGCAAAAAGCGCTGCAGGAAAAACAGCGGCAGCAATGTATGGCGTTTTTTCCCACAGTGCTTTTCACAAAAAGTCTGCAGAGTTTTCTTCTGCGGATTTTCTGCTTCCATTATACCTATAAGGAAACCACCGACGTTTCCATAGGTATAATTGGCATGCTGCGAGTTCCAAAATTGCGTATTTTTCCGCAATGTGATTGCAATGTGATTCGCTAGAACCCCATCGACTTTGCAGGGACTGTAAAAAGTCACTTTTTTCTTTGGCAGCATTTACACTGCAGCCAAACGGTGGCGTTTATGCCATGTGGATTCCTAATCTCAGAGTATGTTTTGCAGTACTACATTTGTGCATGCGCTGACAGCCCCTTTTAAGATATCAGTTGACCTCAAGATGAGCTGCTCCATGAAATATAGTTGCCTTGATGGACAAAGACAGCCCCTTTAATGAAAATACAAGTCCATCTGTTTCCTTTAATAAATCATGTGTCATATGTGCATTTGCTGTCATCAATCTACATTAATTCCAGAATGTCTTTTCTTAGTGACCAGTTTTCTATTGATGGTCAGTGAAAACAACCCAGGAAATAATATTAACTAACAGATATTCACAGAATAATAATTAAAGCAATTGTTCAGAGAAATCATTAAAATAAGCCAGAATAGGTTAAAAATAAAAAAAATAAGAAGTACTCATCTAACCCATACCCTGCATCTACCAAGGTCCAACTGTTCTCTATTTCCTGGCCCCATCTCAACATGTAGGACAAGGCTAGAAATACCCACTCAGGCTAGGTTAACACTTGCGCTGGGAGTGCCTGTCCGCTTAAACAGCAGTTATCTGTGGACCCCATAGACTATACGGAGACTCCCACGCAGATGTGGCCCTAGCCTTAGTCATTCACGCTTCACACATTCAACCCCTTTTAATGCAGAATGTTATTTGTTACTGAATACTGTGAGTATGACATGAATTCCTCAAATATACCAATCCCTTTATAAACACAAGTATATTTTTTAGATCATTTGTCAATGATCCTTCAGAGCCCTTCTCTGTCACAAAAACTTTTTCCAGAGTTTTAAAATGGCTAGGATTTAAGACATTTTCAGTGTTTTTTTTCTGTTTTTATTTATTTTTTATTTTTATATAGTAGCCTATGTGAAAAACACCAAAAAAAGTCATACACAGAGCATTCTGACCACCTTCCAACTTATCATAAACCAAAAAGGAAAGGAATGTAGACTTCAATGTTTTGCTTCGAACTTTAAAGTAACATCTACAGTACGTGTGAATTCAACCTTAAAGCAAACCTAAACCTTCAGGCTAAGGCCCCACGTGGCGTCCCACAGCAAAAAAGCGCTGCAGGAAAAACCATGGCAGGAACGCATCGCGGTTCTTCCCGCAGCGCTTTAGACATAAAGTTCGCAGAGATTTCCTCTGTGGATTTTCTGTTTTTATACCTATGGGGAAACCGCCGGCGTTTCCGTAGGTATAATTGACATGCTGCGATTTCCAAAACGTGCGGGTTTTGGAAATCGCCATGTGTCCGCAGCGCGGTTTTTGCCACAAAATGGGCATGTGATTTGCTAGAATCCCATCCACTTTGCTCTCACTGTAAAACGCTTCGATTTTTTTCTGCGGCGTTTACACCACGTGGGGCCCCAGCTGCAAACAAGGTTTACTTTTCTAACAGTATTTCTGACATCAATAAATATTACAATATACTTTATGAACAGATTTTTCGCTCTTGTCTGTGAAATTCTGCACAGAAACCCACTTCTGTATTCTTTTATATGTTTTATAATTGCTGAGATGTAACTATTTAATGTAAGCCCCCTCCCCTAAACTCATTTCTCATGCTTTTTTAGAGCCTGTACACACCTGTACACCAGTGAGAGAAACATGGCAAAGAATACAGAAGAGGCAAGAAGTTGATTTCAGTGCAGGATTTCACAGTAAGGAGCCAAAATCCATTAATAAAGCATATAACAATATTTATTAAGGTCACAAATGCTGCCAGAAAATCAAAAGTTGAAAGTTTAGTTACACTTTAAGGCTGAGGCCCCACGTTGTGGAAACACAGCTTTTTTTGTTGCAGATTTTGTTGTTGAGTCAAAGACACATGTGTAATTTAGTAGAAGGGAAAAGTATAAGAGCTTCCTTTTTATTTCCCTTCCTTTTTGAAGTCACTTCTGGCTTAGGCTCAGAAAACCACAGTAAAATCTGCAACCAAAAATTCAGCTTTTCTGCCTAAGACTAAGGCCCCACGTTGTGTCCCACAGCTAAAAAAAACACTGCGGGAAAAAAAACGCAGTGAAAACACAATGTGGGTTTTTTTTAAGCATTTTTCATTGCATTTTTGCATGCGTTTTTCTCCCCTTATTAAATCTATGTGGAAAACACTTGCATTTCCACAGTTAAAATTGACACGCTGTTCTTTTCAGCCAGAATCTCATTCACTTTACTGGTACTGTAAAACGCAGTGTTTTTTCTGCTGCGTTTCCGCATCAGCCAAAAGCGCTGCATTTCTTGAACGTGGGGCCTTAGCCTAAGATGCATTTTAATTTCTTAAATTTCTTTATAAAGGTAATTATTTTAAACTTACACAATAAAGCTCCCAATAAAAAAGTCAGCACCTTAAAATCATCCATCAACACCAAACAAAAAGACAAAAATATTTTTTTTCCATTTTTTATATTTACTGTATTTTCACTGCCATTGTTTAAAATAGACAGACGGTAAAATAATAGTCCATATCCAATGTGAGACATAACGGTTGCAATGAGAATGACGTTTATGAGACCACTGTCTGTAATAAATGAAGGTTTTGGCCAGGAAAGTAGGAGGCTCATATTTTAACTGGAATTCATAGATGTGTTGGTGACCATTTTGGATACTACATCTTGTACAATATAACCTGCAGCAAGCAGGGATCATATTTCTTTTGAATAGTTTGGCCTCTTAACTCAGTCTCCGCAGATAAAACATTTTGGCAAACTGTAATATAAATTTCCTAGAAATAAATTGCTTCAGTGTAAAAATGGCAAGTTATGTGTGATAAAATTTCTTTATAAGTAATTGGCTGTTTATATCATAATGAATATGCTTCAATATTGTTTTCTTTGGCAAATAAATTCTAAAATACAAAAATAATAAAATGCAAGTATCTTGTACAAAAATACAAATGTTTTCAAAAGCTTTTACAAAAATATTCCATTGAATAAAAACTATAAACCTGTATTATTCTTCTCCTATAACTGGTTTAGTTATATAACACTGTTTGAGCAAAACCGGTAGACCTATATCCAAAATATATCCAAACAGTATATTCTAGATGATACTGCATAGGTATGAAAAATTGTATCAATATTTCCCATGTTGACATTTATATTTCTTTGTTACATCACTAGCTCTAAGTTAATAGTCAATGTTCAGTCGGCAGCAAAGTTCATGGAAAAATACATAGCAAGAAACGCGTTGCTGAACTTTTTGTTGGCCCAGATTCAGTGCTTCATTGATATTGTGGGTACAATGTGATCCAGTTCCGCTTCATGTTTTCCTTCAATAGGAAAGTAGTTTAATATTCCATGTCCATGAAAACATCCTAGTCTAGGAGACATCTGATGCCTGACCTTGAAGAAAATACTGGTATTAGTGATTTTATTCATCCAAGACAAACACATTTTAAGAAATTATGTGAAGTGGTCAGCCAGACCATGTCAGGAATATTAGAACTATAGTTCTAAAGGTTGATGGGAGGTTGGAATATAGGCGAAAAAGTTTATCATCTTTACTTCCACATATTAAAACCCTTATATAGTTGGAGGTATATGTACTACCTCCTGAATAAGTGATAAATGTGTGACTATTGGAGACCCCTACTGTACGATGGGTTATCCCTAGCCCACTTTGCATCACGCAGTAAGGAGGACTATGAAGAGAGTTGAGCATGCATGGTACCGTTCTATTCATTGTCTACAGGACTGATGGTGTTCCTCACAGCGCCTGTTTGACCACTACTCCATGCAAGCTCCGCTTCACTGAGGATTCCCATTCTAGTGATCACCTGTGCATAAGCCCCAGCGATCAGACATTTATCACATATCCTCTTTTAAAATAGTTAACCTCCATGTGTGCCAGGAATGTGTTGAAAGGTTTGGAGGAAACTGGCTGATGGAGAACCCTAACTATTACCATCTTTTGTCAAAATGCTTCAAGCACTGATAACTGTTGTTCATCCATTCATGCACTAAAGTTATTATATTAACAAGTTAACTGCAATTTCACCACCGTAATTATAATTATGCAGGAAAATCTTTCTGGATAAGAAAGTATCTGAGCCATTTTACCTTTGTCCATGTCTTTTTCGCAGATAAAGTTATTAAAATCTTCACAATGGAAATCATTCCACAAGCCTGAATATATTATCCCTGCACAGTCTTCTCCAGGTCCCATTTCAGGGGTCCAGTTGTCAGGTTGACCAGGTTTCCAGTTTCTGTAATTTACATTATGATAGGTGTATTAGTGAAGCACAGCTGAACTAGCTGTGCAGGAAAAAAATGGTTCCTTTTCAGCAGCAGACAACCAGTCTAAGCCATTGTATCTACATGGGAAGAAATAGCTTAAAGGGGTTGTCCACTTTCAGACCAATATTGAAAGACAAATTTTCTGTATTAATCCCTCGTGGTTTTCTAGATCTCTGCTTGCTGTCATTCATTCTGCTTACTCCCAGTGGATAAAAATCAGTCCATGGTCATGTGATATACAGTCCATGGTTATGTGATATACAGTCCATGGTCATGTGATCTATGGCCCATGGTCATGTGATGAACACACAGGTGCATAACTCGTTATAGTCACAGCACAGTAATCAGACATCTGTCTTGTAACGAGCTGTGCACCTGTGTGCTCATCACATGACCATGGGCCATAGATCACATGACCATGGTCTGATTTTTATCCAGAATGAAGACAGCAGAATGAATGGCAGCAAGCAGAGATCTAGAAAACTGTGAGGAATTGATACAGAAAGTAAATTGGAAAATTGTACAACTTTTCATTATACTAACAATAACATTGGTCTCTCAATATTGGTCTGAATGTGACCAACCCCTTTAAGCTAAGGCCCCACAAAGCAGGCCACAGCCAAAAAGCGCTGCTGGAAATACCACAGCAGACACACATCACAGTTTTTCCCACAGCGCTTTTCACAGAAAGTCCGCAGAGTTTACCTCTGTGGAATTTCTGCTTCAATTATACCTATAGGGAAAACGCCAGCGTTTCCATAGATATAATTGACATGCTGCGATTTACAAAAACGTGACGGTTTTGGAAATCACAGCATGCCCGCTGCAGAAATTTTTCTGCAATGTAGCGAATTTCATCCACTTTTGCAGTTATTGTAAAACGCTGCGGTTTTTGCCGCCACGTTTATGCTGCGGCAAAGTCGTGGCATTTACGCTACGTGGGGCCCTGGTTTTACAATGAGCTTGACATTACACTGCTAGCACCATCATATACTGTATACATGTTTGAAGGATGTGCTCCGTTTTTTACATACGTGAAAGTTGGAATGGTACCATCCAGCCACTTCCATACATTCTCCATTTCTGTGTCAGTAAGCCCAATCCAAAAGTTGCCTCTTCCGTTTGTCTGCTTCTTAATGAACATCTATTGAGGCGAAACACAGAAGTGAGACACCGGAATTATATTTTCTGAACCGTAAATTCATTAATTCAGAATCAGAAGATCACAATGTCAGACTCGTTGACCTGGATTAATCGGATCTCTTCATCATAATACACTGTTATAACCATGTAAAAAAAAGCTTTTAGGCTAAGGCCCCATGTTGCGGAAAAACAGTTTTTTTGTGGCTCTTACACTTCTCCATTCTGCCCAACCACACCTGGCTTTGGCTTAAAAAACCGCAGCAAAATCTGCAACAACAAAAAGCTCTTCCGCAACGGGAGGCCTTAGCCACAAGGTTAGTTTCACACTGTAGGAGTGTGTTCAGATGTAGTGGATACAGCATTTTAGAATCCTGGATTTTTTTAATGCAAACCTGTCAAATCCACAGTGAAAATCCACAACATTTCCACAACATAATGAGCATAGAGTTCATAATTGCTTCTTGAGGGGAGACTTGGTTGTCCAGACAATACTAAAACCTTACCATATTGTGACCAAATGAAACAGATCTAAAAATATAACTTATATTTGTATCATGTACAAATAGCTTGTGTCCACAACAGAGAGTGTTCCATTTGTATCCATCTGTTTTACAGGTGAATCTCAATAAATTAGAATATATTTGAAACGTTCATTCATTTCAGTAATTCAGTAATACAATTCATAATCAGCGTCTTCCATGATTGTGTGTCCTACTGAACCAGACTGAGAGACCATTTAAAGGCTTAGGAAACGTTGGCAGGTGACACACTGAATTTACAATACTGAACTTTTTTACAATATTCTAATTTTCTTAGATTTGGGTTTTCATTAGCTGTAATCCATAATCAACATTTACAGAAATAAAACACTTGAACTAGAACACTTTGTTGCAAAGAATCTAGAAAATATAGGAGGTCACTTTTTTAATTTAATTACTGAAATAAATAAACGTTTCAAAGATTTTCTAATTTATTGAGATGCACCTGTAAGTCCCTTGCAGACGACCATATGAATGGTCAGTGTGCTATCCGGGTTTTTCCTGGATAGCACACTGACCCATTCATTTCTATGGGTCCATACACATGACTGTCTGATTTTGCGGCCGCGATTCTGCGGTTCCTATTCATTGAATGAAAGGGGCCGCGGAAGCACGGCCAGTGCATGATTGGCACATGGATGACATCCGTGTGTCGCCCATGCACCACCCATGCTGTTCATTCACGGCCGACGATGTGCAACCTGGCTTACTGTCTGTTGCACTGATCCTCTGACAGATCAGAACAACAGACAAACAACATTAGTGTGAAACTTTCCTTAATATTAAAGAGAATGTCTAGTCTTATGTAAATGAAAGTTAAAGGGTGTTTTCCTGCTTTACATAAATAAACTTAAAAGGCTATGGAGTCTTTCAACATGATTTATGCTTAATTCATGCAAGTGGTCACTTTAAAATAAAAAACTGTTTTAGGCTAAAGCCCCATGTAGTGTCCCATGGCAAAAATGCGCTGCAAGAAAAATTGCAGCCACAAGGCATCCAGGTTTTTTGTGCAGCGCTTTTCACAGAAAGTTGGCACTTTCTGTTTCAATTACACCTATAGAGAAACTGCTGGCGTTTCCGTAGGTATAATTGACATGCTGCGATTTCCAAAACCACAACGGTTTAGGAAATCGCAGCGTGTTTGCTGTGTGTGTATTTTACCACACTGTGGTAGAATCCCATTCACTACACAGTGACTGTAAAAAGCTGCTTTTTTTTTTTTACGACACGTGGCACCCTGGTCTTAGTCTGGGGCCCCATGTATACCTACGGAAATGCTGGCGGTTTCTGTATAGGTATAATAGAAGCAGAAAGTCTGCAGAAGAAAACTCTGAGGACTTTCTATGAAAAGTGCTGTAGGAAAAACTGTGATGCGTTTCCATCCGGAAAAAAACAAAAAACGCTGTGTTTTACAATACCAGAAAAGTGAATGAGATTTCATTAATCTCATCCTCACATTGTGGAAAAATAAACATAAATAAACTTAAAAGCCTATGGACTCCTTCAGTATGATTTATGCTGTATGCAGTGGTCAAAATAAAACAAATTGCAATTTGCATAACTTTTTCAGACCCCTGGATATGCAGTTTGTACCCTAGTTTCAAACCCCATTTATGTGGTCATGTGCCCCCCAGTAACACATGCAGGGTGTGAGGTCTGAGTGTCCAGGATGCTGCTGAACTCATCTAATAGCACAACTTCATTCCTGTACATTGTTTTTCTCTTCTAGTACAGCCCCTGAGCAATCTCCTCTAAGCTGTGCTCCTTGTGTGACCTATTCCCTCTATTCCTCCCTCTTAGTACTGTGATACAGAGAGGGAAGAATTAAAATGTAATTTATATTATTTAGAAAGCTTTTTATTACAATTTCTAAGCTCAATTTACATAAGACAGCTCCTTTACTGTGACACCCTTTAATCTATACACTTTACACTGTGTCACTTCTTCTTTTCCTGCATTCTCCAATTTGAAGCCTACACAATTGGAGCAGACAGTAGACATCATAAAAAAGACCTATATAAAGCATTGAAAGTAAATTCTTATCTATATGCACCTGTTCTTCTTTGCTTTCTATGATAAGTAACTTAGCTCCTTTTTCTTCACAGAACAGCTTAGCATCATCAAACATATCTTTTCCACTTGAGAAGTAGTAGCATTTGTCAGTAAAATTGGTCCATTCAAAAGGACATCCTAAAAAAGACATCATACATATTTATTTGGACTGATCTCTATGTGACTCCTGCAGTTTCAGCATTTTATACATAAACTGTATAAATACATTGCTAATGTTTGTACCATTCTGCCACTCAATTTCGGTAACTCTGTATAGGTGGGTTAATAAGAAAAACGCCTAGAATATAATGTTACATATAAGTTACATATATATGGTTCTTACATTGTCTATGTAAGCCGTAAAACCATTCAACAAGTGAAATAACATGATAAAACCATATAGAATAAATGTAAAAATTAGGTGGAAACCGAAAAGCTATAATGCTGGCCATACATAAGCTCTGAGGGATGTTTATTTACCCAAGAATGATCAGGGGACTAAAATCTCCTCATCTGCCATCAGGGGACAGTTGGGTGGCCCACATTTATATTATGATATGTTCCGTTTCAGTTCTTCTGGTCCAACAGAAAATGGACAAAATGACAGATGACAGACACAAGGGACCTCATTGACTATCACCGTTGGGTGTCTGCTGGATGTCAATTTTTTAACTGAAATCACTTGATGAAAAAGTTGGCCTTGCAGCACTTTTGTGTCTGGCAATTTATGTTGGATCTGCACCGACTGGACACAAAGCACAAACATGAATTTAGCAGTAGATGGCTGATGGTGCTGCCAAAATCATCAGCTTTGATCAACAGTCATCTAATGCATTTGGCCTGTTTAAGAATTTAAACTGATTCCTAAATCTGGCTAAAAACATTACATAGATGATGGTAGATTTGCTGGAATGTGCATGGAGGTAGATTTACTGTCCAATGACATCTGTTGTCAGATGAATCAAGGATTACATATGTTATACTCAATACTTTTTTTCTTAACCCATTAGTGATCAACATATAAACTTTCTATGTTGGTCACTAATGGGCCTTTTTCTGATGCAATTGACTTTCTACATCAATTGTGCCAGAATAGTGCAGGGACACCTGTGCTGTCTGAAGTGGGTGCCCACAGTTGTGTACTCATAGCCGGGCACCTGCTCCTAACACCCAGGATTGGAAAACAGCTGATCCCAGGTATTCAAGCCTTTAGATGCTAAGATCAATAATGACCAAGAGTTCCCTCTAGGCATTGGAATCCCTGGAAATTTGATTGCAGGGGTCCAATGCCCTTACATGGATTGCAGGGGTCCGATGCCCTTTTGTATATTCCCATTAGGTTGTACCAAAGCTTCATAAAAAGTGATCAAAATGTGTTATGTCCCCCAAAATGGCATCAATAAAATCATCAGGTCTTCCCACCAAAAATAAGTCCCAACACAATTCCGTTGACAAAAAACGGAATGAAGTTATACTGTAGGCCTTGGAATGTGCTGATAGGAAAAAAATGTTATTACAAAAAAGGGTTTCACTTTCCAAAAATAGTAAAATTTAAAAATCTATGCAAATTTGGTATCAATGTATCAACTGGGGGAATAAATTTAACTGGTTATTTAAGCTGAACGGTGAACGGCATAAAAAATAAATAGCATAAAAAGGCAATGGCAAAATTACTGCTTTTTCTATTCCTTCCCAGAAAGATAATAAAATAATCAATGAGATATAACTACAGTTACAGGACTTGGTATGTGACGACAGAAAAATGCAAAAAATGTTTTCTATTTAGGGTGCGTGGCCAGTTCTATGTTTTGGGTGGGTGGATTATACTGCAGCTGACAATTGTGGATTTACAAGTGCATCTCAATAAATTAGAATATCATCAAAAAGTTATTTTTTTTTTTTTTTGGTAATTCAATTGAAAAAGTAAAATACATATATTATATTGAGTCATTACAAATAGAGTGAACTTTGTCAAGTGTTTGTTTATTTATGTTAATATTGATTATTATGGCTTACATCCAAGGAAAACCCAAGAGTCATTATCACAGAAAATTAGAATATTATATAAGACCAACTGTAAAAAAATTATTTAACACAGAAATATTGGCCAAATGAAAAGTATGTACAGTAAATGCACTCAATACTTGGTCGGGGCTCCTTCTGCATGAATGACTGCATCAGTGCGGCGTGGCATGGAGGGATCAGCCTGTGGCACTGCAGAGGTGTTATGGAAGCCCAGGTTGCTTTGATAGCAGCCTTCAGCTCATCTGCATTGTTGGGTCTGGTGTCTCTCATCTTCCTCTTGGCAATACCCCATAGATTCTATATGGGGTTAAGGTCAGGCGAGTTTGCTGGCCAATAAAGCACAGTGATACTGTGGTTGGTAAACCAGGTATTGGTACTTTTGGTAGTGTGGACAGGTGCCAAGTCCTGTTGGAAAATGAAAATTCCATCTCCAAAAAGCTTGTCGGCAGAGGGAAGCATGAAGTGCTCTAGAATTTCCTGGTAGATGGCTGCGCTGACTTTGGTCTTGATAAAACACAGTGGACCTACACCAGCAAATGACATGGCTCCCCAAAGCATCACTGATTGTGGAAACTTCACACTAGACCTCAAGCAGCTTGGATTGTGTGCCTCTCCACTCTTCCTCCAGACTCTGGGACCTTGATTTCCAAATGAAATGCAAAATTTATTTTAATCTGAAAACAATATCTGACGACTGAGCAATAGTCCAGTTCTTTCTCTCCTTGGTCCAGGTAAGATGCTTCTGGCGTTGTCTATTGGTCATGAGTGGCTTGACACATGGAATGCGACACTTGTAGCCCATGCCCTGGATACGTCTGTGTGTGGTGGCTCTTGAAGCACTGACTCCAGCAGCAGTCCACTCCTTGTGAATCTCCCCCAAATTTTTGAATGGCCTTTTCTTAACAATCCTAATAAGGCTGAGGTTATCCCGGTTGCTTGTGCACCTTTTTCTACCACACTTATTCCTTCCACTCAATTTTCCATTAGTATGCTTTGATACTGTACAGCACTCTGAACAACCAGATTCTTTAGCAATGAACTTTTGTGGCTTACCCTCCTTGTGGAGTGTGTCAATGACTCCCTTCTGGACATCTGTCAAGTCAGCAGTCTTCCCCATGATTGTGTCGCCTACTGAACCAGACTAAGGGACCTTTTTAAATGCTTAGGAAGCCTTTGCAGGTGTTTTCGGTTAATTATTCTAAATTTTCTGAGATAATGACTTTTGGGTTTTCATTGACTGGTAGCCATAATCATAAACATTAACATAAATAAACACTTGAAAAAGTTTACTCTGTTTGTAATGACTCAATATAATATATGTGTTTCACTTTTTCAATTGAATTACTAAAAAAAATAACGTTTTGATGATATTCTAATTTATTGAGATGCACTTGTATAACATTTGACTGTAAAAATTGCTTCTCGTTGTTTATCTAGTTTTCCTTGTAGAAGGTGCTGTCTCATGTTTTTAGCCTGGTTGCACATAACTGTGTTTACGGCCGATGCATGGACGGCACACAGATGTCTTCTGTGTGCCGCCCGTGCTTCCGCAGCCCCATTCATTTAATGAATAGGAGCCGTGGAAGCACAGCCGCAAAATAGGACAGGATTAGGACCTGTTTCGTATTTTGCGGCCCGGACTTCACAGTAATTCATGGTCATGTGCACGGGCCCATAGAAATGAATAAATGAATAGGTCAGTGTGCTATCCAGGAAAAAATGCAAGGGGATTTAGTTTCATTAATTTGATGTGCATATAAAGAAATGCTGCAGCAATTTCTCCTTCCTGATGGACAAAAACTTACTTCATGTATTGTCTATGTAGAAAGTGCGGCAGGGTGCTGTTTATAGCAGCTGAATGTATTGGAGCTCATTGACAGAGAAATCTCAAAGACTATCACAATCAGAAGTGCTACAGAAACTCCCCCCACAGACCAGAGGGTTACAAGGAAAATAAACACAGAACCCTATGTATGGAAATAATGTATAATAGTGTCACTATTCTGCCTTACCTAGGCAATTAAACTGTTATGACATCAACCCCCTTGTAATGATAATGAGATGACTCTGCTCATTCTGTCAAAATCTATGCTGTGAAATTAACTACTAAGCTTCAGACAACAGGATGTGTCACCCTATTATGACTGTTTTAGAAGACTATTTCTGGAATATTTCAAGATTAAAAAAAAAAAAATCTGAATAGATACTGTAGGTGACTAAGTAGGTTTTCTAACTAGGAAATAGACAGTGTAACTGGAAGACACAACACAGACACATGGCTAAAACTCTAGTGAAAGATCTTTACAGTAAACACATTACAATAGGTGACATGTTACCATATACTGAACAATACAACACGATGATGTCTCTACAGACATTGAACAATCTGGATATTGAATAGTGTGTAGAATGTCATTCAAGTATAGACCTGTAAAGTATAAAGGATCTAAGACCTGTAATATAGTGTAAAATAGGAAAAAATATTAGTTAGCTACACAACATTAAATGGAGATGTATAAATATTTTCCTATGATTGTTTTTTTGCTTACCTGGCACTAAAGGGCTCATCTCAAGTTTAGCTGTGGAGACATCAGGTGATGACAGCGATCTTGCAGCATCTCCTGGAGGTCCAGGTGGCCCTCTAGGTCCTGGCAAACCTGGTAAACCAGGTATACCTGGTGGACCAGGTGCTCCCCTGATACCAGGAATACCAGGTTCACCAATGATCCCTTTAACTCCTTGGGGGCCTGGTGGCCCTGGCGGCCCTTGTGGTCCATTTGTTCCTGGTGGTCCTGATAAGCCTGGATCGCCTTTAGGTCCTGGTTCACCACTTCTTCCTGGTGAACCCCTTTGCCCTTTATTTCCTTGTGGGCCCTTTGAACCTCTTGATCCTTTTTCTCCTGGTGGGCCAATAGGTCCAGGGAGACCCTTTTCACCAGCAGGTCCTGGCAACCCTGATTCTCCTTTATCCCCTGTCTGTCCCTTTGGTCCAATAGGTCCCATGGGACCAGGGAGTCCTCTTTCACCTTTTGGTCCCCTAGGACCTGGTGGTCCTGTAATAAAAAAAAATACATCAATATATCATAATCTACAAATGTTTCCATGAAGCAAACCACCATCAACACTAACTAAAAAATGTACAATAGACTAATACAGATTTATGGTCAGAATCCCATAATCTCCATTGCTTAGTTTACTTCTTCTGAAAGCTGTTGTGTATAGCACATATACTGTATAACCACAGATGTACACCATTATTTCCATATCTCATGTTTTTGTATTAAACTGGCCATACATACAGGTGCATCTCAATAAATTAGAATATCTTTGAAACGTTTATTTCTTTTAGTAATTAAATTAAAAAAGTGACCTCCTATATTTCCTAGATTCTTTACACACAGAGTGTTCTATTTCAAGTGTTTTATTTCTGCAAATGTTGATTATGGATTACAGGTAATAAAAAAACAAAATCTAAGAAAATTAGAATGCTGTAAAAAAGTTCAGTATTGTAAATTCAGTGTGTCACCTGCCAAGGTTTCCTAAGCCTTTAAAATGGTCCCTCAGTCTGGTTCAGTAGGACACACAATCATGGAAGACGCTGATTATGAATTGTATTACTGAATTACTGAAATGAATGAACGTTTCAAAAATATTCTAATTTATTCAGATGCACCTGTATTATATGTGTATTGACCAAAACCCGCTGATTTAGATGGATTTGGCCAACCATCTAATGACAGATGTTGGTATCAATAAGAATTGGGCAGTTGGATTTTAACTGCCTGAGCCTTTTGTTTTCGGGGAGATAAGCAGTTGCCAGTGGTGTCTTCCTGATGAGCACCACGCAAGCAATTCGCCAATAGCAATTAAGTGTATGGCTTATTTTAAAACCAACTACTGTTAGATTTTCCTTTAAACCTTAAGCCAATCAATCTGGACCATCAAAGGTAATTACTCCAAGGGTCCACTCGTCACCTTCTCAGAACGCATGCGTGCTCATAAACTCTGCTATCAATGTACCCAAATGCCCAAAACTTTCCCCTAAAGTGATAAACCTCGGTAGCAAATGATCCCCTCTACTGTCAGATTCGACTGGACTTGTCCTCTAATGAACATCATAAGCTCTGTGTCTGGGTCACATTTCAAATTGGAACCAGTAAAAGATCCCCTGCTCATAAGACAGGGCAGTCAAACACTTTACTTTATAGTGTAATAAATATACAGTGCAATTCATTTTTATAGAAAAATATTTCCACCTCATAAGTTAAATTTAACATTAGTAAAACAGAAGTGATTTGCAATTATGTTTGTGGAGTCATCACTAAATAATTAGCAATAAGGCTGAACTTCCTTTTGTCATTTTTGAAAAATATCTACCAAAAAATGGCAATATATCAGTAGATTAAACAAACATATATATCTAAACTATTCTAACTTATTTGCTAATATATGGCAATTTGGTGTGAATCCTCATACACTTTGTTCATATAACAATTTCTATTTAGAACCAAAACCAATAGCTGACATATTTCTTTTAACTTTTTAAAAATTATTTTTGGAGAAAGAAACTTTAAGACACTATGTTACTATGCTGATATACATGTTAAATGGATTTCCAGCTGAAAATATTTATGGCAAAGCCACAGGATAAATACCAATAACTTTCTCAGGTGGTACCAGCGCTTGAACCCGAAACTCGGGTGGTTTCTGTGGGTAACCGCTTTATAGGCTAAGGCCCCACGTTGCAGAAACTCAGGTTATTTTGTGGCAAATTTTGTTGCGTTTTTTTTAAGCCAAATCCAGGAGTGGATTGAGCAAAAGGTAGTAGTATAAGTATTTTATATATATCTCCCATTCCGCAACATGGGCCTTAGCCTTAAGCGGGTTAGCTTTCCGTTTTTCCGGTCCCCAAGCTGACACAAAGAACGGAAAGCCAAATGCTAGTGTGAACCTAGCATCAGACTTTAAAAGCTATTTACTTATAATGACACCATTTAATATTCTATATAATAAATTGGAAAAAATATTGGAATTGGAAAAAACACAGTTAGGATAAGGCCACATATTGCGGAACACAGCTAAAAAATTCTGCAGAAAAAACAGTCTTAGCCTTACCCCATTTTTTACAGGTTTTGTTTTGCGGTGTTCACAATATGATAATAATGACATATTTCCTTTATTCTGTACGATTATAGGAATACCAAGTTTATATAGTTTTTGTTACGTTTAACATAAAATATAAAACCTTAAAAAATTACTTTTGCATCACCAAATTCACAACATCAGCTTTTTTATAGTTCCATCCATGGAGTTGAAGAAGAAAATTTTTTTGTAAAAAAAAAGGACTTTTAAAAAAGCGCTGCCATAGTAAAAAATGAAGTAATTTATTAAAAAATAAAATGAAGTACTTTTTTTGTAACCATGGAGTTGAGTAAGGGCTGTAATTTGAAGGGTATGCTGTAAGTTTCATTGATATTGTGTTGGAGAATGTATGACTTTTTGATGAAATTTTATTACATTTTTAATAAAAACATTGATTCGTGCATCTAGATTGTTTTTATTTATGGTGTTCACTGTATGGGACATATACTTTTATATTTTATTCTCAGACACAGCAATACCAATAATTTTTTACATTTCTTTTTATTTGTAAAAATGGTAAAGGGGGGCGATTCAAATCTTATATTTTTTAATAACTTTTTTAACATCCTCTGGTCTTCTGAGTCACATCTACCAGACTTTTATAGCATATCCTGTGAATAAGCTATAAATCTCTATAGTGGAAGACCCTTTTAAGTCAACATAGTAAATTAAAAATGCTTTGACTTAAAAGATGCCTAAACTTTCAAACAACTTTTGATTTTCTTTCAGCATTTGTGACATTGATAAATGTTAGATTTTGTACCCTTTCCATGATTTTATGCATTGAAATCCACTTCTTTATTCTTTCCCCTTTCTCTCTCTTGCCAGCAGAAATTCTCTCACTGCATCTCATTGTGAGTAATGCTGGGCTGGAGGAGGGGCCAATATACAACTTAATACAGTGGTTGTCATCAGTGTCAGACTGAGGTTTCTTGGGCCCATCAGATAAATGATTCTGGCGGCCCACCCTCCTACAACCCCTAAGATATAGACCATAGTACCCTTCAAATTTGTGTGTCTTCTGCTGGACCATTATTGTGTTAGAGCCTGGGCCCATCAGAGGATCTTCTGGTACTCTGGTGGGAAAGTCTAAAACTGGTTGTCATATTAAAAATGAGATTCTCAGGTTTTATATGCCACCAAGATTGGGTATATTACAACATTTATTAATGTCACAAATACAACTTAAGGTCCCATACACATAAGAAACGAGTCAGTCTAATTCAGGGGCTATAGTAGGGCCAGAAGTAGTCACTGCTGGGCCCTGGACTCTGAGGAAGCCTCAAAATGTCACTCTTCAACATAAAATACACCACACTTCTGAATGGCATATAGTAGATAGGAGCCCCATAACAGATATTGTATCGGGGTCCAGGAGCTTCAAGTTAGGCCTTTGGTCTAATCTGACATTTTCAGCAGCACCGGCCTACTATCTTACGTGTATGAGGGGCTTCTTGACTCACCCTCGACAGATGGTGTCAGAGGAAAGAAAGATGGAGCATTAAGTGCATGTCTATGGGGAACACATGAGGACTGAGAGTTTGGTCAACAGCTACTGAAAGTGTATGCGCACCTTTACATTCATATTTATGTCTACATATTTAGACACTGGTAGGCCATAAATTATACATGTATACATGTTGCAGTATTTCAAGGAAGCGTTAAACCATGGACAACGGTTTACACTAACTTCCCTACAAGCTGCTCACTGTATGTCTCTAAATATTATATTACCCCATAAAACTATCAATGTGATGATCCTGTCTTATGTCCAATAGCAAAGAGCTGTTTCAACATTGCAACTAAAAGCTAATAATAGAAAAATTTAGAAGCTGGAGACGGAAACATTTGTTTATAAGATAGTGAATAAGACCTTACCTTGTAATATCGTGAAATTCTTTATTAGTTGTCCATGTTTTGAATCCACCAACTTCATTTCTTCCATGATAATTGATAAATTGGCTACTTCATTATCTAATCTTTGCCTCATTGTATCCTGTTGAGTCCTGAGGGAAGACGTGTCTACCTGAATACTGGAGATAGAGTTATTCAACTGAGTTAAGTCTTCTGTATGTTTACTCAGTGTATCGGTACAAGTTGTTCTTACATCATTAAGGTTACTAGTCAGCGTCCTTAAATGATGGGCAGTGTAACTTATATTGGTAATAATACCTACTATATCTTCCTCAAATTTCTGGAAACGTTCTTCCAAATAGTTGAATTTGGCATTTGTCCTATTCTCATATACTTTATGATAATCTTGGAGATCCTTAAGGTTTTGTTCATTTGCTTGTGCGGTCAACGTAATGTTTTCAATCTGAATCCCAAGATTATTGAGCTGGTTGTTCATTTCTTCTACAGTCTCATTGTTGGCCTTGACAAGAGCGGAGTTATTTGTTGCAATGCTTTGCAAGTTCTGGACTCTCTCTTTTAACCAGTCTGTATCCTTCCGAGTCTGAAGAACAGCTTGTTGAAGGCTCTGAAAATCATTCTTGATACGTTGTATAGCTTGGCTGGTATCATCCACAGACCTCTGCAAAGTGCTTATAACTGACCTCTGCTGGGTCTGCGTCAAGTTTAAGTTACTTATACTCATAGTGAGTATGTTGCTTGACTGCACTTGGCTTTGAAGATTTGTCTGCAGGCTGCTGGTGTCCTGCTGTAGACTGGAAACATAACTATTATATACCTGTAATGTTTGATTGACGCCATTGATCATCAGAGAGTTATTGTCTAAAGCACTTTTCATTTGGCTTTGTTTTGCTTCTAGAAGTCCACCAGCTTCTTGTAGTTTCTCCAGAGTTTCTTTGTTCCGGCTACTTTTTTCTGTGATCTCACGTAGTTGTTGGCGAATCGCTAAGATATCCGACCTCACACCGGAGAGTTCTGTGTTAGTGTTGACTGACTTTTCTCCAGCTTGATCATCTGCAAAATATATACCATATGGTAGGAAGTGATACACTGTCAAATTGGCAATGTTGCCATATATTTATCTTCTCTACCATCAACTGAGGTCTTGTTTCAGTGACTCATGTTGAAATGCTTTCCAGTCACCCTAATGAAATGCTTTAAAAAAATCTCTAGAGACAAATTTCCCCATCCAGAAAATCTATGCATAAGGATGGAAAAACAGGAGACATTGGCAAAAAGCAGTTTTGTTACATAACAGATTTTGCAACAACTGAATGTTCCTGTCTTTATTTTTGCATGTAGAAATCAGTTAAGAAAGTAAAACATCCCCCTTCTCTGGTTCATACGTTTTCCCAGGCCACCTTTATTTTTTCTGGGGCAGGAGGTTTGGGGGTAGATGGTTAGCAAACTACACCCTACGTCAAATCCTGTTAATTGCTCCCAAGTCTGAAAGTCCTTTTATAACGCTGGGTTTGATCACTATAGCCTCCTCTGGAAAAATAGTCTCCCCCCATAACTCATGAATCTAACCAATGTGACTTTGCAGAAGGCTAAAGAAATATTCTACATGGGAGACGTGATGGGAAAGGAGTCTTTCAGTCCTTCCAGCTGTTGAAGTTTCTCCTTGCTAATGACTGCCATTTGCCCTACCTTCAACTTCGGTTGGGAACCACTTTGTACACAACCCCTTTACCATCTCTAAGTTATACACAGCTTGTAGGAGGAACATATAAGGCGTTTATATGTTCCTCCTACAAGCTGTGGATAGATCTAGCCGGAAGAAGGTCTGAAGACCGAAACGTTGCATTTTTTTGATCTACATCCCTATTTCATCATATTCTATATAAATATGGCGTTGTTATTGCATCTGTAAAGCACCTGTTACACAAATTATTGTGCTAATAAATTTTTTCACTTGGTTTATCACAAAGAAACTTTTGTGTGTGCAGCAAAATTCATTCTCTGGATATGGGTTGGAGAACCCTTTTTGCTTAGTACCACAACTATTGAATGTGCGGTACTAGTGATACTTTCTCTACCTCTAGGGTCAGTCATTTCTGCTCAGGATTTAGAGATGTATATCCTAAATGTAGAGATGTTTTGGGGTCTTTTTTCCATCTGCTATGGTCTTGCCCTATAGTTAGAGTCTTTTGGAAACAGGTGAGATTTCTGTGTGATAAGATGAGAGTGGTGGTACCTGACAGCCCCAAGACTTGCCTGTTTTTTGTTTACTTGGAATTGTATCCTTCTTTCACAGATTTTGTGGCTGAGGCCCCTGTACTGAGCCAGGAAAACCGTACGCAGATTTTCAATGTCCTCTAGTTCTCTTGGGCTTCAAGACTGCATATAATCAGTCAATAATACACTGCCCCCATAAGGAGGCCAAATTTCCTAAAATTTGGGATCAGTGGTTGAACTCCTCGTTGAACCAGTGAACCATGCAAAACCACCTTTAGGATAGGGAGTGGGTATCTTTATAACTCGGGTCACATACATACGCGGCGTTTTACAGTCACAGCAAAGTGGATGGGATTCTAGAATCCCATCCCCACTTTGCGTTAAAAAACGCGCTGCAGATACGCGACGATTTTGAAAACCGTTGTGGATTTGGAAATTGCAGTATGTCAAGTATACCTACGAAAACGCTGGCAGTTTCCCTATAGGTATAATTGAAGCAGAAAGTCCTCAGAGGAAAACTCTGCGAACATTCTGTCAAAACCGCTGCGGGAAGAACCGCAATGCGTTGCTGCCGTGGTTTTTCCTGTTGCGCTTTTTTGTTGCAGGACGCCATGTGGGGCCTTGCGGAAATGCAGCTTTTTTGTTGCAGATTTTGCTGCGGTTTTTTGAGCCAAAGCCAGGAGTGGATTTAGTAGAAGTATAAGAACTTTCTTTATATTTTCCACTCGTTTTGTAGCCATTCTTGATTTGGCTCAAAAAACGTAGGAAAATTTGCAACAAAAAAAGTTGCATTTCCGCAAAGTGGGGCCATAGCCTTATGGTGCAAGAATTATAGGTTGGTGATAATGCAGTAAATTGTATCAAAAATGGCACATCTTTAATTCTATGAATCCTTCTAGCCATGCACCTCACACGTATTAATACTGTCGTGGTGGGCATAAAAGAGTCTAAAATACATAATAAATTTGGCAAACTCTCCTTTTTGGTGCAACTTGATACAGAATTGTGATGACATCTTCCCCAGTGTCTTTTTGGCCGCTAAAAAGAAAAGCAGTCAGGACCACCAGCTTGTCACACAATTCATAGCTTACTGGCCCCTTGATCTCTTTGTAATGTCGGGGAGGATTAGAGTTTAAAGATTTTCAGTCCATCCGAGTCAATTAAAATTTACCTAGTTTCTTCAGGTTCTGCTCCACCTCAGTTATCTTATTATTGTAACCTGTGTGCGACTTTTCTATGTCATCTGAAACACCATCCATTTTTTCTACAACTGGAAAAAAAGAGACAAAGCTTTAGCTGACGTACATGTTATTAGACATTTGTATAGTTACTGTCACGGATCATGCAGCCCTTCTGTGAGATCATGCCCTGGGTTCTGCCAATTCATTCTCGGATAGAAAAAAAGAGCTGACTGTAAAATCTTAGACAAAAGATTAGAGATTAGTGAACTTTGGTGCGCCAAACAAACACTGTAGATGAAATTACTCTCTTTGTTTGATTGTCTAGTGCCAAAATAGTCTATGTAAAATGTAGGATTCCACGACATTCTCTAACTACATGACTACATGGAGTTGTTAAGCTCACACCCCCTTTAACTGTGTCATATTTGTGTCATGACTACATAGTCTACAAAAACTATATGTTGGTACGTAAATGCATGCTTTTTTATTATACATTAGGAAACAATATTATAAAAAGATTTGGAATAGCATGTAATAGGGACAAATAACATTATATTTCTTGGGCTGTGAGGCCTTGAACATTCTCTCCCGACCACCCACCCACTTGTAAGAATAGTGCCAAGTGAGAAACAAACGGAGGAAAAAGCTGTAATTTTTGATACAAAGTTTTACCACAAATCGCAACTTTTATTATACATGTTATGCCTCACATTGATATCCTCTTGACCTCATGTTTTAATTACATGTTTAATACCATTATAAACTACTTATACATACCTTTGTATCCTAGTATGGACACTGTGATAGTGAGTAAGGCACAAAGAATATACAGCAGTATGATTGAAAATTTCAGTGCCCAGTTATTTTTGCACTTCGTACACTGGGTTCCTTCTTGTATGCCTGTTAAAAAAGAATATTATACAACATTATATAGACATGGTAGACAAAAGGTTTAACAAAGAAAAATGTTTTCTGGAGCACATTAAAGCTGAGACCACACCATGCTTCAAGATACTAGCAGCAAAGTCACCAGCTACTAACCCACTGTGATCTACAAAAGTAGCCCTTAGCCTGTAGGGGTTTTCTGATCTTAGACACTGGTAACAGGTGTAATTTATGTGTAATAGAGGGGTGATCGAAAGCTTTCCCGATGTAACTTTTCACTATTAGTATGACGATTTTTTAACTTTTTATGGAGTAAATAAAAGTTATATTTTATAAGACTTTTCTGAAAGGAGAATTCATTCTCAAGCAAAATTGCTGGATCCCATCAACTGTTTTTTTCTTGGATCAATACCGGTCTCAAGCTGTGGAGACGGGCTTCCGTGCAAATTTTGAACAACTTTCCACCTGAGACAAGATTCATCTAAACGTGAGTTGGGTTGTGTTTGCATTGTTTGTTTCTTTGGACGATAGATACTGGCACACTACTCGCATTATCATCATCACTTCCCTTGTTATAAAATCACGAAGAACATTAACGTTAGAATATTATGTATGTATATCATGACACCTATGGCAAATTTTATTTCAGTAACATTCAGCATGAAAAAAATTGTGGCATGCATTATTGTAGGACTTCTCAAACTTTTTTGATGTGGGCTGAACCAGTCAATCTGTTGTGATGCCGGGCCTGACCAGAAAAGAACTCCTACAGAGTGGCACACAAATGCCACTGTTCTGTACACATAATATCCTCACCAGTAACAACCAGATATCACAGCACAATATACACAATACCTGTAGCAACACCAAATACCACATTGCAGCACAAAATACATCTCCGAATGTGCCAAACGGCAAAAAACAGTCCAACATGTCACCGTAGCAGTGCCAAAGAAATATCGCCATGCAGGACAAAATACCTCCACAGAAGCACAACTTACCCCATTAGTGCCAAACAAATACCACTGTACAGCACACAGTACCTAGGCATAAGCACCAAACACCACAATAGGGCATCAATGGTTGCAGGATTTACGCCCAACCTTCCCCTTTGCAGTCTCCCCCTATCCACTTCTAAACCTCTGGCACGAGAATTCTCCCTAAATAAAACCTGGCTAACTTTCAGCAAATCATTCCTCAAATACATACCTCCCATAACAGGAACACCCACACAATAAACAGAGGAGATAAGAAAAGAAGCTCCTACTTCCAAGACCAGTCTATGATGCTTTTGTCTACAGATTCAGCCTGCAGACTCCAGCTGCGGTAGATGCTACAAAGGAGTGGTGAGTAGTAGGTTCTCCCTGGCCTGCCTCAGCTCTGGTGACTATTAGCATTAGGCAGCATCATCCACTGTGTCCACATCAAACCAGGCAGGCTAGGGTTGCATCTAAGAGGCATATTTAGTTACTACTTAGACCACACTGCAACAGCAAATACCAAGGCCAGACTGCACAGCTAATGCACTTGGATTTCAGGAAGTGCCACCTACTGAATCCATGCCACACCACTAAGAATCCTGCATCCTGAAAAAAGAAGTGTCCATAGCTGCCTCCCACTGAAAACAGTGGGAGGCAAATTCCAGCTGGAATTTGGAGCTAATTTTAAGGTGGAGTCCGCTTCAAAATCAGCTGCAAATTTAGCCATGTGAACCTAGTCTATCAGTACAGTCTCTGATTTAGCGTTCCTACCAAGGCTGACACTGACAGTGTCCTGCGCCACACCAGCCAGTGAAGACTGCCTCACAGTATAGGAAATCCTGCTCTATTAGAAGCTGCATTGGTATACTTTTCTAGATGTCAGGAGGCATACAACATCATATGAAGTGGCTACAGATCCAAAGTACAGAGCCATAGGGACTCACTGCTCCAAAGTAAAGAGTCCATGTACATGGTTTTATTGTGGGTTTAACTAAAATAGGCTATCAGTATCAAGTCTTGAAGAACCCCTTTAATAATAAAAAGGAGTAAGCCAAATTTACATACAATAACACAATGTAACATTTCCTTCTGTTTCTAATGGAATATAATATAATAGCCATACAACCGACACATCATTTATTGCACATATGGGGCAGGTAAGGAAACATAAATGAACTTATATATAGAATTTCTAAATGCATAGCTTATTGTTATATCTCATATCATTGTTATTTTGCAGATGTCTACTGTGCATTATTTGCTGATATTATAATATAATACCCAGTATTTGTGAGACCAAAAAGCTAGTAAAGAAAAAACTCATTATAATGATTAGTTGCTGCTCCATAAAGTACTGGTGAATGAAAGATGTGGGGGCACAGGTTATGAATTAGTCATTGTCTGGGTCTCCGAGAGAAATGCATGCAATTCCATCCCGGTACAGAAGTATTCCAGCAAGAGTCATTGTGGTAGTTACTAGCCTATGACACAGTAGTACAGATTAGTGCCAGGAGCTATCCACACTCATTAGTGCTGATGTCTGGTGGCATCCTGTGCACAAGTGTCACGGGATAATGCTGGCATTACAGTGTGACAATTACAAGGCACAAGTTCTAATTGCAATATACAGTACTATGCAAAGGTTTTAGGCAGGGGATGCTGCAAAGTAAGAATGTTTCAAAAATAGAAGTGTTAATAGTTTATATTTGTTGATTAGTAAATTAAGTGAACAAACAAAAAAAAAATCTAAATTACATTAATATCTTGTGTGACTGGTGTTTGGAGGAGGAGTCCTAGAAGTGATGATATGGCCCCCACTGTACCCTGATCTCAATATCTTCCAGTCTGTCTAGGATTTGAGCAAGCCTACATCCACAGGTGATCTGTGTTTAGTTCTCAAAGATG
This sequence comes from Leptodactylus fallax, assembly GCA_947044405.1. Taxonomy (NCBI): domain Eukaryota; kingdom Metazoa; phylum Chordata; class Amphibia; order Anura; family Leptodactylidae; genus Leptodactylus; species Leptodactylus fallax. The sequence continues at coordinate 217,697 of CAMRHE010000384.1, forward strand.
TTTGGAACAACCTCCCTGCCAATTTCCTAAAAAATACTGTGGGGAAGTGTATCTAAAAGAACTGATGCTGTTTTGAACACAAAAGGTGGCCACACCTAATATTAGATTTCACTTTTGCTCATTTGATTAATTTTGTTAATCGACAAAAATAAACTAATAACACTTCTATTCCTATAAACATTCTTACTTTGCAGCATTTTTCCACACTTGCCTAAAACTTTGGCCTTCAAGCAATTGTACTACTTATAAATTAACTTAGAGGCTTATAGTCATTGAATGAAAACTGAACTTCTGTATTCATTCTCCCTGGTGGATGACAACTGCGCTACTTCTATATACAGTGAAACCTTTACAAGACACCACTTCTTTGACCACCCCTTTATCCAGACAAGATATCCGTTGACAGCTTTTCAGATCCATCATATACTGTACTGTACGTACTGGCCATCTCCTTTGAGAGACCATTTTCAATGCATGAAATTAAAAAAAAATCTACTTCTTACTGTGTGTATTTTACTTGTTCTGTAAGTTCACAGCACACGACCATCAGATCTGTAAAACATCAATACACACACATATGTATGTTTATGTGATCATCATGACCTACCGAGCTGACAGTAGTAGCCTCCTAGTACTGTGCTATAACATGGTTACTGAAGGCAACTCAACAATGTCCATTACTGAATACATTTTTATATTATTTTTATGGTGTGACTGAGCAGACACTGAGTTTTAATGTGGTTCATTGCTATGTTGAACTGTGTCCAACATGTATTTCCTAGTTTTGCACAGGTCTGATCATGGAATTTAAAGGGGTTGACCAGAATCAGACAAATATTCACACATTTGATATGAGACAAATGTTATACAAATTTTATAAGTGAAATATACAATATTCCAATATACTTTCTGTATCAATTCCTCACAGTTTTCTAGATCTCTGTATGCTGTTATTCATGTTGCTTACTGAATAAAAATCAGTCCATGGTCATGTGATATATGGTCCATGGTCATATGATGAATACACAGGTGCTACCATAAAGACCACATAGTTATGAGAGCACTGGTAGAAATTTATTATTCCCCTATGACACCTGGTGTAAAAAAGGCACAAACCAGGGATTTGGGACTTTTTAAGAGACATTTTCTCAAAAATTTAGTACCAATGGCCGACCTTGCCTCTGCCCAAAAAGGGTACATGCTGTGACCAGTGTCCAAGCCAGATTTGTCACCATATACACCAGTTTTCTGTAGCTCATAGGTGGCTTAAACGTCACTCTAGGCGCACAGACTGCTGGGGGTTTCACCTTGATAAAAAGGCAAAGTGGTGGGATCTTCTTTCTACAGCCAATTTCAGTTATGTTTACTGTCAATAAAGTTGTGCATGTCCACCCCTGAATTTACTATGAGTCCCAAAGAATTGTACTACTATTGGAATGTGGATTTGCGCTTGTATATGGTTACAAAAATCCTTGCTAACGTATTGGCCTTTGGTTCTATCCTGCCAACAAAGACTTCTACTTTTTGTAATCAGAAGACAACTTTTCCCAGGTAACATGGTGGCTTGGGAGCTTTTTAGGCTATCTCACTAACTTTTTAAGCAAATGGTAAATTACCATGAAAGGCATGCAGTATATGTCAGTAAGTTCTTCTGAGGCCAGCATACTGTAAGAGAGATATGGCTACCTCATACAGGATCGGTTTGGTGTTATTTTCAATGAACATTAGGATATTGAGGTTTACATTGCTCCAGTAAATACATGATTAAGTCTTGCTATGAGGGCCAATTGGCCTACTGTACTGTATTTTGTAATATCCGCCACATCTGCTTCCCTCCTGAGGATTGCCCTCGACCTTCTACTTGTCCATATGTTTCTATTACACTTATTCTGTTTTCATTAAATTCTGCTGTACTTTAGCCACACATTTAAAGGAAGTCAGTTTTTCTTATTTTCATCCAAAAATTAATGAAGTAATGATTTATTTGTTTTTATTTCTGATTTACTAATGAAAATTCACATTTACAGCTTATATGCATCACTGTTGCTTACTGTAGTGCAGAATTCACACTTATAGGTTATGTGTCACTACTGCTTATCATAGTTCATACTATTTAACAGGAACAAACTAGATATTCGTTCTTAAACATCTTATATGTCACCAGCACCCAGCCCTGCAGAAAGATAGGTTATAGTCACCTGAATTAAACAATGTTTTCCCCTTGTGAATCGGTGCCTCCATTGCCATGATATCGTTGTTTTTGACAATATGCAAATTAGCTCTTTGGAGTAATGAGGGCATTGTAATTGCTCTAAAGAAGTAACCGACAACGCCCTCATTGTTCCAAAGAGCTCATTTGCAAATTGACAAAAAGTGTGATATCTCGACAACGGAGGAACTGATGCATAAGGAAGGGGTGGGGGTAAACGTTTGATTCATCTGACCCTGACCTACCTAACTGCAGGGCTGGAATTATTTTTTTGTGTTCTGATGAGAGACTTCCTTTAATGTACCTGTAAAGTGTTATGAGACCTAATTATGTAGTTTTGTGAGACCTTTGAAAGAACCTGAACTGCTGTCTATATATGTTCCACTTTGAGAAGGTGATAGGCATATCAGATTTAATACACTTTTAAAAGACATGTGATGCGTCAGAATAACCATTTCCTCTGATGCACCTTTCACGTCCTCATGTATATGTGGTTTTACATACTGCTAGAAAGCTGACAGCATGCTGAATTCAGCACACTGACGGCTTTCCCGTTATGTGCCCCAGGGCTGGAGAAATCGGGGGTCTAAATTTCACTGTTCACTGTCAGAAGGTCGTTCCTGACAGTCTAGCTGCGCTGGGCTGTAAGGAACGCCCCCTCTGACAGTACTCAGCTATGGACGAGGACAGAGAGAGGGGGCGTTCCTTACTGCCCAGTGCTGACGCTGAGCTATGAGGAACGCCCCCCCAGTACAGTGCTATGGAGGAATACTGTCAGGGAGGGTGTTCCTCACAGCACAGCTAGACTGTCAAGAACGCCCTTCTGATAGTGAACGGTGAAATTTAGACCCCCGATATCTCCAGCCCCGGGGCATATAACGGGAAAGCCGACAGTGTGCTGAATTCAGCTCGGTGTCACCTTTCTAGCGGTATGTAAAGCCGTATATACATGAGGACATGAAAGGTCCTCTTTAAGGCTCTGTTCACATCATGTTTTTTACATCCATTTAGCAAATTTGTTTAATGGATGCAAAAAACTGAACAAATGGACGGCTATCCATTTTCATAGAAATCAATTAAAAAAAAAAAAAAATAGATCCGCTTCTGTCCATTTTTTTTAAGATCATAAAAATGTAGTATAGCATCTTTTGTGTCTCTCAGAAAAAAAAATGATCCATTTTTTTTTAGATTAATATCTATGTAAATTGAATAGAGGTCAGGAAAATATGTTACCTTTAAGTTACAGTAGGTATTGGCTGAATCGCTCTGCAAAGTAATATTTCACAGCTCCAGATTGTACACATGTCTAAATTTATTTTGGGGTTACTATCAAATTTCTCACTTTCGAAGATAAAATTTAGTGAACATGGTAAACATTTTTCTCTTGAATCCTATGTGCAATGCTTTATCAACATGTTCTTTGTAGAGGAGAATATCTCCATAATTCAGTACTGTACAAGGCATCATAAAGAGACACACCACAGGGAATTTATCAATCTGTTTGTAGTGAGGTAAGTGCTGTACTAATAATCACCCCTGTATGAGGACAGTGATGGGGGCCCGGCCATCCTATGGAAGACACTGTATAGGGAACAATTGGAGGGGGCAGTTTTACTGTATAAAGCCACTGGTGAGGTCCATTTTACTATATGGGGCCACTGGTGAGAGCGATTATACTGTATGTGGTCGACATAAGGAACGCGGCCTGTCAACTTCATATTTTTTCTATGTGAATTTGAGACCCCGGGTCTAATTGGAGGGTCTATATAAGTGTCATTTATGACATGTGCCTTTAAAATTCTGCACAAAATGATTCTGAAAACTATGGCTAGTGTATAAAATTGGTGTTCCAAATACAAGGGAGCCGTTTACACAGGGGAATAGTTATGTGGAATAGACTGTGTAACATTTATCAAACATGCTTTTTTGATCAATTTTGCACAACTCAGATTTTAGCATAAAAAGATGATCACATAAAACCGGCCATAGCTTTTTCCTTGAATGATACACGGCCCTCACCGAGTGCCTATGGCTTTGTAGCTCAGAATCACAGGCACTCTGTACCGCTATACAGGGTTCATTCACACACCTTTTCCTTGTGCATAAAGTACAGAGGGGTGAACCCTTTATAGATGCCCGCTGTGTGCAAAGTAGCAGTCTCTCGGACACATTGATGGGAGGGGTGCAAACATCAACATTTCATCCAATGTTATACTTTGTGAAGTAGTATTCATTCATTACAGTTAAAAATCTAAAAAAATAGTTACCATCATTCTTCTTTTTTGGGGGAAAAAAGTTTCTTTCCTACTTTTCAGAACTTAATTATAACATCTGCTTTTCATCATGGATTTCATCACATACTCTGACTCATTAAACCAACTGGAAGCATATGTTCAGATCCTGTGGTGGAATTCATCCTATACAATTTACAAGACTATGGTGACCTTCAGCACATTATATGTCTAAGAAACATGCCAATCTCAGAAGTTAACTTGGCTGCTAGAGCTGATCATTCATGTAGTACTTGCACAGTTATTGTGAGTAATGCATAGCTCACTTGGGGACAAAGCTGTGACATTCCCATCACTCCTCTTAAACAAGGAAGCAGCTTTGCTATATCTCAGAATTTTACAGTTAAGGAGGTAAAAATTAACCTACTTAGTTAAGCAACCTTAGACGGGTGGCCTTAGGGTGTCCCTCCCATATGCAGGTTGTGTAGCAGTATATTACAGTGTTTATGTGATGTCATGCTTATGTCACTGACTGATGTGATGATATATCGTATTCAGGTGTTAATACAATGTGTTGATTGCTGTGTTTCCTTGCAGGTGCATTGTGTAAGGTGGAACTGTAATTGTGCTTAGGTATTGTACCATTGGAGGAGTTACTTCCCTTTGTAGCTGTGGCATGATGCTTAGGTTATGCCAGGGTGAAGGCATGTTGTATAAGATTTGCGGCTTTCTTGGGCAGTCAGTTAACTAGCTGACGTGGAGAGCAATTTATGTGCAGATTCCGTATGGTCAGTTTGGTCCACATCATCCTGGGAAGCAGCTACCTTGTCATGAGGAGCCGGAGGCCTAGTACAAGAGCTTGGAATAATGCACTGCCTGTGAGAATAGGAGTAATGCCCATCGTATCATATAGAGTACGGTGACTGAAGTTTTTCTGGGCCCTTGTCTGAGTTGTATCCTATTTTCTATGCCTCAGGTTCAGTAAAGTTTTGGTTCCGATAAATTGAACGTCTGGTGGTTTTTCTTTCTGAGACAACTACACAGCACCTCCAGTCTGAGCTGGGCACAACTATCAGGATTCTGACTGCCATAGTTAAGTTACACTCATACAAGCAGAAGTTCACATTTCTTACAGTCCTCTTCTCGGGTACTGGGAAAACGGAACTTAAATTAATTAAATTAATTATGCGGTGTATTGGCTTTCATTTTATTGATATACTGATATTATTAGATTATTTCTAATACCCTATTATTTTACAATGTTATAGGCCAGGGCCACACAATGCAGCCTTGCTGTACCATTCCCTCATCATTTTATTTCCTGCAAGCCGCCAGTTATTCCTGCAAATCACCTGTAGGCTTCTCTAAAAGCTTTCAACCTGAAAAGTTTGAAATCCACATCCAAGACCCACTGCAATGACTGACAGCGCAAGTCACTTTATGCTACAGCTTTCAGTAGCAGCTTTTGGATGAGATCTGTATAAATCTCATCCACAATGCTGCTACTGTAGATCGCAGCAGATTAGATGCCAGAGAGTTTATGGCAGCTAACACACTATTATTGCACATCATATGGCCCCGGCCATAGATGGAAGTTGTTTTGATAGAGTTCTTAGTAATACAAAAACATTGTACTTTATGGACTTCTGAAATAATAATGATACATACAGGTCTTTGCTAAAGGGGTACAGATGCACCCCATCCTGGTGTCACAGCCCAAACAGCCTTGTATACATTTTGCATTAAGGCCCTTGCTACACTCTTGAGCTTTTTTATACCTTTGCTCCCATTCACTTATTCATATATTTATTTATTTATATTAATTTGTGCATTGCGATATACAGTATATATATACAGTACAGACCAAAAGTTTGGACACACCTTCTCATTCCAAGAGTTTTCTGTATTTTCATGACTATAAAAATTGTAGATTCAAACTGAAGGCATCAAAATTATGAATTAACACATGTGGAATTATATACTTAACAAAAAAGTGTGAAACAACTGAAAATATGTCTTATATTCTAGATTCTTCAAAATAGCCACCTTTTGCTTTGATTACTGCTTTGCACACTCTTGGCATTCTCTTGATGAGCTTCAAGAGGTAGTCACCTGAAATGGTTTTCACTTCACAGGTGTGCCCTGTCAGGTTTAATAAGTGGGATTTCTTGCCTTATAAATGGGGTTGGGACCATCAGTTGTGTTGTTCAGAAGTCAGGTGGATACACAGCTGATAGTCCTACTGAATGGAGTGTTAGAATTTGTATTATGGCAAGAAAAAAGCAGCTAAGTAAAGAAAAACGAGTGGCCATCATTACTTTAAGAAATGAAGGTCAGTCAGTCCGAAAAATTGGGAAAACTTTGAAAGTGTCCCCAAGTGCAGTGGCCAAAACCATCAAGCTCTACAAAGAAACTGGCTCACATGAGGACCGCACCAGGAAAGGAAGACCAAGAGTCACCTCTGCTGCGGAGGATAAGTTCATCCGAGTCACCAGCCTCAGAAATTGCAGGTTAACAGCAGCTCAGATTAGAGACCAGGTCAATGCCACACAGAGTTCTAGCAGCAGACACATCTCTACAACAACTGTTAAGAGGAGACTGTGTGCAGCAGGCCTTGATGGTAAAATAGCTGCTAGGAAACCACTGCTAAGGACAGGTAACAAGGAGAAGAGACTTGTTTGGGCTAAAGAACACAAGGAATGGACATTAGACCTGTGGAAATCTGTGCTTTGGTCTGATGAGTCCAAATTTGAGATCTTTGGTTCCAACCACCGTGTCTTTGTGCGACGCAGAAAAGGTGAACGAATGGACTCTACATGCCTGGTTCCCACCGTGAAGCATGGAGGAGGAGGTGTGATGGTGTTGGGGTGCTTTGCTGGTGACACTGTTGGGGATTTATTCAAAATTGAAGGAATACTGAACCAGCATGGTTACCACAGCATCTTGCAGCGGCATGCTATTCCATCCGGTTTGCGTTTAGTTGGACCATCATTTATTTTTCAACAGGACAATGACCCCAAACACACCTTCAGACTGTGTAAGGGCTATTTGACCAAGAAGGAGAGTGATGGGGTGCTACGCCAGATGACCTGGCCTCCACAGTCACCAGACCTGAACCCAATCGAGATGGTTTGGGGCGAGCTGGACCGCAGAGTGAAGGCAAAAGGGCCAACAAGTGCTAAGCATCTCTGGGAACTCCTTCAAGACTGTTGGAAGACCATTTCAGGTGACTACCTCTTGAAGCTCATCAAGAGAATGCCAAGAGTGTGCAAAGCAGTAATCAAAGCAAAAGGTGGCTACTTTGAAGAACCTAGAATATAAGACAAATTTTCAGTTGTTTCACACTTTTTTGTTAAGTATATAATTCCACATGTGTTAATTCATAGTTTTGATGCCTTCAGTGTGAATCTACAATTTTTATAGTCATGAAAATACAGAAAACTCTTCGAATGAGGTGTGTCCAAACTTTTGGTCTGTACTGTACTTATATATATATATATATATATATATATATATATTTATTTATTTTTTAATGGCATTCAACGTACAGGATAATTTTTTTTGAACTTTTTATTATTTGTTTATTTATTTTTGTGTGTTTTTTTTCACCTTTTACATGTCCCACAAGGGGACTTGAAGCTGGGATCTCAGATCTCCTGTGCAATGTATTGGAGAACATCGCACAGCAGTTCCTATTGGAACTATCTATGCATAGGCAGTCAGGAGGCTGTGGTCCACCCTCCTGGCTGCCATGGCAACCCCTCAGAATCCACTATGTTATCACAGGGGTTTGAGGCACGAGGGCGGATGATCTTGCCCCCGGACCATCTGGATGCTGTGATCGCTATAGGCAATAAAAAAAGCTGCTTTTTCGCAACGTGGGGCCTTAGTCTAAGGCCCACGTTGTGAAAACGCAGTGTTTTTGCCGCGGCTAATTGGGGCCTTAACCTTACAGAGTTTTTTGTAGGTGATAGGGACCATTTTTCTTGGATTTGGGGCAACATACAATATATGTGATATGGCTACATTATGGTGGAATGACACATGGCTCATATTTGTAGTGGAAAAATCCACTGCACAAGTTTATAATAAATTTCAGATCATAATTTTTCCATTACAGAATTGCTTTCCTCAGGCAACTCTATATGTTTTTAAGATTTTAGATGTGAAATTTTAACATCGACTTCATTGCTATTTGAAATTCTGTACTAAAATCTGACGAAAATCTACAACAGTAATTCTGCAGAAGAAAATGCAAACATAATTTAAAGGGTAACTGAATTTTCATGAAAAGTTGAATTATTTTCAGGGTCTTGCTGGGAAGTCTGTTCTATATCTTCATACATGAGATCCCATCAGTTTTTCTGCTCTTAATAATGAAATTATGACGGAAACACATTTCACATTTCTGTCTCAGGCTGTGAGTGTGTACAATAAGGAGCAGTCTGCCCCCTTCTCCATCCATTGCTCATAATGTTCTGCCATTCTGCCAGGAGTAACTCTACAATTATAAACAAATATCTGAGAAAAGGCCAAGTGACTATAATACAGGAGATCCAGAAACACTGGACTATAAATACAGGGCAAATACATGGCAAATACATGCAACCAAACAGATAAAAGACAAGAAAAAAAAAACAATCTATGAGCACAGTCAGTAAAGCTGCCATTGTCTGTGAATAATATCCCATCTATAATCACATAAGCAGCCAGAAGTACATACAGGTACAGCGAAGAATTTTTAGCTGTGAGGTTTACAGAATCCTCAATCTTTTGTACACAGCAACAGTTGGCAGACATGTCTGTGAGCAGAATCAACCCCTCCCCCTTCCATTAACTGTGCGAAGATAGAAAAGGACCACCCTCTACACTCACTGAAATAAGCAAGGTGGAGGCAGGAACTTTAGAGACATTTTTTTTTTTTTTTTTTTAGCAGAAAGCAGTCACATTTTTAATTAACTTATTCCCAACATTACCTGACCGATATCGGCTGTATTATATTATCGCTAATATCTGCGATCAGTGCCAGAACTGATCACAGACTTTAAGACCGCTGGTGCCTCAGTCAAAACTGGTCACCGCCATTTTGTTGTGGATTGACCCCCCTCACCCCCGAATCTTGATCTGTTGACATGACAGCCGGGAGCCTATTGTCTGACATTAATTTTGTTACAGGCTGCAAATGTTGGTATTTTGCAATGCATTGTAATGCAACACATTAGTGATCAGACCCCCTGGTGTTCAAGACTCCTAGGGGGTCTAATTATTATAATTATTATATTCATCAGAATTGTACCAACTCATAGAATACAGGTGACATGTCATTTTGGCGGCACAGTGAATGCCGTGAAAACAAAGTTCATAAGAATGTTGCAGAAATGCAGGTTTTTTTCCACCCTACTGAATTTTTTCTAGCTTCCCAGTACATCATACACAATATTAAATGGTACCATTACAAAGTGCAATTTGTGCTGCAAACATTAAGCCCTCATATGGCTCTATGGGGAGTTAAAAAACGAAAATCGAAAAAAATACCTGCAGTGGGAAGGGGTTAAAATGCATTACATTTGGGTCCAGAATCACATGTTCTTTGAAAGGAGACCAAGTTGTCTATAAAGTTAATAACCTTTTAAGTGCAGATTTTGTGGTGTATTTTCATAATATGTATTAATCCAGCCTTTTAACATGAGCAAGTGATGCCCATGAACACATCAAATGAATTTGTATTATGCAGGATCTTTATGGTTTTATGGGTGGAATTTGATTTATTATTATTTTTTAACTTTATTTGAAGAAGGGTTTTTAAAACTACTTTTTATTTTTTAAGATGGAGATTTCTTTATGGACTCGCTGAGACTCTCGTTTGATGTATAACCGAACTCATGTTTCAAGGTTCTAGTATACTAGTATAATTATATATAGTGTTTACTAGTATAATAAAAGAGGCATGCTACCCTTAGAATCATAGCAGAGGAAGTGCCGTTAGGGGAACCGTATCAGAAAGGAGGAAAGAATAAAGCCGTAAATGTCACATTAAATAAAGCAGGTTTACACATACACAATAGCATTCACATTAATCTTTAAATGGGTTTTCCCATCAAAGCAAGTAATCCCCTTTTCATAGGATAAAGGATAACTTGCAAATCACTGGAGGTCCGACCACTGAGACCCATTATTGATCAGGAGCAGTGTTTGGGCAGCATGCACATCGCTCCATTAATTTCATTGGCACAGCCAGAGATAGCTGAATGCTGCACTTCAGTTATCTGTATAAGAGTCTTCGGCTAAGGCCCCACGCTTCGCGGTTCTTCCCACAGCGCTTTGCAAAGAAAGTTCGCAGAGGTTTCATCTGTGAACTTTCTGCTTCAATTATATATATAGGGAAACCGCCGGCGTTTCCATAAATATAATTGACATGCTGCGACTTCCAAAACCTCAACGATTTTGGAATTCGCCGTGTATCTGCACCACATATTTTACCGCAAAGTGGGCATGGGACTCGCTACAATCCCATCCACTTTGCTGTGACTGGAAAACGCTGTGGTTTTTTTCCCCGGGGTCTCCACCACAGGCGAAACGCGGCGTTTACGTCACGGGCTCCAGTCTTCAGTGGTTAAACTGAAGACACTTGTACAGATTATTGTAATTTCACAGTAAATGCTGCTAATATGTTCATATCAGTAGTAAATATCAGTGTTTATATCTGTATCTAAACTAGAAATATATCATTTCTAACTTTTATTATTTATTTTGGTTTCCATTTGGTCTGTACAAAAATGTTAAGGCTGGCAACCCAGGTGGAGCTAATGTTGTAGACCGATCCAGTTTTAAGACCATCTGCATGTTCCATGATGCAGCCAAACCTCATGACATTTCCTCAACCTGGGTTATTCTTAGGTAGCTGACAATGTGTACAAAACATTCATGAAGGAGAATGACCATTCAATACAGAAGCTCCTCAATGAAATTTCCATCTGCCTTTTTTTCAGCTACAAAGTCGAGTGTTAAAATTCAGTCCTTGTCCAGTCTTATGTAAATATCAAGATCGTTGCACAATCCAACTTTCTGATGCAGTTTGTTGTCCCTGCTTCTCACCAGTTTTACTGAATACAATGTAGTAAAGTGATGCAAGTAATAGGTCTGTACAGGTTAACAATCTCCATATTTACATAATGTTTCTATTCACTGACAGCAATGAGAAGACCTGAAAATGATTAAAAACCGAAACAAATGTGTTCTAATATTTACATGACTTTTCCCCTGTAGAGTAATTGAGCTTTTTGCCTAAACATAACACTGGGCAATTGGTTTTAGATTTTGGGGAAAGTTAGTGTTTTGCTCTGTGTTTTCATTCTCAGAATGTTGAGTGTTCATTCTAACTGTAATGTGTGATCCACAGTTGCTTGGACTGGATTATTTGTAAAAGTAAAAACATCAAAATGCGGGCACATTTCATTGTCCATATTACAGCCCTAACATCACCTCCAAGGTTCAGCTTAGTCATCAGGCAGTTCTCTGTTGTAGTTCAATAATCTCAGCTTCTTGGAAGGGCAAGCAATAAAAGGGGTTATCCAGGATAAGAAAATATGGCTTCTTTTTTTTTTTCAAAAAGAATTCAACTTCTCAGGCAGTGACATAATGTCTGTTGGTCATATGGCCATGCTGCAGCTTAGTCCCAGTTGTGAAAGAAAGCAGCCATGTTTTCTAATTCTGGATTACCCCTTTAAGGCCCTAAATCAGAAGCTACAATGTGACTGTATTACAACAATCAAAAACTGACCTTGAACCTTAGATTATGGTTCCTAATTATAACAATATAGGGGGATGCTAGTCCAAGCCGCTGATCTATACGCACAGACATATTGTGAGAAATCAAGCCATTAGAGGAAAAATTGTTCCAATAAAAGCAAAATAAAATTCCAAATGTTTAAGCAACCAGATGGGTCTAGACTACCACAAGAATCCTGATGAATAAACTGGTGTATCGTGTACCTCTCCCAACAATTTAAAGGAGTATATTATTTATAGCAAGTAATCAACTATGCACTGGATAAATGATAACTGTAAAAAAAAAAAAAAATAGATGAAAGTTTGACTACTGGGTCCCCACTGGCCACTGGAATGGGGGCTTCATGCCCCCCCATCTGCAAGAAGTTGAATGTGCGACAGCTGAGCATGCATACCACTCAATTCCAATCTATGGTACTACTGAAGATATTCTTTATCAATTATCCCCTTCATGCTTCAGTCATATAAACTACTATACATCGATATGGGCAGTAGTGTATAGTGGTGAAGAGTACTAGAATTAGAAAGTGTTGTTTTGTATGCGCTGTCACTTTTACAGGTGCACTGATTCTCTCTATGCTATGGAAGCTGCATGCAGGATGTCATAGGCAGTGCGGAAACTCCAGTGATGATATAAATACAATCTGCTATCATGAGTAAACTTTGTGAAAGCAGAAGAAATGGAGGGTAATGTGAGAGCTATTATTACGCTCAATGCTATGAAATTCCTGGCTTTTACGCTCAGGAAGCATTGTGTTGATATTGGCTTCCCTGTGGGTTTAAAATCTTGTTTAAATGTAGCAGACTATGAAGACGCTTTGAGGTTGTGCTATGTTATTCCATGAAATGTCTTCCAGATGATTATTTACAGATGCTGCGTCTATAAAGCATGAGAATAATATGTCACTGAATTGAGAAAACAGCCCTGTCTTTGCTTTGTTTTACTTTAGACCCAACAAGTCACTTGCTGTAATACTGTAGAGACCATGAGAATGTCTGCAGCATCATACAGTACAGCCACAGTATTGCTGACATCAGTGAACAGGTATCATATGTGACCAATGATCAGATTAGCCCAAACCTAAAACATGATAGGACAAATCTGTTCAGCATGTAAAGATGCTCCTACACATTAGATAAGACATAACAGCTGATAATCATAATGTGTATGGGGTCGAATTTGTTCCCAATGAGCAGAAGAGTTAGGGAACTGGGTGATGATCCTTCTGAACTGGGTTATCCAATACATGTCAAATTAATATTCCTGTATTGTCCCAGCTAATAGGCCAAAATTACCTAGTAGAGTAGAATTACTGAGTAGTTAATGGGTTTAGGGTAACATAATTGGTGGTTAGTAACTCCTCCAGGCTCCAGCCTTGGCCCTTGTAGTAGGAAGGCTGACACTAGAATGGACAGACACTCAGCACTAACCATGCCCCAATCTCTTTTACAGACTGCTCCCCATTTTCTCACAGACTGCTTCTCACTCACTTTTACATCAAATGCTACCCATGCTCTCCTCTCTCACAGACTGCTTCCATGGTCTATATCTCTCTCACACCAACTGCTACCATGACGCCTCTGTTACATAGGCTCCTCCACTATGCCCCCTCTCTCTCATACAGACCATGCTCTCATGCTCCACTATGTCCCTTATCTCACAGAGACTGAATCCCAAAACCACAGATTATATCTAGTACTGCACAGACACTATTGTGCCCATTAAGGGGAAAACTGGTGTATTATTCATATGAAAAATATGTTAAAAAGGACTTTTGCTGTGTGTTTTTGTTTTTTCCCCCTGGGCTTTGCTCTATGCTATAGGTTACCTCCCCTAACTGCTGCCCAGCTCAATCCACCCTCCTTTGACTGTCAACTCTCCCTTAGGAAGAGTTGAGCGGCATTTAAGGAATATAATCTATAGCACAGACTAAATCAGAAACACCCCAAAATCCCTTTTAATCTAATTTGCATATGAATACAATGGAGCTACAATGCTGAATAACAAAGGCATATTTGGAAAGTGTGTGAAGAGCACCACAAGGTACTGCCATTACTGACACTTTGATTCCCGCCTTTAAAACATCTGTTAAACTTGAAAAAACAGGCATTTGCCAGCAGGTTAAGGCCATCCAAAGAGACCTCCGGGTCAAACTGATAGTTAAAGTAAATTAGCCTATAAAAGTAAAATAGAAAGTAAACTGGCAACCAACGACATGAAGATCATCTGGTCGGAGCTAAAAACCATTGTGGGCCTTAAAATAGACGTGAATCCTGTAGTAGGGGACTGGGAGGTGCTAATGAGCTAAACAAATTCTTCAATCAGTTTATGTGCCGTCGACAGTGATGTGATGGAAACAACTGGGGTCAAAACCTATCCTGGAAGACCTTGTGGCTAATACTCATATCTAAGTGACTTTATCGCAATGACCTCTCAAGTTATGAGGGTGTTCAAGCGTACTGTGTTATCACACCTGAGGGACTACTGTGTTGCCCCTGTCCTAGACAATCTTCAGTTCATTTACAGACCCGGGGTGAAAGTAGACAATGCGATCAGCCACCTATTACAGAGGGTGTACACTCAAATTGATGAATGAGCGTCATCAAAATGACGTTCTTTGATTTTAGTAGTACGTTCAACACTATCAAACCCAGGCTTTTAGCTCAGAAAATGAGGATGCTGAATGTACAAAGCCCCCCAGGTGAAATGGACTGCGGACTACCTTACCAACAGACTACAACTAGTCAGGCTAGGCAGCTGTCTATTTGACAGCCTTATCAGCTGTACTGGGGCACTGCTTTAGCACCCTTCCTGTTCACAATGTACCCCACTGATTTCCTGTACAACTCGGGATCCTGTTTCCAGCAAAAATTCTCTGATGACTCTGTAGCCTGATCAAGGATGGGGACTACAAAGAGTGTAGGAATGTGGTGGAAAAATTCTCAGAGTGAAGTAGCAGGAATAGTCTTATACTGAACGTCAGCAAAACCAAGGAGATGGTGATTGACTTTGGCAGGAAAAGCTCGAGACCCCCAACCCTCGAAATAGGTGGACAGGTAGTGGAGAGAGTCTTGGGCATCCTCCACAGGATAGGTCATGAGTATGTGATCTGTCAGGGCTTGACACCCAGTTTTAATAAAAGTGATTTGCTGCTTCAGGCTCATATTAAACATATATGTAATTATACTACACAGCTGATCCACACAAGTCTTAATTAGCCTGGCCCTGTGGCTTTCCTCGCCTTGATATTTTTCATCTCCTTCCTCACTTAGGCATGTGTGAAGGTCAGACTGTAGTCAGATAAAGACGGATTTCTGGATTTACTGGTCTAGTGGGAAGTAGCCGCATGGGGTGAAGTCATTGTGGTGGGGGGAGCTGAAGGACATGCTGGGGTGGGAGGAGCTGATGTGTGATCAAATCTATTGAAGAATTGGTTTAGTTCGTTAAGCCGATTAACATCTGCCTCAATCTGGCAGACGGACTGTCTATGACCCGAAATTGACTTAAGCCCCTCCTAGACTCCCCTTACGTCTTTTCTTTCCATTTGCTTTTCCATGTCTTCCTTATAATTGGCTTTTCGCTGCCTGATTTGACGCCTCAGCTCCTTTTGTATCTTTCTCAGCCCCTCCTCATCTCTTGTCCTGAATGCCATCTTTTTCTCCTTAAGTAGTGTTTTTATATCAGAATTAATCCATGGTTTGTTGTTGGAGAAGCACCTCACCACTTTTCTGGGTACTGTGTTGTCCACACAAAAATTAATGTAGTCTGTTATGCAGTGTGTGAGTCCTTCTATATCTTCTCCAGGGGTTAAAGGGGTTATCCAGTTTCTAACATTGATGGCCTATCCTACAGTCTGTCTGGCGAGTGAGGAGCGCGGCTTGCGGTATGTAAACAATACCACGAACCGCTCTGTCTTGGTACCGGTGACCTGCGGGGATCCCGGGTGTCGGATCCCGCTTATCTAATATTGATGGCCTATCATAAGGATAGGCCATCAATGTTAGAAACTGGATAACCTCTTTAAGGAGCATAATTTCCCTGAGCAGAGGAAGCTAATGAGCATGGTAGCATGCTGCTAGAATAATTTACAGGGAATGGTGATGGTAGCTTGCTGCTGTATTCCTTATTCCACCAGATGATGGATTGGGTATGTTGGATTTCAACATACTCAAACTTTTCTTCAGCCGAGAGAGTAGACACTACCAGAGGGTTTTAGATCATTCATCTCTCTTTATTGAATTGAACACACACACCAGGCCAGGTCAAGTTTAAATGTATATTTAGGAGTCAGGGAGAAATGACTATTGGCTGAAGAGTGTTCAGCCAACAGTTATTAAATGTGTATGGTCACCTTAAAGAGGTATTCCTATCTCAGTATTTATGATTATATCTGTAGGATATTCCACACCTAGCTGAGAGATTTGTTACAGAGAGCCTCTACCTTGAGAATAGGGCCCCATTTCTAAACAAAAGTGATTCTTACTTGAATCTTTATATCTGGATAGTACTCAAACAGTTCTAAGTCATATATTTAGCACAATATAAAAAAGCTATGATTCAGTTTATTGGTTAAATGTTTTAAAAAAAAGTTTAAAAAAAAGCTGGGTAGAATGGTGGCTTGGTGGTTAGCACTATTCACTGACAACACTGGAATCCTGAGTTAAGTTACAACCAAGGGCAACATCTGAATGGAGTTTGTATGTTCCTCCCAGTTTCCGCTGGGTATTTTGGTTTCTTCCCACTCTTTTGGCATGTGTGGGGCCCATTAAAGGTTAGAGATACTTCAGCATTCCTGATATATACAACAAACATTCACCACAAAAGTGCTATGAACACGACCTTACTGAAAGCTTTTAGTAGTATTTTGTCTAGATTAGTAGATTGAAGAGATTTGATAGGGCACATTTACAGATAGTGTGTCTCAACTACTAGTTGTAGTGTAGTGTGTCAACAACATAACCCAAGATTTTCTTTTTACAATGATATGTACAGTAACTTCCTTGTTTGTAAAATTTTCTTTATTTCTATTCTGAGTTTGTTTCAGCTTTTAGGCTCATCCACTCCATTATCTCTCTCTAGAATGTTATTGAATATTATCCAAGCAGAAAATCTTTTAGAAGTTGAATTCTTGGACTTCTGAAGATTCTTTTGTATTTGTGCAGTCCCAGTGAATTACTTATGCGTTATGGACAGCTTCTTCCCTCTAATGATTCACCAGATGCAGATTATCAGTTGGTACATTATGCATGTGGACAGAGCCATCTCTAAACTAGACAGGGCCAAGATAAGTGGTGAAACACTAGTGCAATTTTACAGCTGTTTCCTTTTGTTTCTAACTTTGGACACTTCATAAAGAGGACCAGGTCTGGGAAGCCTAGTGGCATATATCATCTGATGCTGGTGCTGTCACCCTGGTATTTTGTTTATCCAAAGCCATTCAGCTATTCCAAAGTTATAAGCCCTGTGAGTGTTGTTGCAAATTTGGGTATATTAGCTAAGTGGGCATTAGCACTCCATTACATACAGGACACACAGACCCCAACCCCCATAGAAACAAGTATAAGTAGAATATAATGCATACAGTAACTAGTCAAATATGTAAAGTGAAACTACGGGAAAATTACAGACATAAACCCAGGGCTCTTAATCCTTTCATTTTAACCACTGAAATACAAGTTTGTTCTGTACTCTATAAGTTCTTAACACCATAGGAAATTAAATGGCTGCCTGTTACTGGGCTGTACATGAGGGGTTTCCAAAACAGATTTGACAGATCTGACAGATTTCTCCATTGTACTGAGAAATGAAAAATTTGTCAATCAGTGACTGGAGGTTGAGGAGGGCAGGGGTAAGTGCGGGGAACAGGTATGTTTTTTTTTTTTTTTTTTAGGTTTCAACTTCCCTAGCCTCCTGGCACAGTACTAAAAAATCCTGCACAGCCCCTTTAATGTGCCACTAGAGCAAAACAGCAACTCTCTTTGGACAGAAAGACAAATGTCTTATGTGGCCAACTCTTTGTCTCTTTTACAAGAAAACGTATTGAGAGAGAAGGAAAGTTTTACATACAGAGTATACTAACTAACATTCAACAGCTCAGTGTTGATAGAGAGGCAGTGCAAGGCATTTAACCAACTCTGCATTTATGATATCTTTGTATTTACTCTGCAAACAGCCATATAACCACAATCATAGGATTTTCTGTACTATATAATTGTTAGGTAGACGTTGGATGAACATGGGGTTTCCATGTGTCTCCTTAGTGTGTAAAGGAATTGACTGATAGAAACACACTTCAATATTCTTAGCTATGGATGTATAACAGATGTACTTTCTTAATACTAAATATAGGCGCAACTTGTCAAGCTGCTGAACATCTTGTGCTTGCAACCTCATGTTCAGCTCAACGTGTTAAATATCACATGCTTTATGCTTAATAATATTTATTTATGGACCTTTAATTTATTGTTCTATTTATTATTTTAACATAATCCTTGCATTTAACCTGGCAGCGCTACAATCAGCTAGAATTACATATACAGTAGATATTATATAGATATTGATATCTTTTATTTATATGTATATCTTACCATGAATTGGAACGTATTAATTGAAAACATGTTTGATCTGTTTACCATAGGTATTTTTCTCATGTGCCAAGAAATACATGTTGAAGTTATTTAATCATTCTACAAAATATTGTCTCTGGAGAATATGTGATGAGTCTAGAACAGTATCCTCAATTGCCCCCTATAGCAGGGAAGTATATGCAAGCATGTGCACAGGTAGGACAATAACCAAGCAGTGACAGTTTTACAATACTTCTTATAGCAAGAAAAACAATGGGTTCCTGCACAGAGGGCAGATTTTTGGCCACAAAATTGGCAGCGGATTTTGGCTTGAATTCTCATAAAATCCACACCAAAATCTGCATATATAATTGCAGATTTAACCTCTTACATTCAAATCCGTATAGAAAATCCATAAAATTAAATTGTCATGTTGCAGATTTTAAAATTCATGCATAGAAAATTTCCACAGTGTGTAAAAGAGATTTTTTTAAATGTCATATACTTTGCTAGTACTTAGGCTGTGGATTTTCTATTGGTGAATGTCTTCAAAAAAATCTATTAGTCTGTGGATTTTCCATTGGTAAATCTCTGCAGCAAATCTGCACGTAATATGCAACAAATTACACTAGGTTCACACTAGCTCTGCCTTTCCGTTTTTTTGGTCTATCAGAGGACCAAAACAATGGAGAGGTGGACCGCTAAAATAGCAGTTACATGAATATACAGTAGTTATTGACTATAATGGGGTCTGTCTGGTGTCCGTTGTTTGAAAACTGAAACCAATGCAGAAAAAAGTCCTCTGTACAGGACTTTTTCCTCTGCTGATTTTTGGCAGACATTACAGAGACTACGGTGTAGATGTGAAGGTAGCCTCATTTGGTCAAGCTTTAGAATTGTAGATTCTATCAAACCTGTAGGTGATAATAGTTTTGTTCCTATGAACGTTTGCCACTGTTAAAGAATCAGATGGTTAGCAAATGTTAAAAAAAAACAAAAAAAAACTAACAGTTAAAAATGTAACTGTAACAGGATTCCAAATTATAAAAATGAAACAAAAATCAAATGCAAAAAATGTCTTTGTTTTTAGGCCAGCCCTACTCTTCATCCTAAGACCAGAGCAGAAAAATTGCTGTCCAGATTTTAATTAAACTTTTACATATGATTCAGTCTGGATGGTTACATGATTACATAGGCCAATAGTCTTATTTATACTGAATTTAGCAACATTCCTGATGATGACGCCATCAATTTACTCCAGATTGTCATTTAAATTTAGGGCCAAGACTGGATAATAACATTGTGAGGCTAACTGGAAGAGTATAGCTGGCCATATGCTTGTTTGTCTGACAGATATTCTTCCCAACCCGGGAAGTATCGGGAGTAATCCATGGCCAGACACCTCTGGTGGTGCCTAATCTCACCTGAGAGCTAAATCCAACACCCCTATCCATCTTTCCCCCTACATCTGCTGTCAGGACAAGCCTGTACATTTTCATTGGTCAGATATTTCCACCAAAATTGGAAAGTTTACCCAACATCAATCTAATGTATATAGCCTCAGTTACTCATATTATAAATACTTATAAACACACAAAATAAAATTTACTAAAATGTACTCAATCATTAGTTACTGTGACAGAGCTTCTTGGTTGAATGATATGATGCTTCTTTAGGTGTTTAATGTTCATATATATTCAATACTCTTCTGCACTATTATAGTAAATCTGCTAAATATTGAAAGTGGAAGTGACATCCAGAAATCCAATCAGAAGTTTTCTTTTTCCCTACTATCTTTGGCAGGTGGAAACTAAATCCTGTAAATTGGAGAAAATCTGTGATGCATTACAATGCACTTCCATACCAACTCCATTACAGTGTCCGCCAATAATCATTGGAGAAAAAAGTCCTGCACGGAGCACCTTTTTATCCGCTGGTTTCAGTATGAAAATGACGAACACTCAACGGACCCCATTATAGTTAATGGGGTCCGCATGTAACCACTGTTTTAGTGGTCCGATTCTCCATCGTTCAGTTCCCCAGCGGACAAAAAAAAAATTGGAGAGCCCAGAGTAAATGTGAAATTAGCCTTAAAAAATTACTCAGTATATACACTGATCACCCATAACATTAAAACCTAATATTGTGTAGGTGCATGGAGCTTAAATAGCTGTGACCCACTGAGACATATACTCCACAAGACCTTTGATGGTGTCCTGTGGTATCTGGATCAAAGATATGATAAATTACAAGGCAGGGGATCAATGGATCAGAATTTGTTTTTCCAGCACATCCCAAAGATGATCTGAAGGCCAAGTTAACACCTTGAACTCTTTGTCATGTTCCTAAAAGAATTCCTGAACCATTTTGCAATGTGATAGGATGTGTTATCCTGCTAAGAGAAACTACTGTGGTTAAGGAAAACCGCTGCTATGAATGGGTGTACTTGACCTGCAAAATTATTAGGTAGGTGGTACTGTATGTCACTAAATATTATATATGCCAGGACAAAAGGTTTCCCAGCAGAACACTGCCCAGATCACACTACGTTCTTCCCATATTGGTTCCAGGTAACCCAGGTAAGCAATGCACTTGTACCCAGCCCTCTACATGAGGGAAAAAAAATGACCAGGCCATCGTCATCAATGATCGAGATCTGTGATCATTGCAGTCACTTTGCAGCAGTTTGCAGGGAACAGCATAGGCACTTTGACCTGTCTGCAGCAATGCTGACACATAGTCCAAAAGCTGCAGTGTCTGTGTGTGTTCTCACACCTTTCTATCATAGCCGGCATTAACTTTTTCACCAATTTGTGCTACATAACTCTTCTGTGGAACTGGACCGGCCAGGCCATCACAATTTGGCCCTTGGAAAAAGACACTTATCTTAACACATTTTTTCCTACTTCCATCAAAACAAGCACTGACATCACTTGCTGCCTAATATATCTCTCCCTTTCACAAGTGCCATTTCACGAGATAATATTATTCACTTCACTTGTCAGTTGTTTTAATGCCATGACTAATATGTACCAATGAGTATGGTTATGTAAGCAATTTTATTTATGTCTGATGAAATACCCTTTCTTCAGGTACCTATATGCCAGTGGTGGCGAACCTATGGCACACGTGTCAGAGGGGGCACTCAGAGCCGTTGCCCAAGCCAGGTTCCTGGATCACTCAGGGAGTCTGGGACAGCTGTCCCAGATCCCCCGGCAAGCGCTTCTTTCAGGAGTATATGCAAATGCACATACTCCAGAAAACTGTCAGCAGGACCGTAGTTTACACTGACAGAACATTGTGACCTCTGCCCCGACACAGGCATAATGATTTTCATCAGGGCCTGCTTTGCGGTGGAAGGAGGCCGCTCAGCTGCTCTTCGTGGGAGTGCAGGTAAGTACAGGAGCATATAATACTGTGTGGAGGCCACTATGGAGTATATTATACTGTACTAAGGGCCACAGTTGTGCATAATATACTGTGTGGGGGCCGCCGTGGAGCATAATATACTGTGTGGGGGCCTCCATGGAGCATAATATACTATGTGGGGGCCGCCGTGGAGCACATTGGACTGTGTGGGGACCACCATGAAGCACATTGGACTGTGTGGGGGCCAATGTGGAGCACACTGGACTGTGTGGGGGGCACTTCACTATTTATAATCACACAGTGTCTGTTTTAAAGCAGACATATGATATTATTACAGGCTATAATAACATTGCATGGTCACTATAAAACACATCCTGCGCGATGTAAATAGTGAACATTAATTACTCAAAAGCACCAAATGCAAACTTCTACCTTTCAGTACAAAGTTGTTTGTATCATTGAATGCTCTGTAAAACCCCATTCACACGACCGTATTAAGGTGAAATTGCCGTGTTGGGCATTCGGTCTCTAAAAGGTTTGCCATCACTGCTGTATGCCTTATTATGGGAGCCATCTTGTCAAGACTTTTTATTACTATTATATACTATTTTATTACTATTATTCATCATACTACTTTTCTATATACTACATTTCTCTATAAGCCTTTCTAGATGTCAATGTTTGCTTGAAGGTGGATGCCTAAAAACTGGGAGGTGGTGTAAATTAGGAAAAGTAGTGAATGTATGGAGCTCTGAGAAGTAGACTATTTTGCAGGCAAATGGAAGCAAGTAACGCATTATCATTTTGGCCATCATTTCCATGAGATTGCATTGTCTGGTTACAATGGTCATCATGTAGCCATCATGCCAGTATGAACTGTAACATCAGAATGTGTTTCAACATGTAATGCTACACCGATGATGAGAAAAATACTGGACAGAGGAGAAAGAAATTGCCTTCAGCTCGGAGATAAGTCTAACTCCAGGGATACTAAGTGTTAAAAGTATCTGAGTTTGCCATTTTAGTTGAATAGTTTGATTCCTTCATGAAACCACCGGTCGCAGCCTTCACACAGCACATTCCATTTCTTGAATTAGAATATCCTAGACTCTTATTTCATTTTCTCCCTAAAACATTTCCTTGATATGCCACATCCTCTGGATCCTCACCACATAGACACTATTGTGCAAAGAACCTAATCTCTTCCCATAATTGTTATCACATGCAGTTCTCCTGCAGATATGGCAGCATGTTCAATGTGTTAGATCCGCTTTAAGGAGGCACTGTTTTTCCTTGTGGAGAGCCAGCTGGTGAGGTGAGTCTTAAAGGCAATGCTCTCTGGGAAAAATATGTCAAAAAGTCCACTCTACAATGTTTATGGGAAGCTCACAGGAGAAGGAAGGATGTCAGGAAAAAGGGGAACTCATGTAGACCAAGGATATGAGGCACATTTTAGATGGCCTGAGTTTTATTACTTCAATTTATGCTGAGCGCACAATATACCGTAAAGTAGTACAGATGCTGTAAAATCACAAGAGTCAGTGTTTACTAGCTATTGTATTTGATGGGGATGTTCAGCAGATGCTGTCATGAGCACTTTCCACTTTAAAGACATACTAATGCTGACTTTTCACAAATGAATACTAGCGCTGGGATTGGATTCCCACTGTCTAGGGCCATATCAGTTCATCTTCCAGACAAAAATATTTCAAGCTTCTCATTAAATTCTTTCTGGCAAACCCCATATAGCTGATAAAATCTTCTTTTAAAATACCCAATTTACGTCAGCTGGTATGTTATTTTAGGCAGCTGAAGGAAACGAGCTATACATTGCTCTAAAAAGAGAGAATATATTATACAGCACATATAGTAAATAGTCCAAGAATACTTTTCATTATATATACAGAACTTATAGTTTGACTGACAATTTAGACAGCTGAGATATTTGAGATATGTATGGGATGTATGTTATAGCAATCTGAAGGATAAATAAATTGGCAAGAACAATATAATAAGAACAGATGTGTCGTCTTGTATACGTTAAAAACACAATGTAATATAAGATTCTGTGTCTGAGTATGCAGAATTTCAGCTAGGCTCTCTAATACTTGGGACAAATATTCTGTTCACTGGCCCAAGCCATGTATCTAAATACTCTGGCCAATGTAGTGTGGCCTTGATGCCACCGCCCCAGACACATAGCACCAGTCAGCTTCCCCCTAGAAACATCCCTGAAGTACATAAGAATATTTTCAGAACATTTTCAAAGACTGCTCAAGAAAATCTCCACTTAGTTCAGGCTTACATATCACATAAATTGGCTTAGTAAAAAGTCTGCTGCAAATTCTAGGCATGCCCAATACTGTATACTGCAGATTTTCCCAACAATTTTGAACCACTACAGTCATGGCCAAAAGTTTTGAGAATGATACAAATATTAATTTTTACAAAGTCTACTGCTTCAGTTTTTCTAATGGCAATTTGCATATACTCCAGAATGTTATAAAGAGTGATCAGCTTAACAGCAATTACTTGCAAAGTCAATATTTGCCTAGAAAATGAACTTTATCCCCCAAAACACATTTCAACATCATTGCAGCCCTGCCTTAAAAGGACCACCTAACATCGTTTCAGTGATTGCTCCATTAACACAGGTGTGGGTGTTGATGAGGACAGGGCTGGAGATCAATCTGTCATGATTAAGTAAGAATGACACCACTGGACACTTTAAAAGGAGGCTGGTGCTTGCCATCATTGTTTCTCTTCTGTTAACCATGGTTATCTCTAAAGAAACACGGCAGTCATCATTGCACTACACAAAAATGGCCTAACTGGGAAGAGTATTGCAGCTAGAAAGATGCACCTCAGTCAACAATCTATCGCATCATCAAGAACTTCAAGGAGAGAGGTTCCATTGGGGCCAAAAAGGCCCCGGGGGGCCCAAAAAAAACACGAAGGGGGGGGGGCGTCTCTTAAAAGTTTTTGGGGGGGGGGGGGGGGGCCGCCGCGGGGGGGGGGGGGGGGGGGGGGGGGGGGGGGGGGGGGGGGGGGGTGCTGCCCGCGGGGGGGGGGGGGGGGGGGGGGGGGGGGGGGGGGTTGGGGGGGGGGGAAAAAAAAAAACCCCCTCTCAAAAAAAAAAAAAGAGGGGGAAGAAAATAAAAGAGAAAAAGAGGGAGGGGGGGGGGGGGGGGGGGGGGGGAAAATACTTTTTCTTCTTGAATCCCCTTTTGATTGTTTGGAACATCTGGAAAACAGCATTCGGAGAAGAAGAGGTGACGCACCACCAGTCTTGTCTCATGCCAACTGTAAAGCATCCTGAAACCACATGTGTGGGTCTCTCAGCCTAGGGAACGGCCTCTCACAGTCTTGCCTAAAAACACAGCCATGAATAAAGAATGGTACCAGAATGTCCTCCAAGAGAAACTCTCCCAACCGCCAAGAGCAGTTTGCGCTCAACAATGCCTTTCCAGCATGATGGAGCACCTGCCATAAAGCAAAGGTGATAACTAAATGGCCAGGGACCAAAACATAGAGATTTTGGGCCATGGCCTGGAAACTCCCCAGATCTTAATCCCATTGAGAACTTGTGGTCAATCATCAAGAGAGGGGGGGGAAAAAAAAAAAAAAAAAATAAAAAAAAAAAAAAAAAATTGTTTGGGAAAAAAGGGGGGGTTTTTTGGGGGGTTTGGGTCCAAAAGTTGATTGAAAGGAGGCCAGGGGAAATGGGAGGGGCCGGAAAAAAAAAGGGAAAAAAAAAAAAAATTAACTTGCTTTAAAAAAACAAACAAAAAAAAAAAAAAAATTTTTTTTAAAAAAAAAAAAAAAAAAAATAAAATTTTTGTAAAAAAAAAAAAAAAATAAAACACACATAAAAACCAGAGGGCAGCAGATCATGTGAAAATATAATATTTGTGTCATTCTCAAAACTTGGCCATGACTGTACAAACAGTGACCAAATCTGCAAAAAAATCTTAAATGTGGACTTTGTCATGGTTCAAAATCTACACAGACATGCAGATGTTTTGTTAAAACCCTAGCCACTTGCATTGTACTATACTTTTGCTATAATCATTTCATCCCAGAAAACTTAGTCAATCTTAGCAAAAAATAAGAATGATATAATATTTGGATTGTCCTCCACTGTTAAAGGGGCCTTATACAGTATGTCTACGTGACACCCATTCTCTATGCTTTTGGAATGTTTTCCCACAAATGTTGAAAATCATATTCTTTGAGAATGCACTGCACCTGGTGACTCCTTTGGGGACAGATTAAATAACCACAATATACATTTTGGAAACACTGATCTTAGGCTGTGTTTACACCAGTACATAGACCAATTTTTACAAGAATATGACAGATATGATGGATTAGTTATGCAACTACAATGGGATTTTCAAGTTCCTTCAGAGTACATTATTCTCTCTAATGTCTGCTCACACTTCTTTTATCTGGTTTTGGTTCGTGTTTGACAACATAGTGAGCATGCCGGTGATCAATTAATCAGGATATTATTGCATTGCATTACCCAACTAATTAGCAGGTCCATGCTCAGTGCCCAGGGAGACCAGACAACACAGCTATGTCTCTGAGGCAGGGAAACTGTGTCGAACAAAGGAAAATATGACTTCAAAGGCATGTGGGTCAAAATTCATTTTGGGACCATAATGTTCCAAAATATGTCAGGAAAACCCCGACCAATCAGTCGGGTCAAGACTCGGACCTTTAATGTTAATATCCACCCAAAAATGACAGTCATGGCCAAAAGTTTTGAGAATGATACAAATATTAATTTTTACAAAGTCTACTGCTTCAGTTTTTCTAATGGCAATTTGCATATACTCCAGAATGTTATAAAGAGTGATCAGCTTAACAGCAATTACTTGCAAAGTCAATATTTGCCTAGAAAATGAACTTTATCCCCCAAAACACATTTCAACATCATTGCAGCCCTGCCTTAAAAGGACCACCTAACATCGTTTCAGTGATTGCTCCATTAACACAGGTGTGGGTGTTGATGAGGACAGGGCTGGAGATCAATCTGTCATGATTAAGTAAGAATGACACCACTGGACACTTTAAAAGGAGGCTGGTGCTTGCCATCATTGTTTCTCTTCTGTTAACCATGGTTATCTCTAAAGAAACACGTGCAGTCATCATTGCACTGCACAAAAATGGCCTAACTGGGAAGAGTATTGCAGCTAGAAAGATTGCACCTCAGTCAACAATCTATCGCATCATCAAGAACTTCAAGGAGAGAGGTTCCATTGGTGCCAAAAAGGCTCCAGGGCGCCCAAGAAAGACCAGCAAGCGGCAGGACCGTCTCTTAAAAGTGTTTCAGCTGCGGGATCGGGCTACCAGCAGTGCAGAGCTTGCTGAGGAATGGCAGCAGGCAGGTGTGAGTGCATCTGCACGCACTGTGAGGCGGAGACTCTTGGAGCAAGGCCTGGTCTCAAGGAGGGCAGCAAAGAAGCCACTTCTCTCCAGAAAAAACATCAGGGACAGACTGATATTCTGCAAAAGGTACAGGGAGTGGACTGCTGAGGACTGGGGTAAAGTCATTTTCTCTGATGAATCCCCTTTTCGATTGTTTGGAACATCTGGAAAACAGCTTATTCGGAGAAGAAGAGGTGAGCGCTACCACCAGTCTTGTCTCATGCCAACTGTAAAGCATCCTGAAACCATTCATGTGTGGGGTTGCTTCTCAGCCAAGGGAATCGGCTCTCTCACAGTCTTGCCTAAAAACACAGCCATGAATAAAGAATGGTACCAGAATGTCCTCCAAGAGCAACTTCTCCCAACCGTCCAAGAGCAGTTTGGCGCTCAACAATGCCTTTTCCAGCATGATGGAGCACCTTGCCATAAAGCAAAGGTGATAACTAAATGGCTCAGGGACCAAAACATAGAGATTTTGGGTCCATGGCCTGGAAACTCCCCAGATCTTAATCCCATTGAGAACTTGTGGTCAATCATCAAGAGACGGGTGGACAAACAAAAACCAACAAATTCAGACAAAATTAAAGCATTGATTCTGCAAGAATGGACTGATATCAGTCAGGATTTGGTCCAGAAGTTGATTGAGAGCATGCCAGGGAGAATTGCAGAGGTCCTGAAGAAGAAGGGTCAACACTGCAAATATTGACTTGCTGCATTAACTCATTCTAACTGTCAATATAAGCTTCTGTTACTCATAATATGAATGCAATTATATTTCTGTATGTGATAAAAACATCTGACAAACACACATAAAAACCAGAGGGCAGCAGATCATGTGAAAATATAATATTTGTGTCATTCTCAAAACTTTTGGCCATGACTGTATGCAGTGGATGATTATTTTATATTCATGTTTGCTATACCTGGACTTCTAAAA
Source organism: Leptodactylus fallax (assembly GCA_947044405.1). Classification (NCBI taxonomy): domain Eukaryota; kingdom Metazoa; phylum Chordata; class Amphibia; order Anura; family Leptodactylidae; genus Leptodactylus; species Leptodactylus fallax. The sequence continues at coordinate 246,234 of CAMRHE010000384.1, forward strand.
ACATTTGGCATGACTTGTCAGGCATATCATACCTATAAGAGGTACCCAGCCAGAGGTATGGCATATGCCTAAAATAGGTCATATCTCTCTTAATTTGGCAGATGTTATTATCCTGCCCCAGTCACATTTGAGAAGCTCCAGAAAGTAGAGTGAGTTAGAGGTCCTTCAGAAAGGGATCATGGACAGAACCCCCTTTGTCAGATACTTGAAGATACCGCCTAGATCCGTGATGGCGAACCTATGGCACGCGTGTCAGAGAGGGCACGCAGAGCCCTATCTGTTGGCACGCGTGCAGTCGCCATGATCACTCACTAACGGGGGATCCGGTACAGGATTTCCCATTGGTGAGCGATTGCTTCTTTCAGCTGTATGTGCAAATGCACATACAGCAGAAAACTGTCAGTGTAGGCCGCGGTCCGCAGGATCGCTGATGCTAAATTGGTAACGCTAAATACTGTACTCTGGAAGGACCTTCTGATGTCATAAGGTCAAATGACAGGGTAGGCATGTCTTTGCTTGTAAGAAGGTCCTTCCACATGAAGAAAAGTTGTATCCTGAGCAGTGGAGGAACATGGAGAGATGTGGGGTACAGGGTGTAGTGTGGGGGGTAAAGATGCAGGGCGTAGTGTGGGGGGAGAGATGTGGGGTGAAGTGTGTAGTGTGGGGGGTAGAGATGTGGGGGGTAGAGATGCAGGGTGTAGTGTGGGGGGAGAGATGCAGAGTGTAGTGAGGGGGGTAGAGATGTGGGGTGCAGGGTGTAGTGTGGGGGGTAGAGATGCAGAGTGTAGTGTGGGGGGGGTAGAGATGTGGGGTGCAGGGTGTAGTGTGGGGGGTAGAGATGCAGAGTGTAGTGTGGGGGATAGAGATGTGGGGGGAGAGATGTGGGGTGCAGGGTGTAGTGTGGGGGGTAGAGATGCAGAGTGTAGTGTGGGGGGATAGGCAGATTGGTGTGGGGGGAGAGATGTGGGGTGCAGGGTGTAGTGTGGGGGGTAGAGATGTAGGATGCAGGGTGTAGTATGGGGGGAGAGAGGCAGATTGTAGTGTGGGGGGTAGAGATGTGGGGTGCAGGGTGTAGGGTGGGGGGAGAGATGCAGATTGTGGTGTGGGGGAGAGATGCAGATTGTAGTATGGGGGGTAGAGATGTAGGATGCAGGGTGTAGTGTGGGGGAGAGATGCGGGGTGCATGCTGTTTGCAAGAGGGGAATGGGGGTGCAGGCTGCGTGCGAATAAGAGGGGGAATGGGGGGTGCAGGCTGTGTGTGAGCAAGAGGGGGGATGCAGGGGAGGCAGGTTAATTTAAGGTGAAATTGCCGTGTTGGAACTTTGCGATAATTTAGTGGGCTTTGGGTTGCAGTTTGGGCACTCGGTCTGTAAAAGGTTCGCCATTACTGGCCTAGATTGTAGAAAAGTCCATTTTTTCCACCAATCTCCACCACCACGCTTGTAATAGGCCTGTTTCTTTATTTTATTCCCTTTTTATTTGTTATATTGTTTGCATATATTTATGTCTTTATATTACATCTTTTTCCATAAGCACTGTTCTTTTTTGTGTATATTAAATCTTAAAATGTAATAAGATTTAACAACCACAACCTGTTACCCTTTTGTTTGCCAGTATGTGCCAGAGGACACAGGTGTGAGTGGTCTGGGTATATTGGTGTCTCATCTACCATAAGTGTTGGGTGGTGGCAGCTATTTGTGTGCCTGTTGGGGTCGCTTCACTCATTTGTAGCCTACTGTGATAGGTTAGTGTGGAAGCGGAGACCTCCTTTACGGTCACATCCATGGTCACTCATGCTTGTGTGGTGAGTGAGTGTTTGGATCCCTGACAATGATGATCACAGATAATTTATAGATCCATCATATCCATCAGGGATTTTGCAAAAGCCATTGACATCACAGTACTTCAGTTTTTCCTTTTTTTTTTTCAATCCATCAGCGGTGACATTATTTAGAATAAAAAACCATGAGGGACCATACAAAAAAAAAAATGTTATTTTGAATACACAAGATCTAGTGCCATTGGTTACTTTGCTGAAAATAGTGCAAGGCAGGGATGTAAATTGAAGGGGTCCAGAAGCTGCAGTTGCACAAAGGGCCAAGAGCCTTAGAGGACCATAAGGTGACTCTTCCCAATATGAGACGATCAGTTCTATAAATAATACATTACAGTTGGGGACGGGGGTAGGGGGCCTGGTACAGATTTTGCACTGGGGCCCAGGAGCATCATGTTATGCCTCTGGAGCCAGGAAAGTTAAAGGGGTTATATCCACAGGATAGGGGATAAGTGTCAGATCAATGAGGGTCCATTCGCTGCGTTCAGGAAAATGGGTACCCAAAAATTTCCCTAAAGCTTCTTTGTGAATGAAGTACCAGTGTTCGATGCTACATTCACTTCAATGGGCTGGAAGAATGCCTGTCACATACCTTAAACTTTCCTGCTTCTGGGCCACTATGCAAAATCTGTACCAGGCTTCCCCCAGTATCTGTAATGTCACAACCCCTTTAACTTAATATAGAAGCAGGTTTTTACATATACTACTTAGTAAAATGAATAGCATAAAATAATAGTCTAACCATTTTAGTAAAATAGCAAAAGATGTTTTCTTTCTGGTGATGTTCTGTGCATAATTTCATCTTAGATATATTTTCAGAAAGGACCTATCCTCATCAGTTCAAGAGCAAATTCTTTCTTTCCTCTCAGCCATGGTAGCATGCATAGCAGAAAGAGGTCTCAAACAAACATGTCCAAAACTTCTATGTCACAGTTAATAATATAATACTTCATCCGCTTTTTATGCAATGTATTTATAGGTCACAAGTGCTAGATTCTTCTGTCTGCACTCACGAACAGTACTAGAGCATGACTTGAACTATGCATCTCCATTGCCAAAATGCTTATTCAAGCTTTAGTGTTATCCAGCCGTGATTAGTTTAATCTCTTTGTTGGAGTCTTTAGCTCGCGATTCGAGATCTAATATTTCTGGAACCTTGAATTCATCGTCTTGCAATGTAAATGGACTTAAATGTCCTGTGTTATTCTGATCATTAGGATTTATCTTTGCTAAACTTTATATACAATTTAACATTTTAAAGACTTCACCCTGTGGACAGGAGCCAATATATCAGCCAAGTGAGGTCAGACTCTTAGATACACCTCTTGAAACAATTACGCAAACATTTTATCTTATAATTTTCAATGGTTTCATGGCGAACCTTCCAAGAGAACATGTCATCATTCTTGACATTGTTTTAGTACATTCTTGCATTCTCCATAAAATAATGATTATGCAACATCTTTGTCATAACTCTGCATTGTGCCATTCCTCTATTATTCCTCATCAGAATGTATACATATATAGATACATGGGTGTTACCATTCCACTTGTCAAAGGAGTGTCTCCTTACACAGTCTGGCATTATCAAAAGTGATTGGGTATTGTCACATTATGTAGGAACACGCTCTGAACTGGTCAAATTTAATCCTGCATTGCTGTAAGGAATACCAGTGGAATGGCATAATCCCATTCCAAGTTCTAAGAAAAGATTATCCAAAATCATTATTTCATAAAGAATACAGGGATTTACTAGGAGAGTAAGTACTTAAAGGGGTATTCTGGTAATAATAAGTTATCCTGTACCCTCTGAATAAAATGCTGGATCAGTGGTGTTGGCAGCTGTGTATGTGTGCTGCCACTTCATTCAGTTCTATGGGACTGCTGTGAGTATGTGGGGAGGGACATGAGATCCTTCTTCTTGTTATTGGTAGTGGTCTCAGAGCTTAGGTTATTTCTTTTATTTCACTTACTTATATAGCACCCACTTATTCCACAGCGCTTTACAGACATACTCAGTCATTGCCCCATACAGGGCTCACAATCTAAATTCCTTATCAGTATGTCTTTGAAGTGTGGGAGGAAAACTGAGTACCTGGAGGAAAGACACGCAAACATGGGGAGAACATACAAACCCTATTTAGCCAATTGTCAAATGTTCATACAAGCATTTGTTCCCAAAAACTGAACTAATGGTGCCAAAAATCACCCGGTGAACAAGCATTTGCTCATTCATCTAATGATATACTGATTTTAGCAGGATAAAGAAATCATTGTATTGGCCTGTCTAATAAGGACTGCAGCTGATGGACAATGAGCTACATGAGCTCTGCCTGTGTACTGAGGCCGCTGCGGAAGGAGCGCAGTTCAGCATATTTTATAGCCGATCAGCTCTCATAAAAAAGAATCTGTATGTCTAATATCGCCCTTCCTTTCACATTACACCTCCGCTCCATTTCTTCTACTTTCAGTACCAACATTCCTTTATCATAGTTCACATCAACCAAGTAATCCTGGTTAGACTTGGCACAAGGGCTTTCTCTTCATCTTTAGTATATTATGCTACAGTACACACTTTTTATGAATTTATTATGTATATCATATAGTATTCTTGGTCCTGCAGTCTTCAGAATTTATGAAGCATCAGAAAGCCAAAGCTCGAGTTACAATTCTGCACCCAGGAGCACAAAGTCTTGACTTCCTTTACATGAAATTTTTTGCAAGTTTTCTAATTACTTTATGGAACAGATCTATCCTCTAGACTTCATACCACAAGCTGAAAATATGGCATGCATGTTATGTTGGGACAAAGTCCACCCCTTAAACTAAGCCCCTGTAATTCCCCATAGGCACAGGTTTAATATGTCTAGCGATAAATCCTGCCTGGCTGGTTCTATATAAACAAGCATATGCCAGGATCTGGACTGTTTTTGTAAATTATGGATCCATTTCTGTCTTCTTAATATAGAAAGCAGAATTGAGACATTTATGAAATCATGCTCAGAGTAGTTTATAGGGGATCTACCAGAAGGGGGTTACAAGAAAATTAATAGTAATGTACACTATTGATATGAGCATGAATGTTTTCTTCCAATATATTCTATGCAGAATTATAAACCTTTGACGTTATATGCCCAAATCCTGAGAACTGATAAAAACATGTCATCTTCTTATTTTTGTCAGTTGAAAACTTGTCATGGAGACCGTGTGTGTATCAAGTTCAACAAAATCCAGACTGCCTTCACTAATTTCCATTATGTGTGTATATTTGGTAATATCCATTTAATTGGTGAGAAAAACACACTTTTCATGAGAATCCTGCATATAGCAGCATTAGCCTGGGACTTTAACATCAAGAGGTCATCTCAGTATAACATTGAGAGGTGCACACAATTCACATTTTTATATAAATGAAATGGCATTTTTTTTGAAAGGTCCCCTTTAACCCTATTAAAAGAAAGTAGTTTGAACCATCACAATAAGGCCCTATTCACATCTATATTTTGGCTTCCATTTTTAACAGAAGCCGCAGTACTTTGTTGGATCCATGCAGGGATATTTTTCCCCTCAAAAACAGAGCCTTGGTGCTGAAGAATTGCACATTTTTTCAGGGGATGATTTATGACATACGTCTTTTTCAAACCAAGTATGTTGTATTTCTGCTTTTTTTGTGGGTATTTTTTTTCTCAATAGACTTTAAAAGGAGAAAATGTAGACTATGGGAGATTTATGAAGAGGCACATGCTTCTTATTAAATTAGGCTCATCTCTTGATCTCCATATGCCAGAAACTCCAATCCATGCTAGCTAGAACTTATGTAGATTTGAGCCACAATTTACACCAGTTTATGGGGTGAATTATAGTAAATTTATCGAGACATAGGAGGTCATAGGCATACAGTAGCATATGTTGCCCTTTCACTGCTATTGTAAAAATGTATAACACAGCATACATTCTTTGCAGTGACCCAATGTATAGGAAAGTGTAGGCTGATGCACTTTTCCTATACAGCAGCAGAAAAGGTAAGTAGACAAATATTACCCTGATAGAGGCCAAAAGAACCCTGTTTATGTGAATAAAGCCCTATGGATGTATCTGATGTATACGTTCTCTGTCATAGTGTACACAACACTTAATGCCATTTTATTTGAAAACAACAGAAAGCACTAGACACACAATACTTCTACCATCTACAAAGAAAAGCCTCAAAGGACAAAGAAAAGTAGGTCTACTTGTAATGGACTGCGTGACATTTCCTGTACATTCCTTACAACTCCAGTGCAATTCGACATATGCAACTTTAGCAAAATCTTTGTTTATTCTGAATGTACAGAATGTATGATTCAGCTTCAAATCTGGAAATAATCTTCTAGAGACTGAGCACCATCACATTTCTTGACAAGTAAAATACACTGTTGAATTACATAGAGCTAAGCATAATACAATCGCTTTCAGTAAAGTCAGGGGTGGCAAGAACATTTAAGCAAAGAGCAGTGGTAAAGTTATTATACTTTGTAAGCTACAATGTGCAGAACCATGCAGCAGAAACTGATAAGTAGCTTTCTTCTAGATATGGTTGAAAGTACTTAACATTTTATGTAATTATTCATTCTTGACTTTAATGGGAAAAAAAAACAAAGCAATGACAATTATTATAATGCAAGACTGCAATTGTGTGGCTAGGAACATTATCTGCTAATAACTCTTTACAAAAAGGATAGAATTGGATAAGACTTTATAGTTTAAATGGAGTCCATCACATTCACCACCATCATTTCTAAACCACTTTGATGCTGTTGTAGTAACATGAAGATTGACAAGGCTTGATGTACGGCAACCAAAAGCAAAAACAGGTGCTCTAGCAGAATCAGCCAAAAACGAAGCCAACTAATAGGGGGTGTAGAAACAGACTAGACAGTCTCATCAATGTGACAGATTTATCAAACAGCATTAGAAACTCAGACTAGACACTCTTAACATGTGTAAGGATTGTCAAAGTTTGCACTAACTTTTATGCCCGGTTAAGAAGTTGGAAAATAAAGAAGAATTTGAGGTGGACATTAACCTCAGATTCCTTTTCATTTTTTGACCCCTGGCTCACTGTGGCAGACGTGGCTTTCGTGGATTTCCGTCACTGATTAGGCTCATATGAATGGGTCTTGGGAATCAGCCACGGAATCCAAGGTAAGATAAAGCAGGACACTTATTTTTGCAGTGTTCTGCTTCGATCTCTGCCTCCCATTGAAAACAATGGGAAGTAGAATGAGAGCAGAGCTTCTGCCATGTGAACAGGGCCTTAGGTAGTATTAGTTACCTATGATGTCAGAAGTCCTTGCCTCTATGTGAAATACTGTCCTTCAGTGATTACGGTATAGGACAATATTTCATAGGAAGTTAGGGACTCCTAGCATCATAGATAACTATAATGCTAGGAGTCCATCTCCCTTTATAGTGTTCAGGCCACACAGACAAATGGATCGAGTTTCATGTCCGAAAGTCAGTCATGCGAAAGCAGCTTTAGTATAAGATTTTTGCAGGTGGATTTTTAATCCACCTGCAGACAGAATCTGCCAATAGATAGGTCATGACGCTTCTTTATGACTCTAGCAGAAAAATCAGCTAGATGAAAATATCTTCTCCTGACTACCATTGAAATGAACGGGAGAGTTGGGAAGAGTTTTAGAGATGGCTTCTGTCCAGTGGTGTAGCTAGCAGGGGGCAGAGGGGGCGGCTGCTCCAGGCCCACTGACTCTGTGGGGCCCACCCCCCGGGCCGCCATTAATACGTGCTTTACTATTTACTATCTGCAGACACCGATCTAGTTAAAATGCATCCAGCAGCTTAACTGTCTTGTAAACCGCAGGCCACTTCAGGCCACAGACAGCGGACGTCTGCTTCTCACAATAGGCAGGCACGACGACGTCACAGCATTGCGCCTCCTGAGCTGAGAGGCAGACGTCCTATGCGTGGACAGGGAGCAGGCGGCGACTCCGTTCATCAAAGGATCGCAGGTAGGAGAGTATAACTTTCTTTTTTTGCTTTTTTTTTGTTTTTAGCGCAGTTGTGGGTAACTTAGTATAAGGGGTTGTTAGGAGGGGGAATTATAACTATAATGGAGGATTTACGTAAGGGCTATTAGGGGACATTATGAATACGGGGGGAGGTTATTTATATAGCGTCATTTGGGGGCATCGTTTATATAAGGGGTCATTAGGGGGCATTATGAACATAAGGGGATGGTCATTTATATAAGGGGTCTTTAGGGGTGCAATATTTATGTCAGGGGGAATCAGGGGAATAATATGAGGGTCAATTAATTCAATTAAGGTGGCACTTAGGCTTTATTAAGGCTTAGGCCACACATAGCGGGCCACAGCAAAAAAGCGCTGCAGGGAAAACCGTTGCAGTAAGGAAGTGCAGTTTTTTCCGCAGCGCTTTTCACAAGTGGTCGGCAGAGGTTTCCGCTGCAGACTTTCTGCTTCCATTATACCTATATGGAACCACCAGTGTTTCCATAGGTATAATTGACATGCTGCACATATTTTTCTGCACTGTGTGGATGGGATTTGCAAGAATCCCATCCACTTTGCAGGAACTGTAAAACGCAGCGTTTTTTTTTCCACGGCATTTCTGAGGCGTGAGTCCCCGGCCTTAAGGAGTTTTCCAGCTTATTTCTATTGATGATCTATCCTCAGAATAGATCATCAACAATAGATCAGTGAATCCTCACTAATCAGCTGTATGAAGGGGCCATGGCGCCTGTATATCACACACTGTCTGTTTATAGTGCCCGTGTCATGTATAGGACGAGGCTGTAGCTATATTACATGGCCGCTATGAAAAGAATGACACTGTTTAAACAGAGAAGGGGTCACAGCACTTACACAGGTATCATGGTTCATTCAAACAGCTGATCCTTGGGGTCCCAGGTATTGGAACCCCACTAATTTTACTAATTTAAAATTTTTTTTACCTTTTAATTAGGAATCACCTGGGTCATTATTAATAAGGGGCACTATTTAAAGGGGGTACACAGGGAAGTTATTCATTTAAAGATGCACTTGGGGGTATTATTCATTATGGGGGGTTATATTATATATTTTATAATTGAAGTAGCAGCAGGATGGATGTGCAGGTGAGGACAATGTGCCTGGAAGAGTAAGGAGCCAAAGATGTCTGTGCTGCAAACTTTACAGATATTGTAAGAAGTGGTCATGGCGTTTCAGATGGAAGAGACTGGAAATGGAAACGATTAGTCAGAGACTTCACCTGTAAGTCACTAAATGTTACTACACTGTATTCACCTAATTGGTCTGCAGAGCCCTGTGTAGAACCGATATATACCACTATACGCTCACCGTATACTGATAATATTGGTATACCTAAGTTGTTCGCCCCCCCCCCTGTGCTGAACCTCTAGCTACGCCTCTGCTTCTGTCTGAAAGTCAACCTGCAAAGAACTCTGTATGAACTTGCCCTAAGTCAACTAGGCAATTGAATACTTTTCAAAAGGTAATATACCTGTTTCTGTTGAGAAACTATGACCTTCTGTCGGCATACACTGTAGCCTATGCCAAATGTGAAAGCATTAGACCCTTGCTATCCTTCCGAGTTCTGCTCTTTTTTTATATATTTGCGCTATAATTACTGTTTTAGCAGTTTCCTGAATGGTTACTTTACTATTACAACAGGATATTCACTGTTCAAGAATTCTGGGGAAGATAAGAACTGAAAATGTTTCAACCAAAGTTGTAAATTTCCACTCTGGCAAGATAACTATGTGTTTTCCAAGCATAAATCTGATTGAAAAAAATAATACTGAACACATAATAATAGACTGTGATGTAACATAAACCAAACACATTATGACTCAAGCTGCATGTGGGTGTAAACAACATTGTACTCCCAGAAGAGAACAACTGCGCAGAAAAACGTAGCAGTACCACGTTCAGAACAACTAATGCATTCACCATGTTACGCCGTACAAATAGCACATATGCTCAGTGATTCACAGGCTACATTAGGTTACATTTACTTTTTACTTACTGGAAATCTTTTGGCATGTTGTATTTTGAGCTGGAAAGGATGTCAGCTATGTAATTTATAACTTTCTAAACATTAATAGGGATTAATCCCCTTGGCTATAGTGGGAGATGCATTTACGGCTCATGCAGTGCTAGGCAACTTGAAATAAAAACATCCTAGAATATAATTGTGCGGTCTGTATAGCCAAGACCCTCAACACAGTATTTTCTGACAGGCTAAATGGGTGACTAGCACAATACCATAATAAAAAAAAAAAGTGAACTATAATTCACTAAAATTTAACATAAAAACACCCTGTCTATATCACTTCTCCAACTTCACCCAGCCTGAGTTACGCAGCATGTAAGGGTTCATGTATCCCCACATTGGTATTTATTATATACAGTACTATAGTATTCTCACTTAAAACATGGCATTTACACATAAGCACACAAAATAAAATATAAACAGTTAGGTTTAGGGGTAGACCTCTTCCATCATTTGGGAGAAGCATGCAGAGCTCATTTAGTCAGTAGGAAGATATTAAGATATACATTAAAATCTATATTATGCAAATACATTTTTAACATGGCCAAAAACACCTAGGAGGGAATTTATTAAAACTGATGTTTCCTACGCCAGTCCTAATTCCCCTCTGGTGCGAGATGCACTAGAATTACTGTGTTAAGAGTCTCCGGTCTCTTAATAATTTTGTCACAACTTGGGAGGTCCCGTTTCAGTACTGAAATATAAGCCAGACAGGGACTGGCAAACATTTTTGCTATAACTCACACCAATTTAAAAAGTGGCAAGCAGGTCGGTAAAGGGAAAAAGTGGGGCATCTTTGGAGTAAATTGGGGCCGTGAGCCAAAAATGTGCCACTTCTACACCAGTTTTCTGGTGTGAATATTATAATAAACCTGCGCTAGTGTCACCACTAAATAATGCAAATCTCCTATACATCAAATTGATGATATTAAACATTTTTGAGTATATTTTTCAGAGATTTCAACCAAAACTGCTTAGGGTATGTGTCTCAGAGAGTACAATACAGTTCCGTTGGTTTGTCCCATGTATTACCTGCAGTATATCAGGCTGAATGTAGGGGAAAAGAAGCGGGGCATTGCAAAAGGCGGATCAGAGGCAATATTAATGAAAGGGAGGGCACCAGGTAACTATTAAGCATTCCCTAAATAACAAGAAAAGGAAAAATGCTCTAAAATAAAAGATAAGTGTTTCTCACATCTTTTTACCCTCACTTGTCATACCAGCAGTGGGGCTTTGGTGCTCTCTGCCAGTCTCTCTGAACGCGCAGCAATGATATTAGTAGCCACCCATGCAGCACCCATGCGGCAGCCAATCACTGGCCTCAAAAGTTATATGTGGTAGTAGGTGGTTACGTCATTGCTGTAGAGAGACCTTCATGAGATGGTGTAACCACCTACATTTTAGAGAGTGCTTATGTGCATGGTCAGTATGTCATTGCCATAAACAGAGAACACTGGCACCCCACCACTGGAATGTCCTGGGGAAGAAGGGGTGAACAGCGCTCCTTTTTTTTTTTTTTTTTAGAGCATTTTCTGCCTGTAGCGATGTTTTTCCCATAAAGCCCCTGTACATTTTTATGTCACACTGGATGGTCACTTTAAGTATAAAGATACTTGCAGCGATTATAATATTATAATGTGATATGGAAATTCCTGGGACTTTTTGGTGCATGTGTTGAAGTGCTTGCATTCTCAACCAAAATACCATCTTTTAACAGACCCCTTGTAATATATCCACAGTCCTCAATATACCCCAGCTTAAATATATTTCTTCTAGAATCTGAAACAGTCTAAGGCTGAGGCCCCACGTTGCGGAACCGCAGCTTGTTTTGTTGCAGATTATGTTGCGGTTTTTAGAGCCAAAGCCAAGAATGGCTACAAGAGGAATGGGAAATATATAGGAAGTTCTTATACTTCTCCCTTTAGCTCAAACCACTCCTGGCTTTGGCTCAAAAAACTGCAACAAAAAAAGCTGTGTTCCCGCAACATGGGGCCTTAGCCTAAAGCATGTATTCTCAAGTTCACAGAGAATGTTGCTCTATACAAGGTGTTCTTTTCCTTATAAACATAAATGAAAAATACAACTTAAGGCCGGGGCCCCACGTGGCATAAACGTTTTACAGTCAGAGCAAAGGAAAACTCTGCAAACTTTCTGTCTAAAAGCGCTGTGGGAAGAACCACGATGCGATCTCACCACGGTTTCTCCCGCAGCGCTTTTTTGCTGCGGGACGCCACGTGGGGCCTTAGCGTATGGCTAAAGCCCCACATTGCGGAAACACAGCTTTTTTGTTGCAGATTTGGTTGCGTTTTTTTTTAGCCAAAGCCAGGAGTGAATTGAGCAGAAGGTAGACGTATAAGAAGCTTCCTATATATTCCCCATTCCTTTTGTAGACATTCTTGGCTTTGGCTCAAAAAAACACAGCAAAATCTGCAAAAAAAAAGCTGTGTTTCTGAAACATGGGGCCTCAGCCTAATGCTCTAGTTCTTATTGTAACATAAATCACTGGGACACTTTAACTTTTTGTTTTTGCCTTGCAGAGATCCAGCTTTAGAGCAACGCTCCTTGCATACTCTTCTTTAAAAAAAAAATGCATGTCATTTTGTACTAAACTAATAGAAGTATATTTTTTAATGCAGTGGTAGTTGTGTGTAGTACATAAAACTTTATGTTACTAGCATTTACAAAAAAAGTGCCTACATAATGAAGATAACACCTAATAATAGTAATAACCAGAGTATTGATCTGCTGCTCCATCGCCTTCAGGATTACATCCACTGCTGCTTATTCCTTGAAAAACACTGTCCTAAAATAATATTTGGGATGGAAAATCTTTCTGCTGAAATTAATGTGTGGGTTGTTTTTGGAAGATGGGTAGTGGCGGGGCAAAACAAGAGTGGGAAAAGTATGCTGTTTCCAGAAAGCTATTTCATCGTGCTGGGACTGATTATAGTAATGTGATCGTCTTGTAGGTTTTCAGGTTGCCATGCTTGTGGCTGTTCCTGAGCCCTCTCCAATCTAATAGCCTCAAACAGGATTTCAAACCAATAAATGAAGTGTTTTAAAAGCAGAATGTGTGCAAGTGTCGAATGATCCAGACGCCAACTCAAAAGAGATCAAACCTGGCAAATTAACAAACCCCCCAGTGGGGGGCTCTAAGTCTTACTGTGTGCAGGCAAGAGCAGGAAGTGGAAGCCAAGAACCATTGGCCTGCTGACACAGCTGTAGTCAAGATAACTCCTATCCACTGGTGCTCATGAGGGATATTCAGTTACAGAGGAGAAAACATAACAAAGCCAGGAAACAGATCAGCACACTGCAGATTTAATACACTCGTGGGATACTGCTGAGTTTCGAAATGCAGATGTCTTAAAGCATTTCTGTGCCTGTGCACACTACATGCATCTCTCAGATGTGGCAAAGAGAGGATACCAAATAAAAGTTGTACTTATGCTAGTCTAAATAGTGTTCAGAACAGCTGTAAAGGCCATTGTTTAAAAGAACACAAAACCCTTAAACTACTTTTTTTTTTTTTTTTTAAAGGTTTCTAAAGTACAGAATGTCTTTTAATGTGCTTTACTGGATTATACCCCTCCATTTAGATGTTGTCCTTCTTAGATACTGTTCTTCAATTTTGCACAACAAAATAAGCACTGAGGAATGCAAGGGTTAAAAATATTTGTACATTTGAACTGTAGAAGCGGTAATAAATAATTCTATTTAATATACAAGAAGTATTAGGATATGTCCAGACATGGCTTAGGGCTTTTTAAATGACCATGTTGAACCAGGTTGAGCCATCAATGTTTCCCAAAATGAATAATGTGCTACTACTTACGGGTTGTCTGGTCATCCAGCTTTTTTCTTGTTTCTTTATTTGTTAAAATGTTTAGAATGACATGGAAAAAAAAAAAGATTTTGCTGCCATTCCTGCAGTCAAGCTTCCCAGACAGTCTTCATTTCCTGATCCCTCTCAGTACACATGAAGTGACTGATCAGCCAATGAATGACTGTGTCAGTGAGCCACACTGGCCAGTACTCGGCTGACTAGTTATTTTCTATGTGTCCCAAATCCGTGGCAGATTCCGCCCCAAATCTGCCTCCCATTGTTTTCAATGGGAGGCAGAGATTGCAGCAGTACGCGGGAAAAAAAAATCAGCACCCTGCTCGATCTTGCCGCAGATTCCTCAGCTTGGGATTTCCCTGCCAATAAGGCCCATTCACCCAGGCCTAATAAGCAGAGGAAAGCCGTGATGGAATGCCAAAGCAGGAATTCCTCTTCACTTTCCACCATGTGAACTTAGCCTAAGAATGTAGAGACCAGAAAGGGGTCTGGGTTTAGTGAGGTTAATATCACTTCTTTTGTTGTTTTTTTTATGTCATTCTACCTCATTCTATAATTTTGCTTGTAAACTGTACTGGTCAGACAACATGTTATAAAGGAAAGGAGGTCTTTTGATGATGATATTTGGTTGTACATCAGAGAGTGCAGTAGGCAAATAGAAAGACCCTCAATATAGTTCATAGTTACCTACATTTAAGTTTGCTATGTCAGGGAACTTAAGCAAAACCCTCAATCCACCCCAAATAAGGTAGGACCCCCCACCCATTTATGTTTCAGATTTTAATAAACCCTTTGATGGTCGAGTTTACCCAGTCGAATTTGCTGGGATTGTTTCTGCAAATTCTGGACAGTTGGCAAGTGTAAGAGACAGCCAATGTTGTCCTAAGCTTCATTTGTCTGTATAAACTGTTAATGTTGAATGTATTTCTGTGATTCTGTTCCTTTAAGACAGCAGCCATTGTAATTGTGACATGATGCTGGAGTGAGACCCCCCCCTTTTATGTCAGCTTCCCTGTTCTGCAGACAGAGTGTGAGCAGAGAAGCAGGAAGTGACGAGACAGAGAGCAGCAGCCATCTTGGCAAGTGTTGTATTGAACTGGTGTGGAGATTTTTCTGTACAGCTAAGCTGTATCTTGGTCCAGAGACAAACAGAGTGTAAAGAGACAACAGGACTAGTGAGTCCACGTGAAAGGAACTGTGCTCAGTGGCTGATCAGTGAGACTGACATTGTGACTGTGTATATGGATACCACAGATAGAGACTCGCAGTGCTGTTGACGTACTGGACAGCACCTGCTAAATCCCGGCTTACATCCCAGCTCAGTGTTAGGATTCGGCAGGACTGTCAGTGTGCTGAGTGGAATCTGCTGTTGGATTACATTGCATTCATTTGGTTTCCCTGTCTGTTAAAGAGGACTTCATTTCTCCCAAGATCCTGATAACCCTGAGGAGAGGACGCTTCACTATAAAAGAAAGGACCGACTTTGGGCCCCACCGCGCGCTTCTACGGACTGTAAGCGGTCCACCTGGACCACTGGGGAAAAGGGGGTGCACCCAAATGTGAAGTCAGGGTCAGTTAGGGATAGTTTTGAGTATATTGTTCATTCAGTGTCCATACTGCAGAAGTGGACAGAGTAAAAGTAGAAACCATTGCAGAATTTGCCTTGAAATTATTCATGCTATATTGTATATTTTGCTTGTCTTTATCCCTGTCATTTTACCTTTAACTAGCCTTTATTAACTTATAGTAAATATATATTTTTTTTCTTGAACTACCGCGTGTGCGTTCATTTCTGGTTGCGGAGTCCAAACCACCTGCCTTGCTCTCGGTTCACAAATTGGCGTAGTCGGCAGGATCCGCTTACCAGAATGGACGGTGACGCACCCGTTCGGGAGAATGGTGCTGGAGGAAGAATGCCAGCAGGGGCTATAATGAGTCAGTTAGCTAAATTTGATGGCAATAATATGTCAGTGAGTATGTGGGTGGAACAGATACGAATGATACAGCGAATGTACCAGACCGCACCAGAAGTACTAGTAGAGCTAGCAATATTGACATTACAAGGGGATGCTAAGACCACGGTGATACTGAGGCCATTTGAACAAAGGCAGACATTTGAGCAAGTAGTCCAGATTCTAGAAACTATCTATGGAGAAACTGCATTGCTGGGGTCTCTGCAGGCTCGGTTCTTCCAGAGGGTACAACAGGAGAATGAAAGCCTTCCCCAATATGCAAATGCCCTACAAGAACTGCTCCGAGATATTCAAAGGAAGGAAAGAGGGGGCTCGCCAGTCTTCTGTAACCCTGATCGGACTCTCCGTGACCAGTTTGTCCTGGGGATACGTGACGGCAGTTTAACTGTGACTATGCAGGATTTTATACGACGAGAGACTGATGCTAAATTCCATGATGTACAGGTAGAGGCCATCTCCCGTGCCAATAGTATGGTCCCGAGGCCACAGACCGCAGTTGGAGTTACTTTGTCACAGGGGGCTAGTTCTGGCTCAGAGACAGTAGAAAAAGGGACGGTTAAAGAAATTCTCACAGTAATGCAGAAACTGCAAGAACAAATGGAACACTTGCACACTCGTTGTGATGAGCAGTCTATGAAAATTGCAGACTTCCAGAAGACTGGAGATGAAAGGGTGAGCCATCCACACCCAGCAAGTCAGAATCACCCACCACCCCGCTGGAGGGGTGAGGATAGGACCTACCGAAGGGGTCCAAATCATTTAGTGCAGTGCTCAGGAGAAATCGAAGGGGCTTACCGAAGGGGCCCAAACAGATGGCCAGAACGACGGGGGATACGCTGCTGGGAGTGTGGACGGATGGGCCACGTTGCTGCTAGATGTCCAGAGCAGCGACAAACTTATGAGAGACCGCCGTTAAACTGAAGTCCCCTGCTGCTGAAGGGCGTGTAGTAGGGGAGACTGACAAGGAGACTATGTGGGGAGAATGCCCTGATGATGACCTGATCGCTGCAAGTCCTGTCATACAGGTGGAAATGGAGGGTATTCCGGTTACCGGGATGATTGACACGGGTTCCCAAGTAACGACCTTGAGTAGAGACTGTTATGAACGGTACTTCCGACAACATGTGAAATATGATCCCCATACATTCGTACGAGTGGTCGCAGCTAACCAGTTACCAGTTTCGGTCGTGGGAGTGGCCTGGATGAATGTCCGGGTATGTGGCCAAGATCTAGGTAGGAAAGGCATTGTGGTGGTACAGGAGTCACATGAAGTAAAGGTCCCTGTCATTTTGGGGATGAATGTGTTAAAAGAATTAGATCAGATCCTCTTTGAAAAGAAAGGTCACGGTTATTGGAAAGAAACCACCACACATCGGCCTACTCAAACAGCTTTCCAGCGGCTGATCCGGACATGTGGCTTACAGAAAAGTTCAGATGCACAGCGTCCTCTGGCCCGAATTTCAGTTCCTTTGCATACAAAAGTTACACTGCCACCCAGTCGGGAGACAATAGTGTCCATTCCCGTAGGCACCTGTCGGAAACTAGAGGGCATAGCTGTGTTGGTAGAACCACTGCAGGCAGCCGAAGGAGGTGTTGATCCGCTAGTGGCCCGTTCCTTGGCAATAGTTCGCAATGGAAGAGTACCACTTCGATGTGTAAACACTCAGGACCAGAGTGTGGACCTGACCCCAGGGAGGCTGCTGGCTAACATCTATGTGACTCCGGAGGAAGTAAGGAAAGTAACTCCAATGCAGCTGAAGCCGACTGAAAGGGATGAGTGGACCGTAACTGTGTCCATGGGAGAAGATGAGGAACCCACCTCTGAATGGAATGGCTGTGCAATTCGAGAACAGATGAAGATGGATGTAAGTTCATGTTCTCTGGAATGGGTGCAGAAGGTAGATGAGCTGTTGTGGGAGAACCGAGCCACCTTTGCACGGTATGCTGAAGATTTTGGATGTACCACAGGGATCTACCATGAGATTCCCACAGGAGACACCCCTCCAATTAGAGAGCGCTACCGACAAATTCCTCCACAGTTGTATCAGGAAGTGAAAGAACTGTTAGCTAAGATGCTACAGGGTGGGATCATCCAAGAAAGCCAGAGTCCCTGGGCGGCTCCTGTGGTGTTAGTAAGAAAAAAAGATGGGTCCATCCGATTTTGCGTAGACTATCGGAAGTTAAACGCTTGCACCGTACGAGATTCCTACCCCTTGCCACGGATTGAGGAGTCCCTCTCAGCGCTAGGGAGAGCCCGGTACTTCTCCTCACTAGATCTGGCTAGTGGGTATTGGCAGGTGCCGATGGCCACAAAAGACAAGGAGAAGACGGCATTCATCTTGCCCATGGGACTATACGAATTTAACCGGATGCCCTTCGGGTTGACAAATGCACCCGGAACATTTCAGCGGTTGATGGAGAAATGTCTCGGTGACTTCAACTTTGAGTTCACTCTCATCTACTTGGATGACATTATAGTGTATTCTGCGACCTTTGAAGACCATCTCCACCAGTTGGGGCAAGTATTTCGAAGATTGCGGGAACATGGGCTCAAATTGAAACCCAGTAAATGTCGGTTGTTCCAATCTGAAATTGATTACTTGGGTCACCGCGTATCAGGAGAAGGGGTGAGACCATCAAGAGACAAGATAGCGGCTGTTCAAGATTGGCCGATACCGACTACCCTGCGAGAAGTGAGGGCGTTCCTTGGAGTAGCCGGTTACTATCGACGGTTTATTAAGGATTTCGCCAAGGTAGCAGCACCACTTAATGCTCTCCTACGAGGCACATCCGGTGGTCCACAGAACCGGTCCGTGAAGTGGGGACCTGAACAGGAACAAGCCTTCCAGGCATTGAAGGATGCACTGACAACAGCCCCAATCTTGGCATATGCTGATTACCACTTGCCGTTCCAGCTATATACAGATGCAAGCCTGTATGGTCTTGGAGCAGTGCTTTCCCAGCTTCAGGATGGCCAGGAGAGGGTCATAGCGTACGGCAGCCGGTCTTTGAGAGATTCTGAAAGAAACCCCGAGAATTATAGTTCATTTAAATTGGAGCTGTTGGCACTGGTATGGGCCATGACTGAGAAATTCTCTGAATATTTGACCGGTGCTGAAGTTTTAGTACTGACTGACAACAACCCACTAGCTCACCTGGAAAATGCCAAGCTCGGGGCGTTAGAGCAGAGGTGGATAGCCCGAATGTCTACGTTCAATTACGGCATTAAGTATCGGTCCAAGACAGAGAACCAGAATGCTGACGGACTTTCTAGGGTAACTGCCCAGACCCCCACAGAAGACGTGGATCATGAGTTGGAGCATGTGGAGGTGCCCGACTTCAGCAGATTTTCACAGGCCTTGACCGCCACTAATCAGTTTGAGATGGAGGGGACTGAAATGGCTCCTTTCTTTGGTCCCTCACGACAGGAATGGGCACAGATACAACAGACCCATGAGGGGCTGGCGCAGATGATCAAGTGTGTTGAGAAAGGCCAGAAGCCCTGTAGAGAGGAAAGAGAACGACTGACACGTGAGATATTATCTGTTTTGAGTCAGTGGGAAAAGTTGGAGATGAAAAATGGAGTGCTATGCCGAAAGGTCTATTTACCTTCTGAGATCGACATTCGATACCAAATTGTGGTGCCTAGTGAACTGGCTCGCTCCTTGGCAGTTGAGGCTCATAATAAGAATGGACATTTTGGTCATGAGAAGACCTTTCGTTGGTTACAGCAACTGATTTACTGCCCTGGTCTTCGTCAAATGGTCGAAGAAGTATGCCGCAGCTGTCGAACTTGTGAGATCCATAAGGCAATAGAACAGAGAGCTCCCCTGCAAACCATCGTGACCCAGGAACCTTTAGAAATCGTCATGATAGACTATCTAATGGTGGGCCCATCCAATAGCGGACACCAGTATTGCCTCGTAATGGTGGATCACTTTACCAAATTTGCGGTGGTAACCGCCACCAAGGACCAGACAGCTGAGTCAGCAGCTCGTGCTCTGTGCCAAGATTTCATTCGAGTATATGGGTGCCTCCAACGCATCCACTCCGACCAGGGCGCCTGCTTTGAGGGACACGTAATGAAAGAAGTTCAACGTATCTACGGGATAAAGAAGTCGCACACGACTCCATACCACCCTCAGGGAAATGGGGCCTGTGAAAGATTCAACAGAACTCTGCTACAGATGCTGCGGACTCTGGAGGAAGACAAGAAGTTACAGTGGCCTCAGTTCTTGTCTGAAATGGTGTGGGCCTATAACAATCAGGTCCATTCTACAACGGGGTACTCTCCTTATACACTTCTCTTTGGGCGGTCTGGGCGAAGTATAGGAGAATTACAGTTGAATGATGTGGATGGGTTCCCTCCGAGGGATCCAACCTCTTGGGTGCGGGCGCATCGGCAGAGACTTGAGACGATCCATCGATTGGTGCGGCAGCGCCTGCAAGAACATCCCCATCCTGATAAGACCCCAGTGCAAGAAGCACCATTGCAACCAGGCGACCTGGTGCTAGTTCGTGTCAAGAAACCCCAAGGGAAATTGGAAAGCAGATGGGAGGCTTTGCCGTATCGTGTTGTTCGCCGCAAGTATGCGAATGGGCCAGTGTACCAGGTCCAGAAAGAAGGAACTGATTGTGTTCGAGTACTTCACCGAAATATGTTGCGCCTGTGTCATTCTGAAGGGACAAATCACGATGGGCCTGCCAATGTGAATGAGCTCCCACAGTCAGAGAATGGAGGTGCGGAATGGGCCTCCGACGAGGAGGATGATTGTTGGCCGATCCCTGCTCCTGGGGATGTTCCACCTGTGACTACTGTATCTCCGGCCTGTGCCCCCTCTGGTGCGGAATCCGCTGGACCTTCTCAGCCCATAGCTGCAGCACCCCATAATATACCACCGGTCCTCAGACGGACCACTAGGCCAAATGCTGGTATTCCCCCTGTTCGGTATGCGCAGGATGAGTTTGTTTGTCCTGCCATACATCGGTATACTACCACCCTGTGCATAAAAGTACAACCCTCTGGATATACAGTCATAGGCAGGGACTGCCAATCTTAAAGTGGGGGGGAATATGTAAGAGACAGCCAATGTTGTCCTAAGCTTCATTTGTCTGTATAAACTGTTAATGTTGAATGTATTTCTGTGATTCTGTTCCTTTAAGACAGCAGCCATTGTAATTGTGACATGATGCTGGAGTGAGACCCCCCCCCCCCCTTTTATGTCAGCTTCCCTGTTCTGCAGACAGAGTGTGAGTAGAGAAGCAGGAAGTGACGAGACAGAGAGCAGCAGCCATCTTGGCAAGTGTTGTATTGAACTGGTGTGGAGATTTTTCTGTACAGCTAAGCTGTATCTTGGTCCAGAGACAAACAGAGTGTAAAGAGACAACAGGACTAGTGAGTCCACGTGAAAGGAACTGTGCTCAGTGGCTGATCAGTGAGACTGACATTGTGACTGTGTATATGGATACCACAGATAGAGACTCGCAGTGCTGTTGACGTACTGGACAGCACCTGCTAAATCCCGGCTTACATCCCAGCTCAGTGTTAGGATTCGGCAGGACTGTCAGTGTGCTGAGTGGAATCTGCTGTTGGATTACATTGCATTCATTTGGTTTCCCTGTCTGTTAAAGAGGACTTCATTTCTCCCAAGATCCTGATAACCGTGAGGAGAGGACGCTTCACTATAAAAGAAAGGACCGACTTTGGGCCCCACCGCGCGCTTCTACGGACTGTAAGCGGTCCACCTGGACCACTGGGGAAAAGGGGGTGCACCCAAATGTGAAGTCAGGGTCAGTTAGGGATAGTTTTGAGTATATTGTTCATTCAGTGTCCATACTGCAGAAGTGGACAGAGTAAAAGTAGAAACCATTGCAGAATTTGCCTTGAAATTATTCATGCTATATTGTATATTTTGCTTGTCTTTATCCCTGTCATTTTACCTTTAACTAGCCTTTATTAACTTATAGTAAATATATATTTTTTTCTTGAACTACCGCGTGTGCGTTCATTTCTGGTTGCGGAGTCCAAACCACCTGCCTTGCTCTCGGTTCACACAAGTATGTATATTTATATATGTATAATTAAAAGAAAGAGGAAGATCAGAGATGTTTAGGCTCTGTTCACACTGGTGTCATGGCTTCTTATTAGAATGGAAGCCATATATACTGCTAGATCCATTGTATGACATATTCCAACAGCGATAAACAGAGACCATTTTTGAGAGCAGGAACAAACCTAAATGCTGGCTATTTTTGATTTTAAAAGTGCAGTTTCGGACAAAGCCAGAGACACTTGCCTGATCCACACATTGGACTATATGGAGTGGAGGATCATATTTTATCTGTTTCACTACACTGTGGAAATGCGTTAACAAAATGTTGAACCAGACACAAACCACAATTGTGAAAGTGATTAATTAAAGCCTGGTGTCAGTAATAATCGACACTTATGATTGTATGGCGGGTACGCTGACATCAGTCCCCGGAGCATTCGTCTGCAGAAGAGAACATGCTCTAGTGCTCTTTGTAACCTCACACTGCACTGGACTCTGGGGAAGTATTCATTTGACCTGTGCACGCTCGCACTTCAACTCCTCATAGCTCACAAGCTGCACTTAGATTTATACTAGTAAAGTCATGGAGGAAGAATACATGAAGCTGTTATAAATTAGAAGTGACAAGTGGCTGTAAAGTGCAATTTTTCCTCAAATGTCACATGATTTAAAGGGATAAAATGCCGTATGTGCTATTGAACAGACCATAGTATAAACATAGTTCCATAAAGTCCATTGGGTCACAATGACATCATGAAATGTTCCATGAAATGCCCCACCATAAGGAGGAATTATCTCACCTAGACAGAAAATTAGATGTTATTATAGTCATCATTCATCGTGAAGGCATAAAAATCACAAGCACAGCTTCTCCTAACATTTCTTTTACCAGCATACAAGTGGCTGTACAGAGATCCCAGTATTCACCTCTCTGATTTTCAGTGAAGTCAATGGATGTGTTGTCAGCTGCATTTTCAATGAGGTGTACAGTACATACCAGACTCAAAACTGATACTTCATCTACCAGGCTATATGGCACGTGTTACATGACTTTACACTTCATTAAGCTTTGCAGGTCAGGTCAGTTGCAGGTTTTTTGTAATAAATTTACAAAACATGGTCATAAATATAGCCACATGCAGCTGTGCTTTGAAGAAAAGATTCACACATGGAAATGATATATTATTCAGGTGCAAATAGGTAGCAGAAGGCTGACTGGTCAACAGGAATCACATTGTGCAATGACGTCTTATGTACGAGCGATATACAGTATGCAACTGAAATGTGGTGGAGATGACCCCTCCAGGTATGCTCGAGACTACTGCAACTTGTTCATATCTGGTAAAGACATCACTAATATCTGGTTTAGTGTGCTGTATTGGAATGTGTGAACTGTACATAACAGGTTTTTCCATGTTTGCTATAGATGTTGTAGAATTCAACTGACTGTTACTGTTTTATGTGTTATGTAGAGACATAATTGTGTAATCTGATTGGCTGTTACGGACATCTGTTTCACTATTCTATGTTAAGGTTGGCTGTTACGGACATCTATTCCATCATTCTATGTTAAGTTTGGCTGTTTCGGACATCTATTTCACTATTCTATGTTAAGGTTAGCTGTTTCGGACATCTTTTCCACTATTCTATGTTAAATTTGGCTGTTACGGACATTTATTCCTCTATTCTATGTTAAGGTTGGCTGT
Organism: Leptodactylus fallax; assembly: GCA_947044405.1. Lineage (NCBI taxonomy): Eukaryota > Metazoa > Chordata > Amphibia > Anura > Leptodactylidae > Leptodactylus > Leptodactylus fallax. The sequence goes on from CAMRHE010000384.1 coordinate 269,714, forward strand.
TACGGACATACTGTAGTGTTATCACTACTTATGATGCCCTTTACTACCTCCTATTTATTTAGAGATACACAGTGGAAATTTCCATTTAATATGACTGTTGGTCAGTCTTCTTATGGCCTGCTAGGAAGCTGAATTGGTTAACTTACTATACTTAGAAATCATGGAGATTCCAGTCTTCAGATTTGTTTAAACTACATTTGCAGTAAGTACTGAGTGTCAGAGCCAAGGTCTTGGTAATTCTTTTAATATATACAGTTAAATTCACAGAACATCAAGAACCAACCTTTACAATCACACAAAATAAATACTATCTACATACCAAGAGGGAAATGTCTCCAGCAGTCTCAAATTATACCATATGTGATTGTCACGTATTGTACTGTAGTCAGCAATAATCAGCACTTTCCACGTATCTATACACAATGAACAATTTTATGAGACATTCTGCCAAAGAGAAATTATCTTATGTGATTACAGCCACTAGGTGCAGGTTGAGGTGAAAATACAGAAGCCTTTCTTTAGGTGTCCACGTTTGGCTTAGTCATCTAACCATACTCATGGTGGAGTTAAATTGCTGTTATTGGACACTCTATTGACATAGAAACATTCAGTTCTGAAAGCTGTGGCATACAATATAAACATATAAAACACAATGTTAGGTCAAGCAATGTGTTCTGGAAAAAAGGAGACCTACACCAAAGGCCTCTCACTTAGCCAACCAGCAACCTGCTATGGACTGAGAAAGGGAAAGAACTCTCTCAATAGATGTCTACAGATGGGTTTCTTTTCCTTCTGGAGAAGACACTGGTTGTCTAACTTCCTTATCATGTTGCAAGGATTGATAATAGGTCAGACAATGACTTGTCAGATAGCTATCTCCTTACAGAGAGCACGAGAGCGATGGTTGTTGTCCTCAAGGAGAAGAGATACTCTGCAAAACTTTTCCCCATCATTGCTTATGCTATAAGAATCCCTAGGAGAAAGGAAAAACAATAGGGGTTGTAACAGGATAAGAAAATTTAAGTGGATCTGAGCTGCAATATGAGACATAACCCATGGATGTGTGGCAACGTTTCTGGGAGAAAGCAGACATGCTTTTCTTATCTTGGTATAATCCTTTAAAATCTACATGTCATACATTGCCCCATAAGGCCCTGGACTAGAGATAAGGCAACTTACAAGTTTTACTTGGAAGTGTAACTTTTACAGATTTTCCTTAAAACTTCTGTGGATTACGCCCATAACTGCTTAGGGTGGGTTCACACTTGCGCTGGCACTCCATCCGCCGCGAATCCGACCTAAATGTCGGAAAACTGGATAGGGACTGGATAGGGAAAGGTTTGCGATACTTTGCTTAAAAACTCATTCACTTGAAAGGGTTTTTAAAGCAATGTGCGGGTGTGCGCTTACAGTCCCTGAGAGAAGTTCTGTCGCTTATCCATGTTGTGGAATCAAAAGCTTATAACCTGACTTTAAATTCATCCATTGCTTTTAGAAATGACTCATATGAAAGCTGAAACCCTCCCAAATGATTTTTTGGTTAAGAAAATAAATTGGCTTCACTGCTGAAATATTGATCATTTAATGAACACAGAAAGGTCAGATTTTGGCAAGACAAAAGTTTTGTCGCCTTGTCATATAATGCACCCAATCCTAGTTTAAAGCCTCACCTGTGCTCACTAATTGAGCGGTTAATTAGTGGGTGTGTATAAAAAGAACTCCAGCACTCCAGACATTCACTTGAACTGCAACTTCACCTCTGACAACATGCCAAAAATCAACCCTGCAACCAAAGCCTTGATTATCAAGAGGCTGAAGACCAGATCCACTGCAGAGGTGGCTGGCACCTTTAATATGTCTCTGCGTCAAGTACAAAGAATTATAAAAAGATATGAACAGACTGGAGATGTTTTTGACAAACCCAGGTCCAGCAGTCCCTGCAAGACAACTGCTCAGGAGGAACGTTTGTTGGTTAGAAAATCAAAAGCCAGCCCCTCTTCCACTGCAGCAGAGCTCCAACAGGCCTGGTCACCTCAAGTCCCTGTGTCAACTAGAACAGTTTGTAGGATTCTGTCTCGAAATGGCCCCCATGGTCGAATCAGTGCCCAGAAGCCAGCACTAAACAAAAGGCAATTAAAAAAACGTGTGGTATTTGCCAAGGCCCACAGCCTGCTAAACGGATGGACGCTGGAAAAGTGGCAGAAGGTGGATTTCTCAGATTAATCTTAAGTTGAATTACACCACAGCCGCCGCAAATACTGCAGGAGACCTACTGGAGCCTGTATGGATCCAAGATACACCCAGAAAACAGTTAAGTTTGGTGGTGGAAAGATCATGGTCTGGGGTTACATTCAGTATGGGGGTGTGCGAAACAATTGCAAGGTGGAAGGCAATATCAATACCCTAAAATATCAAGAAGTATTAGCTTCCTCTTACATTCCCAATCATAAAAGGGGTCAAATTTTGCAGCAGGATGGTGCTCCATCTCATACATCCATCTCTACATTAAAGTTCCTCAAGGCAAAGAAGATCAAGGTGCTCCAGGACTGGCCAGCCCAGTCACCAGACATGAACATCATTGAGCATGTTTGGGGTAGGATGAAAGAGGAAGCTTGGCAGACAAAACCAAAGAATCTCTGGTTTTGGGAGGCATGTAAGACTGCATTCTGTGCTATTCCTGATGACTTCATCAATAAATTGTATGAATCATTGTTGAAACGCATGGATGCCGTCCTTCAAACTCATGGAAGTCACACAAAATATTAAATATGGCTCTAATAGCACCACAACTTCATTCACCAATGTTATGAAACATATTTTTGTTTTTGAACAGAATTATTGGTTTGATTTTCACATTACTTTATGTGTGCGACAAAACTTTTGTCTAGCCAAAATCTGACCTTTCTGTGTTCATTAAATGATCAATATTTCAGCAGTGAAGCCAATTTATTTTCTTAACCAAAAAATCATTTGGGAGGGTTTCAGCTTTCATATGAGTCATTTCTAAAACCAATGGATGAATTTAAAGTCAGGTTATAAGCTTTTGATTCCACAACATGGATAAGCGACAGATCTTCTGTCAGGGACTGTACATCCTCTGCGCCACGAAGCCGTTTTTTTTCGTCGGAAACAAAGCCAGACATGCAGGACTTTGTGTCCGACGAAAAAAACTGGCATTGCGGTGCAGAGGGTGTAAGCGCACACCGGCGCATTGCTTTAAAAACCCATAGAAGTGAATGGGTTTTTAAGCAAAGTGTCGCAAACCTTTGCCTATCCAGTCCCTATCCAGTTTTCCAACATTTAGGTCGGATTCGCAGCGGATGGAGTGGCGGCGCAAGTGTGAACCCACCCTTACTGTAAAAGTGGCCCTCAAAAAACATATACTCTGAATAGATTGGGTGCAGGAACCATGCCCAATAGATTAGAATAAAACGATGAAAGCTCTCTCTAAGGCTACGTTTACAGAGCCTTAGATCAGAACAATGGAAAAAAAAGTTTCCCTTATAACCAGATCTAAACAAAACTTTTCTTTCCATTGCTCTGATCTTCTGATGGTTCAGAACAATGGACAGGTAACTGAAGTGTTCACTTGGCCTGTGTCATCAAAACTAAATCCCTCTCCTCTACATTGACACGAGAGGCATCTTATAGTGATCATGAACTCCAGCATTCTTACTCACTTGTCCTCACTCCATCCCGGTCTTACTTCTATATTACCCAGGTTGTGTCCTTATGTCTGACATGTTTGTGGAATGTTTCACTTAATATACTTGCCTGTAGATTTTTGATATGCAATGCGGTGGTTCCTTGATCATTTCCTCATGTTTTGAAATAGAAGTTTAATCACGATCCTTCCTTTCCCAATATCTCCAAGTTTAACTAAAATCATTTTTATTACTTTTTATTTATGCAACAAAATCTACAACACTTCACAACCAATACTAAAATACACACACATGACAGATACTGTAGACCAGGGGTCTCAAAAAAAGCAGCTCACGGGCCCCATGTGGATCCTGAGGCCGTCATCTGCGGCCCACTGCCTTCTACCTGTTTCTGCTGATCCAACTGGCACACGGTAAGTGGGGATCCATTACATATTTTGCATTGGGGCCTAGGACCTTCAAGTGTACACATGTCAGTTACTGTAGACCAAAGGGAAATATACTGTAGACCAGGGGTAGGTAACCTTTTTTGTTCGGGCGTGCCGATTTTGATTAAAAAAATCAAAGTTGAAGTACTCAGAGTGCCGGTCAATAATTGTAAGTCTGACGACCCCTGCACACGGTATTATGTCACATAGCGGCCCCTGCACACGGTATTATGGTGATAATACTAGTGATAATTGCTATTACTATTATTTTAGCATGTAACAGATATCACTAGAGAGGCGGGCGGCGTATTTTACTCTATAAAGATCAGGTATGCACAGGACAGAGACAGTGAAAAAATGTAAACTTTATTGGTGACTATGTGCATGTGTTGTGTAAGTATTTGGTGCGACACTTTTGGTGCTGCGACCTGGAGGATGGTAAATGTCTGGGTCACAGCGCCAATAACCCCCTGGTTATGTGATTAGGCTCAGAGGGGTGTTACATTATCCCTCTATGTGACTATCAGAGAGCAGAAGTATAGTATGCTTTCTGATTGATAGGAGAGGGGATAAGGTTGGAAGTCTCTGCTACCCCCCCTGGGGTCATCTGCAGCTTAAGCACAGACAATGAGGAGTTATCATTGTCTCTGCAGCTCCTCCTCCCCCTTCTTCCTTAGCGCTAAGATGCTGCCTGACACAGGAGGGGGGGACACATTTAGAGCCCCATTTCTAAGGATCTATTAGGGCCACAAAGATGCAACTGGATTCATTTTAAAGATGAGAATCTCATCTTTAAAGCGATACCAAGATCTCCATGATTGACCTTACACATTCAGAGCGATTCACTGTTAAAACGATGTCGGAAATTGAGATCTGCATTGGGATTTCAATGCAGAACATCGTTTTCACCAGCGAATCGCTCAGGATGTTTAAGGACGATCATGGTGATCTTGGTATCGTTTTAAAGAGGAGATTCTCATCTTTAAAATGAAACCAAGTGTTTCTTTATAGCTTTAACCAATCCTGAGCAATTCGCTCAGGTACAGTAGTGATGCCGGCAGTTACCGGCTTTACTACTGTACATAGACTGTGCAGACGCCGGGTGATGCCGCATCCATCTTCACCCAGCGCTAATGAAATTTTAAGGAAGCCGGATGGAAAAACGCTGCAGGTAACGTTTTTCCATCCGGCTGAGGCACAACTACAGCACCAGAACTGATGCCTCTTGTGCCAGAACCGATCCCATAGAAAACTATGGGATCCGTCCTGGCATCAGTTTCCCTCCAGCTTGTGTGCACCTCGCTGGAGGGAAACAGATGTGACATATGTGAACACACCGCTGCCGTGCCAGGGAAATAAGCCTCGCGTGCCACTCTTGGCACGCGTGCCGGGGGTTGCCGACCCCTGCTGTAGACTAAAGTACATACATATGATATATACTCTAGCCCAAAGAAAAAACATATTCAAAGTAGAGTTAGATGTCATGCAGACGACAGAGTGGGCAGGCTGAGGGGGAAATGTTCCTTTCCATTCCCAGGATTACAAAGCATGTCCTAGTCAGCTCCATGAAAATGGCTCGGAATGTAACAGAACCCTCCACTGAATTCAATGTAATAGAGAAGGCACTTGGCTATCATCCGAGTGCCTTTCATTAAAATCTGCATAAGGCCTTACAAGCGTCAGGACAATGAGGGTGGTGATACAGTTGGTGTAACTCCTGCCAGGAAAATCAACCATGGCCAATAACATGATTATGGTTATATAACCTTCTAAAGAAAACATACATACGTCTAGCAAATCCAAAACTTTTGGGATTCATCCCATACAAATCGGTGTCAGTGGATGAGTCAAAGCCACTATAAAACAGCCCAAACAGGATATGTTGCTGCTGGTAAACAGATAGCAGAGAGAGAAAGATGATGGCACCGAATAAGAGGTAGTAAAATACAGAATACCAATAGTGAATTAGTATCAGTGAGTGTGTTTTATAATGAGGAGAAGAAAATAGATTGACAATAATTGATAGAGAGATTTTAGAGAGAGATAGGAGTCAGTCAGTATCATTGATACCAATGTATTATTCCATTTGCACTTGAATTATGTCATTTTTTTTAAATAGGATTTTGCAATATTTTCATAGACTGTGCCAAATGTATTATCTTTGTGTGCCATTTTTGTGTTCTGTGCCTTTTTTTTTTTTTTAAATTGTCTTGCAATGTGGACATGGTTTACATGGCGCCTAGATTTAAGCTTAGTTCATTATGTGTGACCTCATAACCACCAAAAAGCCTTATTTTCATTAAGTCTATCAGCTGCCTGCAAAGCTTTGTGACTGCAGTTGTGTATGAGAACAAATACTCTTTTCCACATCTGTGATTTTGCTCAACCGCTTCCTTTGTGTCCTTATTGAGAAATGCAATGAAATAAACAGATAATAATTATTGCATTGATAGGATGTGCGGACAAGGGAAGATGCATTAGCCAAAGATGCTTGCTTTCAATGCGTTGTTCTTCTTTTCATGATATGGTTTTAATTAATAGGCAGACTGAAGCAACAAAAGATTATTTGGTTGTTTTTGAGAACCCACTAAAGGTTTTTTATAAGATTACTGTGTATCTTCCCTAAGGAGGCAATGATTCAGTATTTTCCTTTTACAAAAGAAAAACAGAAGAACATTAAGAACCTCAGACAATAGGAGTCCATCTGCCTGAACGCATTTCCTGGCCGGTCAGAGCAATACAGTTGCTCTCATCTAATACTATTGACATACTTGACATTCCTGGTGGTGAAGTGCTTATCTGTGTCCCATGCCATCCTGTCTCAGAGAGTGTAATGAGTCACAGATGTGAAGTCTTCCTTGTGATGGGTGGTCACACTGGAATAGCACTAGCCTCAATGGACACATCTGCTTTGACCATTAGAGGACATATCATACAAATAGCTGTGTTCTGGATAAACAGCACCACTATAATCTTATTAAAGAAGAAAACATTTTACCAGGAATGCAAGACACACATGTTCCTCATATACTTGTAACCTCACTTAAACAGGAACAGAAGGACAAAGAAAGTGATAGCAGCAAACCTTCTGCTTCATGAGAGATGTGTTCTCCTAATATGAACTGAACACACTACATCCAGCCATCAAGATACTATTATAATTGCTGCGTGTTAACAGGAACAACATGATGATCTACCAAAACTGTTCTTGAGTGTACAACTAGAATCATCTAAGACTTAATCTTTAGGCTGGTTTCACACTAAGTGAGTCTCGGATGTGAGCTGGCCTGTACACTATGCCAGGAGACAGACTCCTATCATTTTAGTTATCTATGCTGCTAGGAGTCCCTGCCTCTCCCCTACATGCTGTCCCATACTGTAATCACTATAGGACAGTATGTAGCAGAGATAACTATAGATAACTATAATGCTAGGTCTGACTCCCAACACATGGATCAAGACTCACATCCAAGATTCGGTTAGTGTGAAACCAGCATTAAGACTTCCATTGGAGACTGCCACAGTGATCACCTGAGGACTTTTTCCTATGCTGGTATAAGTTTAATAATGATAGACAGCTAACAGACCCCACCATTATAATCAGTGGGATCCGTTGGACTCTGTGTGTCACCACTATTTTAGTGGTCTGTCCATTAGGAGACCCGAACAACGGAGAGGTGATGTTAGTGTGAACCTAGCGTAATTCACACACCAATGAAAAATGTCCATCTGACGGCCATTTTCACAACGTCCGGACATGTATTTCTGTTTTTAACAACCTTTAGATTCTTCAAAAACATCACATCGTGTGCATAAGACCTTAGCCTAGATTCACACGATTGTGGGTGAAAACGTGAAAATGCCAATTTTTCATAGCCATTTTAAACCCAATGGTCACCCGTTTTCATGGATTCCTCATACACTGAAGTATATAGACTGATCCGCGAAAATGGGAATTGACCCCACTTACAGACAGTGAAATGAATGCGGCCGAATTTCACTTTCATGTGAATATAGGGTTACCCATGAAATCGGGCACCCCCTCGGGTGTAAAATGGACATTTTTCACAGCTGTTTTCACCCAGTCATGTGAATGTAGGCTTATTGATCAGTTCAGAGAGCATCCCAAAAAAAAACCAGCCATTATGTTGATGGAAGTCTGCTGCAATCCAAAATGACTTGGACAATGAATATTTACGGATTACAGAGATACAAGGCAAGCATTCAGTACGTCCTCTATACACAATAATAATACATTTTATTTATATAGCGCCAACATATTCCGCAGCACTTTACAAAATACACAATGATGAAATGACAGCAAGAATCTATGTACAAGTGTACAAGTAAATTTTTAAGGGATTGTGCCACAAAATCACTTATGCCCTATCCACAAGATAGAGGCTCGCTGGAGATCCACCAGTGATCAGGAGAACAGGATGTTTCCCTCTATGCTTCATGTGACCAGTGCTCTATTCACTTCTATCCAGTTATCCTGTGGATTGTGGATAAGTGTCATTGGTGGCACAACTAAATCAATTGGGAAATAATTTTAGGCCAGAGCTACACTGAGGCTCTTTGTAAAGCTACATGCACATGACCAAGGTATAAAACGGCTGTGAAAAACATCAATTTTTCACGGAAAAACCTAGAAACCTAGCAAATCAGACCAGATAAAGTGTTCCACATAAGGATTCAGCATTTCATATTGGAAGATTTCTCATTCTGGATCAATCATCCCTGGTCAATAGAAGGTCATATTATTTAGTGCTGATATAGAAGATGTCCAAATGAAACATTTGAAAGTTCCCCCAACACTGGCTATATTGAAATGCAGTAAAAAAAAACAAAAAAAAACAATGCTTTCCATGTTTATGCACATGGTTATATAATATTTTTTTGTAACACTGAGCACAGTCTCGGGGGGTGTAACAGTGTTGCAGACACTTGGCTGCCCAGAATTGTATGAGGTCGGTGCTGACCCATGTAACAATGTAATTTATTGTAGTTAGAAATGACAGAAATCAGGACAAACAATGAAAAAGGGGCCCCCAAAATTTAAATGGGGGGGCCCCAAAAAGAAAAAAAAACCCCTATATAAGAACCGTCATTCTGTAGAATGATCAATATTAGATTAACAGTAGAATACATGTACTTACTCTACTGAGTTCAGGCCTACTTTACTAAAACAAATAATTCATAGAGTATACACAGATAGAAAAGAAATTCCCACATATCATCAGATGTGTATACGCTACATTAGTTTCTGCCACGTACACTTGTCTGCACCCAGTGAAATAATGCGTAATTTCCCACATAACATAGATCATATCCACAGGATCTAAAAAGAAGTGTGAACTTTTTGGGTATCATCATCACACTGTAAAGGTGTATTAGTTGCCAGTGAAAATGTAGTTAGCAGTAGTCACTTTAATACTAATGGTAGAAGACTATGATAGTTTATGTTATTGATGACCTATCCTTCGGATAAGGACACCTAGGACCTCCCGCCAATCATCTGTACTCAGTAGCCGCTATATGGAAAACAGGGCTGGAAGCAGATAGCTCTGTCCTTGGTGTAGTGGCTGTACTGAGTTACTGCAGATGATCTCCTGTTCACTTGTATAAGAGCTAAGCCCCTTCACAAAGAATAGACCTATCTGCTTTTGGCTGTGTTCTCCTCCATATAGTGGCTGGAGAGAAATGCTCATCTGATCAGTGGGGACCCTGTGTGTCAGACCTCTGCCAATTTGATATTGATAACCTATCCTAAGGGAAAATTGGAAAACCCTTTTAAGGCTGAAGCCCCATTTTGCGCAAACACAGATTTTTTTGTTGCAGATTTTGCTGCGTTTTTTTAGCCAAAGCAGGAGTGGATTGAGCAAAAGGGAGAAGTATGAGAGATTCCGTTATATTTCCCATTCCCTTTGTAGCCACTACTGGGTTTAACTCAAAAAAACGCAGCAAAATCTGCAGCACAAAAAGTTGCGTTTCTGCAACATGGGGCCTCAGCCTTAAACAGTTATTTCACTGACTTCACACAACTACTATATGCAAGCAGCACAAGGAATAGGTTAAAAAACCTAAATTTTTTCTTCATGGTAATGGGCTACTATGAAGAAGTCATTTTTCGCATGGACTAACCTGGCTTGTAGACTAAGGAACGTCTTAGTCCACGGGTGTCAAACACAAGGCCCGCGGGCCACATCCGGCCCGCTGCCTTCTGTTATCTGGCCCGGCACTTATCTGGCCCGCAGGGGCGCGGCATTTTTTATTGTCTATTTAATGTAAACCAGCCCAGGACAGGCCGCTTAAAAAAAAAAAAAACAAAGCTGCGCTATACCTGTCCTGGGCTGGTTTACAAGACCTCTGCATGTCAGTGCAGGCAGCGATACAATGACGTCATCGCGCCTCCTACGCTGACACGCAGACGTTGCGGACAAGAAGAGGAGGAGGCGGCGGCTGCATCAAGGCATCGCAGGTAGGTGAGGATAAGTTTTTTTATATATATAAATAGGCCGTTGCCTGCTGGAGTATCCCCGGCACGGAACGGCCTATTTACTGAGGCCGTGGCCGGCGAACCCCATGAAATACTACTATTATTATACTCCGGGGTCTTTTCAGACCCCAGAGTATAATAATCGGAGACCCAGGGGAGGTGATAAACATAAAAACCAGAGTTACTCACCTCTCCAGCGATCCGATGTTACTCCCAGCAGGCTTCGGCCTTCTTTGGTGACGTCCCAAGCATCACGTGAGCCAGGCCGACGTCATTATGTCGCGACGCCGTTCTGTGCGACATTGAAGAAGGCCAAACGCAGGGAGCGCACCGGAGCCCAGGTAAGTAACACTGGTTTTATATTTGTCACCACCTGGGTCTCCGATCATTATACTCTGGGGTCTGAAAAGACCCCAGAGTATAATAATAGTTCATGGGTGGGGGGTCACTATGGGACATAATACCACGTGCAGGGGCCACTATGAAGCATAATACTGTGTGCAGGGGCCACTATGGAGCATAATACTGTGTGCAGGGGCCACTATAGAGCATAATACAGTGTGCAGGGGCCACTATGGAGCATAATACCATGTGCAGGGGCCACTGTGGGGCATAATACCATGTGCAGGGGCAACTATAGAGCATAATACTGTTTGCAGGGGTAAATGGTATTTGTATTTTGCTTAATTTTTGATATATTCAGAAAAGGATGAGGATAGTATGTAACATGCCAATGTCTTAGGTTTTAACAATACATTATGTTCTTCCTGGTTGCCCTCAAAGGGCTTATTGTAACAGTAGTAATGTACAAATGTAACTACTCCTTAATAGGTTATATATTATACATGTGTAAAATAATCTTGGCCCTTCAAGATACCCTGTGAGGCTGAAGTGTCCCCCGGTGAAAATGAGTTTGACACCCCTGTCTTAGTCCCCATGAAGATATGGTCATTCATGCAGGGCACTTCCTAAACTGTGGGCCCCAGGATAGTTTCTACCCCTCTACCTCATAGATTGTCCCCCTCTGCCTCATAGATTGTAAGCTCTTGAGAGCAGGGCCCTCAGTCCCAGTGTGTGAATTGACTATTTCTTTGTCAGTACTTGAACCCTACAAATTGTACAGTGCTGCGGAATATGTTGGCGCTATATAAATAAAATTTATTATTATTATTAATCTCCAACCAACAGGCAGTAGCAAGATCAAAACAAGCCAGAGTTACATAGCCAAGGGTCAGACAGCAGGGAAACTTGGTTGCAGATAAGAGACAAGGTCACACACAGTGTCAAAGGTTGAGACTCAAGGTCAGCAACCTCGATGTCAACACCCCAGAGAAACACAAAAATGGGAATAAGGAACAGAGCAAAGAAAGAGTCAGAGTATGGAACATTCTGGTATAATAGTAATATATAATATGAGAAAGGGGAAGGCACAAAGGCAGTGAGTGTCAGGAAAACCTGATAGCAAGCACCAGCTTCCATTGAAAAGTGAGCAGCTGGCCAAAGTGAACAGAGCATCAGAGAAGGAGCCATTTCTCCTTAGGAAAAAAGACATGACAACCACATGCGGCACCACATAAATACCAAGTTACCGGTGTTTCTACGAAATATCTAATTTATCATTGGTTATTGTGCCATTCAAATAAAATGTTACAGTCACTATACAGTAATGTCAGTACAGAAGGTTCTTCTTCTATACTGGTATTATATTATGTTATATTATATCTATAAAGAAATTTGTGTACCAGAAAATTAGATGGGAGGGAGAAACATTTGCTGCCTATTATGACCAATTCTTGGTTCTGATTCTACAATGTATCTCTGGAATTCAGGTAGAACTTTTCTTAAATACGGGCAGCACTGTGGCTCAGTGGTTAGCACTGCAGCCTTGCAGCACTGGAGTCCTGGGTTCAAATCCTGCCAAGGACAACATCTGCAAGGAGTTTGCATGGTCTCCCTGTGTCTGTGTGGGGTTCCTCCGGGTACTCCGGTTTCCTCCCACACTCCAAAGACATACTGATAGGGAATGTAGATTGTGAGCCCTATATGGGACAGTAACTGACAACTTCTGTAAAGCACTGCGGAATATGATGGCGATAAACAAGTAACCATAATAAATAAATATTAAATCTGGAATGTAACAAATTCACAAACCGAAGATACTGAGCTTAAAGGTGTTGTCCCAAGGAGTGAAGACTGCAGGACCGTTCTCTTGCGTCACATGCAACCTGAGTGTAGCCTGGCTGAATCTGTGACTTTTGGTGGTCAGCACTCCCATTCACTTCAGTGGGAGCGCTGGAGATAGCCAAAGTACAGATAGAGATAGTTGAAGTATAACAGACAAGAGATCATGGAACCTAACTGACTTGACTTTGGGCTACTCCTGAGGGCACTGTCTAAGTGCTCCCCTGGATTTCATCCTTTAACCCCAATACATGGATCTGGTCTTTGCTGCAGGGGATAACGGGTCACTACCGCCAGGTGCAGTTCTGGTGTAGGAGGCAGCTGACCCAAAGGCACTGTCCTAATGAGAGGCACTAGAGGGTAAGGTAAAAGCGCAGTCAACTCCAGTCTGAAGGACAGGGGCAGACAGTGGAGTCATACACAGGATAACAGCATATCTGAACTGTATCAAAAGAGTTGTCAGAAATCAAGCCAAATTCACAAAACTGAAGATCAACCAGGAATAAACACGAAAACCTTGCAGGAACTGGGTTCCAAGGACCTTTGTTGCTCAGGCACAGTTCAGAAGGCTGAAAAGGTTTAAATAGACATGAGCTGCTGAGGATTAGCGGGGCAGGGCTCACAGGTATATTTGCTAAGCACTCAAGTTACTGAGAGGAAGGTCTGGCCCAGGTGAATTAGCAGCAGGAGGACGGCTAGATGGAGGAGCACAGACTGAACTGCATGAAACCGAGGCAACCAAGGGACATTGTGTAGACCATTAAATACAGCACTCGGCTATCTCTGGCTCTTCCATTAAAATGAATGGGAGTGTTATATACCATAGCAAAGCAGGCAGTGCGCTGAATTCAGTGTATTGCCAGCTTCGCTGGAGTCTTCCCCCATTGCAGAGATATCAATTCCATTAGTTTTGGCTATCGATATCACTGCACTGTCAGAAGGGTCTGCCTTACAAGTCAGCATCATCACAGGGCGGTGAGGAACTATACTGCCCCCTGGCAGTATGGTTCTATAGACTTGCACTGTGAAAATGAGTGTTCCTCATCGCCCACTGATGACATTGAGCTGCAACGCCGGTTCCTCCACACCACATTTGAGAACCCACACAAAAATTTAAAATAATAAGGTGCATTTAGGTTGTGTTCACACGGCGGAAAATTTTCCGCCCCCGGAGTTTTCGCTGCGGTCAGCCGCGACGGGATTCCGATGCCGTGCATCAGCATTTCGTCACGGCTAACCGCTCCTGTTAAGCCCGAATGAAGGGGCCTAACAGGGGGGGGGGGGGGGGGGGGGGGGGGGGGGGGGGGGGGGGGGGGGGGGGGGGGGGGGTGTTTTTTTTGTGGGGGGGGAAAAGGAGGGGGGGGGAAGAGGAAAAACCCCCCCCCGTGTTGGGGGGGGGGGGGGGGGGGGGGGTGGGGGGGGGGGGGGGGGGGGGGGGGGGGGGGGGGGGGGAGGGGGGGGGGAAGGGGAGGGGGGGGGAGGGGGGGGGGGTGGTGTTGTTTGTGTTGTTGTTGGGTTTGGTTTTTTTTTTTTTTTTTGTTTTGGGTGCAGAAACACACCATTTTTACCTGATGAGGAAACGTAGCAGTAAAAAACACTGCATTTTACAATGCTGACAAAGTGAATGAGATTTTGGCTTATCCTTGCATTTTTTTATGCAGTGTTTATTTTAGCTGCGATTCACTATGTGGGACCTTAGCCTTACTGAAGAACTGCATGCAAATTTAGCTCCACCCACTTCTACGTTGACTCCACCTATTCTCATCCATTTTTCTCTGTGCCCCCACACAGTAATGCTCCTACAGTCACCCTAACATTATATCCCCGCCCCCACATTATAATGTTCCCCCCCAATTCCCCCACAGTTTCCCCCCCCCCCCAACTGGGGATGGGGGACCCCCCCATTGCCCCACAGTATTGGGGCAGCTGGAGGGCTCCTGCATTAAATAGTGGGGGTAGTTGGAGGGGGACAATAAATTGGAAAGTGGGGCAGCTGGAGCGGGACAATAAACTGGTGGCAGCTGGAGGGGGACAAAACGGGAGCTGGAGGGGGACATTAAATTGGGGCAACTAGAGGCGGACATGTCCCCCTCCAGCTACTCCCACGGTTTAATGTCCTCCTCCAGTTGCCCCCATTTTAATGTCCCTTTCCAGTTGCCCCCAGCTTAATGACTCCATCCAGCAACCCCCATTGTTTAATGTTCCCCTCCAGCTGTCCCCAGTTTAATGCCCCCCTCCATCTGCCACCAGTTTCATGTCCCCCCCTCTTCGGCCCCCGGTTTTTTGCCCCCAATATTCATTTATTTCACAATATACAAATGAGCGGTGTGGAACACGGGGGGGGGCTCCATTGCTCTAAATTGTTTTGTCCCCCCCGGCCCTTTTAAACCCCCCCCCCCCCCCCCTTTTGGGTGGCGCGGGGCGGGGGGCGGTAAAGAAAACCCGCGGGGGGCCCTGTGTATATATATATATATGTGTGTGTGTGTGTAAGAGCCGGCAGCTTAGGAAAAGTGTTACTACTTAGCTTTTCTGAATCCACTCCTGGTTTTGGCTTTAAAACCGGTATTAAACAGTGAACATGACCTGATCCAAACCTGTGAGCGAGTGTGTGGGCCGCTTTAAACATTTATAATTACACTTCCCCTTTTTTTTCAACGGGGGGGGCCCCTCCGGTTTTTTTTGTTGTTTTAAGAAAAGCAGCTGTGAGCGTCCCAGACATGTTGAACCACTACTTCAGGAAATATGAAAAAACTCAAGCTGCCCCACCTGAAGGGTCAGGATATTAGCCAAGTACAGCAGAAAAACATTTTTCCCCCCTAATTCTACACAAAGAGATGAAATCTGGAGAACCTCAACTACAAGCAATGACTCCTTATAAATAATTTACATTTTTATGCGGCATTCTATTCCTCAAAATGTTTTTAAACAGACTGTAGACTGAACAATATATTCCTTTGCTGAACTCCGGAGAGGATATTTGGTCAGAGTAAATTATGCCAAAAAGTGACCAACAAATGTTTCCAGCTGCCTGTAATTCAGAAGTGAAAGCCAGATTAAATATACTCTTGCAATATGTGGGATCAGCAGTTTGTGTGTTTATGACTTACTCTATCATATGAAGACAGAACACAGTTACACTACCCTTACACATAGCTGCTACAGAATGCAGTCATCTGCCAGAATATTCCATATTGTACAAAATAAATATTTAACATTTCAGTTCCATAACACATATATCATTATAAGTGTGTTTAAAAAACCCATTAAAATATCATACACATAGTATCAAGTCATGGGACCAATACTGCATCAACACAAGGAAAATAAGCATAATACACCATTATTATAGGCCAGACAGTGGTTACTCTACCATATACGCTATACGAGTGCATCCGAATGCAAATTGGTGAAATATCTATCACACTTATTACACTCAACTTACTTTGACACAACTTACTTTTAAAGCATATCTAACCTTTTAACACATATAGTATAAATCCGTGTGTCAGTACAGTGTGTGTACACAAGGAGTAACACTATTTCTGCCATTATATGACTTATATTCTGCATTTTTAAGAATCTTCCCTGCTGCAGACACTATCTCTATCTTTCAGTTCCCCCTAAACTCCTGGGTAAAGTCTAGCTGTTATAGTAACATAGTAGATAAGTTTGGATAAAGACACAAGTCTATCAAGTCCAACCTATAAACCTACCACATTGATCCAGAGGAAGTCTAAAATTCCCCCATAAATTGGATGCCAATTGTCCAATCAGAGGAAATACTTCCTTCCCAACTCCAAACATGTCAACTGGACTAAGTCCCGGGGTTAACATCCTATCCCAAACATTTCTAGCTCTCATAACCTATGATATTCTTACTTTCAAGAAAGTCATCCAGTTCCATCTTGAACTCGAATAACTTATGTCTCCCATGCATTTTATTATTAATGTTATTATTTTATAGAAGCAGGGATCTGTATTGATGTGAATAAAGAACTTTAGATGAGCTAGAAACTCACTATTTCCCTCCAGCAGTCTCTGTCTGGGCTTGTGGCTCTCTTCTCTCACTCGGCTTCTGCTCACTCCCCCCACCCTTCATTTCGAGGTAATCTAATTCCTCTGTGAGCTTCAGTACATAGCGCAAAATGGATTAAGCAAAGAGTGAATGAAAGGGAGGAGTATTGTGGGAAAATAACCAAATATGTGTAAAAAGAAGCATTTTTCTATGAGTAATTAGTGATCATTTTTAAAGATGGTCTTCTCTGAGTGTTCTTTTCAAGCAAGATAACTAGCATACAAAGTCTATGATGTAACTGAAGATCTGTACTTGCATGTATGTCCGGGCACCTGAAGCATGACAGATGCAGCCGCGACTCTCCATCCACGAGCCCTCTGAAGCCCAAAATCAATAACACTACTTATTTTATTTAAATTGAAATATTACCTGAATTCATCACACTTTCAGCTTTGCCAGTATCTTCCCCCATCACAAAGATATCAGTACAGTTTTATACACTTGTACTGTAAATAGGGGTGTTCCTCACTGCCCAGCCCCTCTGACAGTGCAGCGATATCAATAGTCGAAACTAATGGCACCAATATCTTTGCAACGGGGGAAAGCTGAAAGTGTGCTGTACTGTAGAATATAACACTAAATACCTCATAGGTCCTCTTTTAAAAAAACATGCACAACTATAGGACTGAGGTTACCAGGCTTGGGGCTTTAAACCCCAGCATAATAAGGAAAGATGATGATTTAGAGGCCCCAAATCTGGTGACAGATTCACTTTAAACTCTTTAACTAGAACCAAAAATGCAAAATGTGGTGATGTGTTTGTGTCATGGTGGACAGCTTATCCACATTACTGTCAGTATCAAGTGAGTGGCAAATGCTTACAAGATCTTGAAGAGAGCACCGTTTCTCCTTATGGAGAGCACCAGAACAGGAGTGAAGTCTCATAAGGAGTGAAGTCTCAGGCTAGGCAATGCTCCCTCGGGAAAAACAGTCAATAACATGGTCTTTTCTAACATCTTTTAAACTGGTGCATCAGAATTACAATGGATCTGAAGTTAAAGAGGATCTGTCACCATGCACAAAATACTAATGCAATAGGACAGGTTTTCTATAAAATCAGAATGTCTTATTGATGTGATATGGCAGGATTAATGTTTTGATCATGTATTTCTTGCTTTACATCTATGGATATCTTATTGATGTACTTCTGTTATATGCGTATACATATATCCTTTATCTAGCTATTATTCTATCTATATATCCATCCATCTATCTATCCTTTGTTACCATATATAGTTATCCTGGTTAGTCTTATATGGTATGTAAGTCTCTTTCTTTCTGATTCCTTAGTTTTATATATATGTCCGTATTAGGGTATATAAGTTTCTTGCTTTGGTTGCCCATATCTTTATTACTTCTTCCTGGGCACACATTCCTGTGTCTGTGTACCATTTATGGTTAAGTCCAGTCATTCATATAGACACAGGCAGGAATCCCCCTCCTAGTTAAAGTTGGAATATAGACCCTTATGGTCTATTGTGCTAGTTGACTTCAGTTGGGATCATATGGATGCCCAGCACCTTTTGAATGTCATCAAACAAGATGGGTGTATATTAGCATATAATATGTAACCCCTTTTCATCATGTGAACCATTATTTATCATTTGTAATGTGCAGCTAATGCTGCAGTCAAACTAGTGTTGGGTGACTGTTTGGGGACTCCGTTCCCCTTTCTGAATAAAATATTCAGAGAGTAAAGTCCTGCAAGCAAATTACATAAAGCTTAGCTTTTATTCCTCAAGTGGGTGGGAACATTTTGTTTTTCTCATAGAAAATAAAGGGTTACCGCCCTCTTGGGGAATAAGAGCTAATATATATGTAATTTTCCAGGGCCATATCTTCTGAACAGATGGACGTATTTTAAAAATTAAAACGTCAAATTGATCAGGAGCGTAGGGAGCAATAACTGATGTATGGCTTTTAGTATTTTGTACTTGGTTACAGATCCTCTTTAAACTTTGTCACATTACTCAAGATGTCTACAGCCAAAGCTTGTAGTTCTGAATGCCAAACTTATACAACATCAGTTTATATTTTTTCCTCTTCAGTGGTTGTATGGATGATTTCATAACATTTCATTGATGTGGTCAGATCATTACAGTAATAGACTGCAGTTAGATAGAAAATGAGTGCAGTTGATCTTCAAGAAAATACATGACTTACCAAATCTTTTATATCCAAAGGATTGTACCTCCTCCTCTTCTGCAAAGTCGTCTATAAAATAAAAAACAGTATGGTTTTATAGTCATGCATAGTTATACAATAACATAGTAGGGTTCAGAAAAGACATAAATCCATCCAATTGAACCAGTGGTGCAAAACAATCCCTATGTGGCTGGAGCCAGTTCTCCTCATCTTATGGCAAACATTGCTAACACCAAACATGAAACTACAATTACTATCACCACGGACGGGGCAGGACTGGGGAGATTATTTATTGCCACAGGTATACTCTACATAATACCAACATTTATACTTTCCAGGCTCAATGTAGATATGCTACATACATAGACATCAACACAAGTCACAGTACAGTCTAGAATGTCATTGAGCCCTCCATGTTATCTGAACTCATGCAGATTGTGCTTTTGCGCCACACTTTGCTGCATCTTTGTTGCTTCATGGAATAGAAGGCCCATCCCTACGAGATAAGGGAAATGCAAGTATCTGCTGGTAAATATGTTTATATTTTGCATCAATGCAATGGTTTCTCTCTACCCCGCTTCTGTGTCATGTGTTTATGTATTAACTAAGATGTGCTAGTAGACTGCTGCCACACAATGAGGCAGATTTATTAAGATTAGGGTTTCATACTGAATTAAATTGCCTGACATATGCGTGTGCGCTAGAATGGGAATCTACACCAGGCAGGAACTGGTGTAGATTTGCTGAATAACACACCAGAAAACTAGCATGAGTTGTAATAGATATCTCAGGCAGTAGCGTTCCTGCCTTTGCCTTCTCAGCCCCCGCTGCGCCCACTGTCCCCATAAGTGGTGAGTGAGGCACAGCATGTGGCACACATTTGGTGCAAGAAAGGACCTTGTACCAAATGTGCTCCACAATATCATCTATCTATGCCAGAAAACTGGCATAAAAGGGTTGATAAATTTCCCCTCCAATGTCTCTGTGACTATAGCTACATTCAGTCCACACACTTACTGTGCTATAGCCACACTCAGAACCCCATGTGTATCTACCGTAAGCCTTAATGGGGGGCTGTTTGTCATTGTTTGCTATGTGCTAACCTCACTTTAGTCTTGCAGTTTCTCTTCTATTCTAAGTCAAATCTAATGGGTCCAAGCCCTGCTACTACTGCTATATCTCTGATCCAACTCTGTACGGCCATTGGGCCAGTTCTGCTACATCAGAAACTACTCTGGTATACCAAAACTCTAACTGTATTATAGCACTGGGCCAGCTTTGTTACATCAAACATTACTCTTATACTGCTGATTCAACCCTGCTACATCTGAGACTACTCTGCTTTATCGCATCAGCAGCACCACTACTTCATTCCACTGTATTCGCCCTGCCTTATCAACAAAACTGCTGTCGTTTTGCCAAATTGGCAATTCTTTAACTCAGTATTGTCTTTGTTGCTTTTCTTTTTGCAGTATGGGTCCTAATCTTTTCACTAAAGGATCTGCTTTCTTTTGTTATGTTATTGCTAGGCTTATCTGAACTATTACTTACTTGCTGTAGCATCAGTTTTCAATAAAGTAATACTGAATGGTAACACATGACTGGGTCACACTGCATTCAAAAGACTGAAGCTGGCCATACACAATTTCTCTTAACCAAATGATTTGTCATGGGACAATCACTGACTGAAAATGCAATAATTCATACATAACTTGGATGGTGACTGTCACTGGACAAATTCAGGAAAAAAGTGCTAACCATACTGACCTACGGTATATATACAGTATAATGATAATTATGTAAGTGTCATACTAGATCATAGGAGACAAATGCAGTCCGGCTACTTTATAAATTCATCTCTACTTGTAGAATGCTAAAAATGTGAAAACTGAACACAAAGTTAGGAAACATCCACAAAATAAGGTTGTAGTTCATGACTAAAGGTCTTTGACCTGGTATCCAATGCATGCATATTTGTGAACATGAATAAAGCACAGGAACTTGTATTATTATTATATTCAATCATTCCTCAAGACCAAGTGATAAAGTTTGGAAGGTGACTTTCCTAACATTGATTTTTGTAATAAATGTCAATGTTAAGGGTATTATTGGTGGCAAAGAACTATGCACAATAATAGGGTTGAAATAGGTAATTGTAGCCTCTATTCTGCAAGGAGTTACAACACTTTGTGGGCAAAATTATAGTGCTCCTTCTAACCACTTTACACTGAAACTAGGATCAGCCCATAACAATGCTGCCATAATGTTCAGATTTCTGATTATAGTGACAGCCACTGTGCCACACTGTAGCCACAATGCCCTCCATTATTGCCATAAATCTCACCATTGTGATAACTCCCATCTGTACCAACCACAGTGTACTCATTATTGACAATTATAATATTCTTTAAAAAGTAGCAGCCACAATGTCCCCACTCCCTAGCAAAAATACATGAAGTGCCACTACTATGAGTACTAGCCACAGTGCCCCAATGAAAGCCAAACTAAAGAGTACCCTGCTGCTGTTTATTCATTCATGGTTCAGAGTCATTGAAATGCAGTAACTTACTTATTTCTAATATACTTTGTGTTTAAAAACCTTATTGGTCTCAAGACATCTACATAGCATCAGTGAACAAAAAGATGTCGTGATCATGTCTAACACAGATGCATGCTCATGATAGTCTACCAGAGCCATGTCAGTTACTGCTTCTGCACCCTCTATAGTGATGCCTGAAAATCGCACAGTTATGCCCCTGGCAGTTAATCCAATTTGGCAATTAATACAGAAGCCCAAATTGCACAGACCTGTCACTCAATGTGAGTGCTAACCAACAGCATCAGTTTCAGAAAATCCTATGTGGTCCTTGTAGGGTTTATGGCAAACCATACCATTTAACATATAAATAATGGCACAAAATGGAGATCTATCAATAGTGTGACAGAGTGAATACAATTGTAAATCTGAAAAATGGTGCAAATTTATCAAAACTACACATGGCATGGTAAAACTGGTGCAACATGCTCTTTTTTATGCTGCTTCATACGTGGCATTTCTATATGCCAATATATACAGTGGGGAAAAAAGTATTTAGTCAGCCACCAATTGTGCAAGTTCTCCCACTTAAAAAGATGAGGCTGGCCTGTAATTGTCATCATAGGTGGACCTCAACTATGAGAGACAAAATGAGAAAACATATCCAGAAAATCACATTGTCTGATTTTTAAAGAATTTATTTGCAAATTATGGTGGAAAATAAGTATTTGGTCAATAGCAAAAGTTAATCTCAATACTTTGTTATACAGTGCCTTGCGAAAGTATTCGGCCCCCTTGAACTTTTCAACCTTTTGCCACATTTCAGACTTCAAACAGAAGGATATAAAATTTTAATTTTTTGGTGAAGAATCAACAACAAGTGGGACACAATCGTGAAGTGGAACGAAATTTATTGGATATTTTAAACTTTTGTAAAAAAAAAAAAAACTGAAAAGTGGGGCATGCCAAATTATTCGGCCCCCTTAAGTTAATACTTTGTAGCGCCACCTTTTGCGGTGAATACAGCTGCAAGTCGCTTGGGGTATTTCTCTATCAGTTTTGCACATCGAGAGACTGAAATTCTTGCCCATTCTTCCTTGGAACACAGCTCGAGCTCAGTGAGGTTGGATGGAGAGCGTTTGTGAACAGCAGTTTTCAGCTCTTTGCACAGATTCTCGATTGGATTCAGGTCTGGACTTTGACTTGGCCATTCTAACACCTGGATACGTTTATTTGTCAACCATTCCATTGTAGATTTTGCTTTATGTTTGGGATCATTGTCTTGTTGGAAGATAAATCTCCGTCCCAGTCTCAGGTCTTTTGCAGACTCCAACAGGTTTTCTTCCAGAATGGTCCTGTATTTGGCTCCATCCATCTTCCCATCAATTTTAACCATCTTCCCTCTCCCTGCTGAAGAAAAGCAGGCCCAAACCATGATGCTGCCACCACCATGTTTGACAGTGGGGATGGTGTGTTCAGGGTGATGAGCTGTGTTGCTTTTACGCCAAACATATCGTTTTGCATTGTGGCCAAAAAGTTCAATTCTGGTTTCATCTGACCAGAGCACCTTCTTTCACATGTTTGGTGTGTCTCCCAGGTGGCTTGTGGCAAACTTTAAACAAGACTTTTTATGGATATCTTTGAGAAATGGCTTTCTTCTTGCCACTCTTCCATAAAGGCCAGATTTGTGCAGTGTACGACTGATTGTTGTCCTATGGACAGACTCTCCCACCTCAGCTGTAGATCTCTGCAGTTCATCCAGAGTGATCATGGGCTTCTTGGCTGCATCTCTAATCAGTCTTCTCCTTGTTTGAGATGAAAGTTTAGAGGGACGGCCAGGTCTTGGTAGATTTGCAGTGGTCTGATACTCCTTCCATTTCAATATGATCGCTTGTACAGTGCTCCTTGGGATGTTTAAAGTTTGGGAAATCTTTTTGTATCCAAATCCGGCTTTAAACTTCTCCACAACAGTATCACGGACCTGCCTGATGTGTTCCTTGGTCTTCATGATGCTTTCTGCGCTTTAAACAGAACCCTGAGACTATCACAGAGCAGGTGCATTTATACGGAGACTTGATTACACACAGGTGGATTATATTTATCATCATCAGTCATTTAGGACAACATTGGATCATTCAGAGATCCTCACTGAACTTCTGGAATGAGTTTGCTGCACTGAAAGTAAAGGGACTGAATAATATTGCACGCCCCACTTTTCAGTTTTTTATTTTTTACAAAAGTTTAAAATAACCAATAAATTTCGTTCCACTTCACAATTGTGTCCCACTTGTTGTTGATTCTTCACCAAAAAATTTGAATTTTATATCCTTAAGTTTGAAGCCTGAAATGTGGCAAAAGGTTGAAAAGTTCAAGGGGGCCGAATACTTTCGCAAGGCACTGTATATTCTTTGTTGGCAATGACAGAGGTCAGATGTTTTCTGTAAGTCTTCACAAGGTTGGCACACACTGTTGCTGGTATGTTGGCCCATTCCTCCATGCAGATCTCCTCTAGAGCAGTGATGTTTTGGGGTTGTCGCTGGGCAACACGGACTTTCAACTCCCTCCAAAGGTTTTCTATGGGGTTGAGATCTGGAGACTGGCTAGGCCACTCCAGGACCTTGAAATGCTTCTTACTAAGCCACTCCTTCGTTGCCCTGGCGGTGTGCTTGGGATCACTGTCATGCTGAAAGACCCAGCCACGTTTCATCTTTAATGCCATTGCTGATGGAAGGAGGTTTGCACTCAAAATCTCATGACACATGGCCCCATTCATTCTTTCATGTACAGGGATCAGTCCTCCTGGTCCCTTTGCACAGAAACAGCCCCAAAGCATGATGTTGCCACCCCCATGTTTCACAGTAGGTATGGTGTTCTTTGGATGCAACTCAGCATTCACTCTCCTCCAAACACGACGAGTTGTGTTTCTACCAAACAGTTCTACTTTGGTTTCATCTGACCATATGACATTCTCCCAATACTCTTCTGGAACATCCAAATGCTCTCTAGCAAACTTCAGACGGGCCCGGATATGTACTGGCTTAAGCAGGAGGACACGTCTGGCACTGCAGGATCTGAGTCCCTGGCGGCGTAGCGTGTTGCTGACGGTAGCCTTTGTTACGTTAGTCCCAGCTTTCTGCAGGTCAGTCACTAGGTCCCCCCGTGTGGTTCTGGGAATTTTACTCGCCGTTCTTGTGATCATTTTGACTCCACGGGGTGAGACTTGTGTGGAGTCCCTGATTGAGGGAGATTATCAGTGGTCTTGTATGTCTTCCATTTTCTAATTATTGCTCCCACAGTTGATTTCTTCGCACCAAGCTGCTTGCCTATTGCAGATTCAGTCTTCCCAGCCTGGTGCAGGTCTACAATTTTGTTTCTGGTGTCCTTCCACAGCTCTTTGGTCTTCACCATAGTGGAGTTTGGAGTGTGACTGTTTGAGGTTGTAGACAGGTGTCTTTTATACTGATAACAATGTCAAACAGGTGCCATTACTACAGGTAATGAGTGGAGGACAGAGAAGCCTCTTAAAGAAGAAGTTACAGGTCTGTGAGAGCCAGAAATATTGCTTATTTGTAGGTGACCAAATACTTATTTTCCACCATAATTTACAAATAAATTCTTAAAAAATCAGACAATGTGATTTTCTAGATATGATTTCTCATTTTGTCTCTCATAGTTGAGGTCTACCTATGATGTCAATTACAGGCCTTTCTCATCTTTTTAAGTGGGAGAACTTGCACAATTGGTGGCTGACTAAATACTTTTTTTCCCCACTGTATGTTTAATAAATTTGCGGCACTTTAGGATTTGTCCTAGCCATGTTTTTTTTTATAGATACTTTTCAAGACTTCTGAGGTAAGCGTAAAAAGAGTATAAAACAAACAAAACATTTGGCACATGCTACTGTATGTAATTCATTACTCAGGGCAATTGTTGAGAGAGTTCTGGTGCATTTTGCTTAGTAAATCTCCCCAGTGTCTTCCTAACATTATGTACCATAGAAACCCTCTACGCTCTAATTATGACTATTCCAGATTCAATACAGCAAACTATCACTTGTATCCAAACACTATGCCTCACCCAACACTTATCTCTTGCCAGCACAAAGTAAAACTCCTTCCACTCACTCCCAGGTTTCTTCCAAATTAAACTTTAAAATTCATCTTTATTCTTGGCTTGGCCGTGGCTCTGAGATATTATTTCACTCCCACACACACAGCTATATGACTCTACATCAGCAGTGGTTAAGGTGTCAGGGAATTAGCTAAGATATACAAGTCTTGTTTCATGTTTCAGGAATTGTTTGTTTAACATAATTTTTTTTATTCTCAGTCCTCACCCCTGTAATTCATCAAACTCGTGGTGTCATTTTAATATTTTTGCATTGTTCATATAAATGTTTAGAAATATCCTATAGCTCCTTGGTTCTTCAGGTTCAGAAAACATGTGTTCAGCATGTAAATTCCAAATGTGTTGATCCAGAGGAAGGCAAGCCAAACCCCCCCAGTGTGCAACCGGCCAATTTAACCGTAACTGTACCTCAATTCTTCCCGTGTTAATAGTAGTTATACAGTATTAAGTTAACTCACAAAATGTGATTATAGAACCTTAGAGAACCTGTCCTGCATTACACAGACAACCTATTTGACAGAATAGGCAATGTGTAATGCTTAATTCCCTCTGCTGCAGTGCTGCTGGGAAATTTGTTGCAGAAAACCACAAATGTCCCATTCACCTGTATGGTGTTTGAAAAAAAGCTATTTGCTTGTTGTCATTTGAGCCCCATTCAAATAAATATAAGGCCCGGTTCACATCTGCGTTCGGGTTTCCGTTCAGGGAGTCCGCTTGGGGACCCCCCGAATGAAACCTCTACGCATAGAAAAGCAGTTTACCTGGGAAACCCGTGGACCCCATAGACTATAATGCGGAAACATGTGGAGAGAAAAGTGCTGCATGCACTACTTTTCTCTCCGCTTGCTTTGTGCGGAAACTGAGCAGAAACCACATGTACCCCATTATAGTCTATGGGGTCTGCGTGTTTCCCAGGTAAACCACTTTTTGATGCGTACAGGTTTCCGTTCGGGGGGTCCTCAATCGGACTCCCTGAACAGAAATCCAAATGCAAATGTGAACCGGGCCTTACTGATTTTCAGTTGCAGAAATTTCTGCAACAAATCTGTAGCGTGTGAATATTCTCTTGCTGAGAAGTTTCCCCACACTTTGAGAATGTCCAATACTTGAAAGGACCATTTCAGAAGCTCGTTCTTTTTATCCACTGGACGAAGGATTAAAAAAACTACTGATGCAGAATCGAGAAGAATCAGGATGCAAATGTTCTTTTCTTATGTGGGAAAAGGGAACTAAATTGGATATGCCTTAATGTTTTCTCACATGGAACCCAAAGTATGCAAAGTCACAGTGAGCTCAATGGGTACACATGCAGTATGTCAAACTTGAACTGCAAAGCGCCTGTTGAAATCGGATGTCACTTGGTTATCTGAAAGACCCTTAATGTATAGTATATCTGTACTTAATTTGGAAAGTGGAGTGAGCAGAGATGTGCCTTTGCAATGAATATATTAGTATCAAATGTTTGGACATACATATTTGTCCTGTAGCACTTCATTCTATGCAATTCCTGATTGAAGCCATTTTGAAATAAGCAGGATGTTCATTATGGACTCTATTACCTCTCAGTGTTAACAGAAAACTACAATGACCCGATTAATGAATGAATATTATGTCATAGAATAATACATTTGATTTAGATCCATTTTGTTCATGTCATTGAGCTCAGTTACATATCTTCCAGCCAAAGCCCACAAGAAATACACCAATGGAAAATATGGATTATATTTTTTGTTAAATAATCAAATGATGTCACTGTTTTGTTATATTCATCCCATGAGCACTCCAAGGAGAAAAAAAAAACACATGTGGCCGATGACGGTTTTAAGACGAAAATAATTTGCTAGTGGTTCCAAGTTGGATATTACTCAACATAGCAATAGAAGAGCACTGTCTGTATTCTAGCATTGTGTGGAGATGTATTAGACTTTGGCATTCAAACTTGACATCAGTAGGTTTCTGTGTGTGAATGCGCTGAGGAATTTTAATATTAGCACTAATTTCAATACATTACAGTCAAAATGTAGAATGAATACATACAGCATGTGTTGGCAAAACCCACACAATTCTACAGAGAATGGCAGGAAGCGAAGCACATCTTTATCCCCATGTTCTTTTCTACTGGTTCCATAGGAACATGCAATAGTCTGACAGCAGCCTGACAACAGACACATCTTTACTGTCTGAGCAGAGCTTCTATGATGTAGAAGAGTTTTATTTAGATACATTACTGTTTGGCGCCTGGTTCAAAGATGACCATACATACCCCACCATTATGCTCCCACAATCCCTCTGCAGGATATTCTCTCCCCATCCCCTTCCTTCTTGGCTGAAAAGACAGACACTGTGCATGCTCAGCGTTTCAATTATTTGTATGTGTTTCATTCAATTCAGTGTAGCCAATATAGATGTCTATGGATATGACCAAGTATACGTGGACCTGGACAAAGCCTGTATAGGTGAAACACGCGTCGAGCAACTCCTGGTATAAGTAATTAGATTTATGTACATCCTCATTGTACACCATTTTTGGCTATGTGGCCTCTAATTTATTTATTTTCATTTTTGTATGCATATTTGCAACTTTGTATGATTGGTTTCTGAGAGGCTTATGGTTAATTATCTTGTGATATGAGATCGTCAGTCCTATATCTGTGCATATAAGACATTATTGCATCTATACCTTTTACTATTGTCATTTCCCCATTTTTGCAATTATGTAGTTCAATTGCTATATGTATTTTATTATGCATTAATAAATATGATTGTTTTTTATAAACGTGTGGGATTTTTTTGGTGTATTCGTTCAATACAGTGTAGCCAATATAGACGTCTATGGATATGACCAAGTATACGAAGTTCAAATACTTCGGTAGCTCTGCTCCCAAGAAGAGATGACTAGTGCCAAACTCCATAGACTCTGCCAGGAAGGAATCCTGAGTTGGTACCAGCTTTCTGGAATGGGGTCATGGCCTCCAGGTTATTTGAGATCACAGAATCAGCTTAATGTTTGTAAAGAAAACAAGAATGTAATGATTTGGAAATGTCATAAAACTATTTTTATTCACAAGAGTTGAGCGACTGCCAATTTCCGCCAGGTCTGTGCTGTATTATACAGCGCTAATGCCCGCAATCAGTGCCTGCAAAACATCTGTATATCTGGCCCTGTAAATAAAGATGCCCTATGCATCCCCGTACACGGAAATATAAAAAAGTTATGGGTGTCAGAATATGGCCACTCCAAGACATTTTTTTTTTTTGCAAAGTTTTGAACTTTTAAGGAGTTAAAACATAAATAAAACTATAAAAATGTGGTATCCCTGGAATCATACCGACCTATCGAATACAGGTGACATGTCATTTTGGCTGCACAGTGAATGCCGTAAAAACGAAGCCCATAAGAAAGTAGCACAAACACAATTTTTCTCCAGTTCCACACCATTCTGATTTTTTTTCCAGCTTCCCAGTAAATTGTACTGAATATTAAATTGTACCATTACGTAGAATTTGTCCCACAAACATTAAGCCCTCATATAGCTCTGTGAACGCGGTTAAGGAAACCACAAATGCCTTGTTATCAGTGCACAGTTCAAAAGCCTTGATTTCTGATGGTATGGGTTAGCAGTAGTGCCTATGGCATGGGCAGCTTATACATCTTGAAAAGCACTATCAATGCTGAGCAGTATATAGAGGTTTTAGAACAATATTTGCTACCATTCACACAGCATCTCTTTCAGGGAAGGCCTTGCATATTTCAGCAAGATAATTGTAAACCACTTACATCACAGCAGCATGGCTTTGCAAAAGATTGTCTGCAGTCCAGACCTTTCACCAATAGAGAACATTTGGCATATTATGAAACAAAGAATCCAGCAAACAAGACCCAGGACTATTGAGCAGCTAGAATCCTTCATCAGACAAGAATGGGACAGCATTCTTCTCCAAAACTCTAGCAATTGGTTTCCCCACAGATGTTTACAGACTGTTGTAAAAAGAAGAGGGACATTGCCCTGTTCCACATTTTTTAGGGTGTGTTGCTGCCATCAATTTCTAAATGAGTTAATTTTTTCAAATGAAATAGAAAAATGTCTGACTTTTACCTTCTGTATTCTGTGTTCTATTGTGAATAAAATATGGTTATATGAGATTTCCAAAATCATTGCATTGTTGTTTTCTTCACATTTTACTTTTTGGGATTGGGGTTGTAAATACTTTACATGATAAAAATTGCTCAACTTTTCAATGGGAACTTTATTAAGGCCATACAGTCATATGAAAAAGTTTGGGCACCCCTATTAATCTTAATCATTTTTAGTTCTAAATATTTGGGGTTTGCAACAGCCATTTCAATTGATATATCTAATAACGATGGACACAGTAATATTCAGGATTGAAATGAGGTTATGTACTAACAGAAAAGTGCAATATGCATTAAACCAAAATTTGACCGGGCAAAATTTGGGACCCTTATCATTTTATTGATTTGAATACTCCTAACTACTTTTTACAGACTTACTGAAGCACAAAATGGTTTGTAACCTCACTGAGCTTTGAACCATAGCCAGGTGTATCCAATCATGAGAAAAGGTATTTAAGGGGCCAATTGAAAGTTGTTCTCCTATTTGAATCTCCTCTGAAGAGTGGCATCATGGGCTCCTCAAAACAACTCTCAAATGATCTGAAAACAAAGATTGTTCGACATAGTTGTTCAGGGGAAGGATACAAAAAGTTGTCTCAGAGATTTAACCTGTCAGTTTCCACGTGAGGAACATAGTAAGGAAATGGAAGACCACAGGGACAGTTCTTGTTAAGCCCAGAAGTGGCAGGCCAAGAAAAATATCAGAAAGGCAGAGAAGAAGAATGGGAGAACAGTCAAGGACAATCCACAGACCACCCCAAAGAGCGCAGCATCATCTGCTGCAGATGGTGTCACGGCATCGGCAACAATACAGCACACTTTGCACAAGGAGAAGCTGATGGGAGAGTGATGCGAAAGAAGCCATTCTGAAAGCACGCCACAAACAGAGTCGCCAAGGTAGCAAACGCACATTTGGACAAGCCAGCTTCATTTGGAAGAAGGTCCTGTGGACGATGAAACAAAGATTGAGTGTTTGGTCATACAAAAAGGCGTATGCATGGCGTCAAAAAACACAGCATTCCAAGAAAAACACTGCTACCCACTGTAAAATTTGGTGGAGGTTCCATCATGCTTGGGGCTGTGTGGCCAATGCTGGCACCGGGAATCTTGTTAAAGTTGAGGGTCGCATGGATTCAACTCAGTATCAGCAGATTCTTGAGAATAATGTACAAGAATCAGTGACGAATTGAAGTTACGCCGGGGATGGATATTTCAGCAAGACAATGATCCAAAACACAGCTCCAAATCTACTCAGGCATTCATGCAGAGGAACAATTACAATGTTCTGGAATGGCCATCCCAGTCCCCAGACCTGAATATCATTGAACATCTGTGGGATAATTTGAAGCGGGCTGTCCATGCTCGGCGACCATCAAACTTAACTGAACTGGAATTGTTTTGTAAAGAGGAATGGTCAAAAATACCTTCATCCAGGATCCAGGAATTGATTAAAAGCTACAGGAAGCGACTAGAGGCTGTTATTTTTGCAAAAGGAGGATCTACTAAATATTAATGTCACTTTTCTGTTGAGGTGCCCATACTTTTGCACTGGTCAAATTTTGGTTTAATGCATATTGCACATTTTCTGTTAGCACAATAAACCTCATTTCAATCCTGAAATATTACTGTGTCCATCAGTTATTAGATATATCAAATTGAAATGGCTGTTGCAAACACCCAAATATTTAGAACTAAAAATGATTAAGATTAATAGGGGTGCCCAAACTTTTTCATATGACTGTATATGTCAAAGGAGGTTTCTCATTACAGTCACTTATCCCCTTTACACAAAATAGAGGATTAGTATCAGATCAGTAGGGGTCCGACCACAGGGACCCCCAACAATCAGGAGAATGGGGGCCCAAGAGTCCCCATGCATCCTCCACATGAATGAAGCACCAGTGTACCTGCAAAACTGGCATTCCAGTCACTTATGTGGAGCTTCTGGGACTGCAATTTCTGGAAGCCCCAAAGAAGTGAATGGAGTGCTGGTCGGTCAAGCGTTGCGGTGCTTCATTCACACTGAGGATGCAAGGAGACTTCTTGATACCTCTGTTCCCTTGATCATTGAGGATCCCGGCACTTGGACTGCCTATGGATAGACAAAGCCCCTTCAATGGGACACCACTTTAAGTTTGGCTCTGTTCACTTTTTTATAGACAAATACCCTAATGAAATCCATTATAAGTGACAAAGGTCAGCTGTGTGCCACTGATATCTGTCATATGATAGATCTGGCAGAGCACTATGACTTCCTTATTGGTATGTTTTTATGTATGTAAAATGTTGAAGTGCTGTAAAATGGTGTCAAATATTAAATTATACATTAGATTAGTTCTGAAAAGACCTGTTTGTGTATTTCTTCTCTGCAAAGTCTCTGTTAATATTCATAGTTTGTATTCTATATTTGTATCTTGCATAGATCTATGTTGCAAATCGGTGTTGCCTACTATATGTCCATACTTTACCTCTGTGTCCATACAAAAATGTGCGTCATATTCCAGCACACACTGGTTTAAATAGGTAATCGTCCCTAAAAAAAAAACAACTGCTAACTGAGCAGATACAGGGCTTCACAGACAAAAAACCAAGACATCACAGAGGCCGGGCTGCCATGCAGGGTCTGTACATACTTCTTTGCCTTGTACATGTAAACTTAAAGGAACTTAAAGGGGTTGTGCAGGAAAACATGGCTGATTTATGTTTCTCAGGAAGTGACATTACATCTGTTGCTCACATGGCCATGTTGCAGTTCAGTTTTATTCGTTTTAAAGAGTACCTTTCATGTCCTCATGAAAGTGAGGTTTTATATACCACTAGAAAGCCGACAGTGCGCTGAATTTCCCAGTATGTGCCCGGGGCTGGAGATATCAGCACCGACATCTCCCTACTGTCAGAAGGGCGTTCTTCATAGCTCAGCGTCATGGCTGTGAGGACCCCCCCCCCCCCGACAGTACTCTAACATAGCCTTGTAATATCGGAGGGGGGCATTCCTTACCGCCCAGCGATGACACTGAGCCGTGAGGAGCACCACCCCAGTACAAGTCTATGGACGAGTACTGTTGGCGGGGGTCATTCCTCACAGCCCAGCAATGACACTGAGCTATGAGGAATATCCTTCTGACAGTGGGGAGATGTCGGTGCCGAAACTAACGGCACCGATAGCTCCACCACGGGGGCACATACCAGGAAAACCAACAGTGCACTGAATTCAGCACACTGTCAGCTTTTTAACAGTGTATAAAACAGTATATTCATGAAGACATGAAAGGTCCTCTTTAAAGCTATAGCATTGTCATGTGAACATCAGACATTAGGTCACTTTCTGAGAAAAAGAAAGCAGCCATGTTTGCTAATCTTGCACAACCTGTTTAAATGGGATTTCTGAGATAATAAAAATATAGAAAAATACCTATATGTATTGTAAATGCTCAACTGGTGATGGCACAATAGATCAAAAGTAGTTATTTTTAATATTTTTTCCCATTTCTGTGCTACCCCTTTGTTTTTCTTCCAATTCTCATAGTGGGCAGGATTACCATGTACAGGACTACACTTCCCCCTTTGTTTTTCTTTCACTCTTTGCAGCGGACAGGGTTACCATGTAAAGGACTACACTTCTCCTGATTCTTCTCCCCTATAACAGACATAGCCTCTGTTTACAGCTGCCTGTATGGCCTTCTGTTGCAAGATATAAGGTAGTTCTGGAGTTACTCCTTGTCTTCACACAAGGCAGTTTTTCTACTGAGAAACTGTTCTGCTGCCCAGCATGAGAAATACAATCCCTTTAAAGATGGAGAGGGAAGGGAAAGCCAAGGAGCAGTGAAGATAAGATCCATGTGAGGTTCTGTATATCAGGAGGAGTGTGAAGGAAGAGGGGAAATAAATGTGTTTTCAATGTATGGGATATCACAATGGGACGTTGGTCCAGGAGATACAGTGCCTTGCGAAAGTATTCGGCCCCCTTGAACTTTTCAACCTTTTGCCATATTTCAGGCTTCAAACATAAGGATATAAAATTTAAATTTTTTTGGTGAAGAATCAACAACAAGTGGGACACAATTGTGAAGTGGAACAAAATTTATTGGTTATTTTAAACTTTTGTAAAAAATAAAAAACTGAAAAGTGGGGAGTGCAATATTATTCGGCCCCTTTACTTTCAGTGCAGCAAACTCACTCCAGAAGTTCAGTGAGGATCTCTGAATGATCCAATGTTGTCCTAAATGACTGATGATGATAAATATAATCCACCTGTGTGTAATCAAGTCTCCGTATAAATGCACCTGCTCTGTGATAGTCTCAGGGTTCTGTTTAAAGCGCAGAGAGCATCATGAAGACCAAGGAACACACCAGGCAGGAACGTGATATTTTTGTGGAGAAGTTTAAAGCCGGATTTGGATACAAAAAGATTTCCCAAACTTTAAACATCCCAAGGAGCACTGTGCAAGCGATCATATTGAAATGGAAGGAGTATCAGACCACTGCAAATCTACCAAGACCCGGCCGTCCCTCTAAACTTTCATCTCAAACAAGGAGAAGACTGATCAGAAATGCAGCCAAGAGGCCCATGATCACTCTGGATGAACTGCAGAGATCTACAGCTGAGGTGGGAGAGTCTGTCCATAGGACAACAATCAGTCGTACACTGTACAAATCTGGCCTTTATGGAAGAGTGGCAAGAAGAAAGCCATTTCTCAAAGATATCCATAAAAAGTCTTGTTTAAAGTTTGCCATAAGCCACCTGGGAGACACACCAAACATGTGGAAGAAGGTGCTCTGGTCAGATGAAACCAAAATCGAACTTTTTGGCCACAATGCAAAACGATATGTTTGGCGTAAAAGCAACACAGCTCATCACCCTGAACACACCACCCCCACTGTCAAACATGGTGGTGGCAGCATCATGGTTTGGGCCTGCCTTTCTTCAGCAGGGACAGGGAAGATGGTTAAAATTGATGGGAAGATGGATGGAGCCAAATACAGGACCAGTCTGGAAGAAAACCTGTTGGAGTCTGCAAAAGACCTGAGACTGGGACGGAAATTTATCTTCCAACAAGACAATGATCCCAAACATAAAGCAAAATATACAATGGAATGGTTCACAAATAAACGTATCCAGGTATTAGAATGGCCAAGTCAAAGTCCAGACCTGAATCCAATCGAGAATCTGTGGAAAGAGCTGAAAACTGCTGTTCACAAACACTCTCCATCCAACCTCACTGAGCTCGAGCTGTTTTCCAAGGAAGAATGGGCAAGAATTTCAGTCTCTCGATGTGCAAAACTGATAGAGACATATCCCAAGCGACTTGCAGCTGTAATCGCAGCAAAAGGTGGCACTACAAAGTATTAACTTAAGGGGGCCGAATAATTTGGCACGCCCCCCTTTTCAGTTTTAAATTTTTTACAAAAGTTTAAAATATCCAATAAATTTCGTTCCACTTTACGATTGTGTCCCACTTGTTGTTGATTCTTCACCAAAAAAATTAAAATTTTATATCCTTATGTTTGAAGCCTGAAATGTGGCAGAAGGTTGAAAAGTTCAAGGGGGCCGAATACTTTCGCAAGGCACTGTACATGCTAATGTGACTGATACTGGCTGGCAGAGGCATTCTAGCTACAGACACTACATTTCTAAGCAACTAATTTAAATGGCAACATACTGTATATGTAAATACTTTTCATATAATTTTTAAAACTCAAAAAAAAACCTTTGCGTGCTGCAGTTATACATGGTCGGGACCAAGTAGATAAAATAATAGGAAGTAATACAGGAAACTGTTACAACACTGTTATGTGAGTTATTAGGTCCTTTCACAAATGAACATAGCCAAATAAGTCTACATATATATTTTAATATGTAGAAATATTTCTACATATTAATATGATTACTAATTTAGAAAGAATTTAAAAGTAATAAACAAGTTCTAGCATAAATGTCTCATGACTCATTTTATATTACACAACACGCAAGATAATTAAAACCATTTCTTTGCAAAAATGAGATTTTTTTTATATTATAAATGAATATAGATAAAGATACATGGATGGATTATCATGGCACACTGCTGGGGGATGGCTCAGTTAGTATAATAAGGTCAGATGCATTGTTAGCTTAGATTCACATCTGTGTTGCTATTTTCATTTTGTGTTCCATTATAGGAACAGAAAAACAAAAATAACAGAGGGTATAAATCCATTGTATGACGGACACTAACAGTGCCTGAGGACCCCACTACCTATAAAAGGGACTGGCGCATTTTAAGTATTATTAGGAAATCTGCAATAGAGGCTCCTAGTAGAGCTCCGATGCAGATGTGTATGTAAGATAGGGCAAATGAATTGATCAGTGGAGTGCAGCTAAGTTCACACTGAACAAAGCCCATTGGGACCCAACAAAAACATAATCTTTATGTTTGGTTAAATTATTGTTTATTTACTACAATAAAATGGCTTATCCAAAAGAAAGTTGTTGGGAAAGTCATAGATCTTTGCCAACTTAATTCCAAAACCTCAGGCAGTAAAAACACATTTTAGTTCATTCCGGTTATCCCTAGAAATTACAAATATGTTGCAGAGCAAAACTGTGGCAAAAGGTATCACATTGCAGGCAGGAATTGTGCAGTGTCCCAGACTTAATACCACCAGAATAAAAAGCTCAACACATAATGTCGATCAAGTAAGAAAAACAAATTCCAAGTACATCCAGAGAATGAGCTCTGCTGGCACCCATGACTTACATATGTGATACCTCAGTGAGAAGGACATTTGTAAAATTACAAAAGAAAGCCTCAACATGTCTCTCAACTTTTCACCTCAGCAGTACCTCTATAAAAACTGTTCCGCTATACATGCAACCTGTGCCAAAAGTGACTCAAGCTTATGATTTGCTAGTTAACTAAATATTACATCTGTTTAGTCACCTGGGGTTCACCATTGCTGAGGTCTGGGAGAGGACCTTGTAGTCTAGGCTCTACTGAGAGTACTCACATTCCATTCTGACACATGTGTGAAGCATATCACTGAAGAAAGCTGACCTACCCGAGGCAGGGTTGAAGGCTTGTGGTTATGGCCATATTAGCTTCCTAGATGTTTGTGCAGGATCAGGGTGTACCTTCTCCAAAATCTGTTGACTTAATGCCAAAAATCAGTCCCTTTATGAGACTGCAATAAAGCAGGCATAAATCCTCATGTAAGTAATAAGATTCCCATGTATATTAGGATGTTGGGTGGACATATCATGTCTTCCATGTATATTTAGGATTCATCAAATAACAATGGTACTGGGAAGCTATGCGAAAAATTCATTATTTTTTGGGATCCATTCACTAGAACCCTATTAACCAACTTCAGCCAATATTTCTGAATTCTCAGCTCAAACCAAAGCATTGAACTAAGATGGATGACATAGTTGAGAGGTGGATCACAGGCATTTGCCAAACACAAATATCACGAGATTAAAAAACAATGGCTCTGTCATCCCAATGCCAAACCCTGCTCAACGCCAGCCATTTTTACTGGGTTAGATCAACATTGATGTGAAAGTTTGGCCAGACAGTGTTGCCTCTATAGCCAAGAGTACAACCTGCTCTTAGATTCCACTTAGACTTAGGAAATGAAACAACATTTATCACAATGTACAGGGGACTGGACAGCACAGATTCAGAAATATAGTCTTATAGTAGAATGTCAACAGATCAAGTAATGTTTCAATAAAGTAAGAAAAGGTTAGTCTTGAGATGAATGAATCAATGTGCGGGATTCTCAATTGACAGCTTTATGAATCAAATCACAGTCTACATGTACAGTATTCATAGTTTATGTGGACACATAAACTTATAAAAAGGCAGAACAGAATTTTTTTTTCTATAGTTAACAATTAGAAATGAGTGAACATCTAAAGATTAGTTTTGTTTGGGGTTCGGACAAGTTGACCCTCCAGTTTGTTTCGGCCTGAACCGGAAGTGAAATGATTATACTCTGGCCCCAGACCCCAGAGTACAATAGATGGAGGGCCAGAGGAGGTGTAAAAAAACAACAGACATTTAGACTTACCTTCACTCACCTCTTCTGGGCCTCCTCCGTCGCCTCTCTCTCGGTCTTCTTCTGGTTTCCTCTAGCTTCCTGGGTGATTTCAGGTACCTGGGTCAACACTGGGGCCTGTAATTGAGCCTCAGCACTCACATGGAAAGTGCTGCATGTCATGACATTCAGCGCACCCCATGTGACCGCTAAAGCCTGATGTCACCTAAAGGGTCGGAAGAAACCAGAAGAGGACAGAAAGAGAACATCAGGAGGCCCATAAGAGGTGAGGGAAGGTGAGTATAAATGTTTGCTATTTTTTTACACCTCCCTGGATCTCCTACCTCTTCAGACCCCAGAGTATAATTGTACTTCTGGTTTGTGGGGAACAAACACAAACCTTTTGGAAAATTATTTATTTATTTATTATGCTTACTTATATAGCGCCATCATATTCTGGTTAAATCCAGTTCGATCCAAACCGGTTTGCTCATCTCTACTAACAATATTGTTGCATAAATTCAGTGGTGCAGATTTATTAAAATAGTCTTAAAGCAAAACTGTCATAGTTGCCCATAGCAACTTTATGTGTCCACCCACTACCAAAGTGTTGAATTGTGTTAGATAGACTGCAGTGAGACAAGTAAATTAGGTGAAGGGCTTAAAGGGCTTGTCCCATTATGGACACTTATTCTCTATCCACAAGAAAGGCGATAAGTGGCCCATCGCTGGGGGCACGATCGCTGGGTCCCCCAGTGATCAGGAGGACGGAGAACCAAAAGTCCCCCTAAGGCCTCCTTATGAATGAAGTGCCAATGCGTTTGCATGACCATCACTCCATTCACTTCTAAGGGGTTGCCATAACTGTAATCTCCCTTAAGGGGACTTTCAGTCCCCCGGTCTCCTGATCACTGGGGGACTCAGTGATGGCCCCCCCATCCCCGCCCCCAGAGATCGGACGCATAACTTCTATCCTGTGGATAGGGGATAAGTGTCCATAACAGGAAAACCCTTTTAAGGTGAGGACACGTAGGAACCCTCACACAGGGCCTAACATGTGGCCTTGCATACCCTCTCTGTTTTCTGTTACAGTATTAACAATTTATTGTTTCCTGCTTGTTACTTGTTAAGGCTGAGGCCCAACATTGCAGCTTTTTTGTTGCAGATTGTGCTGCGTTTTTTTGAGCCAAAGCCCGGAGTGGATTGAACAGAAGGTAGAAGTATAAGAACTTCCTACACATTTGGCTTTGGCTCAAAAAAAAAAAAACACAGCTTTTTCAGTACCTGCAAAGTGGATGGGATTCAGGCTAATCCCAAGCGCACATTGCAAAAAAATATCCGCAGCGGAAATGCTGTGATTTCATAAACCGTTGCGTTTGTGGAAATTGCAGCATGTCAATTATACCTACAGGTATAACAGGGCTAGAAAGTTTCTGTGAAAAGTGCTTTTTGGCTGCGGCTCGCTACGTGGGTTGTTAACCTTAAGGGGTTTTCTATGACTTAGGATAGGTCATCAGTATCAGTTCCATGGGTTCTGATACCCAAAACACCCTCATGGATCTGCTGTTTTAAGAGGCTGTGGCATTGAGGCATCTTCACTGCTTACCAAGCAGTACACAATATGTTTTTAGTACTGGGTGGCATGCATGGCTGCACATGAGACGCCATGTCACAGTATTTATGCACCTTACTCTTAGGCAAAAAAGGATTAACTTTCACTTCTATTTGACTGCCAGAGATGTGTTATACTCTCTGGGGTGTCAATCTACCACTGTCCATCAGCGATGGGAAGCATAAGTGCAGTCTCTTCCATGTACTTCTTTAGACAGTAGGAAGGTGGTAGTCAGTCCACTGAGCACAGAAACCCTCTGAGACTGAACAGGTTTCACATATTACATGCGAAACATATTACATTACTAAATGGAAAAATTATTATAATAAAACTACTGTATATTAAGGAATTTTCTATTTAAAGGGAGTTTACCACCTCTCCAAAGCATATACATGTTACAGAGCACATCACAGTGATAAACAACATATCTTTGCTAGGTATGTAATTTTTGAAGATTTGGAGAAAAACAACTTTAAAGTCTTATGCAATTGAAGCAGTTGGTGCATGTGGGGCAGGCCCTTCTGATACCTGGAGAACTGCTCTTGCTGCTCAAGAAGGATGGGTCAAGGGAGAATCAACTCGTGCTGCATGGGGTGGTGCAGGGACGAGATGTAAAGGCTCTCAATGACAAAAATGCAGTACAGTGCTCCAGGGATCTGAAGGTCTACCCCAAGTGCATTACTTGCCTCACTGGCAGAAGATGTCAAAGTTGTTTTTCTTCAAACCTACAAAAGTGACATACATAACAGAGGTATGATACAGTGGGGAAAAAAGTATTTAGTCAGCCACCAATTGTGCAAGTTCTCCCACTTAAAAAGATGAGAGAGGCCTGTAATTGACATCATAGGTAGACCTCAACTATGAGAGACAAAATGAGAAAACAAATCCAGAAAATCACATTGTCTGATTTTTTAAGAATTTATTTGCAAATTATGGTGGAAAATAAGTATTTGGTCACCTACAAACATGCAAGATTTCTGGCTCTCACAGACCTGTAACTTCTTCTTTAAGAGGCTCCTCTGTCCTCCACTCATTACCTGTAGTAATGGCACCTGTTTGACATTGTTATCAGTATAAAAGACACCTGTCCACAACCTCAAACAGTCACACTCCAAACTCCACTATGGTGAAGACCAAAGAGCTGTGGAAGGACACCAGAAACAAAATTGTAGACCTGCACCAGGCTAGGAAGACTGAATCTGCTATAGGCAAGCAGCTTGGTGTGAAGAAATCAACTGTGGGAGCAATAATTAGAAAATGGAAGACATACAAGACCACTGATAATCTCCCTCGATCAGGGGCTCCACGCAAGATCTCACCCCGTGGGGTCAAAATGATCACAAGAATGGTGAGCAAAAATCCCAGAACCACACCGGGGGGGGGGGGAACCTAATTAATGACCTGCAGAAAGCTGGGACTAACGTAACAAAGGCTACCGTCAGCAACACGCTACGCCGCCAGGGACTCAGATCCTGCAGTGCCAGACGTGTCCTCCTGCTTAAGCCAGTACATATCCGGGCCCGTCTGAAGTTTGCTAGAGAGCATTTGGATGTTCCAGAAGAGTATTGGGAGAATGTCATATGGTCAGATGAAACCAAAGTAGAACTGTTTGGTAGAAACACAACTCATCGTGTTTGGAGGAGAGTGAATGCTGAGTTGCATCCAAAGAACAACATACCTACTGTGAAGCATGGGGGTGGCAACATCATGCTTTGGGGCTGCTTCTCTGCAAAGAGACCAGGACGACTGATCCGTGTACATGAAAGAATGAATTGAGCCATGTATCGTGAGATTTTGAGTGCAAACCTCCTTCCATCAGCAAGGGGATTAAAGATGAAATGTGGCTGGGTCTTTCAGCATGACAATGATCCCAAGCACACTGCCAGGGCAACGAAGGAGTGGCTTCGTAAGAAGCATTTCAAGGTCCTGGAGTGGCCTAGCCAGTCTCCAAATCTCAACCTCATAGAAAACCTTTGGAGGGAGTTGAAAGTCCGTGTTGCCCAGCGACAGCTCCAAAACATCACTGCTGTAGAGGAGATCTGCATGGAGGAATGGGCCAACATACCAGCAACAGTGTGTGCCAACCTTGTGAAGACTTACAGAAAACGTTTGACCTCTGTCACTGCCAACAAAGGATATATAACAAAGTATTGAGCTGAACTTTTGTTATTGACCAAATACTTATTTTCCACCATAATTTGCAAATAAATTCTTTAAAAATCAGACAATGTGATTTTCTGGATTTGTTTTCTCATTTTGTCTCTTATAGTTGAGGTCTACCTATGATGACAATTACAGGCCTCTCATCTTTTTAAGTGGGAGAACTTGCACAATTGGTGGCTGACTAAATACTTTTTTCCCCACTGTATTTATTACTGTAATATGCTCTGTAACATGACAGTCACAGGTAGTCTACCTTTAAAAAAAAGTCTGTGAGCAGTAAATTGGTTAAAAACCTAGTCACAGTCCCTTGTAGAGGTGATTCTACAGCTTCCAAATATCAGCTTCCAAAAATCAGAAATGTATTCATATGCAAATGAGGGAGATATATTAGCAAGGGTTTATGCAGCAAAATTATCTGCAAATACATCCACAGCAGTGCTAAATTCTCACAGTTCCCTTGTGCACCCTTTGCTTGGCTTTATTTTACTTGCTGCTCCTTGTATCACTGTTATTTACATGCAGTGAATATGTGGACAAACTACATTTTCCATGATCCATCTGCCTGCTCTCACTCTCTGTGTTTGCTGCTCAAGGGGGAGGGGGCAGTGAGCATCCAAACGAAACATCACAGCATCATGTGATCTCAGATGTGGGAATCATTTATTACCTGTGATTTCATTGCAGGGGAGAGTGGAGAAGGAAGGAGTACACAGAGAGTGAGAGTAGGGAAATGAATCATGGGAAATGTAGTTTATCCACAGATTCACTGCATGTAAATAAGACTAGGTTCAT
Organism: Leptodactylus fallax; assembly: GCA_947044405.1. Lineage (NCBI taxonomy): Eukaryota > Metazoa > Chordata > Amphibia > Anura > Leptodactylidae > Leptodactylus > Leptodactylus fallax. Next base: position 312,092 of record CAMRHE010000384.1, read on the forward strand.
ATCTGTGATGGGCTCTCCGTCGTCGGTGGAACCAAATGGCGGAGAGCCTGACTACCAAAACAGCGGTTACCCGTGGACATCGGCGTACCCCTTAGACTATAATTGGGTTCACCGTTTTTATACTGAAACCAACGGAGAGAAAAGTCCTCCGTGCAGGACTTTTCTCTCCGCTGATTTCTGGCGGCTTCTGCGATAGAGTCTAACACAGATGTGAACTTAGCCTAACAGTGATACAAGAAGCAGCAAGTAAAATAAAGCCAAACAAAGGGTGCACAAGGGAACAGTGAGGATTTAGCACTGCTGTGGATATATTTGCAAATAATTTTTCGAAGCTGGATAACCCCTTTAACCTTAGACACTTTCCAATCAAAGAGACTACAAAGCCTTGTACTGTAAACACACTGTTAACATACTGTAAGTGCACAATGTTAACCCTCTCTTAGTTTATAAATCTGGAACATATTGTATTGAGAACTCAATGGCTGAGAGGCTAATAGCTAAGCTGGATGTCCTCAGGTCTGTGCAGGCTACAATTAAAGCATTATTCCACTTTATTAAATACATTGGGTTTTTTTTTAATGACGTCTATAACCCTCGCAATCCCTCATAAAGTCACCCGCATTTACATTAGTCTGGACTAGATACTCTGTATTTCACTAAACTAATTGGACCAGTATGTTTCTAACATGTATCCTCCGCTTACTCTCAGATCTCGCATATGTAAAAGAAAGCAAATATTTTCCAGTCAGTGGATCCTGGATAGATGGATGCCAAATTTATTTCACAAGCCAGTCCTGCCTCCACTGGCACCTAACCATTTCCAGATGTGCAGAGGAAAACAGCACATCACGAAAAGGGCTGTAGTAGGAAAGCAGAGAGAACGGGAATGTAAGGGAGGACTGCCTGTTCTAAGCACCTCGCATAGGGGATAAATGAACAAAACATGTCCACTAATATCAGTCTCAGAACTTAAAGGAGATGTGCCATTTGGACAACCCCTTGAGCTCAGCTGACTGTAGGGGTCCTATTCCTGTGGGCCAGCTGCTGTACATATGTTCTCAGAGAATTAAAGGTGCCAATTGAAATCAAATCATCAAATATTCACTGATTTTACTAGTTGCCCGTGGTCCTCAAGCTCCCGAGGGGGTATTGTGAACTCACCATACCCTTAAAGGGCAAGTGAAAGGAGTTATATAAAATAAGAAAACAACTAGAAAACTTACGTAACATTTCTTATGACTCCTAATAACAATGATAATATTGCTATTTTTTATTTACATAGTGCCAAGATATTTCACAGGACTTAACAAATCTGACAATTTAGAGTTATGTATTTAAAAGGGGTGTGGCTTGATAACCACAGCTGATACATTGCTTTTAGTAAGGTCTGATGACATAATTTAGCTTAAAGGGGTTGCCCACAGACTGTAATTTAACTCACTTCCTCCATGCATTTGTTTAAACTGGACCCAGGGGTGTCAGGCTGGTTCTGTGATCAGAACCAGCTCTGGGTCGCTGTCAGACTATAAAGTCAGCCCCCAAAGCACAGGTCACTACCTGTAAAAACTGAAGAGGAGGGATGAGGCAGAGCGACCTGGGGGGCAGGGGCTGGTTCTGATCATGTGACCTCGGCTCAGAACCAGCCTAGAACTCCTGGATCCAATTTAAACAAATGTGCGGAGGAAGTAAGGTAAGTTACAGTCCCCGGCCCACCCCTTTAATAAAACAGAGCACATGTGCAATAGGTCAGACCTGGAACAGGACTTGTGCCTGTTATATATTAATGTACAAAAACATTTATCATAAAGTATGAGAGACTGTCAAGAATATGTCAGATACAGATGAGGCAGCTTTTTCTTTTCATTACTCAGGTGGATTACCTGCAATCCCTTGTAAAACTACAGACCATTTTTTTCATAAGACATATTTATGTGTTTGCACCAAAAAAAACCAGGTTCTTCCTTCCTGCTCATAATTTGTGCCAAATGTATTATTGCTGCGTGCCCGTTTTTTGGTGCAAAATACTAGTCTAAAGCCAAGAGTTGGCTTAATATGTGACAAAGTGTGACTGAAAATTTTGGCACATCTTGTGACAGCCCGGTCTGAGTTTATACTGCCCAGTAGACAGTATACTTGAATGTTGGTCCTTGTCATACTATATACGTGGTGCCTAATGACAATGAAGTAATATTTTTTTACGTCCATACAATGCAGAACCCCAGCTTAATGACAAATTCAGTCCCAACACTTTCCTAGAGCTCTGAGCCAAATGACAAACTCAGCCCTGCTACATGCATAACTAAACATTTAAATGCTAAATTCAGCTCCGCTACCTCTGTACTTAGCCATGGACCACAGAAAAGACCTGGTTCTGTCAGTGCACATATTGTACACTTCATTGTATCTAGGGAATGTGCAGTAGAGCAGCTGCGGTGAAGAGTTCTTACCTTTCATGTTGGCACAGAAGGGGGGGTAGCGCAGGAAATTCTGAGGTGTTGTTAATGAGGTGTGAGCTGAAGCCTGGTGGTCCCTGCTTGTTATATGTCCATATTGCACAGGGCCAGCTGCAGATGACGAGTGAGGGGCTCTGCCCTCAGCCTTCTCAGTCTCACTCAGAAAGATGCTGCTAAAGTCTCAGGCCGGACTTGTTGCTGAGCCTCCTCCTACTCTGTGATCACACAGTTATGTACACTCAGTCCAGTCACAACCCTGCAACAAACTGGAACCTTGTCACCTATAGACATAAACCCTTCCTCTATAAAAGTCAAACACTGGGAAATCCTGCACGCCCAAACTTATTCTGCAACCATGTGCATTTGTACATATGTGTCTCAGAGCTCTGCCACTCCCCATCTCCTCCCCTTTGAGGTCTATGGGTGTCACAACAGGAGGCTGAGGAGATGTGTTCCGCAGTGATGTGAGGAGGGAGCATGTAACATACCAGACCTCTCCTTGTCTCCTTCATCTAAGAGGAAGTAGGGGGTGAGGAAGCACCAGGGAAGGACCAGGATAATGTTACTCTACAGGGGATACATGGCCGTCTGGACTACATTAGTGCTCAAATGAAAACCATGGGTGTAGTTTAATTGGAGTCACCTCTAATATAGTCTGTGACGGAGTATGTCAGAGCCAAAAATAGATGCAAGAAATTAAAAGAATTTGTCGAAAAGTATGAATATTGAAAATAGTAAAATCACAAAATTTAGGCTTACAACAAAAAACAACTGAGACAACTGATCCGATCCCTATTACAAGTCCCACACAGAGTTTCCTAGACTTCTACATGGCAAATCTGTTTAGTCTCGCAGTTATATATATTCCCTACTGAACTACCTCTGCAAAACTAGGCAGCTTTGACACTGAGAAACCAGGAATGGATGACAGGAGGAGTTGTAATAGCTGTCATTAGTCATTGACCTTTTTTTCCCACTAGAAATGCTTTTCATTAGCATGAAACAAAATACGTCTTCTAGCATTTCCACCTGGACCCTGCACCTGAGGGGGGCTAAAGGCCCCTCTGTTACATACTGTATGACATGCGGTTTATACTTAGCACATAGCAGATGTGTGGCCCTAATGCAGATGTTTCAGTGAAGCCCTGGATCGTCAAGTTACACTTCTAAAAATTCCCATATAAACTATTGAAAATACCAGTAAATTTGCTGTAGCATCCATTTCCTCCTGTAGGCACCACACATTAGGACCTCTCAATATTTATTTTAGGGAATAATACTGGGTGGCAACCACAGGGGAAAAAGGATGCTCCGGCAGGCGACAAAATATGCAAATAAATCCTCCTTTGTGTAAGAAAAAGGAGAACTTGCTCTAGCACCACGTTTTGAAAGGTAGTGCTCTATAGATCAATGACTGGATTTCCTGAAATCTAGTGGCATAATCTGGGAATAAAACCAAATCAGAATATCTCCTCCAAAAGGAAGAGAGGCCCATCTGCTGACCGCTGTTTTGAGGTTACTCACTCTCATCGATGCAAAGACGGGTACTGGCTACCGTAAAACGGACCTTTCACTACCTCCAACAAGTCCAATTCTTTACATCAATAAATAGATGCTGCTCCACTGATTCTGTCGCAGTTGGAATTTTTTTCTCTAGCCCCCACCGTTTCTCAGTAATCAGTGCCGTTAGTTTTGGTGTCTGATATGCTATTTAGACTCTGTACTGTCAGGAGGGCGGTGTCAGGCAGGAGCAGGCAGGGGGTGTGATTCTGAGCTCTGACACTATCCACCTCTGATTGGAGCGCTGAGTCACACTGTCTGACACTGTCCTTTTGACATTAAAGAGCTGAAATAGCACATCAAAAAGCAAACTACCTGCCCTTGTTAATCAGGAATGGTGGGGGCTAGAGAAAAAAAATTGTGACTATGCTGGAATCAGTGTAGTGGTGGCTATTAATAGATACTAAGTACTGGAGTTGGTAGAGGTGGTGTAAGGTCCTCTTTAAGGAGACATAGCCTTTATCAGTCCACCTTGCAGTGTACAAGGACTTATTATAACATGTATGTCCTGCTAAGAATTCTGGGAAATAAATATGTAAATAAATGCTCCTTGCTGGAAAAAAGGGAAATTGCTAAATTGCTGTAGCACCGCCTTTTGGAAAGTAGATCCCTATAGATTGATGCCTAATTTTTCTGAAACTTAATAAGTCCCTGTAAACAGCAAGGTGGCCTGATAAAGATGACATCTTCTTAAGGAGACATAGTACACCCAATTTGTAATGCTTTAATGCATCTCAAGTAAAAAATAATCAATTTTGCAAATATCCTTAGCCAGTTTTAGACTTACAGCTCATATACTATGTGTGTGTCTCCATGGTTGCAGATTACAAATGAGCTCTGTGTAGTCTGATCCTACACTCAAACTCCCATTTATCAGTTTTCCCACAGAGATGTCTCGAGTTGACTCTGGAAAGTCTCAAAAAATTGAAATTCTTTTAAGGCTAAGACCCTATGTTGCAGAAATGGAGCACTTGTTGGCTGCTGAGGAATGTAGCATTTCACAGTACCAGCAAAGTGAATGTATTTTATTAATCTCATCCACACATTGGAAAGTGCTGCAGAAAGCGGCATTTTGAAAAACTTGTGTTTTTGAAACACAGCAAAAAGTCAATGAAAAACGCTACAGAAAAAAACGCAATTTCATTTCATGGAGCCTTAGCCTAAATAAGTTCATGAAGACAATCCCACTCCATATGAAGGGGAAAGCGGTCACTGCACAGGAAACCCACTATGAGCTAAAAAAAACTCTGGTAGTCCTTGCCCACACTACATGGACATCTGATAATACTATATTAGCAAGGGAGTTTTTCATGAGACAACATGAACAGGGGTCACGTCAGGTTTACAATTGATCCCCTATCCAAAAAGGCCCTTATGATTTCAAGAAGAGCTTTCTTGTACCCCCATCTTGGAGCAGCGGCCGCTGTAGTAATATTACCTTGTGTTATTACAGGTTATAATATTTCTATAATGCTTGCTGTCCGTTTGTCTGATTTTCTTTTTTGCTTCATGAGCATTTCTATGTGAACATCAGATAACTAGCCTTGTTAACATTTTATTAGGTGATATGATCTATGAAAAAAGGAAAGAGTGTATAAAAACACATATTCCTTATTATTTGGTGAGAATGGACAGAAATGTGGTTTCTTTTAGACAATAATAAGTAAACTATATGGAAGGGATGATGTGGATGAATGACAGCCTTAAATAACAAAGTGTTTGGTGTTTAACTATAAATTGTATGATGAGATTATGATATTAAATACTATAAAACCTAAACATTTTCTGTATACATTCTAGTCCTTTATTGGCAACAATAACACAAGTTTCCCATCTGCATAGATCTAGTCACTTCAAAGTTCCATTGTCAGCTGACAAGATGCAGAACTTTGGTTTTATCTAATACTAGTGTATTTTGTAACTTTCCTGGTATATTTGTATTTGCAAGTTGTGCTGACTTTTAATATATTACTTCCCTAATGAAAATAATGGATCTGTCCTAGGGGAGAAACCATTTAGGATACAGACAACACTGTAGTTTGCAAATTCACTAGTAAGGCAACTCAAAGTTCCACTGGGAAGGCAATTTGGAGTTGTCAGAGGTTAATCTCTGATGGCAGAGAAAAAACTTAGAGGGGGTCTGTCATTTCCAAAATGTCTCCCAAGCCAATAATTGTGCCATGTAGGGGCCTTTAATAGCAAAAACAGCAGTAGCAGAAACATACCTTTATAGCCACAAAGTGATGAAGGAATACACAGATAATCATCTGTTTTATGGATATGTAAATCAGTCTAGAAGTGGATTTGAGGCAGGGACTGATTTATCATGATTGACCTTTTCAGACTTTGACTGCGTCATGGCTGTCTGTCAGATCTGTTATATCAGGCCCTGTCCCTGGTGCATTTGCAGACTGGTCTTCATAGCTATTGAAGATTGCATTGCTCTGCATTGCTATATTAGTTTGTGGTCACAAAGGTATGTATCTGCTTCTATTAATGGACCCTAGACGGCACTATTATTGGTTTGAGAGGCAGGCACCCTTTAAAATTCCTGTAGTCCTTAATGCCAAAATAGGCTTGGTCTTTAAGGGGTTAAGAGCATTAGTTTTAAAATTCTTTAAAGAGGTTTCCCATGTTAGAATATTAATGGCCTACTGTTAGGATAGGTCATCAAAATCAGATGGTTGGAGTTTGTCGATCAGCTGTTTGAAGGAGCATTGCACCTCAGGTGAGGTGAGTGCTGCTGCTTCTTCTACCTGCAGATCAGATGAAGAGGCCATAGTATTCACATGACAGATAATGGATGGGCATGCTGAGAGCCAAACCCCTATAGATTTGATATTGCTGACCTACAGGTGCATCTCAATAAATTAGAATATCTTTGAAACGTTTATTTCTTTCAGTAATTAAATTAAAAAGTGACCTCCTATATTTTCTAGATTCTTTACACACAGAGTGTTCTATTTCAAGTGTTTTATTTCTGTAAATGTTGATTATGGATTACAGGTAATGAAAACCCAAATCTAAGAAAATTTGAATATTGTAAAAAAGTTCAGTATTGTAAATTCAGTGTGTCACCTGCCGAGGTTTCCTAAGCCTTTACATGGTCCCTCAGTCTGGTTCAGTAAGACACACAATCATGGAAGACGCTGATTATGAATTGTATTACTGAATTACTGAAATGAATGAACATTTCACAAATATTCTAATTTATTGAGATGCACCTGTAACTTAACTAAAAGGCAATAACTAAATTCTATTTGTCTGTCACAAGGTTATAGTAAGATCTAGTCTAGACCTACTAAGTTATATCTCTGATATTGGGAAGATTCTTATTGTTTTGGGGTGGCGTGTAATAGAAAGGATACTCTCTCCCATCTTTTTAATTTCAATACTATTATTCTATTCAAAAATCCAGATTACTGTATATAATGAGTTTACCTGTTTAACTGCAAGTACTGTACACCTAGTAATTCTATGGGATAAAAATAAATTAAAAATTAAAGGGAGTTTGTCAGCAAAAAAAAATCACAATTGTGCTCCGTGCTGTGAACACAGTCCTAAAATTGGTTCTGAGAATAGTCACTTTATGAACAAAACAGTTTTAGGCTGTGTTCACACGGAGCGATTTGCCACGGATTTGGGAGCAGATTGCCGCGGCTCAAGACTCCCTGCTGATTAGGCCCATTCATCCAGGCCTAATCAGTAGCGGGATGCCGCGACGAAATGCCGATGCACTGCATCAGCATCCCGTCGCCGCTAGGAATTCCTCTTCATTTTCTGTCAACATACCCTTATTCATATGCAAAAATTGAGAGTGTATGGGGGGCACGGATGAGCATCGAAGTAAGAGCTTCCTCTTCATGCAATACTCTGCCCACAATAATGATGTAATCAGAGCAGCCCTGTCTCTTTTTGAGTCCCGAAGCATGTGCATCTCACGTAATCCACACCTAGTCGACATGAAGCTGGCTTTCTCTACTTCTGGGTGTAGATTTCTTAAAGAGTACATGTGCAGTACACCATACCTCACGCCAACTAGCTCCGAGACTCAAGAGCCAGGACAACCCTCAATACATCAGCAATGGCCCCAGTGCACTCAGGCCATTTGTATATGAATAAAAACATGAAACTCAAGCACAATTCTCCAAACCAATTATAGGACTATGCTCATGGCACTGAGTACTGGGGTTGGCTTAACATTATTTTTTGCTGACAAACACCCTTTAACCAATAATCCTCTGAAAAAAATGGAGTATAAGGAGGTACAAGTAGGGCAACATAGATCTCAGTTGGAACCTAAAGGTCACAAGTGGCATTTGTGGCAGATTGTAAATCCCCATATGTTATGACATTATGAAATACAGGGGCTATATACTGTAAATAGAGACAGGAACAGTATATCATTAAGTCATTTCTCATAGTGTACAGCAAAATGTTATCTGATGATAATAATGTCAATTCTACATCCTGAGCCACCATCACTATGCATCAGAACAAGATGGTAATTTCTAGGCACCCTATAAAAGCTTCACAGTGTCATAAAGCCAATAAGGCTATAGAGCTCAGAATAGAAGTTGAAACTTTATTATATGTCCAGTTCCTGTGCTGTAGTCCCCATTGTGAATTATTCCTCATTGCTCTGCTACGTAATTTTTGTGTAAAAAGTGGCAAGTAATCACATTGTATAGAAAATACTACAATAGTAAACTATAGAAAACATAGAAACACTGCATATTATATTCCAGAGGAAGGGTCTACTCTTCCCAGTGATAAGCACATAAGGTGTACAACGTGTTCTGCTCTTTTTAGCCAACTTATTGGGCGTAACCATTAACAGCAATTGTATACATGACCAAATAATTGCCTCATGAACAACATCTGGACTTGGAAGTAGATTTCAGTGTGTTGGAATGTAGGGCTAAAAGGAATTCTGAAAATGAGGATGCCACAACACCCAACAAATCCAAGTCAAAGTACTACACCCAGAGGGCACAGAAAGTCTGCCAGATGAATAGTCTGGTTTTATTATACTACAATCTGACATAGCTAACTTTAAAGTAATACTACATTTAGGCCACTTTCACTCATGTATATATTTTTTAGTAAATATTTTTGGGAAATATCTGTGGGCTTTTTAATATGGATGTATAAAGCAGGTACTTATTTTAAAACATGCAACAAAATGTGCTGCTTTCATCAGTTTTGCAGGTGGATGATGTATATTAAAGAGGTTGTCCAGGCAAAAATGGATAACCCTTTTAACTTTTAAATCAGACTGGGGCAGTGAAAAAAAGAAAAAGCATACTCACCTGTCCCCGATGCTCCGGTGTCCTCCTGGCACATGAGGCCAATCAGCAGCTTCAGTGGAACTCTGGAAAAGACCCGGGAGAAGCCTGCAATGGGACGCACTGGGAGGACACCGGAGCATCGGGGACAGGTGAATATGCATTTTTTTATTATTTCAATGAGAAGCAGACATCTGCTGTCTGTGATCTGCCTGAAGTGGCTTGCGGTTTACAAGACAGTTATTTGCAGGACCGATCTAGTAAATAGTAAAGCGTGTATTAATGGCGGCCCCGGGGTGGGCCCCACAGAGCCTAGCTACGCCACTGGAAGTGGCCGGTAATTTATTCACCAATCCACACTCTTGTCCAGGCTGGTCTCTGCTGCCACCTCCAAGGCGCGCTTTACCCAGCGGTGAAGAACGCCAGGACGCTGGATGTAGCATCCTGGTGTTCTTCAGCATCGTGACATAAGTGCAGCTGTGATGTAAGTTCATGCTGTATGATTTAAAAAAAAAGAGTCTTTTAAGAAAAAATACAATCACAATAACCTCTAGAGGCTCCAACAAATTGGGAATGTGTCAGAAGAAAGTCAAGCTAGCAGGGCAGTACAGGGCCAAAATAATGCCAGAGAAGTTGCATATCTGATAAGTCCTCTTTTACAAAGACATGCTGTGTGTGGTACATGGTGGACAGAGTGGTGAAAGTCAATAGATTTTTTTGCATGTTCTATAATCCTGTCCATAGTGTGGCAGTGCATTCTTCAGTATCACCTCCTTGTCTCTTTCCTTATTTATGTATTCTTTTCTTATATAGCATACATATATCATTACTTATATAGAATTTTCCATAGCACTGTATATAGATTACCATGGCAGCCCTTGTTCCCTCACAATCTATTTTCTCTGTCTAAAACACTCATAGGGCTGATCTTCATAGAAAGCCAAATAAGTCAGGGCCCCACGTTGCGAAAACACTGCGTTTTACATTACCTGCAATGTGGAAGGCATTCTGGCTAATCCTATCCACATATTGCAGAAAAAAATCCACAGCGTGTAAAAATCGCAGCATGTCAATTACTGTATACCTATGGAAACGCTGGCTTTTTCCATATAGGTATAATAGATGTAGAAACTCCACAGAAGAAAACTCTGTGGACTTTCTATGAAAAACGCTGCAGAAAACAGTGATACGTTTCTGCTGCAGTCTTTTCCACAGCTGTGGCTCACTATATGGGGCTTTAACCTAAATCTGTCTATTTTAGCCTCTATCATTTATTCCTAAAGCACTAGAGACTAGAATCAATGAATATCTCACAGATAAGGTGATGAGGAAAAAAAAATGGCTGCTGAGTTCTGTAATAAATAAGAAAAGGGTGTTTTTTAGCTGCATACAGTAACTGTTAAGTGGCTAAATTATGGGTTTTTCTTTGGGTTAATGATCATATTTCCTTCATCTGCATATGATTCCTGTAAGAATATGCTGACTGGCTACAGTGACATATGGCACATGTGGGGTCATTTACTTTATGCATGTTGAATGCATTACTGCAAAAATAACAGAATTTGTGTCAATTTCGCATAATGAATATGTTCTTGAATTACCTTTAAGAAACATAGGAGACTTTCTGGCAGCTGATTTATTACTGTGGAGTCTCCAAAGTTCATTACACAACGATTTAATTTGTCACAGTCACTTCCTCTATGCGCCATTCATGTTCAATATATTTTATACATATAACATTTCAAACATTGGTGCGGAACTATAAGAGAAAGAGGTGATAATAGGTTGTCCAATTGCTTAAATAAAAATAAACTGCAGTAAAAGTTATAAAATAAAAAACAAGGGTAATTTATTCTTTATTTTCCCTGCTGCTGAAATGCCAATACTCTGGTGGCGCTGCAGGATCATGTGTTCTTATTCTGTAGTTATAGGACGCCATACATCTATGTGACTACTGCACTCAGTCACTGACTTCAGTAGTACTACACGTAGCACGTGGAGACTACTGGTCAAGTGGTTAGGATAAGCTATAATATTTTACACTGCTGCTAATAAAAGTATAGAATTCTGCAGAACCAATGCACATAATGAAGTAGTTGCAGCACTCACCTGAGCACTATGGCCCCTTCAAGCAGCTTATCAGAAAGGTTGCCCAGAGTAGGAAGCCACCAAGATAATACTGATAGCCTATGCTAAGAATAGGCCATCAATTTTAACACTTGGGTAACCTCTTTAATTTTTTTATCATGCTTGCTCCAGTGTCACACACATACACTATGTTTCTCATAGTGCTTTACGTGTAAATGTATAACCAGGTGGTGTGTTCTCTCTAGTAAATGTTGCTGCTGGGATTGACTACTACCGCTCTACATAATACAGTACAATCCAAGCACATAACAACAACCGCTAACCACATGGTTGTACTTTAAATCTGTAGTTCTTGTATAGCACCCATATCATGTTATGTATACACACTGTACCTCCAATTTTATCTGATCTTCTGCATTGTGGAAAAGTATTCTAACACATATTTTCATGGTGTTATCTGCACTCATTTTCTTACAATAAGAGTATTCTGGTACTAGGTTTATTTCTTTATTTTGCCACTTTTACTTTAGCTCCGAAAATATAGATGGAACTACAGTACACTGATCAAAGCTCAGGACTCTTACAGTAGCTTAGTATGGATGATTTCCAATGTACACAAGTCATAGTCACAAAAAAACCTAATGCTATTAATCACAATATACCATCAAAGCCAAAAGGTGGGTGAGGAGCTTACTTGGGTTTTAGATTTAGGTGTGAAATGCAGACCTACAGCATTTCTTCACACTTTAGCAGATGAGAGGGAGACCCATTCCGTCTGGAATCTAGTTTATGGACGTTTTTTCATGGCTTCTTGGCAAAGCAAATTTCTTATTTAAGATACAGTCTAGAAACCGCCCTAAATCTCCAATGTTTATGGAATAACTTCTGTAACAAACATGCAAATCCTCAGTGTTCAGTTCATGTTCTTGTATACTTGTCCAGGACGGTTTTTTCACCAGCATCAGCTTTGACTCACAAGTGTCAGACTGATGATGCCAATTTTCCAGGGCAAGCTATTTTTTAACATTAAATTTGAAGCCAAGACAAACAGTTCATGACAGAGGACATTTATTCTGCAATATTACTAAATTTACTACTTTAAAATACCGTACTCTAAATGCAAGGTGCAGGCCTGAAAACTGTTGGAGATAAACAGTCAATACTAAATGTAGACAGGACACTTAGCAATAGGTATTTAGAAACTGAGCACAAAAAGTCAAAAAGTGGACTAAGCGCTAAAATATAGAAGATAATATTATTCTGTTTTACACTGTCTAAGTTGTTTTTTATCTGAACGTCAACCTCTATCCTCACATTTTTCCTGAAAAATACCCCCTCCCAACCAAACCCAAGAATAAAGGGAAGGGTATGATTGATCCAGTCCTTTCAGGCCTGGCTATGCTGGATGCCATTGCTACATTTTTGCATGTGATTTCACTCTAGTCTTAAATTAGAATAATACACTTGGATATTATCACCTACTGTTCTTAAGGGAGACTTGAATATAATAACTGATCAAGCTGTGTATTCTATTATAGAATATACATAATCAGGATCTTGGGCAGTTCTCAAGCTGAAGCAATTCCTGATTTAGCAGAATAATTGACTTATGTTGTGTTAATGTAATTCTGGTGTAATAAGGCAAATTACAGATCAATTGACCAATATTTTAAAGTTTGTAATGGAGGTCTCACAAGACAACAACTAGGAAGGTCAAGCAGGCAACATAGTTTGTGATTCCCTATTTGAAAAAGCTTGAAAAGTTACAGTGGGGAAAAAAAGTATTTAGTCAGCCACCAATTGTGCAAGTTCTCCCACTTAAAAAGATGAGAGAGGCCTGTAATTGTCATCATAGGTAGACCTCAACTATGAGAGACAAAATGAGAAAACAAATCCAGAATATCACATTGTCTGATTTTTAAAGAATTTATTTGCAAATTATGGTGGAAAATAAGTATTTGGTCACCTCACAGACCTGTAACTTCTTCTTTAAGAGGCTCCTCTGTCCTCCACTCATTACCTGTAGTAATGGCACCTGTTAGACATTGTTATCAGTATAAAAGACACCTGTCCACAACCTCAAACAGTTTCAATCCAAACTCCACTATGGTGAAGACCAAAGAGCTGTGGAAGGACACCTGAAACAAAATTGTAGACCTGCACCGGGCTGGGAAGACTGAATCTGCAATAGGCAAGCAGCGTGGTGGGAAGAAATCAACTGTGGGAGCAATAATTAGAAAATGGAAGACATAGAAGATCACTGATAATCTCCCTCAATCAGGGGCTCCACGCAAGATCTCACCCCGTGGGGTCAAAATGATCACAAGGACAGTGAGCAAAAATCCCAGAACCACACGGGGGGACCTAGTGAATGACCTACAGAAAGCTGGGACTAATGTAACAAAGGCTATCGTCAGTAACACACTACGCCACCAGGGACTCAGATCCTGCAGTGCCAGACGTGTCCCCCTGCTTTATGCCAGTACATATCCGGGCCCGTCTGAAGTTTGCTAGAGAGCATTTGGATGTTCCAGAAAAGTATTGGGAGAATGTCATATGGTCAGATGAAGCCAAAGTAGAACTGTTTGGTAGAAACACAACTCGCCGTGTTTGGAGGAGAGTGAATGCTGAGTTGTATCCAAAGAACACCATACCTACTGTGAAGCATGGGGGTGGCAACATCATTCTTTGGGGCTGTTTCTCTGCAAAGAGACCAGGACGACTGATCCGTGTACATAAAAGAATGAATGGGGCCATTTATCGTAAGATTTTGAATGCAAACCTCCTTCCATCAGTAATGGCATTGAAGATGAAACGTGGCTGGGTCTTTCAGCATGACAATGATCCCAAGCACACCGCCAGGGCAACGAAGGAGTGGCTTCGTCAGAAGCATTTCAAGGTCCTGGAGTGGCCTAGCCAGTCTCCAGATCTCAACCCCATAGAAAACCTTTGGAGGGAGTTGAAAGTCCATGTTGTCCAGCGACAGCCCCAAAACATCACTGCTCTAGAGGAGATCTGCATGGAGGAATGGGCCAACATACCAGCAACAGTGTGTGCCAACCTTATGAAGACTTACAGAAAACGTTTGACCTCTGTCATTGCCAACAAAGGATATATAACAAAGAGATGAACTTTTATTATTGACCAAATACTTATTTTCCACCATAATTTGCAAATAAATTCTTTAAAAATCAGACAATGTGATTTTCTGGATTTGTTTTCTCATTTTGTCTCTCATAGTTGAGGTCTACCTATGATGACAATTACAGGCCTCTCTCATCTTTTTAAGTGGGAGAACTTGCACATTTGGTGGCTGACTAAACACTTTTTTTCCCCACTGTAGGTGTTGCCAATCTTGATGCCTGTCCCCTGGATGTCCACTGGTTTAGGAGGGCATCTGCATTTACAAAAGTCCACCACCATCTCCTTGGTCTTTCCGGCGTTGATCCTATAGCCATGGGAACTGCTAATGGACCTGAAGGCTGATAGTAGGGCTATTTGACATTTTATGTGCATGTGTGAAGAAGCTCTGATATATATCACTATGGATGCTCAAGTAAGAAAATATGCTCCTACAGTTCAGGTTAATAACAATTTGGTGGTGGTGTCTTATACATATGTGCAGGGCCGGTTTTAGACAAAGTGGGGCCCTGGGCAAAATTAAAAGCGGGGCCCCAAATGCTGATATGCAAACAGCATCGTCTTCCGGTGGCAGCCCCTATAATAACGCCTCCTTTCTGCCAACAAAATAGTAATAAGCCCCATTTTACCACACACAATTCAAGTGAGCACCTTTGTACCGCCTAATAGATTTTTGCATGCAGTCATCAGTTATTATAGCGCCTCCTTATAAATAATAGTCCCTGCTTATAAATAATATTACACCTTTATCAGTAATAGCGCCCTTATAAATGCTAAATAGTGCCCTGTATCAATAATATCCCCCTTATCTGTAACAGTCACCCTGTAAAAATAATACTGCTCCCTTAAAAATAATAGCCCCCTCATAAATAATAGTTAGCCTTATAAATAAGTCCCCATTATCACTAATACCCCCTTTATAAATAAGCCCACTCAGGGCCGGTTTTAGACAAAGTGGGGCCCTGGGCAAAATTAAAAGCGGGGCCCCAAATGCTGATATGCAAACAACACCATCGTCTTGCAGTGGCAGCCCCTATAATAACGCCTCCTTTCTGCCAACAAAAAAATAATAACAAGCGCCATTTTACCACACACAATTCAAATGAGCACCTTTGTACCACCTAATAGATTTTTGCACCCAGTCATCAGTTATTATCGCGCCTCCTTATAAATATTACACCTTTTATCAGTAATAGCTCCCTTATAAATGATAAATAGTGCCCTGTATCAGTAATATTCCCCCTTATCAGTAACAGACACCCCGTAAAAATAATACTGCTCCCTTATAAATAATAGCCCCCTCATAAATAATAGTTACCCTTATAAATAATAGTCCCCATTATCACTAATAGCCCCCTTTATAAATAAGCCCACTTAACAATTATACCACCCTTATAAAAAGTTCCCCTCTTATAAATAATAGCTTCCCCTTATAATGGATGCCTTATATATAATAGTTCCCCCCTTATAAATAATAGCCCATCTTATAAATAATAGTTCCTCCTTATAATAGCCCCCTCATACTTAAGTTTCCCAATTATATATAGTAATCCACCCTTATATATAATAGTTCTCCGTTATACAGTGTCGGACTGAAGGGCCTTAGGCCCACCAGAGGATCTTGTTCTGGGGCCCCACCCAACATCTTCCTGCTAATAGCCTACACCACGGCTCCTTCACTGAAGTCTTACATATGTGCTGACTATCTGGTGTTACTGAGTATGTTCACAGTATAGTCAGACCCTATAGTACTGTGCAGGCCCCAGTAACTCCATGGCCAGTTCATGCACAATACTGTATGGGGAATGACATGGCCATGGGGCACTACACGTATGTGCAAGATTATAGTGAGGGAGCTGTGATGCAGACATAGCACACAGGGCTGCCAGCAGGAATTGTGAGCCCCCCCCCACACAGTATAATGCTCCACATGGTATATAATGCTCCACAGTATAAAATGCTCTCCTGAGCCCTCCAGTTTCCCCACATAGTATATAATGCTCCACAGTGACCCCCACACAGTATAAAATGCTCTCCTGAGCCCCCCATAGTGGCCCCACATGGTGTGTAAGGCTCCACACAGTATAATACTCCACAGTGGCCCACACAGTATACTACCCCTTAGTGGCCCCAGACAGTGCAATATGCTCCCCAGCAGCCCCACAGAATATAATATGCTCCATACAGTATAATATGCACCCCACAATGCCACCCCAGTATAATGCTCCAGTGGCCTAACACAGTATAACATGCTCCATAATGACCTCCACACAGTATAATATACTCCCCAGAGGGGTTCCCCCAGTATAATGCTCCACAGTGGTCCCCCACAGTATAATATGTTCCCCACAGTCCCCCCCAGTATAATGCTCTAAAATGGCCCCACAGAGTATCATATGCTCTCAAAAAGCCCCACACAATATAATACACGCCACAGTGGCCCCAGACAGTATAACAGGCTCCCCACACTGTCCCTTACCCCAGTATAAAGCTCCACAGTGGCCCATAGTATAATATGCTCCCCAGAGGGCCCCGGCTAGTATAATGCTCCACAGTGCCCCCTCCAGTATTTTGCTCCACAGTGTCCCCACGCAATATATTATGCTCCCCAGAGCGTCCCCCCAGTATAATGTTCCACAGTAGGCTCCACACAGTATAATATGCTCCCCAGTGGGCCCCCTAGTATAATGCTCATTAGTCTCCCCTGAATAATGCCCCACAGTGGTGCCACACAATATAATATGCTCTGCTGATGGCCCCCCCAGAATAATGCTCCACAGTGACCCCACTCAGTATAACATGCTCTAGAAATGGCCTCCACACAGTATAATATACTGCCCAGAGAGGTTTCCCCAGTATAATACTCCACAGCGGCCCAAAACAGTATAATATGCTCTCCAGAGGCCCCCCCCAGTATAATGCTCCACAGTGGCCCAAAACAGTATAACATGCTCTCCAGAGCCCCCACCCCCCAGTATAATGCTCCACAGTGACCCCGCACAGTATAATATACTGGGGGGCCCCTCTGGAGAGTATATTATACTGTGTGGGGAAACCGTGGAGCATTATACTGGGGGGGGGGCTCTGGAGAGCATATTATACTGTGTGGGGCCACCGTGGAGCATTACACTGGGGGGGCTCTGGAGAGCATATTATACTGTGTGGGGACACTGTGGAGCATTATACTGGGGAGGGGGCCCACTGGAGAACATGTTATATTCTGTGGGGCCTCTATGGAGTATTATAAAGTGGGGGGGCTCTGGAGAGCATGTTATATTCTGTGGGGCCACTTTGGAGCATTATACTGGGGGGCCCCTCTGGAGAGCATAATGCTCCAAAGTGGCCCCCCAACATAATAATAATAATAATAATAATAATAATAGTCCTTTAATAGTCCCACAGTGGGGAAATTCAGTGTGTTACAGCAGCAAAGATAAGATAAGCAGATACAAATACAAATACAACATGTACAGGAATGTTCCAAGGTGAGAGGCATTACATTAATAGCAGACAGACAGATAGGAAGTAGCAGGGGGGGGGGGGGATTTAACAGGCAGAGAGATATTTCAGTTCTCTGTATGTAATGATCTCCGCTTAGGTCGGTGTTGGTTGTACAGCCTAACCGCGGTGGGGAGGAAAGACTTCCGATAGCGCTCCTTCTCACACCTAGGGTGGAGCAGTCGGTCACTGACAGTACTGCCCAGCGCAATCACAGTCTCATGCATGGGATGGGAGTTATTCTCCCGCATGGAGCTCACCACGGACAGTATCCTTCTGTCACCCACCACCTGCACTGGGTCCAGTGGGCCCCCCAGGACAGAGCTGGCCCTTCTAATCAGCTTGTCAAGTTTATTTCTGTCCCTGGTTGATATACTGCTCCCCCAGCAGGCCACTCCAAAGAAGATGGCTGATGCCACTACCGAGTTGAAGAAAGTCCTAAGAAGTGCCCCCCGGATTCCAAAGGCTCTCAGCTTCCTAAGCAGGTAGAGCCTGCTGTGGCCCTTCCTGTACAGGGCCTCCATATGATCTGCCCAGTCCAGCTTATTATTAAGGAGCAGACCCAGGTACTTATAGGTGTTCACAATCTCGATGCCCGTCCCCAGGATGTCCACTGGTTTTGGAGGGCATCTGCCTTTACGGAAGTCCACCACCATCTCCTTGGTCTTCCCCGCGTTAATCTTCAGGTGGTTCCGGTGGCACCAGTCCACAAAAAACCGGTTCAGTTCTCTGTACTCCTTGTCATCATCGTCTGTGATGAGGCCTACTATTGCAGAGTCGTCAGAATACTTCTGTAAGTAGCAGCTGGATGAGTTGCACCTAAAATCAGCAGTGTACAGTGTGAAGAGGAAAGGGGCGAGAACCGTACCCTGAGGTGCCCCCGTATTACAGATCACGGTACCTGACACACAGTCTTGGGCTCTCACGTATTGAGGTCGATTTGTGAGGTAGTCTAGGATCCAGTTGGAGAGGTGGTGGTCCACTCCAGCAAGGCCCAGCTTGTCTCTCAGTAACCTGGGCTGTATGGTGTTAAAAGCACTGGAGAAATCAAAGAACATTATTCTCACCGTGTTCCCTGGTTTTTCCAGGTGAGACAGAGCCCTGTGCAGAAGGTGGATGATGGCATCATCTACCCCAATGCCCGGTCGATAAGCAAACTGGAGAGGGTCCATAGCGGGGCTCACTAGAGGGCGGAGATGTGTGAGAACCAATCTCTCTAAGATCTTCATCAAGTGGGATGTCAGTGCTACAGGTCTGTAGTCGTTGAGGTCCATAGGGTGGGGTTTCTTTGGAACTGGTACCACACAAGAAGATTTCCATAATTCAGGGACTATTTCCTGCCTCAGGCTCATATTATACATATATGTAATTATACCACACAGCTGGTCCCCACAAGTCTTAATTAGCCTTGCACTGATGTCATCTGGCCCTGCGGCTTTCCTCGCCTTGATCTTTTTCATCTCCTTCCTCACCTGGGCCCGTGTGAAGGTCAGACTGTGGTCAGATAAAGACAGATTTCTGGATTTACTGGTCTGTTGGGAAGTAGCCACATGGGGTGAATGGGGTGAAGTCATTGTGGTGAGGGGAGCTGAAGGACATTCTGGGGTGGGAGGAGCTGGTGTGTGATCAAATCTGTTGAAGAATAGGTTTAGTTCATTAAGCCAGTTAACATCTGCCTCAATCTGGCAGACCGACTGTTTATGACCCGAAATTGACTTAAGCCCCTCCCAGACCCCCCTTATGTCTTTTCTTTCCATTTGCTTTTCCATTTTTTCCTTATAACTGGCTTTTCCTTGCCTGATTATATGCCTCAGCTCCTTTTGTACTTCCCTCAACCCCTCCTTATCTCTTGTCCTGAATGCCATCTTTTTCTCCTTAAGTAGTGTTTTTATATCAGAGTTAATCCATGGTTTGTTGTTGGAGAAGCACCTCACCACTTTTGTGGGTACTGTGTTGTCCACACAAAAATTAATGTAGTCCGTTATGCAGTGTGTGAGTCCTTCTATATCTTCTCCATACGAATCCTGCAAAACTTCCCATGCGGTTGTGTCAAAACAATCCCTCAGAGCCTCATCACTCTCCTCGGACCATATCCTCACTGTGCGGGTGACAGCTGGTTCTCTACGTACAAGTGGCTTGTACACAGGTCGGAGATGTACTAGGTTGTGATCCGATCTTCCCAGGGGCGGTAGGGCTGATGAGTTATATGCCTCCCTCACGTTGGCAAAGAACAAGTCCAGTGTTTTGTTGTCTCTTGTGTGGCAGGTTACATACTGTGTGAAACTGGGAAGTGTGGATGATGGAGAGGCATGGTTGAAATCGCCAGACACAAGAAGGAGGGCCTGGGGGTGCTGAGACTGTAACTGGCTCAGCGTGGCTTGTAGGACCTCGCAGGCAGCGTCAGCTTTCGCAGAGGGGGGGACATATGCAGCTATCACGATGACATGTGATAGTTCCCTTGGTAGATAGAAAGGTCTCATGCTCACAGCTAATAGTTCAATGTCCTTACAGCAAGTTTGCTCCTTAATCACAATGTGTCTAGGATTGCACCATCTATTATTCACAAACATTGCTAGCCCCCCTCCTTTCCTCTTACCGCTCTCCCTTGTCCTGTCTGCCCGAAGGAGTTTAAAACCATCCAAGGAGACCAGAGAGTCAGGAGTAACTTCAGTGAGCCAAGTCTCTGTAAGTAGCATCATGCTGCACACCCGAAACTCCTGATGGTGCCTGGTGAGCGCTGTTAGTTCATCCATCTTGTTTGCAAGAGATCTCACATTGCCCATAATGATGGAGGGAACAGTTGGTCGGTAACGCCTCTTTTTAATCCTCTGAAGAGTTCCTGCTCTTCAGCCCCTCCCCCGCTTTTTCTTTCTCCAGAGTTCTTGGGGGATGGGTGGGCAAATGGTATGCAGCCCTGTTGTTGTGACTCTAAGCTGCAGTAATTTCTCTCTTGTGTAGACAAAAGAAATGCCTGCAGACACAAGAGTCCCCATTTCAGCAGGACAAAAAGACAGATAAAAACAAAAAAAAAAGTATCACAAAGGTCCAATTCCAAGTCTTTGTTTCTTCATTTCTTCATAGTGTAAAGTCCATTAAGTAGAGAGATAAAAAACAGACAGAGAAAGAAAAAATAAGAGAGAGAGAGTCTCAGAGCTGCTGAGCAGGCAGCCACTTCAGCGGCGCCATCTTGGTAAAAACATTATCTCCAGAGCCCCCCCCCACATTATAATTTTCCACAGAGGCCCCACAGAATATAATATGCTATCCAGAGGGCCCCTTCCTCAGTATAATGCTCCACATTGGCCCCAAACAGTATAATATGCTATCTAGAGGGGCCCCCCAGTATAATGTTCCACAGGGGCCCTACAGTGCTATTATTATATTCTGGGGTCTCTTCAGACCCCAGAGTATAATAATCGAAGGCCCGGGGGAGGTGAGGGAAAATAACAAACAGTTATACTCATCTTGTTCTTACCTCTGCTGGGCCTCCTCGCGCTGCTCCGCTATCCCCGCCGGCGCCGGCTTCCTCTTCTCTGTGGCTGACGTCACGCGTTGTGGACGTCACCGCTGAGGCCTGTGATTGGGCCTCAGCGATTACGTGAGGCACGCTGTCAGCGCACCCCACGTGATCGCTACGGCTGAGGCCTGGCCTCAGCGGTGACGTCCGGAACACCAGAAGATGACGTCGGACGCAAGGACAGGTGAGTAAAAATGTCTGTTATTTTTACTCACCGTTATTGTTTTGCCCAGGCCTGACTCCGGGATCCGGAGTCATCAGGTTCCGGATCCCGGGGGCCCCTTTGGGGACGGGGCCCTGGGAAATTGCCCAGTTTGCCCCCCCCCTAACGCTGGCCCTGAGCCCACTTAATATACCCCCCTTATAGACAGTTCCCCTCTTATAAATAATAGCTCCCCCTTGTAATGGATGCCTTATTAATAATAGTTCCCCTTTTTAAAATAGCCCCCTCATATTTAAGTTTCCCAATTATATATAGTAACCCACCCTTATATATAATAGTTCTCCGTTATACAGTGTCAGACTGAAGGGGGAATGAAATGGCCATGGGGCACTACACATATGTGCAAGATTATAGTGAGGGAGCTGTGATGCAGACATAGCACACAGGGCTGCCAGCAGGAATTTTGAGCCCCTCCCCCACAGTATACTGCTCCACATGATATATAATGCTCCACAGTATAAAATGCTCCTCTGAGCCCTCCACAGTTTCCCCACATGGTATATAATACTCCACAGTGACCCCACACAGTATAAAATGCTCCCCTGAGCCCCCCCCATAGTGGCCCCACATGGTATATAAGGCTCCACACAGTATAATACTCCACAGTGGCCCACACAGTATACTACCCCTTAGTGGCCCCAGATAGTACAATATGTTCCCCAGCAGCCCCACACAATATAATATGCTCCATACAGTATAATATGCACTCCACAGTGCCCCCCAGTATAATGCTTCACAGTGGCTTAACACAATATAACATGCTCCACAATGGCCTTCACACAGTATAATATACTCCCCAGAGGGGTTCCCCCAGTATAATATGCTGCCCAAAGTCCCCCCCAGTACAATGCTCTACAATGGCCCCACAGAGTATAATATAATCCCAAAAAGCCCCACACAATATAATACACTCCACAGTGGCCCCACACAGTATAACAAGCTCCCCACACTGCCCCTTCCCCCCAATATAAAGCTCCAGAGTGGCCCATAGTATAATATGCTCCCCAGAGGGCCCCCCGCTAGTATAATGCTCCACAGTGCCCCCCCCCCAGTATTTTGCTCCACAGTGGCCCCACACAATATATTATGCTCCCCAGAGTGTCCCCCCAGTATAATGTTCCACAGTGGTGCCATGCAATATAATATGCTCTGCTGATTCCCCCCCCAGAATAATTCTCCACAGTGACCCCACTCAGTATAACATACTCTAGAATGGCCTCCACACAGTATAATATACTGCCCAGAGAGGTTACCCCAGTATAATGCTCCACCGTGGCCCCACACAGTATAATATACTGGAGGGCCCCCTCTGGAGAGCATATTATACTGTGTGGGGCCACCGTGGAGCATTATACTGGGGGGGCTCTGGAGAGCATATTATACTGTTTTGGGCCACTGAGGAGCATTATACCGGGGGGCCTCTCTGGATAGCATATTATACTGTGTGAAGCCACTGTGGAGCATTATACTAGGGAGGGGTTCCTCTGGAGATTGTTATATTCTGTGAGGTCACTTTGAAGCATTATACTTAGGGGCCCCTCTGGAGAGCATAATGCTCAAAAGTAACCCCACAGAATATAACGTGCTCTCCAGAGCCCCCCCCCCCCACATTATAATGCTCCACAGATATAACATGCTCTCCAGAGGGCCCCCCCCCAGTATAATGCTCCACGGTGGCCCAAAACAGTATAATATTCTCTCCAGAGCCCTCCCCCCCAGTATAATGCTCCACCGTGGCCCCACACAGTATAATATACTGGAGGGCCCCCTCTGGAGAGCATATTACAGTCATGGCCAAAAGTTTTGAGAATGATACAAATATTAATTTTTACAAAGTCTACTGCTTCAGTTTTTCTAATGGCAATTTGCATATACTCCAGAATGTTATAAAGAGTGATCAGCTTAACAGCAATTACTTGCAAAGTCAATATTTGCCTAGAAAATGAACTTTATCCCCCAAAACACATTTCAACATCATTGCAGCCCTGCCTTAAAAGGACCACCTAACATCGTTTCAGTGATTGCTCCATTAACACAGGTGTGGGTGTTGATGAGGACAGGGCTGGAGATCAATCTGTCATGATTAAGTAAGAATGACACCACTGGACACTTTAAAAGGAGGCTGGTGCTTGCCATCATTGTTTCTCTTCTGTTAACCATGGTTATCTCTAAAGAAACACGTGCAGTCATCATTGCACTGCACAAAAATGGCCTAACTGGGAAGAGTATTGCAGCTAGAAAGATTGCACCTCAGTCAACAATCTATCGCATCATCAAGAACTTCAAGGAGAGAGGTTCCATTGGTGCCAAAAAGGCTCCAGGGCGCCCAAGAAAGACCAGCAAGCGGCAGGACCATCTCTTAAAAGTGTTTCAGCTGCGGGATCGGGCTACCAGCAGTGCAGAGCTTGCTGAGGAATGGCAGCAGGCAGGTGTGAGTGCATCTGCACGCACTGTGAGGCGGAGACTCTTGGAGCAAGGCCTGGTCTCAAGGAGGGCAGCAAAGAAGCCACTTCTCTCCAGAAAAAACATCAGGGACAGACTGATATTCTGCAAAAGGTACAGGGAGTGGACTGCTGAGGACTGGGGTAAAGTCATTTTCTCTGATGAATCCCCTTTTCGATTGTTTGGAACATCTGGAAAACAGCTTATTCGGAGAAGAAGAGGTGAGCGCTACCACCAGTCTTGTCTCATGCCAACTGTAAAGCATCCTGAAACCATTCATGTGTGGGGTTGCTTCTCAGCCAAGGGAATCGGCTCTCTCACAGTCTTACCTAAAAACACAGCCATGAATAAAGAATGGTACCAGAATGTCCTCCAAGAGCAACTTCTCCCAACCGTCCAAGAGCAGTTTGGCGCTCAACAATGCCTTTTCCAGCATGATGGAGCACCTTGCCATAAAGCAAAGGTGATAACTAAATGGCTCAGGGAACAAAACATAGAGATTTTGGGTCCATGGCCTGGAAACTCCCCAGATCTTAATCCCATTGAGAACTTGTGGTCAATCATCAAGAGACGGGTGGACAAACAAAAACCAACAAATTCAGACAAAATTAAAGCATTGATTCTGCAAGAATGGACTGCTATCAGTCAGGATGTGGTCCAGAAGTTGATTGAGAGCATGCCAGGGAGAATCGCAGAGGTCCTGAAGAAGAAGGGTCAACACTGCAAATATTGACTTGCTGCATTAACTCATTCTAACTGTCAATATAAGCTTCTGTTACTCATAATATGAATGCAATTATATTTCTGTATGTGATAAAAACAACTGAGAAACACACATAAAAACCAGAGGGCAGCAGATCATGTGAAAATATAATATTTGTGTCATTCTCAAAACTTTTGGCCATGACTGTATACTGTGTGGGGCCACCGTGGAGCATTATACTGGGGGGGCTCTGGAGAGCATATTATACTGTTTTGGGCCACTGAGGAGCATTATACTGGGGGGGGGCCCTCTGGATAGCATATTATACTGTGTGGAGCATTATACTGGGGGACCCCTCTGGAGAGCATAATGCTCAAAAGTAACCCCACAGAATATAACATGCTCTCCAGAGCCCCCCCCCCCCCCACATTATAATGCTCCACAGAATATAACATGCTCTCCAGAGGGCCCCCTCCCCAGTATAATGTTCCACAGTGGCCCCACACAGTATATTATGCTATGCAGAGGGGCCCCCCCAGTATAATGCTCCACAGGGGCCCTACAGACTCCGTCAGTGCTAGTATTATATTATACTGTGGGTTCTCTTCAGACCCCAGAGTAAAATTATCGTAGGCCCGGGGGAGGTAAGGGAAAATAACAAACAGTTATACTCACCTTGCCTTACCTCTGCTGGGCCTCCTCGTGCAGCTCCACTATCCCCGCCGGCGACCGCTTCCTCTTCTCTGCGGCTGACGTCACGCGTTGTGGACGTCACCTCTGAGGCCTGTGATTGGGCCTCAGCGATTACGTAAGGCACGCTGTCAGCACACCCCACGTGATTGCTACGGCTGAGGCCTGGCATCAGCGGTGACTTCCGCAACACCAGAAGATGACGTCGGACGCCAAGACAGGTGAGTAAAAATGTTTTATTTTTACTCACCTCAGAAAGGGGCCCCTGCGGCACATGGCGCTGGGTCCCTTTCTGTTATTGATATGGCCGGGCCTGACTCCGGGATACGGAGTCATCAGGCTCCGGACCCCGGGGGCCCCTTTGGGGACGGGGCCCTGGGCAATTGCCCAGTTTGCCCCCCCCCCCCTAACGCCGGCCCTGCATATGTGGTTCTTCTAGTTACATCCTGGGAAGTCACAGCTTTACTCAGATTCCTGACTGAGGCTAAGGCCCCACGTAGCGAGCTGCAGCAAAAAATGCTGCGGAAAAAAATGTGGCGGAAATGCATCACGTTTTTTTAATGAAGCGTTTTTCACAGAAAGTTTCTGCAGACTTTCTGCCCCTATTATATGTATACGGAAAAGATGAGCGTTTCCGTGGGTATAATTGACATGCTGCGGTTTTCAAAAGTGTAAGCGTTTTTGAAAGGGCAGCATTTCCTCTACAGATTTTTTTCTGCAATGTGTGGATAGGATTATCCAGAATCCCATCCACTTTGCAGGTACTGTAAAATGCAGGGATAATTGTAGTTTCTATATGCAATGACATTGGTGGACTCCCAGTCCAATTCTCCAAGCAGAGATAAAAAGCAATCATAATCAATGGAAGAAACTGTAAATCTAGACCTAAGCACCAATAATAGTTATGCAGCAGTCTGTAAAAATAAGGTAAATCTGCCAGATATGTCAATATACTTGCTGCATCCTTGTACACTTACAAGAAAGCATTCATGATGCAAACGTTATTATCAGGTCTATAGTTATATTCCAAATATGTGATAAATAGCACTGAATCATGTCATCTGCATGAAACGATGATCCAACAAGAAACACATGAACTTTACCGTACACTACATTAATACACTTAAATTGTGTATATTTTTATATATTTTTATGCTTCGATGAAGCCATGGTTTCACTAACGAATTTATAGAATTGTTTTGAAGAATATTTCAGATATTTCACTTTGCAGCCAAAATGCCATATCACCTGTATTTTGTTTTGGTACGATGCAAAAATCTAAAACTTTGCAAAAATTTTTTTTATCTAAAAGTCATCATATTTTGACACCCGTAACTTTTTTACATTTGCATGTACGGGGATGCATAGGGCGTCTTTTTTTGTGGGGCCAGGGTACTTTTTAGTTATACCATTTTGGGGAATGTCTATTGCTTTGATCATATGGCGGTTCGGCACTTTTGATTTTCTTTTTCCCTGCTGCATTGTTCACAATACAGGAAAAATATTTTTATAAGTTTGTAGAGCGGGCATTTTTGGACACAGAGATACCTAATGTGTATGTGTTTTTCCTTTTTTTTTTTTTTTTTTTTTTAATTTATTTCATTTGTTAGACCCCCTAATCAAATGCATTGCAAAATATCAGCATTTGTATGACAGGCTGCGTAAAGCAGCCTGTCATACAAATGAATGGCAGGCAAGCCTGGGAGCCTTCAATAGGCTCCTGGCTGTCATAACAACAGGATGCCAGCCCCAGATCTTGCTCCAGGTGCCAGCGATCCCCGGCAAAATGTCGTCTCGTTCAGCTTTGACTGAGGAGCTGGGGGCCTTAATACCCGTGATCAGTTAAACATTATATATTATACAGCAGAGATCCGGCGACTATGGCGGCTGCTCAGCGGCTGCCATATTTATATCATGTAGTCTGGGGTTACTAAAGTTCATTGGCCTAGTTTGACATGGCAGATTCAGACCAACTGCTATGTCTTCTTCTCAGGAAGGACAGTGTAGAAAGAGAGAAGTAGATAATGGTAAGGGTCTGTTGTAATATTAAAGTAATCAGTACAAACACATTCATCAGGTATTATAAATGTAATGATAGTAAAACCTTAAATTTAACAATTGCTTATACCTACTGTGGTTGTTAAAAATGGTGTATGCTGGTAAGATAAGGTATCAGAAAATTTTTGAAGGTAGTGGAGGTACAAAATTAAGAGAAAACTTTTTATAACTGATATTACGGCTGAATGTGCTTGTAAAAGCATGCTTATTTGGATGTTTTCACAACTCCCCCAGAAATGAATGGAGATAACAGTGCATATACTCTCGCTCACCTCTTCCTTCACAACATTGGTAGGATGGAAATCTCTTGAGACATGTAGGTCTCTCAGGTGTGTTTCACATTAATAAGAAATTTATGGTTTATGCTGTGGATATGGCATACATATTGAAGATCGAAAAATCATTTAAAAGAATAACTTTATAATGGTAGAGAATAGTATAAAACTGAGACATTTCCCTGTTTGTTGACTTTAAAAAGATAATTTTTCCTATCTGTAGATTTCTTAAAAAGTACACCATTCCTAAATAACAATGTACAATGGTCATATGCTGGAACACATCCTACCCAGCTGAATTACCCTGAAACTTTTCCTAAAATGAAAGAAAAGACAACAAACTATACAATATTGTGTTTTATTCTCCCAGGACTTTAAAATCATTTTCATTTTCAGAAATAATCATGTTTCAAATGCTTAATGGGAAAGACTGATTTTTGAGATGTCTTATTTTCTACGGCAATACTTTTTCTTTTTCTTTCTATCTTCGGGCTGCCAAAAACTTGTAATAGAACAGTAAAATATATTGCAAATTGTTTAACAACACATAATTCATAATATTCATGGAGATTACATGTCACAACTGTTAAGCAGAGGAAAAGTATAGATTACTCACATATAACAGTGACTGGTACATCAATATATCCTTACACGGAATGTATCTATATATCATCACTTCCATCACATCTCCCTAGGCCATACTTTTTTAATTCTCCACTTCAGAATAGTTATTATTGTAACTAACTTTATATCGAGAATGTAAAGAATACAATAGAGTTTTGGTAGCAACCAGACAAGCAGCAACCTTGCTATGTTACTAATCTCATAAAATTGCACTGTCCTCAGTAGACACACACATGAACACTACCACTGGAATCACTTGAATATGCACCACAGACTCTTGGGTGGTGTGGTTACTCTGACCCATATTGACTTGTCTTGCTTTCTGAAGTTCACTGTATGGTTTTGTTATACAGACCATGAAAGGGTCAGAAGAGTCATCTCATTATCATCAGAGGGCAGGGGATTTACTGGAGGCCTAGATAAGTCAGGATAGCAACACTACATAAAAATAAAGCTCCCCTACTATCAAATGTTTTTACAATGCTGATATGGTATCTTCTATTTCTACCTTCTAGGATAGTCACAGTTTGACACCTGGAAAATAATTTTGCAGGTCTTTGTGATGATATCACATATATTTATATATGTAAATCAGATCACCTTTAAGATATCATTTAGCTGAACAAGCCCAGTTTTTCTAGCTTCTAATTTTCTATATTACTGTATTTGTCAGTTCCTATACAATCTATACAATGCAGCAACCAGTACATTAAACACACACATATAATGCTGTACTATCTATGCAGAAATGCAGGAAGGTTGTATGTGCCTCTAATATGGCAGCACTTAAAATGAAGATTCATTCCCTTTAACAGTCTCCTAAATTATATGAAGGTATTTCATTGTGTGATGCTGTTGCTACATCTATGTTATGGGTGGGGTGGAAATTTTTGGACACATATGTAACTCTGACACCGCTAGAGTAAAATATTTAGTCTTGGACAAAATGTGTGTATGCTGTTGCCAAGTAATTGTAAAACTATACATGTGCATTCCTTATGTATTTCTGGATTATGAAATAAATTGTTATGTACCAGATGTGGTCAAGTATCAGATCATGTGGAATATCTACTGATATCTAATTCTATTTGTTACAAGTCTAAACTGTTCAAAGAGATACAAATACTTAAAGAGTCCCTTTCACCTCCTCCAACTCTCATTTCATCATTTAATGGCCAATTCACTGATTCTGGCACAGTCACAATTTTATCTCTAGTCCCCACAGTTCCTGAGAACAGTAAGAGGTGCACAGTCTAAGGGAAAAGGAAGAGGAATTCCTCACGGCATCCCGTTACTGATTAGGCCACGGAATCCACGGCAAGATCGAGCAGGACGCTTCTTTTATCCGCGTCCTGCTGCGATCTCTGCCTCCAATTGAAAACAATGGAATACGGATTCCGGGAGGAATCTGCTCCAGATTCAGGGGCGAACTCCACCCCCAAATCCGCGGCAAATAACTCCTTGTGAACACACTCTAAGAACTCTGAGTCTTGCCCCCTTGCCTGCTCCTGCCTGACGCTTCCCACTTGAGATTAGAGAGTCTAGTTAGCATATCAGGCACCAAAACTAACTACACAGATTGCAGGAATGGTGGGGCTAGAGAAAAAAAAATCCAACTTTGCCTATTAAAGGAAAAGATCTTGACTCAGTAGACCTAGTGAAAGGTCATCTTTAAATGTCAGTTGCACAATAAATCCATCATATAGATCACTCCAGGATTGCTTGTATTAAAATGTAGCAGTTAAATCATAACTATTTTCTTATTCCCTAATCCACTACTTGTTTGTAGGAAATTTGCAGATGCAAGCTGTAAATAGGGCTGCCCATAGAACATATTAGCTGCTCTTCTTTGCAGTCAGTGGTGCACCTAAGATTTTCACCTATAGGACAACAGAAGCCAAACAAGACATATTCAAGGGTTACTATGCCACCTTAATACTTTGACAAAAACATTAAAACTACAGGTATAGAGTTTAAGTGTCAATTGTAGGTGCTTTTTGGTAGTTGCAAGCGACTTAAATTGTACCTAAATTTTGGATTTTCTGGCGGCATTTGTTTCATTAATACATTTTGTGATATACTTTATTAATGAATATTGGCGCTTGTATACTTTCCATTGTTTCTCTATTGAAAGCTGAAATCTGTATACTCCTTTCAATAGGTGTTAGAAGGGAAGCCAAGGCTGGGGGTGTCAATAGAAACCGTTATAACAGGAGCATAACTTTCATATAACATATGGTTCCATGTATAAAATTTCCAAAGGAAAAAACTGTTAAAAAACTGTCAGGTTTGGCTGGTCTAGAGTACTGAATTTTGAATGCCAGGTGAATGGTCCTAAAGGGGTTTTCCCATAATATTTATCTCATATCCTGTGGATGAGGATAAATGTCTGATCACTGGGATCCGACTCCCAGTAGTACAGGAGCTCAAAAGAGCAGCAATGGGTTACCATTATTTTTTCTCTTCTGCAGGGTGACCCTCAAGAGTGGGACCTTTCTCTATATTCCCAAGCTCTACAATGAACCTCACCTTACATCTGGCACTAAATCTAATTTGATTGACCTCTGCTAAAGTCACTGTCCAGTAGAAGATTATTGTTCTGAGTTCTCAAAGTTGGTCAGTTAATTCTCATTGTAATTCCATGCTCTGTCGCCAGTTTTCGTCAGGGCCTGTCTGTCACTATAAAATACTTGTTGGTAAATTACCCGCAACCTGCATCTCTGGATGACACCAAGACCCTCAACTATTCATTTGGACTGACGTTTACAGGAACAGGAAAGAAGGAACGATCTTTTGACTCCACTTCTCTGCTTCCACTTGAGTCCACGCCTGAGTCACAATTAGAACCTATGCAACTAGGATTCACTATGTCGACTCTTGACTGGAGAACTTATCAATGCCAATTACTGGCTTAAGAACTGTCCTAAACATCTGTGTCAAGAAAGACTTCAGCGCCTAGGTGGTTCACAGGAGAGTCACCTAGGTGACAAAGTATTTCCTTGTTTGTCTCTGAAAATTCTGTGATCTGCTCAGGTATTGGGTAATGATAAAACAGTTGCTGGTAAGCAGTTATTGATTGTGGCTCTGCAGCTAATTTTTTAGACTCTCGGGTTGCTAAGCAGTTGGGGATCTCTATGTTTCCACTGGTGACTCCTGTCAATATTACCACTGTGGACAGTATCCCACTGTCTCAAGGCCCAGTTAAATATGCCACTGCACCAGTGACACTAGAAATAGACTCTGTGCATTCTGAAGCTATTTCTTTCTTAATTCTAGATAATTTACCTGCTGAAATTGTGTTGGGGCTTCCTTGGCTAAGCTCCCATAATCCAGTACTTGACTGGGAAAAAGGGAAGCTTGTTAAATGGAGCTCTAAATGTAATGCTTCTTGTTTTCCTTTGCCGGTCTCTTCTATATCATGTGATGCCTTATCTTTATCTACAGATGTTCAGGATTCTGTACATAATTCTGCTGAGATGTGTAGTTGCACCTGAGAAAATCCCAGTCTGTTTATAAGAGGAAAATTGGTTCTATTGATAAAAGCTGCTATAAAAATTTTCTAAGATATGGAGTAATTCATGCACAATATAGCAAAAAAACTATCGAAATTGGGTGTTTTTTGCTGAGGGAGACCTACTGGAGTGGACTGTAATACAGTCCATTCCATACAAGCAGATACAACCTGTTCAGACATCGGAAAGTAAAGAGGAAATTGAGGCAGACATCTGCCTTGGATTCTTCTTTATCTTTTGCCCCTGGCTCATGGTGCAGAACATCAACATACCCTTGCGGTTTTCCACTGCTGATTAGGCCCAGATGAATGAGTCTAACCAGTGCGGATTCTCAAGCCGCGGCCTCCAAATCAGCTGCAGAATCTGCGGCTAGGTCCAGCAGGACACTTTTTTTTCCAGCTTCCTGCTACAATTAGTTTCAATAGGAGGCAGAATGAGGGAGGAATCTGCTGCAAAATCAGTGCCAGATTCCACAGTGTGACCAGG
The DNA here is from genome assembly GCA_947044405.1 of Leptodactylus fallax. NCBI lineage: Eukaryota > Metazoa > Chordata > Amphibia > Anura > Leptodactylidae > Leptodactylus > Leptodactylus fallax. The sequence goes on from CAMRHE010000384.1 coordinate 344,650, forward strand.
GCCTGATACTGTTAATAGTGCCACTCCACAGTGGCCCCACACAGTATCATATGCTCCACAGTGACCCCCACACAGTATTATATGTTCCACAATGACCACCACACAATATTATAGGTTCCACAATGACCACCACACAGTATTATATAATCCACAGTGGCCCCCACACAGTATTATATTCTCCACAGTGACCCCCACACAGTATTATATACTCCACAGTGGCCTCCACACAGTATCATATTCTCCACAGTGGCCCCCACACAGTATCATATGGTCCATAGTGACCCCCACACAGTATTATATGATCCACAGTGGCCCCCACACAGTATTATATACTCCACAGTGGCCCCCACGCAGTATTATATATTCCAAAGTGGCCCCACACTGTATTATATGCTCCACAGTGGCCCCCACGAAGTATTATATGCTCCAGAGTGACCCCCATGCAGTATTATATGCTCCAGAGTGGCCCCCACGCAGTATTATATGACTCACAGTGGTCCCCTCACAGTATTATATGCTCCACAGTGGCCCCCACACAGTATTATATGCCTATCAGTGGCCCCCACACAGTATTATATGCTTCCAACAGCCCCCCTCCACTCTGATGCTATTATTATATTCTGGGGTCTCCTCAGAGAGTAGAGGAGAGGTGAGTATAAGTATTTATTATTTTAAGTCACCTCCCTTGGTGACATGCCAGGGCCCCTTTTCATTTTCAATATGTATAGTGGTAGTGGAACCAGGCTTTCCCTGACTGCTATCATAGTGGTCCGGGGCCCCGGCCATCTCCAGCTGGCCATGGACCCCGTACCCCGCCGGATCCAGTCATGGTCACACCCCCTGCGATAGCGATCATTATGCAGTAACAGTCAGCACCCAGCAGCCGAGTGAGCCCCTTTAGGAGCATGGGGCCCCGGCACTTGTCCGGGTATGCCGGGTGCTGACGCCGGCCCTGACTGTCAGGGTTCACAATTCAGCTGTAATACCTTTAAGGTAACCGTGTCAACCTGTAAAGCTTCTACAGTTTCACAAGTTCCCTGGGCTTGTCCAATTAGCAGCTAAGAGGCATATATAAGACCCCCACCCCTCCTGACCCAGGTGCCTGCTAATTTAGTTCTCTAGTTTGGCTGTGAACCTGATCGTGTGTATTGGATTGCTTTTTTTTCACTACTTCTTACTTGCAGAAAAGATCACTGTGTAGCACAAGCAGCAATGGGGGTGTATACAAGGGTGGCCTTGTATGTATGTCTCTGTCTGTTTCTACATCATGTTCTATCTTTTTTTTTACTGTTTGATCTGATTTGCCTTCAGTTAATTGGTTGTGAGTGTTGGGTGAAGATTCAAGAGAGGTGTTTGGCTGAAACTGCTCATAAATGGATGTGAAGGGTTCAGAGTATATGGCTGAGTGAGTGGTGAAGTTGTGCTTTGGATGATTGTGCTGTTTTGACTGCTTGAGCATACAGTGCTGGCCAAAAGTATTGGTACCCCTGCAATTCTGTCAGATAATACTCAATTTCTTCCAGAAAATGATTGCAATCACAAATGCTTTGGTAATAATATCTTCATTTAATTTGTCGTCAATGGAAAACCACAAAAAGAATTGTCAAAAAGCCAAATTGGATATAATGCCACACCAAACATAAAAAAGGGGGTGGACAAAAGTATTGGCACCCTTTGAAAAATCATGTGATGCTTCTCTAATTTGTGTAATTAACAGCATCTGTTACTTACCTGTGGCACATAACAGGTGGTGGCAATAACTAAATCACACTTGCAGCCAGTTGAAATGGATTAAAGTTGACTCAACCTCTGTCCTGTGTCCTTGTGTGTACCACATTGAGCATGGAGAAAAGAAAGAAGACCAAAGAACTGTCTGAGGACTTGAGAAGCAAAATTGTGAGGAAGCATGAGCAATCTCAAGGCTACAAGTCCATCTCCAAAGACCTGAATGTTCCTGTGTCTACCGTGCGCAGTGTCATCAAGAAGTTTAAAGCCCATGGCACTGTGGCTAACCTCCCTAGATGTGGACGGAAAAGAAAAATTGACGAGAGATTTCAACGAAAGATTGTGCGGATGGTGGCTAAAGAACCTCGACTAACATCCAAACAAGTTCTAGCTGCCCTGCAGTCCGTGGGTACAACAGTGTCAACCCGTACTATCCGTCGGCGTGTGAATGAAAAGGGACTCTATGGTAGGATACCCAGGAAGACCCCACTTCTGACCCAGAGACATAAAAAAGCCAGGCTGGAGTTTGCCAAAACTTACCTGAGAAAGCCAAAAACTTTTTGGAAGAATGTTCTCTGGTCAGATGAGACAAAAGTAGAGCTTTTTGGGAAAAGGCATCAACATAGAGTTTACAGGAAAAAAAAAAAAAGAGGCCTTCAAAGAAAAGAACACGGTCCCTACAGTCAAACATGGCGGAGGTTCCCTGATGTTTTGGGGTTGCTTTGCTGCCTCTGGCACTGGACTGCTTGACCGTGTGCATGGCATTATGAAGTCTGAAGACTACCAACAAATTTTGCAGCATAATGTAGGGCCCAGTGTGAGAAAGCTGGGTCTCCCTCAGAGGTCATGGGTCTTCCAGCAGGATAATGACCCAAAACACACTTCAAAAAGCACTAGAAAATGGTTTGAGAGAAAGCACTGGAGACTTCTAAAGTGGCCAGCAATGAGGCCAGACCTGAATCCCATAGAACACCTGTGGAGAGATCTCAAAATGGCAGTTTGGAGAAGGCACCCTTCAAATCTCAGGGACCTGGAGAAATTTGCCAAAGAAGAATGGACTAAAATTCCAGCAGAGCATTGTAAGAAACTCATTGATGGTTACCGGAAGCGGTTGTTCGCAGTTATTTTGTCTAAAGGTTGTGCTACCAAGTATTAGGCTGAGGGTGCCAATACTTTTGTCCAGCCCATTTTTGGAGTTTTGTGTAAAATGATCAATGATTTGACTTTTTTTTTCATTCTCTTTTGTGTTTTTTCATTGCAAGCAAAATAAATGAAGATATTATTACAAAAGCATTTGTGATTGCAATCATTTTCTGGAAGAAATTGAGTATTATCTGACAGAATTGCAGGGGTGCCAATACTTTTGGCCAGCACTGTATGTGTTATGCTGATGTTTAACTGATTATGCGTATGTGATGCTGTGCAGAGTATTGTGGGTATGAGATCCATCCTTCTTCATGTGACTGGACATATAAAGACATGCATGTGGTGCGACATGGTCCAAAAATATAATGAAGACAAAGAATGATATTTATTAGATATTGGAAATATTATACATATCCTGAATTCCCAGTAGCTTTGATTTCTCCTAACTTTTTAGATTTCTTGTTTATTATTTATCTAATTTATACAGTCCTTTCCAAATATCATTCTGATGTCTCATGTATCATCATGTTTGATAAACATATCCAGCAGTTAACAAACTAACAAACTGAATCAATGATTTTCTAAATTTTCCTTAATATTTAAATTATTTTTCCTATGATCATATTTAGAAATGAGCAAATCGATTAAGCCGGGTTCGACCCAATATACAGAAGATATATGTGTCTTGTGAGTCACTGTAACATTCTGGCACCACCTGACATTAGCTGATAGCCTCTCAGTCAGTGAAAGGTGGACACCTTACAGTGCTGATGTCATATACACTATATAAGGTATGCTGTATGTATGAACATGAGGCATTGTAGTGATGGTGGATGTAGGGATGGATCTGTAATTCACTGCATGATACATTTGTGCTCACCCAATAAACAGTGTGACAGTGTGTGCTAATATGAAAAAATATTTGTTTCTTAAGTGTTTTTTTGTTGCTAACCCAATACACAGTCTGAAAAAAAATCTCCATTATTTAAGGTTTTTTTTTTTTTTTTTTGATGCAGCCAATACACAATGTAACACAGCATGCTAATCTGAAAAAAAAATATCTGTTTGTTAAGGTTTTTTTTTTTAAAAATTTGTTTACCCAATATACTGTACCTACAAACTGCTGCCACTGTAATGACAAAAAACTATCTGGCTGATGCAGTTCTAGTCTAATAGCCACTGATCAGGTCACCCTTTAGTGCTTTGCTACTTTTCTTGAAATAGTTTTTTGTTAAATTTGTTAGAATTATTGACAAAAACTATTATAATTAAAGGGGTTGTACAGGACAAGTCCTACACAACCACTTTAAGCAGTGTGCAGTAACACTGGAAAAAAACAGGGCAGGGGACAGGCAAAAGGAGGGGGAAGAGGATACACTTGTGCAAATACTAACAATAACAATGTTGGTGACACTAGCAACACTACTACTGGTTTTAGTGGCACCACCATTAGCTGTAGGATTGCTGTACTTCCTCAGAATGAAAATGAATGTTTTTGATTACTTAACTTGCTCATCTCAGTCACAGGAAGATATTGCATCCGAGAGTGATGCAGTCTTGAATCAGGCTTCTGTATGTTCCTCTTCTTCCTCCACAACACATAATTTACCACAGGGACTGTCAACCGTGTCTACTTCATCTTCTTCACTGTCAGAATCCTGTTGTAATTGTCTAATCTACCAGCAGTGGCCGCTGTTTCACTCACTCTGAACTATTGCACTCCACTTCTCACCACTGGAGGCTGCTGCATTTATCTTAGAATCTGCCCCTAACAAAGATGACCAATATGTGATAATTATGAAGCCATCTTGTTTCCTGCTTGGGTCTACTTATACCCATAAGGCAATTCAATCATTGCTCGAGTATTGTGACTTGTTCCAGTCTTCAGCTCCTCAGAACTGTCTTTCCCACACTGATTCTACTCCTCGTTGTATTATCCTTGTGATCTACACTTCAAGCCGCACCCCGGACTACTACTCTTCAATATCTAACTGCGCCTGGCTTTCTTCCATCTGGCCACTGGATTCCAGCTGTGTATACCAGTATCGTAACCCTGACATAGATCCCTGGTAGTGATGTAGCACCTGCTGAGAAATCTATTTCACCTAGTCAGAGCAGTCTTCCTCCACTTTTTGATGAGGTGGATGAGAACAGTCAGCATTGTTTGCAAGTTCAGGAGGAGGACATAACTGTTGGTTGTGAAGGTAGTTGTGGCAGGTGGTGTGATACTACTACTGGTAGTCATTCTGGTAGGGGAACTAGGAGGAAATCTGGAGGTGGAAATTTTTTGAGCAACAGTAGCCACAGTCCAGAAAAGCAACAAGGCCAGATGCAACTGAATAGTTGTGCCACTGTCTCTCTGTATCACGTTCAATTTACTGTACTGCTGATGCTGTTTGCTACTCCTAAACAGCTACCACCACTGCCACCACTCAGCTAGACATGTCCTGTAGCTTGGTCAATCACATTCCATTATAGCAATGCTTATTATCCGTTTTTCCATAGACATACATGTCACTTTCACTTTGACATAACTTCGGTTGTGTTTGCTTTAGAGAGCTCGAAATTGGATAGATAGGTTCCCAGGAGCCCTGACAGTGTTCTGCATTATGTTTTAAGCCAATTTAAGCTGTAGTACATACTGAACTTGTACGACCCAAAATTAATCTGGGACCCAAGCGAGAGGTTCACCCATGTCTAATCATATTCATTATTTTGTTTATTTTTAAAGGACTCATTTATAAGGTCATTTGCTGGTTGTACACTCATTACCAAAAAAATAATACACCAAGAAGTAGTTGCTGGAATCAAATGAACCTTCATATAGGTGCATGTAATATGAGGTAAGTGATTACAATATTAGAGTAAAAAGATAAGCTTATTGGGGAAAACTGTGTAATTGAAAGGAAGCTCTAGTACCCTGTTAGGCTGCTAATCTGGATGCAAAATGAAATTTGGATTGGTACTGAGGCATACAGGTTTCATATGGTATCCTGTGGCACATTTGCACATATATGTTACAGTTGGGCTTGTAGATACTGCACACAACAACAGGAAGCCAGCTGCAATCCAGCAGGTGTGCCACCAATAGTCCACCCCAATTTTAGCAGTTTTGTGATGGCTTGTAGGAAGACATGCCACTGAATTACCATGATTAGAGATGAGCGAAGTATTCAAAAATTCGCCGAATTTCGCAATATGATTTTATTCGATCCGAATTAATTCGCCGCGAATAAACAGCTATTTCCTGTCTGCAGAGAGCCGGGGTGGGCGAGTGGGTGGCAAAATGGCGGAAGCCCTTGGATGCCGCGGTCATGTTCTCTCTCTTTCTCTCTCTCCAGCACGGACAACTTTTATTCATGTGGAAGCATCTGCTAACAAGCAAAGACACGCCTACCCAATCACATCACTAGAGAACATCATGTGACCATCTGATGTCACAAAGGTCCTTACTAAATATTCGTTACCATGAAGCATCAGGAAATCCGGATTCCATCTGAATCTAATATTTCCTGAAATTCAGATCAAATTCCACTTCTGCAGCTTCGATTCGTTCATCTCTAACAATGATGGAAATTTAGTAGTATGTCTGCCTGAGGGACCTGAGGCCTAGTCTTTCCCAAATTAGATGTCAGTCTATAAAACAAAAATAATAGGGTTATTTTTATATATTTTCTTATGAAAATATTGACAATATCTATCTATTTATCTATCTATCTACAAATCCTTGTTTAGCATGCTATGGAGATGAAAACCTTGTCCAGGAACTCCTAGAATCATGACAGTGCCATGTCTTCTCTCTGATCCTCTTAACTGACCTCCAAAAACAACAAGAACTGGATCTCTGCCATATGTTTTTGTTTTCACACCTGGGTCACATCTTTGATTTGTTTTTGTTTAAAGCCAGAGGAAAAAATAAATTTGTTGTGAGGAATAAACCTTAGAGAGAGCAACAACAAAGGACATCTTACCAGAAGAATCCTTTCGGCTATAATAATAATAAATATGAGCTGCTCAACCATGTGCACTGGTGTCAGTGGAATTCTATTGAACTGGACAGCTCTCAGGGTACCGGGGTCATGCAGATTTGAAACAATGCCTTTAAAAACAAGTTAATCCAAAACTTTCGATGTACAAATAGAAAACTGATTGGAATGAAATATCAGTTAATTATACTGATAATATAAAGGATACAAGCCACTATACATAATTGTTTGTAGATAGTACCTCTGTAGTCACTGATTTAGCCCTAGTGTTACAGTCTTGTGACTTGTCAGTCATATATGAACCTTATGTATGAAGAAGACAAGAACCGAACTGTAACCAATCTGATCACTTCTTTCAGAAGACTTAAATAAAAAAAAAAAATTATATACAAAAATAAAAGTTTAATTTTATTGACTGCTATATGTAACACCTACAGTATTTGGTTACACTATATTATACTTTGTGGGTGTACTAATATCCCTCAGTATAAAGCTCCTTAGTGCTCAACACACAGTATAATGCCACATTAGTGCCCCCCACGCAGAAAAATGCTCCTTAGTGTCCCCCACACAGTACTATGCCCCATTAGTGCCCCCTTCACATTTTAATTCTCCTTAATACCTTTCACACAGTATAAAGCTCCTTAGTGACCCCTTACTAGTTGACCACCAAGGAAGGTTAAATTAGTATGAAATGTTTTTTCCTAATTTTTCTTGTCTAAATCTAGGGTGTGTCTCATAGTCATATGTGTCTTATCATCTGAAAAATACGGTAAATGCTGGACATGTTCAGCTTCTGTTCATTTTGGACCTTCACCTGATGGCAGACCCTGGTCAATGGACCTTTAATAGAAGTAGTTGAGAACCATTGGACTAATTTTTATATTTTGCTCAGTGTTTCAGATTGTACCTAAAAATGGAGTTTTAGGTTTCAAGGATCATTGTCATAGTTGAGCAAGAATTTAACAATTGTTGATGCGGTATATGTATGTTCTGAAATATCTTTATTACATACAAACAAATCACTTACCCACCACCCATACACATTCCTGATATTTTCTGTTATCATTCTTTAGACACTTGCAAAGTCAATGTTTCCATGTTTTCTATCACGTCAGCAACACTGATTATTTTTGACACATAAAGGTTAGTGGTATCTCTTCTTGAAAACCTTCTAATCTTTCCTTTTCAAAGCACATTATTATTGTCCTCATATTGACTAAATGCATATTATTCTCTGTATTACAGTACAGCTTTGAATGTATGGTCCTTATTTAGAGGAAAGCATGGCATCACTTTATTACTAGCCTGAGTTATTTTACAAACTGAGAACATATGTACAGTACCATAGTGTGAAAAAAAATAAGACAATATATTAATGTATTGTAATATAATTAGTATTCCTATTTATAATATAGGCTGATTTGTCAAGTGTATTAATTTACATGAGAATATAATTACAAAACCATGTATCATCTTTATTAAATCATATAAATATTAAAGCAATAAAATATACTATATTTAAAATCTTACACAGGCATGCATATCAATGTAATACAACCCACCAAAAAGTAAAACACAGAACAAAATCACAAATCCATGCATCATCTTTATTAAAGCATATTAGCAATAACAAAAATATTCCACCCTTAGCCCAGTGATTTATGTTGCTGTAGAAATTTACTATTTTGCAGGTCATTGGAAACTAAGGAAAATAACAATAGAGAAAATAGAATGTATTCACTGACTACTGATGGTGTCATTTTTAAAGCTACAAATGGAAATGTCCTTTCAGCTTCCTTAACCCATTAATAACAGTCCAGTTTACCTGCAGTGGAAATGCAGCAGAAAAAAATGCGGTGTTTTACAGTCACAGCAAAGTGGATGGGACTCTAACGAATCCTATCCCCAGTTTGCGGAAAAATACGTGCAGTGGACACGCTACGATTTCCAAAACCGTAGCGATTTTGGAAATCGCAGCATGTCAAGTATACCTATGGAAACGTCGGCGGTTTCCCTATAGGTATAAGTGAAGCAGAAGGTTTCCTCTGTGGTCTTTCTGTGAAAAGCACTGCGAGAAAAACCGCAATGTGTTGCCGCCGCGGTTTTTTCCGCAGTGCTTTTTTGCTGCAGGACACTACGTGGGGCCTTAGAATTTAGGGTACATGCACAAGTAAAAGCATTGGCTGTGGATTTTCCATATGTGGATTTTGTTGTGGGTTTTGATACTAATTTCACCCCTCACATTGAGCCTACGGCCCCACGTTGCGGAAAAGCAGCTTTTTTTTGTTGCGGTTTTTTGAGCTAAAACCAGGAGTGGATTGAACAGAAGGTAGAAGTATAAGGACTTCCTATATACATCCCATTCCTTTTGTAGCCATTGTTGGCTTTGGCTCAAAAAACCGCAACAAAATCTGCAACAAAAAAAAGTTGCGTTTCCGCAATGTGGGGCCGTAGACTGAAACATGAAATCCACAGTGAAAATCTGTAGAAGGAATTGGCAGGCTGCAGATTTTAATATCTGATTCACCGAGTGATATGACATAAATAATAAAATGTCTATAATATTTTATTGATATGCATTCAAAAATAAAGTCCCTAGTATGAGGTATAATAAAACACTATCCACGTCACCCTTGGATATTAAATGAAGACTGTGACTCTATATGCTGACTATATTCAGTTCTACACAGACTCAAGTATCCACTATTTTCAAAGTAGAACTACAAGGCCCAGCTTCTCAATGGTCTGTATGTGTCTAAATGGTTAGTGCAGCTTTAGTCCTACATTGTAATTAGAGGGACTTGTTGCTTTAAGATTTAGTCTGTGGGTCATATGTGGAAATTCAGCAGCAGAATGCAAGTAAAGCTGCATTAACCATTTAGACACATACAGATCATTGAGAAGCTGGGCCTTGTAGTCCTACTTTGAAAATAGTGGATACTTGAGTCTGTGTAGAAATGAATATAATCACAGCATATAGAGTCACAGGCTTCATTTAATATCCAAGGGTGATGTGGATATTGTTTTATATACCTCATACTTGGGATTTTATTTTTGAATGCATATCAATAAAATATTATAGACATTTTATTATTTTTGTAATATTACTCGGTGAATCTAATTAGTGTGAATATTAATGATGCGTCACTCGGTGATTGTAAAGTAATGGTGCTCACAGAGGATCTCACATCCATATAGTAGCAATAAGAAACTCTGGCACTCATATATAAATGCTGAAATGCTCCAATTTTATTTTATCCATACAATCATGAGACGTTTCGGTCAACACTCTTGACCTTCACCATTATGTGCTACTCCATTCCTCCTTATCCAATGACTGGTGAATGTCATGCGTGTTGACCGAAACATCTCATAATTGTATGGATAAAATAAAATTGGAGTATTTCAGCATTTATATATGACTGCCAGAGTTTCTTATTGCTATCCTTAATATAGGCCATCAATATTAGATCTGCGGGGGCCGACACCTAGGACCCCGGAGATCTATTATTTGCTGCATATTTTGCTGCAGTTGTTTGAGCCAAAGCCAAGAGTGGGTTGAGTAGAAGGTAGAAGTATAAGAGCTTCCTTTATATATCCCATTCCTTTTGTAGCCATTCTTGGTATTGTCTCAAAAAACTGCAGCAAATTCTGCAACAAAAAAAAACTGCGTTTCCGCAATGTGGGGCTTTAGCCTTTCTGAACAACCCCTGACGTTTTTTTTTTAACAAGCCCAATCACTTATATGTAACAAATTGTTACTGTGTTTTTAGTTTTTTTTTTTGTTTTTTTTTTAGTAAGTGTAAATTTACCCTATAGATTACTGAGAACAAATCTCATCCACACGATGCGACTAAAATTTACTGCAGGTTCAACCTTTTTAATGCAACGGTTAAAAACTGATGGATGTCTGCAGAGAACCTAGATCTTGAGTGGTTCTTACCATTGCAGAGGAACATGTCCCTACAAGCATTTCCTGCAGGAAATTCTGCATCATGGTGGCTCTGGCCTTGTACAGTATTTTGTGTGTTTTCTCTTTAAGATAAACGAAGGGATTAGAAGTCCAGGGCTGCATGGATGTCCATTTGTGATTATATTAATTGGATTAACAGCCAAGTCATCACATAAATTGTTCTGTAAGACATTAGGCACTGAAGATCAGTGAAGCGGACATCTGCGCCATCACTAGAACAGAAGGTTTTCTTTCTTATTTTTCTATCACTGTATGTTCTATATAGTAACTTAAGTATGGATAGCTCTTCTATTATACTTTTGCTAATGATAATAGTGAAAAGAAAACATCAAAGTGTTGTGATAGGAAGGAATCGAATAGACTTTACACTGTGAATGTTGTTACAGGATTAATATCTACATGTTCTGAGTACTATTTCATATAAACTATTCATTCATAAGGCTTATAAATAGTTTAATAAAATTCACCATGTTGAAGACCACATAGGAATCAGGCACAGATTTATTTGCAATTTTATGCATTATATGTTCTGTTGCTTCCTTACTGAAAAATTATTAGGCTCTGTTAAAACCATGTTTGTGGTGTATGTTTGTGTATAACCCCAGAAATATTCCCAACGCAAATGTCAAATGTGGCCATAACTTACAATAGACCTGACATATCCCAAAAGCATATTCTTTTGGTATTCATCACTACATTTTTTTTTCACTTTATTGAAAAATAGTTTGAGTAACTGTGTGGTTTTTAAGTCATGTGCTGTGCAACGCTGTGCAAAAATGTTAACACCACTTTTCAATGCAGACATGTGGTGTTGAAACAAGCAGTTACAACCTATTCATTGTTAAGCAGGTTGCACACGACCATGTACTAACCGGCTGCTGTTAATGAACAGCCACGGGTGGCACGTGGGGGACACACGTATGTCATCTGTGTGCTGCCCGTGCTTCCACGGCCCCTTTCATTCAATGAATAGGAGCCACGGAAGCAGGGCCGCAAAATCGGACAGGAATAGGACCTGTTCCATATTTTGCGACCTGGACAGTCATCACGCACACGTGACCGTGTAATTCACGGTCATGTGTACTGGCCCATAGAAAAGAATGGGGAAGTGTGCTATCCGGGAAAAACCTGGATAGCACAGTTACCATTCATATGGTCGTGTGCAAGGGGGCTTAGACATGCAAATCCTTGAGGACCACAGCACATGCTACAAGTGTGTATCTCCAGTGATCAGTGTGGGTTTTTTTTTATTTCTATTAGCTTTTTATTTATTTATTTATTTATTTATTTTTGCATGCTGTACTTTTAATGTATTTCAGTATAGGGCAGAGTAGAGGACTTGAACACTACAACCCCTTAGGCTGTAATGTTTACATCTACACTACATCTGTAGTGTTCACTCAACAGAACAGAAAAAAGGAATGAATACTAAATACAATTCATAATCAGCGTCTTCCATGATTGTGTGTCCTACTGAACCAGACTGAGGGACCATGTAAAGGCTTAGGAAACCTTGGCAGGTGACACACTGAATTTACAATACTGAACTTTTTTACAATATTCTAATTTTCTTAGATTTGGGTTTTCATTACCCGTAATCCATAATCAACATTTACAGAAATAAAACACTTGAAATAGAACACTCTGTGTGTAAAGAATCTAGAAAATATAGGAGGTCACTTTTTAATTTAATTACTGAAATAAATAAACATTTCAAAGATATTCTATTCTAAACCTAGCCTTACTCACTTTTTTTGTAAATGGAGGAAGGGGGCGGTAAACCCCTTACATAAAAGATTAAAGGTTTTCTGGTATTGTTAAATATATGGTGTGTACATAAAAGAAAAGACAGCACTCCAGTGTAAAGCAAATCCAAAGGAAAAATATATTCAGCCAGTGTACAGCAACATTTCATTTCCTCTATGGAACCATTTTAAGTCTTGCTTGAAAATGGTTCCATAGAGGAGTTGAAACTTTGCTGTACATTAGGTCAATAAATAAAAATTTTCTTGGATTTGGTTTACACCAAAGTACCATTTCTTCCTTTGTGTACCTTGTAAAGTATAGAGGACTGGCCTAACCACAGAAGCTTGCAACCATCTGAATGTGATGCTTTGGCTGCACTGCTACATTCTTTGATATGAAAATGATATGCATATGGTATTGTGTCCCAATTTTTTGTTTCACCCAAGTACACATTTGTACTGTAATACTGCAATCACTAGATGTTGCTCCTGTTGTAGAAGCTAGATGTACAAACTTTACTTTTTAGCCAGGTAGCTAAAGCCCTACGTAGCGGCATGCAGCAAAAAAACGCTGCGGGAAAAACGACGGCGGCAAGATATCGTGGTTTTTCCCACAGCACTTTTCACAGAAAGTTTACAGAGGTTTCCTCCGCAGACTTTCTGCTTCAGTTATACCTATAGGGAAACCGCCAGTGTTTCCATAGATAAAAAGTAATTGACATGCTGCAATTTCCAAAACCGCAACGGTTTTAAAAAAGTGTAGCGTCTCCGCTGCATGTATTTTACCACACTGTGGGGATGGGATTCGATAGAATCCCATCCACTACACAATGACTGTAAAACTCTGCGGTTTTAACAATTTTTTATTAAATTATTAGAAATACACATGGCGCAATTGTTTAGTTTAATTAACCAGTGTTGACTATATCTCTATAAAGCGCTGCGGAATATGATGGCGCTATATAAGTAAGCAAATAAATAAATAAAAATAATCAGTAACAGTCTGGGTTCTATTATTATAATATAGGATCTGGATATATGTAACTGTACCCTTTTATAAAGGCCATGCTCCTTAAAAAGGTTTAACGCGACTTGCCATTTGCGAATCACCCTGTGAAGGGCTCTCCCAGGTTGACGTCTCTGCTAAGTAAATGTTAGACCCAGGGCTTGTCCATCAAAATACTGGTGGCCTGGAGGCCATAGTGGCTTGTTCATCATGGGCAGGGTCGGACTGGCGGCCTCAGGCTCTAACACAATAACAGACTTCACAGGTTTAACAGAAGACAACCCAATTTAGAGGCAATTGGGGTGTATTTCCTAGATGTTGGAGGGTGGGCCCCTGGAATGATTTTACTTGGTGAGCCCAAGGAACCCCAGTCCAACACTGATTATTAGTGTGTCAGAGGGCTGGGGGCTTCTGAATCGAAGGAAGATTGTCCATTGTGAGATGAGTTGGTGAGATGGGGGTCCAGAATAGGCTTGTTCATCGTGAAAAGTGTTAGTTTGCTGGAGGTCCAGAAAGTAGTGTTGAGAAAGATCAGGATAATTGGAGTATTTTTTAATAGAATGACGCATGTTGGCACCCGACAACCCCTTTAATGTATTAGCTATCAAGATATAGTATACAGAAAATCTGAAAGAAGAAGGTAGAGGATGCTTGGAACATTGACAAATGAGGAATAAAGGACATCATGATGTTGTCTATTTCTACAGGGGAATTATGAAATACCTATTTGCATTGATATACCTACTATGTTTAAACCACCTGCAAAGTGCACCAACATCAACAGATTCAGAGGACATTTCCCTCAGCAAGAAAATGAAAGGTACTGTAACAATATTGTTTTAATTCCACAAGCATCAGTAAGGCTACATTTACATCTGTGTTGGAGAATCTTTTAGGAAACTCCTTCACAGAGTCCTTCTAAAATCATGATTGAAATTTAACCATGTAGTAAAACTCATATGCAGATAATCAGCTAACCTTAAAGGGGTATTCTCATCTCCAGGATCATATTTAAAGGGAGTCTGTCAGCAGTAAATTTGTTATAAACCTAATCACAGTACCACAGTACCTGGGAATTTGGAGTTGAGACCAAATTTCAGATAAGCTAAGGTACACTCCCAAAGCATCTTTCATTTGCATATGAATAAAAGAGAGGAATAACAGAGGAATATTTGGAAACTTGAGAAAAAAAGACATAAATCTGTACAGTTTACCAGTCCTGCATTTCCTGTCTCATGTGAACGGATCCTCGTCCTGGCTAATGTATGATCACCTCTACAAGGTACTGATTAGTTTTGTAATGAATTTATTGCTGACAGACCCCCTTTAAACCTGTAGCTAACTAAAGTGTTTTGCCCAATACATTGCTTTATCTATCTTGCTTTGTTTGCCTGATACAGCTCATTATGCATCTTCAGTCTTTACAGCTTGTTGCCTAGGTTTCAGACCACCTCTGATATCTAGTGCAGTAGTCGCGGTGGTGACATCAATACCTGTTCACTTTAATCTTTTCTCTTTACTGTGATTGACAGCTAATGGAACCTTCTGTCAGCTTTTCAAAGTGCACTTAGCTGCTGAGCCCTGATAAGGACTAGAACAGTGTTTGATCAGTGCCTCTGTTAACTCTATATGTAAATCCAAACAACTAATAATAGTGCGTAATTTAGTCTCTGGAGCAAACTGCTAGCCTGAGCTGTACATCATATACACTAACCCCACCTACCAACTTGTCACTAAAACCAAGAAGTGGAGGGGAGATAAGATAGGAGAGCAAGAGAAACCCTTAGCCTGGGGATCCACATGACTTAAACACCACGGTTTGGCCACGGCAGAAATGCAGCGGGAAAAAAATGCTGAATTTAGCAGTCCCTGCAAAGTGGCGAATCCCATCAACACATTGAAGAAAAATACCTGCAGCAGAAATGCTATGATCTTCAAAACCGGTTTCCCTATAGGTATAATAGAAGCAGAAAGTTCACAGAGGAAAACTCTGCTGACTCTGTGAAAAGCGCTGCGGGAAAAAAACGCAATGCATTTCCGCTGCGGTTTTTACCATATCTCTTTTTGGCTGCAGCCCTCTACATGGGGCCTTAGTCACAGATGTGAAAAACCCCTTTAAGCTAGCTCTATACATTACATAGCAGTCTATGAATCTGCTGTAAGTATGTCCAGCTTTACTGTAGTAAAAGTAGGAAAATTTATAGCAACAGTCTGTGCTTTATAATTATTGTCCTTCTAGTTTCTCCCAATAAATACTATCCACCTTTACCACAAAATATACTACTATTTTGGCCAGCATACACAGAGCCCAGTGTGAGCATCTTATGGCCAGGAATTAAAGACAGATTTTTATTCCTATAGAATGACAAAAAAAAAAAAACTTAAAAAAAATTAAAAACTGTTAGGAATTTGTACAGAAAGTATACTGCAACATAATGTGTCATTATACAATGCATACTGTATGTTTTCTTTTCTGAAACTATGATACCCCTTTAAATTGTCTGTTTTTTTGTGTAGCGCTTTCTAAACTGGGAGAAGAGTATGTGGTACAAGAGATAAGGAAAGCCTTAATGGGTGTTAAACAGATGAAGAAGATTATGCAAAGAAATGAGGAAAAACATGAAAATATTCTGAAATCACTGAAGAAAACGAAAGGAGAAAACCAGGTAAATAAAGACCATGATGTAGACATCCTGCATACACAGTAAATTGGTAAATATATTAAATGTGTAAATTTCTTTGTATATTGTGAGAAACCTGGAAAGAAACTTCACATCAATGTCCTGCAGTCCATTTGTCTGGTCCATCACAGGACCAGAGGAATAGAAAAATGGTCCGTCATGGGTCTGTATTGGAGTCTGTGGGGTGTGTTATTTATTTATTTTTTTAACATCAGGCTTACGGGACTTTTCTTTTGGGATTTCTGCTGGACTCTGCATCAAACACTCCAAATGGAGACTCCGAAGCCAAAGTGAATGTAGTATAATCTGTTAGAGTAGGACTTAACTGACTGTAGGAAACAAAGAGTCTTAGGCCAAGGCCCCAAGTTGCGGAAAAACAATGTTTTTGGCTGCTGCAGAAACATAGCAGGAAAAAAAAAACTCTGTTTTACACTACCAGCAATATGAATGAAATGTTAAACTCATCCATGTGATGTTGTTATAAGTATTCTGTATGTTCTTTGCTGCTTATTCATTTTGCTTTGTCTGCCTAGCAACACTGAGGTAGTAAGGGAGGAGGAGCTGAGCTAGGAGGAAGGATGCTAGACAGGAAGCCTTGAAGGGAGCATGGAATAAAGAAGTCTAATCCATAAAAGTCATTATCGCATAGTGGTTTTATTACAGGTGACCTGCATCCTCACTACAACACTACAATCCATACATTCAGGGAAAAGCTGCATTTTTTTAAAATGCTTGCATATTTGAAAAATGCAGCATCTTAACTTTAGTTGCAGAATACCAAGTGTTTTCCCTATTATATTTATATTTAAATGCTGGTACTGCAAAACACAGCGTTTTTTTTTTTGCTGCGTTTCTGCAGCAAGAAAAATGCTATTTCCTCAACATGGGGCCTTAGCCTTTTATGGGGTTGTCCAGGCAAAAATGGACAACCCTTTTAACGTTTAAATCAGCTGGGGGCAGTGAAGAGGACCCGTAATGTCACAGATAGTGACATTGCAGGCCAATCAGCGGCTTCAGCTGAACTCCGGAAGACGCCGCCGGAGCAGAAGAACTGGGAAGCACAGGAGGACACCGGAGCAATGGGGACAGGTGAGTATGCATTTTTTTTATTTGTTTCACTACCCCCAGCTGAAAAAAACGTTAAAAGGGTTGTTCATTTTTGCCTGGACAACCCCTTTAAGGCTAAGACCCCATGTTGCAGAAACGCAGCAGAAAAAAAACGCTGTGTTTTACAGTAACAGCAAAGTGAATGAGATTCTGGTTAATCCTATTCACACATTGCCAATGACACATTTGCAATTTTTCCTGCGGAAACGCTCCCATTTTCCCTATAGATTTAATAAGGGGAGAAAAACTGCAGAGAAAAACACTGGAAAAAACAAGATGCGCTTCCGCTGTGTTTTTTTCAACAATTTTTAAGCTTCATTCCGCAACGCGAGACCTATTCTTAGGCTAAGGCCCCACGTAGCAGGCCACAAAAAAGCACTGTGGGAAAATCCGTGGAGGCAACGCATCACAGGTTTCCTCTTTCTGCTTAAATTATACCTATAGGGAAACCACCGATGTTTCCGTAGGTAGAACTGACAGGCTGCGATTTCCAAAACTGCAACAGTTTTGGAAATCACAGTATGTCCGCTGCGCGTATTTTTCCGCAGTGTGTGGATGGGATTCGGTAGAATCCACTATGAAGAAACTGTAAAACGCCGTGATTTTTTCCATGGTGTTTTCGCTACGGCCAAACCCAGCCAAAATCCTATTTGGCTGGGGTTTTTTTGGAACTTAGTTGCTGATTGACCAGGAATAGAAAAAAAGTGCTGAACAATCTAGCTTCTTGATGGGCATGGACTGGCCTTATCTTAATCTTATTAGTCTAGCCTAGCTATCTTATGCTAGGTTCACACTTGCACCTGGTATCCTTCCACTGCCAAACTGATTAAAAAAAAACCCCAAAACGTATTGGTCCAAAAAGGATTCCAAATGGTTAGCCAATTGGTGTAAAAAAAAACTGTTTGTGTCCGTTTTTTGACAAAACAGATTTGTTGCTGTTGGTCTGGTATCCTTATTTTTTGGTCCTCCAAGTCCAACTTTTTTCTCCGCCCAAAAGAGCATATACCAGATGGAAATGCTCCGAACGCACACTGGAGGATGGTTTTTACAACCCATTGAAATCAATGGGTTTTAAAACGAACCGTTCTAAATCAGTTTTTGAGGATTTTGAGACAGTTTCAAAAACTGATTTTGCATGGAGAGCCAAACGCAGATGTGAACTCAGCCTTAAGAGGGTTGTCTGACAGTTTAAAACAATCTGTCAGTAGAAAATAATTATTCATTAATCACCTATTAAATACCCATATCACTACAGCACTTCTGCTTCTGTGGTCCCACTGGTGTTTATTTTCTGGCAGCCATGACATGTTGTACATTCACAGGCAATCACTAGCCTCAGAGGTGATGATAGTGTATATGGCATGTAACTAATAAGGACAATGATTGGCTGCAACAGTAATATGGATGTATGGCATGTCATTGTTGCAGGAAAATAAACAAAGACCAAGGGGGACCACCAGAGTGGAAAGAGATTTAACAGGTGAGTAATGTTTCACTTTTTATTTTAGAACATTTCCTGCTGCTTAAACTGTCATAAACTCCTCAGGTTTCTTGTCGGATAGACCTTAAGGCTAAGTCCCCGCCTAGCGGGCTGCAGCAAAAAAGTGATTTGCTAGAATCCCATCCACTTTTCAGAAACTATAAAACGCCACGTTTTTTGCCATGTGGGGCCCCAGCCTAAAGGAGAAATTCCTATTTCAAGAATCATGTTCAAACTTTCTCCGAAAATAAGACCTACCCCAAAAATAAGCCCTAACATGATTTTTCAGGAGTTTTGGAGTATGCTTGAAATATAAGCCCTACTCCGAAAATAAGCCCTACTCTGAAAATAAGCCCTAGCTTCAGTTCATTAAAAAAAAAAAAAGTGTCCAGCCAGCTATGCATGTAAAAAAGTAAATAAAATACAGCAGAAGAGATACAGTAGACCCTTCATCAATGAAAGTAGACACCCCAAAAAGAATTGCACCCCCAAGAGAATTGCACATTGACTTGAAGGGAGCTATGTGTACAAGATGGCACTAGTGAGAGAGTTCTCGACAACAATAAGGATTAACTACCAGTAGTGCTGGTTTCTCACAAACAGATTGGGTAGTCCAGCCGGCATGACTACTGTTATGATTCAGATGCAAGGTAAGGAATTTATTGGTCTACAGGAGAGCAGCAGCAGAAATGGGCTGACAACTGTGAGCAGTAGAAAGTGCTACTTAAAGGCAAAACACTACTGCGAGCCAAGACCGGCCTCAGACGCCTTCACCAGAACTCCTCGCAAGAAGAGATGGATTTTCGCTGAAACTGAAGACCGGAATGGTCACCAGAACAGAAAGTGTATCACAAATAAATGCACTGCAGCAGAAGCTACACCAAATCCACACACTACTCACAGGGACTGAGAAAACAGAATGGTCGACAATCATGGGTCAGCAGCTGAGGAGGGCAACGCAGAGCCAAATCACGAGACAAAGACAAATCCGGGAAACAAAGCCAATAGTCAGAACCGATCAGGAATGCCAGAAGAAAATCACAAGACAAAAAGAGGAATCCAGGTACACAGCCAAAGGTCAGGTATAGAAGCAGTCAAATCAAAGTCAGGCGCTTAGCAGGAAGTTAGGAAACTGATAGCCAGCAAAGCTGAGTGAGGAGGGAGTGGTTTAAAAAGGCCTGCTCAGGAAACTTCCCTATGGTGTCATGGCAACCTTAAAGCAGCAACCACCAATCCTTCTTTATGTTGACCTGACAACTTTAAAGCAGCAACAACAGATGTAACATCCCTGACAACTACATCGTGGCTGCCTCCAGTCACCAGGGGGAGCCAACTGCTAAACTTGGCTGCAGTGGAACACTGCTGCAATGGCAAAGGGCCTGAGACAGGAGTGACACAGATCTGTGCATGAGAGCCCATCCACCATTAGCACTTACCAGCTCTAAATTGTTTTGGGTGTAAGGGGGTCTGGTGAGTGGATTGTTGTTCATAGTAAAAAATAAGACATCCCCTGAAAATAAGCCCTAACCCATCTTTCGAAGCAAAAAATAATATGAGACCCTGTCTTATTTTCGGAGAAACACGGGTATAACCCTTATGTGAAGCAGACATTTTTAATTTTTGTGTTTTCGTTTTTCACTCCCTGCATTCCAAAAGCCATAACTTTTTAATTTTTACGTTTAAGTAGTCATATGAAGGTTTGATTTTTAGTGACAAGTTGTATTTCAAAATGGTACCATTTATTGTTCTGTACCATGTACTGGGAAGCAGGAAAAAAATTCTGAATGAGATGGAATTGAGAAAAAAATGCAGTACCGTCATTTTTTTAAAAGTTTTGCTTTTACGGCTTCCACTCTACAGTAAAAATGCTATGTTAGCTTTATTCTCTGGATCAGTATGATCACGGTGATACCAAATTTATATAGTTTTTTTAATGTTTTAATAACTTTACAAAATTTCTAAATATTGAAGAAAAGAAAATTTCTTTTGAATCACCATACTCTGGCACCTGTAACTTTTTTATAATTCAGTGTACGGAGTGTAAGTTTTCTTTTTTTACGAGACAATATGTAGTTTTTATTGATACCATGTTGGAGAATGTATGATGTTTTGATCACTTTTTATTCCATTTTTTTAGGGAGGCAAATCGGCAAAAAACACCAAATCTGCCATTTTTACGTTTACCATATTAGACAAATTTTTTAGATTTTAATAGTTTGGGTATTTTCGGACTTGGGGATGCCTAATGTGTTTATGTTTACTTTTATTTGTTTATATTTATATGTGATCTAGGGAAAGGGGGGGTGAGTTAAACTTTTATTTATTTTTTTTAACTTTTTTTTTTTCTTTTTTTAAATTCTTTTTAGCTTCAGATCACCTGTGCCATAGACTGCAATATTATTGTATTGCGGTCTATAGCAAATTTGCGATGTAACTATTGAAGCCTGCTGCATACAGTCATCAGTAGTTTCAATACATGTACGTCCTGGTGCGAGTAGGGTAGGGGTTAAGCTAACTAAAGTGTTCTACCCAATACATTGCTTTATCTAGTGTGCTCCATTAACCGGCTAAAAATTACTCCTCAGCGTTTACAGCTGGTTGCATACCTCCCAACCATCCCGGATTCTGCGGGACAGTCCCGAATTGTGGGTCCTGTCACACAGTCCTGGTCGGCGGGGGTATGTCCTGATTTCAACTCATCTGCGTTCGGAGAGGATGCAGATGAGTTGAATACATTGCTGAATGAAGCAGGAGCCGTCCACGGACAGCTCCCGCTTCACCACTGTGCTCCCTGTGTTTCCAACATGACTGTCCTGTTCTCCTCATATTTGTTAGTTAACTGTCCTGTATTACCAATTCCTTCTCATGTTGTTTATATGCATTCTTGTTGTTGCCATCTGCTGGCCAGAATTTGCATGCCGCACGCCTTGTTCTTATAATTAAAGTTTTTTCTCTCTGGGAGTGGTTTTAGGCAGCCCTGGTCCATGCCACTTCCTGCAGCCATTTTAGTTCTTCAAAGCTGTGTGACTGGACATACCAACACTTTGGGCTTGTGAAGGCATCAGTTTTTGACCAGCAGTTAGCCTTAGCAAAGACACCAACAGGACAGCAACAAGACCACTACTACCAAAGCCATTACAGTATTGTGTCATCGCTTGTCGCTGTTCTTGGTTCAAATGTTGATTCCTATCATCGTGTCTACATTTGAATCCATCTAACCTGAGCTCCTGCCGGTCCGGTCTGCTCCACTGCTTGGATACAAAGGTAGGAAAGTCACACAGCCACTATCAGTTACACCTTCATTTGCCTTCATGTGGGGACAGAACAATGACCAAAATGCTAAGGCCCCATATTGTGGAAATGCATCTTTTTTTGTTGCAGATTTGACTGTGTTTTTTTGAGCTAAAGTTAGGAATGGATTGAGCAGAATAGAGAAATATACTTCCTATATATTTCCCATTCCTTTTGTAGTCATTCTTGGCTTTATCTCAAAAAACTGCAGCAAAATTTGCAACAAATAAAGCAGTGTTGACGCAACGTGGGGCCTCAGCCTGAAGCATTAACATAGCATATCAAATGGTCAATCATTCATTTAATTGACCACTGTTGCACCTCTTCCTACAAAGTTTTTGCTTTATTCTTCATGCAAGAAAAACATTTAATCCATAAATTGTAGCCCTGGAGATCATTTGATCATTATGGCTTCAGCTCCAATCCTCTAGATGGTTTTATTGTGGAAAGTCTTGTCTGCCCAGAGATACTCCCTGTATTGGCCACAGCAGGATAAGTATAGTATTATAGTATGCCATATTCCCCCTTATTAAGTCAATATGCCCTGGCAGGGCATATGGACAGGGGTTATTTTAAAGGGGTTTTCTGGGCTAAAAATATTGATGATCTGACACCCCCACCAATCAGCTCTTCTCATCAGTTGATGCGCAGAATATGGAATAGGATGCAGATAGCTCCTTTCTCTGAGTAGTGGCCAGACCAGGTTACTGCAGATCAGATCCTTTTCATTTGAATGGGACTTAAATTGCAGTAACTCAGTTCAGCCACTACACAGAGACCCAAGTAGTCTGCCTCCTGCTTCATTCTCTGTTTAATAGCTAATAGGTGGGGGTGCTGGGTGTCAGTCTCCCACAGATATGAAATTATTGACCTATCTTTAGGATAGGTCATCAATATTTTTAGCCTGGTAAACCCTTTCAATGAGAACCCTCATTTAAGACCCTTTACATAGGCCAATGAGAACAAAGGAGTTTGTTTATGTGAGCATAAAAATGCTTCTTAATAGGAATTGTTTATGCAGGCATAAAAATGCTTGTAGGAAGCACCTGTAAACTATATGAAGACAAATGCAGCAGAACATCCACTGTTTACACACACAGGATTAAAATTTACTATAGATTTAGGCAATCTTATATGGAGTCGAAATCAATGCAATACAATACAATGCAAAAACTGCTATCGAAAAGTTCTATTCAGCACAATATGTGCACTCAGTAAGCAATGATCCTAGCTAGATTTTAACTTATTTGTGTGTAAATGTCAAGGGAAATGGAATGTTTATTCACAAGCTGACATTACGAAGGAGAATGTTCTTCTACCAGCCGGCTTGTGAGTCTTTCAGCATGGTTTTCTTGGAACAGATTCTATTTAAATAGGTAACACAGTGGACTGCTCTAAACTATCACAGTGTGATTACACTTCCAGTGTAGATGAGTCCAGTAAACAACCATTAGATGAGAACATTCCCACTGGGATGTATTTATAAATAAAAACATTACATTAACTATACTGTCCCCATCATCCACTTCACTTTTCATGCTTCCCGTACAGCTGCTCACGACAGGGATCATCCTGGAATAAACCATGGCCCTCTGTGTGTCTCTCCAGTGGCCTCGCGCTGTTCACTTCTATAACGTGAGGAATGAGAAATATGTGCACATTCTACATCACCATTATTGGCTCACATTTCACATTGATAGCTTGTAACAGCAAAGACATACAGTATAAAATGTCAACTAAGACAAATTTAAGAGAAAGTCAGCATCTTAATATTGGAGCAAATCTACAAAGGAATGGGAACAGATGTTTGCATAATGCCCCTTGTTTTATTCTTAAAATTCAAGTGTCCAGGTTATTGTATTTATAGTGTTAAAAGGCATCTACCACCACCAGAATAATCTCCAAATCCCATATCTGCTGTTGTCGGGGATATAAGAGTATAGTGAATATATGCAATCTGGCTGCTGACAAAATCAACTTTCATATACAGATGTGCCTTTTGGTGTACCCAGGGTGTGGCGGTATCTGCAGGAACAACTACTTTCACCAGTATGTCACAGTGAGGCTCCACGTAGCGAGCCACAGCCGAAAAAAGCGTTTTTCTCAAACTCTGTAGAGTTTTCCCCTGCAGATTTTCTGCATCTATTATACCTATACTGAAAAACGCAAGCGTTTTTGAAATCGCACCATTTCCGCTGCAGTTTTTTTTTTCTGCAATGTGTGGATGGGATTACTCACATTTTCACAAAGTGGGGCCCCAGCCTTAAGAAAGACCACGGTGACACTATAGCCTTTTCCAATAGATTGTCTCACTATTGCACATATGAAGGGAGAAAAAAGAATGTAAAGGGTTGCAACACAGAAAATATTACATGACAGCCATTCATATAAATGGACAATTAATGTAGAGCAATCAGCTATCTCTGATGCTCCAAATGAAATGGGTGGAGCAGCGCACATGCTGCCCGACCACTGTTCTCCTGATCAGTGGGGGTCTGAACGGTTGGACCCCTTCTGATCTGCAAGTTTCACCTATTCTATGGAGGTAACTCTCTTTCGTTGGAAAATCCCTTTAGGCTAAGGCCCCATGTAGTGAGCCACAGCCGAAAAACACTTTTTTCACAGAAAGTCCACAGAGGTTTTCCTCTGCAGACTTTCTGCCTCTATTATACATGTATGGAAAATGTCAGCATTTCTGTAGGTATAGCTGACATGCAGTGATTTGCAAAAATGCAAGCATTTTTGAAATCGTAGCATTTCCGTTTTTTTCTGCAATGTGAGGATGGAATTAACCAGAATCCCATCCACTTTGCAAGTAATGTAAGACGCAGCGTTTTTTGCAGTGGCCTTTCTGCTAACGCTGCATTTTCACAACGTGTGGCCCCAGCCTTAATGACCACTCCTAAGAATCGGCCATCAATATTAGAGTCCATGAAAACCCCTTTAATTAACAGTTCAGTAATGTAATAGAACAGCACAGAGTGTGAAGGGGTTAAATGAGAACCCACCCATCTGGTAATAAGCTATGATTATATTAAGCAGCTGTGTGTTATTCCATCTACAAGTTAAAGATTATGATGATATTATACAATTATGTGAACTTTGCCTGCCACCTATGATATCACATACTGTATATAAGTGTTTGCTAATTAAGATGTCATAGAAAATATGTGAAATCCTGGACATTATGACATCATGTTAGGCTATGTTCACATTTTTGTCAAGGGCTACATTTAGAGCCATTGTTGCAGATTTTAACATATCTCACAGAAAAATAGTGTTGAATGCAAATCTTATTTTCTTGTCAAAACATTTATAACTGAAACTATGATGCAGATGTGAACAAAGCCTTATAGTATGTAAACAGCTGATAACAATTACTGTGTCATAGATTGTAACTTTGCTTTGGATATAATGCATATGTAACAGTAAGAAGATGATTATGATGTGACAGAATTATGTGAGCTTTGGACAATAGGACATCACAATTATAATCGTATATATATAACTGTTTGGTGATGACTAAGAAGTTATGTGAACTCTTCCTGGACATTATGACATCACATATGTCTGAGTTTGTAAATAGCTGAAAGAGAGTGTGGCACTATAGTATTATCTGAACTCACAAATGTCATTACAAATGTCATAGGATGTAAGAAGCTGATGAGGTTTACAGTCTGTTGTCATAGAACCGTGTTGGCGAACATATGGCATGCGTGCCAGAGGGGGCACTCAGAGCCCTCTCTGTTGGCAGGCACGCCCTCACCCTGATCGCTCACTAACGGGGAATCCGGTACAGGATTCACGGTTAGTGAGCGATCGCTTCTTTCAGCTGTATGTGCAAATGCACATATGGCTGAAAACTGTCAGTGTAGGCTGTGGGTCCATGGCTTACACTGACTGCAGAATGTTACCTCTGCTCTGATGCAGGTGCGATGACGTCATCAGCGCCTGCAGTCAGAAGATGAAGAATGCTACTTACCTGCTCTTTGTGGGACTGCATGTAAGTAGCATATAATATTGTGTGGAGGCTATAATACTGTGTGGGGGCCCGCTGTGGAGCATATACTACTGTGCGGGGGCCCGCTGTGGAGCATATAATACTGTGTAGGGACCCACTGTGGAACATATATTACTGTGTGAGGGCCCAAAGTGGAGAATATAATACTGTGTGGGGGCCCACTATGGAGCATATAATACTGTGTGGGGGCCACTGTGGAGCGTATAATACTGTGTGTGGGCCACTGTGGAGCGTATAATACTGTGTGGGGTCTTACTGTGGAGCATATAATACTGTGCAGGGGCCCATTGTGGAGCATATAATACAGTATGGGGGCCACTCTGGAGCATATAATACTGTGTGGGGGCCACTGTGGAGCATATAATACTGTCTGGGGGCCACTGTGGAGTGCATTGTACTGTTTGGGGGCCCCTTCACTATTTATATCACACTGTATCTGTTTTATAGCAGACATGGTATTAGTACAGGCTGTAATAGCATTGCACAGTCACTATAAAACAGATCCTGTGCAATGTAAATAGTGAACATTAATTGTTCAAAAGAACAAAATGCAAACTTTTACCTTTCAGTACAAAGTTGTTTATATTATTATTATTATTATGAAAGCTCTGTAAAGCCCCATTTACACGACTATATTTTGTGGGTCCGTAACTGTCTGCAATGGATCCACACAGTATTAAATAAAAGGTTAAATTGCCTTGTTGGCACTTTGCGATCATTTAGTGGGTTTTGGGTTGCAGTTTGGGCACTCTGTCATTAAAAGATTTGCCATCACTGTCATGAAAATGACTTTTCTGGACATACTGACATTCCATATACTATGTAGCAGTTTGTATGCAACTGCTTATGATTTTAAATAAATCATTTTTAAAAATGTTTGTTTGTCTAGCTATTGCTGTTACATACTTGTTATTGTGCCCCCTGGCATTATTTTATTCCCCTCTAAGAACATCCACCTAATATGTCCAGAGACAGGGATAAAAAGCCACATTGCAATGATTCTTACTGGGTGATCTGCACAATAGCAGGAATGTCTCTGTCATTAGTACAACATATGGGGGGATCTGGTTTAGGATTAAAGCCCATTTAGGCTGAGACCCCACGTTGCGGAAACGCAGCTTTTTTTGTTGCAGAGTTTGCTGCGGTTTTTTGAGCCAAAGCCAAGAATGGCTACAAAAGGAATGGGAAATATATGCGTAGTACTTATACTTCTACCTTCTGCTCAATCCACTCCTGGCTTTGGCTCAAAAAATGCAACAAAATCTGCAACAAAAAAAAGCTGCGTTTCCGCAACGTGGGGCCCCAGCCTTACATGAGCTAACCTGGTAGCAATGATTGGGACAGAACTTTACACAATTGTTCGCTTCCAATCATTGCCTTTTGGTTTGCTGCATTTAATTTCAGCAGATTATGAATGAAGGAATTGTTTATCCCCGTAAAATTTGCATTTGTCAACAGAACATTGCCTTGTTTACACAGATGCATTTTTTTAACAAAAACTAAACCAAGTCATAAGTGGTGAAAACTTAGACTAGACCAGCAATTACCACCCAAGGTGCCGTGATTCTCAACAGGGGTGCCACACACCTTGATGGAAAGATGGCCACATACCATTATTCAACTATATCTGCATCTTTAGAACATAGATTAGTTGAATAAAATGGTGAAGCAGAAAGCCTTCAGCTTCCCACTCCACCATAAAGGCTACTGCAGGTTATGTCTGCAACGCAGCACAGACCTGCTGCATCAAGCTGGAGACAAGTAGAGGAGAGCTGCAGAAAGCACACTGGAAATAGAGCTGGGTAAGTATAGCTGTTTTTTTATTTCTATGACACAATTACTCTTTACTGGGGAGAATTATAATGCATGTGGGGGTCACTGGTAAACATTATAAAGTATGTGTGGGCCACTGGGGAGCATTATAAAGCTTGCGGGGTCCACTGGGGAGCATTATGAAGCATTTGGGGAGTACAGTCATATGAAAAAGTTTGGGCACCCCTATTAATCTTAATCATTTTTAGTTCTAAATATTTGGCTGTTTGCAACAGCCATTTCAATTTGATATATCTAATAACTGATGGACACAGTAATATTTCAGGATTGAAATGAGGTTTATTGTACTAACAGAAAATGTGCAATATGCATTAAACCAAAATTTGACCGGTGCAAAAATTTGGGTACCCTTATCATTTTATTGATTTGAATACTCCTAACTACTTTTTACTGACTTACTGAAGCACAAAATTGGTTTTGTAACCTCGCTGAGCTTTGAACTTCATAGCCAGGTGTATCCAATCATGAGAAAAGGTATTTAAGGTGGCCAATTGCAAGTTGTTCTCCTATTTGAATCTCCTCTGAAGAGTGGCATCATGGGCTCCTCAAAACAACTCTCAAATGATCTGAAAACAAAGATTGTTCGACATAGTTGTTCAGGGGAAGGATACAAAAAGTTGTCTCAGAGATTTAACCTGTCAGTTTCCACTGTGAGGAACATAGTAAGGAAATGGAAGACCACAGGGACAGTTCTTGTTAAGCCCAGAAGTGGCAGGCCAAGAAAAATATCAGAAAGGCAGAGAAGAAGAATGGTGAGAACAGTCAAGGACAATCCACAGACCACCTCCAAAGAGCTGCAGCATCATCTTGCTGCAGATGGTGTCACTGTGCATCGGTCAACAATACAGCACACTTTGCACAAGGAGAAGCTGTATGGGAGAGTGATGCGAAAGAAGCCGTTTCTGAAAGCACGCCACAAACAGAGTCGCCTGAGGTATGCAAAAGCACATTTGGACAAGCCAGCTTCATTTTGGAAGAAGGTCCTGTGGACTGATGAAACAAAGATTGAGTTGTTTGGTCATACAAAAAGGCGTTATGCATGGCGTCCAAAAAACACAGCATTCCAAGAAAAACACTTGCTACCCACTGTAAAATTTGGTGGAGGTTCCATCATGCTTTGGGGCTGTGTGGCCAATGCTGGCACCGGGAATCTTGTTAAAGTTGAGGGTCGCATGGATTCAACTCAGTATCAGCAGATTCTTGAGAATAATGTACAAGAATCAGTGACGAATTTGAAGTTACGCCGGGGATGGATATTTCAGCAAGACAATGATCCAAAACACAGCTCCAAATCTACTCAGGCATTCATGCAGAGGAACAATTACAATGTTCTGGAATGGCCATCCCAGTCCCCAGACCTGAATATCATTGAACATCTGTGGGATAATTTGAAGCGGGCTGTCCATGCTCGGCGACCATCAAACTTAACTGAACTGGAATTGTTTTGTAAAGAGGAATGGTCAAAAATACCTTCATCCAGGATCCAGGAACTGATTAAAAGCTACAGGAAGCGACTAGAGGCTGTTATTTTTGCAAAAGGAGGATCTACTAAATATTAATGTCACTTTTCTGTTGAGGTGCCCATACTTTTGCACCGGTCAAATTTTGGTTTAATGCATATTGCACATTTTCTGTTAGTACAATAAACCTCATTTCAATCCTGAAATATTACTGTGTCCATCAGTTATTAGATATATCAAATTGAAATGGCTGTTGCAAACAGCCAAATATTTAGAACTAAAAATGATTAAGATTAATAGGGGTGCCCAAACTTTTTCATATGACTGTATTATAAAGTGTCTTAGGGCCACTGGTGTGCATTATAATGCATGCGGAACCCTCTATGAGAGCGTGGTGATAATAAAAGGTGACATCTGATATGTCCTGGATGGGGGATGGTTGGATGGGAGGTATAGGATTTTGTAGCTCTGATAGTGCATTCACATGATGTAGTTGTGGTGCAGTTAAAACTGCATCAAAAATATGCATGCAGAATTGATGCAGTCTTTGGTGAGGTTCTCTAATTTTGGAGTGAAATCAAAAACTGTATGAAATAAAAAACATTTTTTTTTTGTCTTTTGGTAAAAATTATTTAGTAGGGGTGACTCGGTGAAAATTTTTATTTCCAGGGGTGCCCCAAGTCTGAAAAAGCTGGGAAACACTGGACTAGACAGTCTAACAATGTGCAAGGTTTAGTATCAGTTACTGTGAGGCCACATCTGGGCCAAAAGGGGTGCTATGTCTCTTTAGGGAGGCATCACCTTTGCAGGCCACTTTACAGTTTGTGCAGTCTAAGGGGGTGTTCACACTACCATTGTTAATGTCAGTTCCTGTCTTCCCTCAGAGGATTTGTAACAGAAGATAAAGTCCTGCATGCATGACTTTAACTTCCTCTACAAAAATAAACAAACATGACGGAAGATAGCTTCTTGTCATGTTGTTTGCATTAGTGTCAATGGAAACGGACACAGAATCAGTCTGTGACTGTTCTCTGCGACAGTTTAATGTCCATGTCGGACATGTCTGTCCTATGACGGAAGACAGCAATGGACATTAACCATGGTAGTGTGAATGCCCCCTAACAGACCATGCATGCTCTAACTAGGAATTCTGGGAAAGGAATATGCAAATAACTTTTCCTTCATGTAAAAAGAAAAATTTACTCTAGCGCTCCCTTTTGGAACGTAGCTCCCTATAGATCAATGCTTGGTTTGCTATGAAACCTAGAGACATTAGAGTAGATTTACCATTCCCTCTATGCCAGAAAACTGAAGTAGAGGGATGATATTGTGGGGTGCATTTGGTGCGAAGCCCTTTCGTGTGCCAAATATGCTCCACAATCTCTGTTCCGTGTCTTTCTCGCTACATTGTACAAATGTGAGCGTAGCGGGATAGACTGGGGACGTCTCAATCTGACAGATTGTTTATAACTCAGGACAGTTTTTTGGTGAGTTATAATGGAAATCTGTCATTTCCTTACTAGCATAGATTTCTATTCTGGCACAGCCCCTTCATAACTCTCTTCTTTCCCACGATACACCAGTCTTAATAAATAGTCCCCCTTATGACATATAGTTGCATACATCTGTCCATACGTTCATCAGGAGTGCTTCAAATTGTATTGCTTAGCACAGACAGAGAATATGGCAAGAATTTAAACTAATTCCTAAATTATGCCCTCAGGTTTTTTAGTAAACCAGGTATTAATCTATAGGGACCTGCCTTCCAATAGGTGGGGCTAGGAGCAAATTCCTTATTTCTCACCAGTGAGGTCTTATTTGTATTCCTTACCCAGAATTCTTAGCAGAGCATTCATGGTCTAATAAGTCCCTGTATCTCTGTCCCTCCCTAATGAGATACATTACCCCTTCTGGCTCACATAGACAGTACCCTGCCCTGCACTGATGAGAGGCAAAAACCCCAAAACAGCTGTCTGAGGATGGGAACCTCTTCCTTCTGGCTTGGCTATTATTCCCAGTTTATGCCCTTAGGATTCTTTGAAAACCAAGTTATCTATAGGAAGCTACCTTCCAATAGGTGGCGCTAGCAGCAAATTCCTCTTTTTTACCAGTGAGGTCTTACTTGTATATTCTTTTAGACAATGAAAATAAATCCGTTTAGGCAACTTTGTCCAATAACAGTAAAGTTGCATCACTAATAATTCAATGTATTACTAATAGGAGGCTGTGAGGCTCTTTGAGGACATTAATGAGAAGCTGAATGAAGCAGAAACCCAATGCAAACAACCACTAAAAAATGAGTGGGAAGGATGTCAAGCTTGCCTTGAGTGGTCTTGCATTAAATTCTACACAAACAGCTGTTCCCAGCAGGATCTGCAGACATTTGTTGTTAAGGTAATATATTGTGGAATCTGCTTCATTAGCAGTTTTTTTTTGTTTTTGTTTTTAAAGCGCCTACATGAATACAATTAATGAATTAATGAATCCAATTTCCATCCTGTAAATCTTAGCTGACTTTCCCTCTTTGGAAGACGATTTGAACTGCTAGCTAAAGAGATGTCCCGCCATTAAGCATCATATTGATTGTATAAAGCATAAAAAAATAACATATTTGCAATATACATGCTGTTAAAAATGACCCAGTGAAGAGATGGGGCATTTACTTAAAGCTGTATGACAGCCAGATCGATTGGCACTTATTTGCATCATCCTTATTATACAGGCCAATGCAAACTGAATGGTGGAGGAGCGATCTCTGCTGCAATTGATCCCCCCTGTTTGGCTGCATTGACTATCGTCAGCACTGTCCTGATTGCACAGGGCAATAGAATACACTTAGTGGGCAACTTTTAACACCCAGACATACATTAGGAAACCCACACAGCTATGAGTAAAGGCTCTATCAAATTTTTATCCTCTCTAGCAGACAACTTCATTGCCCAGCTAGTAGAAGAAAACACGAGAGGAACATCCATTTTGGACCTAGTTTTAACTAACAAGGAGGTCAAGGAACTAAGGGTAGCAGGGACATTGGGATTCAGCGATCATGTTATACTCGAGTTTGGGGTTGTAAGAAGAAGACCACCTGAGAAGACACAGACTTCAAGGCTCGATTTTAGCAGGGCAGATTTTAAGGGCCTAAAGGCAAGGGTTAGTAGAATTCCATGGCGAAAAATTCTTAAGCACAAAAATGCACATGAAGGGTGGGAAATCTTCCGTAGGGAATTCATTAATGCACAGGAACTAACAATACCTAGAAGGAAGAAAAATGGGAAGCACCTAAAAACTCCAGGATGGATGACCAAAAAATTACATAACCTGCTAAACGAGAAAAAGGAAACATACAATAAGTGGAAGATGGGAACTATATCTAAGGAAGAGTACACAGCAGTTTGCAGACTCTGCAAGACAAGCATCAAAGGAGCTAAGGCTGAACACGAATTGAAGCTTGCAAAAGAGGTAAAGAGTAAGGTAAAGGGATTTTGGGGGTATGTTAAAAGCAAAAGAAAAGTGAAGGAAACCATTGGAGTCCTGAAGAATGATAAGGGTGAAACAGTTAACATGGTGGAACAGCAGGTGTAGCTACTAAATTCATATTTCATGTCCGTCTTCTCCCAAGAAACTAATGGAAACATCAACATTAATGGTGATAGTGATGAGGGGAAGGAGGACTCCAAGTTGACTATAAGTGAAGGTTTGGTAAGAGAGCACTTAGCCAAGATAAAGGAAACCAAGTCCCCAGGACCGGATGATTTACAACCTAGAGTCCTGAAAGAGTTAGCAGAGGAAATAACAGAACCCCTTGCTATAATCTTCAATAAGTCATGGGAAACAGGAGTGGTCCCTCTAGATTGGAAAAGGGCAAATGTGGTCCCCATCTACAAAAAGGGGAAAAGGGACGATCCAGGAAATTACAGGCCGGTAAATCTGACCTCGATAGCAGGAAAAATCTTTGAGCAAATTGTCAAGGAACATTTACTTCGGTACCTGGATGGGAAGGCTTTAATTAATCAGAGCCAGCACGGCTTTATGACCAATAAATCTTGTCAGACTAATCTGATTTCCTTCTACAACAAAATTACTGAATGGTTGGACCAGGGGAATGCAGTGGACATAGTATATCTTGACTTCAGTAAGGCATTCGATAAAGTATCACATAACATTCTTATTGAAAAAATGATTAAGTATGGCTTTGATAAAAAATCAGTTAGGTGGATTCACAATTGGCTTAAAGATCGGGCACAAAGAGTAATACTAAATGGCTACACATCGAACTGGAAGAAAGTAAAAAGCGGGGGTGCCGCAGGGCTCTGTCCTGGGCCCAGTACTTTTTAATATCTTTATAAATGATCTGGACGATGGGATTATTGGGGAACTCATAAAATTTGCAGATGATACGAAGATAGGAGGAATAGCCAACACTAGAGAGGAGAGAGAGTGTATTCAAAAGGACTTAGACACACTGGAACAATGGGCTCAGGCGAACAGAATGGTATTTAACAGGGACAAATGTAAAGTCCTACATTTGGGTAACAGAAATGTAAAAAGCATATATAGTATGGGAGGAATAGAACTAAGTGAGAGTACAGGGGAAAAGGACTTGGGCATAATAGTAGATCACAAATTCAATATGAGTCAACAGTGCGGTGCTGTTGCAAAAAAGGCTAATAAAATTCTGGGATGTATTAAGACAAGCATTGAATCTAGATCAAGAGAGGTAATTATTCCGCTGTACTCTGCCCTGGTCAGACCCCACCTGGAATACTGTGTACAGTTCTGGGCGCCTCAATTCAAGAAAGACATCGATCTATTGGAGCAAGTCCAGAGAAGAGCAACCAAAATGGTGGAAGGTCTGCAAACCATGTCCTACGAGGAACGGCTAAAAGAACTGGGATTGTTTAGTTTGCAGAAGAGAAGGCTAAGGGGAGACTTAATAGCGGTCTTCAAATATCTGAAAGGTAGTCACAGTGCAGAGGGATCTACCCTATTCTCATTAGCGGAAGGAAGTACAAGAAGCAATGGGATGAAACTAAAGGGAAGGAGATACAGATTAGACATTAGGAAAAACTTTCTGACAGTGAGGGTAGTGAGGGAGTGGAATAGGTTGCCACGGGAGGTGGTGAGTTCTTCATCAATGGAAATCTTCAAGTGGAAACTGGATAAACATATAGCTGGGATGATTTAGGATGGGATAGTTGGGATGATTTAGAAAAATCTGCTCTTGCAGGGGTTGGACTCGATGGCCCTTGAGGTCCCTTCCAACTCAAAAAAAAAAAAAAAAAAAAAAAAAAAAAGTGTGGCTAAACCCCAGGCCCCAAGTTTTTCTTTGAGAAAATGGTCTTTCTTTTAAAAGGAGTCTGTCATCAGTAAATTGGTTATAAACCTACTGCATCATGTGACCTCGGTTGTGGGAGTGATTTACTTACGTGTGATTTTATTGCAGGAGGGTGGAGAAGGGAGGTGTACACAGAGAGTGAGAGCAGGCAGATGAATCATGGGAAATTTAGTTTGTAGCAGCAAGTAAAATAAAGCCAAGCAAAGGGGGGAACAAGGTAACAGTGATTATTTAGCACTGCTGTGGGTGTATTTGCAGATAATTTTTGGAAGATGCATAACCTCTTTAAGTGTCACAAGCCTTTTGGAGAATTATATCTAAAAGGTCATATCAGTTCTATTTGCAGTGGCATCTATTTGTTACTTTTCCATAAAACTGTATGAAGCACATGGGCAACACTGAGCAATTTCTCTTATAACCGTGTGACTCCTTCAGAGTTGGCACAAGTCTCTTGGTCTTCAATATGAACACTTTCATAGCAGAGTCACTTTACAGGGTATTTAGACATTTGAAAATATTCTCAAATTTATTCCCTCACTGGTCATAAATCTACAAAGACATTATAAATCCACACCAATACCATGCTTTAAATTATACTATTTAAAACAAAGTGTAACTCACATTTTTTTCTTTTGCTATTGTGTCAGGGGGTGTTTAGTGAATATTTTTGTAATATACTTAATTAACCTATCTATCTTCCTTTGAGTGGAAGTGAAGCTGTAAAATTCCCACTTGCAATGCTTTAAGCATTGCCAGGGAGAGTCAGTCCTGTACACCTATATACCTAATGCAGTATGTAGAGCTGTAGCAAAGGGGGATGGTCACTTCAAATGGCTGTATCTCCTGTTTCATACAACCTAGAAAAATAGTACTAGTATCACATAAAAGCTGAGATTCTGCTGCATATAAAGCTCAAATTCCCAACTGTATTTTTAACTTGTGATATCGCAGGTAATTTTGGTAGGTGAGAATCTCAGCTTTCAAGTCATACCAGAACCATTTTTCTAGGTTGTATAAAAACGGGGATAGAGCCATTTGGCAAATGCTATAGCTCTACATACTGGCAATACAATGTGTATGGATTTCCCTGCTCAGTAGAGTATATGGTTGTAGAGGGTTGCTACGGAAAATTTTAGTTTTCTATTTTAATGACGTTAGATAGGTTAATTAAGTATATTACAAAAAGGTTCACCAAACACCCCCTAACACAATAGCAAAAATAAATAAATAAAATGGAAGTTACACTTTAATGTTTCACAAACTAAGAAAAAACATGTTGCATTGTAAATTTCTAACTATATGTTTTGTTTTTGTTTAAAACAGGCTCAACAATTATTTAAAGAGTCACCACCAATGAGTCTCATTTCTGGAAACATTGAAGATAAATATAAAAGTGAACACTACATGGCTGTTCAGCTCAGCCAGAAAGAGAGTTTGTTCACCCAGCTGATGTCAGACGTTAGCGCCCTATTTAATCAAAGTATTGTATTTTTTAAAACCTTCCAAAACGGTTTTAATGAATCGTTTCCAAATTTATTTATCTCTAATTTCAATCAGTTAGACATCAGCACTTCAACTAAGGTGCCTGCCAGTGATCCTGTAATTATCTCAGATTATTTCGAACACTGGGATTTTTCAGGCTTGCTTCAAAATTTGTATGAAATAGGACAATCTGTTTTTGAAATTATGACTGATGCTTTTGTCATGATGTACAGAAAGTTCAGTGGCGAGCTCAAAGATCCTTACTCACCACTTCAAGGTATGTTTTTTTTATTTTAATAAATAACATTACCTTATGTATTAGTATTTATAGACGAGCGTCACTACTCTGTCCTCCTCCTCCTTGACCTCTCCTCAGCCTTTGACACAGTCGACCACTCCCTCTTGTTAAAAACACTCTCATCTCAGACCTGGCCCTTTCCTGAATCTCCTCATACCTCACCAACCGCACATTCAGCGTCTCCCACTCGCACACCACCTCCCTGCCACGTCCTCTCTCTGTAGGTGTCCCAAGGTTCTGTCCTAGGACCCCTCCTGTTCTCCATCTACAGTCATGGCCAAAAGTTTTGAGAATGACACAAATATTCTATTTTCACATGATCTGCTGCCCTCCGGTTTTTATGTGTGTTTGTCAGATGTTTTTATCACATACAGAAATAGAATTGCATTCATATTATGAGTAACAGAAGCTTATATTGATAGTTAGAATGAGTTAATGCAGCAAGTCAATATTTGCAGTGTTGACCCTTCTTCTTCAGGACCTCTGCAATTCTCCCTGGCATGCTCTCAATCAACTTCTGGACCAAATCCTGACTGATAGCAGTCCATTCTTGCAGAATCAATGCTTTAATTTTGTCTGAATTTGTTGGTTTTTCTTTGTCCACCCGTCTCTTGATGATTGACCACAAGTTCTCAATGGGATTAAGATCTGGGGAGTTTCCAGGCCATGGACCCAAAATCTCTATGTTTTGGTCCCTGAGCCATTTAGTTATCACCTTTGCTTTATGGCAAGGTGCTCCATCATGCTGGAAAAGGCATTGTTGAGCGGCAAACTGCTCTTGGACGGTTGGGAGAAGTTGCTCTTGGAGGACATTCTGGTACCATTCTTTATTCATGGCTGTGTTTTTAGGCAAGACTGTGAGAGAGCCGATTCCCTTGGCTGAGAAGCAACCCCACACATGAATGGTTTCAGGATGCTTTACAGTTGGCATGAGACAAGACTGGTGGTAGCGCTCACCTCTTCTTCTCCGAATAAGCTGTTTTCCAGATGTTCCAAACAATCGAAAAGGGGATTCATCAGAGAAAATGTCTTTACCCCAGTCCTCAGCAGTCCACTCCCTGTACCTTTTGCAGAATATCAGTCTGTCCCTGATGTTTTTTCTGGAGAGAAGTGGCTTCTTTGCTGCCCTCCTTGAGACCAGGTCTTGCTCCAAGAGTCTCCGCCTCACAGTGCGTGCAGATGCACTCACACCTGCCTGCTGCCATTCCTCAACAAGCTCTGCACTGCTGGTAGCCCGATCCCGCAGCTGAAACACTTTTAAGAGACGGTCCTGCCGCTTGCTGGTCTTTCTTGGGCGCCCTGGAGCCTTTTTGGCACCAATGGAACCTCTCTCCTTGAAGTTCTTGATGATGCGATAGATTGTTGACTGAGGTGCAATCTTTCTAGCTGCAATACTCTTCCCAGTTAGGCCATTTTTGTGCAGTGCAATGATGACTGCACGGGTTTCTTTAGAGATAACCATGGTTAACAGAAGAGAAACAATGATGGCAAGCACCAGCCTCCTTTTAAAGTGTCCAGTGGTGTCATTCTTACTTAATCATGACAGATTGATCTCTAGCCCTGTCCTCATCAACACCCACACCTGTGTTAATGGAGCAATCACTGAAACGATGTTAGGTGGTCCTTTTAAGGCAGGGCTGCAATGATGTTGAAATGTGTTTTGGGGGATAAAGTTCATTTTCTAGGCAAATATTGACTTTGCAAGTAATTGCTGTTAAGCTGATCACTCTTTATAACATTCTGGAGTATATGCAAATTGCCATTAGAAAAACTGAAGCAGTAGACTTTGTAAAAATTAATATTTGTATCATTCTCAAAACTTTTGGCCATGACTGTACACCCTTGGCCTTGGCCAACTCATAGAATCTCATGGTTTCCAATACCATTGCTATGCTGATGACACTCAAATATATCTCTCTGGTCCAGACATTACCTCCCTGTTGTCCAGAGTCCCAGAGTGTCTAGCAGCCGTAGCCTCCTTTCTCTCCTCCCGATTTCTCAAACTCAACATGGAGAAAACAGAGTTCATCATCTTCCCCCCCCCCCCACCTAGCATGGCCCCTCTACCTGACCCATCTATCATAGTTAATGATGCTACACTTACCCCAGTCCCATGGGTCCGCTGCCTTGGGATAACCTTAGACTCTGACCTATCCTTCAAGCCGCACATCCAAACCCTCAACACCTCCTGCCACCTCCAACTCAAGAACATCCATCGAATCCGCTCCTTCCTCACCCCTGAAACTACAAAAATGCTAGTCCACACCCTCATAATCTCCCGCCTAGACTACTGTAACACCCTTCTCCATGGCCTCCCAGCTAACACTCTCACCCCCTTCCAGTCCACCTTAAACTGTGCTGCTCGCTTAATACACCTCTCCCCCCGTTCTTCATCAGCCGCTCCCCTCTGCCAATCCCTTCACTGGCTACCCGTTGCCCAGCGAATAGAGTTCAAATGACTAATGCTGACATACAAAGCCATCCACAACCTGTCCCCTCCATATATCCCCGACCTAATCTCCCGCTACCTGCCCGCACATAACCTCCGATCCTCCAAAAACCTCTTACTCCGCTCTGCTCTTATCTGCCCTTCACACAACCATCTCCAAAACTTCTCCTGTGCATCCCCCATTCTCTGGAACTCATTACCAAGACACATAAGACTGTGCCCCCACAGTCACAAACTTCAAGAAGGCCCTGAAGACTCACCTATTCAGGAAGGCCTACAACCTCCAATAACACTACTGTCACCACACCACCACCTGAACAGACTCTACCCTCACCTTCTGTCTCTATCCATCTTCCCTCATAGATTGTAAGCCCTTGCGGGTCTTACACTATGCCTATGATCACTGTTAGTATTGTATTTATTTTGTATATTTTGTGTACTGTATGTAAACTCTCAAATGTAAAGCACCATGGAATTAATGGTGCTATATAAATAAATAAAAATAATAATAATAATAGTTTATACAAAAAAGAAAGAAAATCACCTGTAAATGCAAAGTTACCGATTTGCTCTCATCTACTACATTGTTCTACTTAGCTGTTTTTTATTTTTATTCCTTTAGGTCTTATTCACACGTCCAACTCATATCATTTTTCGCGGACGCAAAAAATTACCATTTAGTTTAATGCGTTAATAGAGATGTCTATGTTTTTGTAGGTCCACAAAAAAAATGAAAAATCAACAGAAGCATGTCCTTTTTTTTACACTGATGCTGAATGGTCACGGTTGCATCACATCAATTAAAGTCTAAGATTAACATCCATGTATCATACGTTTTTCACGGACCCAGAAACATACAAGTATAGTAAATTAAACAAAAAAAAAAAAAATTGATATGCTTTTCACATACTTGACAGCACACCACCCGCAAATGAATAGGGGGCTGTCCATGAATAGCATGGACCACTCAAGTCTGTGGATGCGAATGTGTAAGGGTGCGTTCACATATATCCAGTGCAGATGTCAGTTTCCCTCTGGTGAGGTGCACACAAGCCAGAGGGAAACTAATGCCAGGACGGATACCATAGTTTTCTATTGGATTGGTTCCGGCACAAGAGGCATCAGTTCTGATGCCGTATGGCGCCGGATCTATGCCTCAGCCGGATGGAAAAACGCTACCTGCAGCATTTTTCTATCAGGCTTCCTTCAAATTTCATTAGCGCCGGGTGCTGCCTGAAGATGGATGCGGCACCACCAGGCGGTTCTGCACAGTCTATGTACAGTAGTGAAGCCGGCAATTGCTGTACCTGAGCGAATTGCTCAGGATCGGTTAGGGCTATAAAGATGCACTTGGATTCATTTTAAAGATGAGAATCTCATCTTTAAAATGACACCAAGATCATCATGATAGACCGGACGATTCTCTGATGAAAACAATGTTCGGCATTGAAATCCCAATGCAGATCTCAATTCCCAATATTGTTTTAACAGTGAATCACTCTGAATCTGTAAGGGCTATCATGATGGTCTTTCTTTTAAAAGTAATCTGTCATCAGTAAATTGGTTATAGACCTACTGCATCATGTGACCTCGGTTGTGGGACTGATTTATTACCTGTGATTTCATTGCAGGAGAGAGGAGAAGGGAGGGGTACACTGAGAGTGAGATCAGGCAGATGAATCATGGGAAATGTAGTTTGTAGCAGCAAGTAAAATAAAGCCAAGCAAAGGGGGAACAAGGTAACAGTGAGTATTTAGCACTGCTGTGGGTGTATTTGCAGATAATTTTTGGAAGCTGCATAACCTCTTTAAGTGTCACAAGTCTTTTGGCAAATTCTATCTAAAAGGTCATATCAGTTCTATCAGCAGTGGCATCTATTTGTTACTTTTGACAAAACTGTATGAAGCACATGGGCAACACTGAGCAATTTCTCCTATAAGCGTGTGACTCCTTCAGAGTTGGCACAGGGCTCTTGGTCTTCAATATGAACACTTTCATAGCAGAGTCATTTTACAGTGTATTTAGACATTTGAAAATATTCTCAAATTTATTCCCTCACTGGTCATAAATCTACAAAGACATTTTGTGTCAGGGGGTGTTTAGTGAATATTTTTGTAATATACTTAATTAACCTATGTATCTTCCTTTTAGTAGGCATAGGAAGGTACCTACTAATGACTAAGAGACAAAAAAACTGATGCTGATGCAACTGATATATGTGAAACTACCCTAAATGAGACCTTACTGTCCAAAAGTAAAAGTAGGCAATCACTACATTTTCATTTACACTGGTTATCACTGAACTTCTTAAAACTTTGAGTGGCAAGAAAAATACTTAATGGACACCATCACATTAACAAATCAAACCCCAATAGAAATACTATAATCCAAGTAAACAAAAAGTGCCACACAGAGACACACTGGTATACACATTTCCTTTAGAGAGTTGCAGTGCATAGGTTAAAAAAAGACTCATAATTGACTCATAATTTATGACAAATACACTGTGTTCCAAATTATTATGCAAAAAGTGTTTAGGAGTGATAAGGTAAGAATTTTTTGTTTGTCAGTTAAACTCATTGATGGTGATGTGTGTCAGGGCTCTTTATATCACTGAAAGCAATTGCAGACACCTGTGCTAATTAGTTTGGCAGGTGTGTCCAATTAAAGGCAAGACTACTTAAGAAGGCTGTCCCACATTATTAAGCAGCCTACATTTTCAGCCAAAATGGGAAAGAAAAAGGATGTGTCGGCTGCTGAGAAGCAACAAATTGTGGAGTGTTTAGGTCAAGGCATGACTACAATCAACATTGCCAAGACACTTCATCGTGATCATCGCACAATCAAGAAGTATGTAGCTGATTCACAGCACACACGTGTGCGTGCTGATAAGGGAAAATTGAGGACTCTTCCCAACAGGCAATTATGTCAGGTTATAAGAGCAGCTTCAAAAATGCCTTGTCATAGCAGCAGACAAGTTTTTGAAGCTGCTGGTGCCTCCAACGTCCCCCGAACAACAAGATGCAGGGTCCTTCAGAGGTTTGCAGCTGTGCGTAAGCCATCCTGTCGACCTCCTCTATCCACTGCATACAAGCAGAAACGGCTCCAGTGGGCCAAACAATACATGAAGACTGACTTCAAAACTGTTTTATTCACCGATGAGTGCCGTGCAACGCTCGATGGTCCAGATGGATGGAGTGGAGTATGGCTTGTTGATAGACACCCCATGCAAACACGGCTACGGCGCCAACAAGGAGGAGGTGGAGTAATGTTTTGGGCTGGAATCATGGGGAGAGAGATTGTCGGCCCCTTTAGGATCCCTGAAGGGGTAAAGATGAACTCCATAATGTATGTGGAGTTTCTCAAACAGCACTTCCTGCCATGGTTCAAGAAGAAGAACCATGCATTCTGCAGAAAGATCATTTTCATGCATGATAATGCACCGTCTCATGCTGCAAATAACACATCTGCATCTCTGGCTGCTATGGGCATAAAAGGGGACAAACTTATGGTGTGGCCCCCATGCTCCCCTGACCTCAACCCCATTGAGAACCTCTGGAGCATCATCAAAAGGAGTGTCTATGATGGCGGGAGGCAGTTCACATCTAAGCAACAGCTCTGGGATGGTATTCTGTCCTCATGCAAAACAACTGAAGCAGAAACCATCCAAAAACTGACAAATTCAATGGACGAGAGAGTTCAGAAGCTTCTTTCGAACAAGGGGTCCTATGTGCAAATGTAACATCACCTCGAATAAAGTTTTGGCTTGAAAACTGTTTGATTTCAGTTTGTAATAACCTGCTAATGCTTATAATTTCACAATGACCATTTTTTTGTTCTTAATAAAAATGAAAAGGTTGCAAATTCTTCTGTGCATAATAATTTAGAACATGCATTTTGAGT
This sequence comes from Leptodactylus fallax, assembly GCA_947044405.1. Taxonomy (NCBI): domain Eukaryota; kingdom Metazoa; phylum Chordata; class Amphibia; order Anura; family Leptodactylidae; genus Leptodactylus; species Leptodactylus fallax. Next base: position 387,574 of record CAMRHE010000384.1, read on the forward strand.
GCATTTTGAGTGTTTATTTTTTTTTAAATATACTGTTATCATAGGCAGTTTGTTCAAAAACTTTTCAATCATACTCGAATAGTTGATGACTGGAAAATTACAATGACTGCAATTCATATAGGTAATTTTGGAAAATATGAGAAAATATTATTTGCATATTAATTTGGAACACAGTGTACATTTAAATATTTTTAAATAAAAACAAAACCATTTCAAAAATTCAGTTGCCTATAATAGTGCATAGTATGTTCCCATCATAAAGAAACAAGTTGGATAGACACAGACACTACACCCTCCTTGAATTTTATGGTTCAATGTTTTAAGACTTTAAGAAAAAAAAAATCTGGTCCTTAGAAGGTCTTAAAATTAAGTAACTACAACCTCAGATTAATAACAGCACATGACAAATTACACATTGTCATTAGTTACTTAACAAAAACTAAGCCAAAATGCCAAATTCTGTGTAAACACTTAAAGAGGTTATCCAGGAAATTATTTTTTTCCTGGAGGTTGGGGAAGGTGGAAAATAAAATAAAAAATAAAAAAAACATCCTCAACTGTCTCTGGCGCTCCTGTGTCCCAGGCCACTGTCCGGTCCTGCGCTTCATGGGGCTTGTTCCGGCAGAAGTCCTAGCCACATGTGACCACTGAGGCCAATCAGCGGCCTAAGGAAAGGACTGGGCATGTCAGAGGTGACGTATGTGAGTGATGTCCCAGTCCCTTTACTTAGACTGCTGAGGCTGCTCCTGTGCGGTGAGGACTTCTGCTGGAACACAGCCCGTGGCACTGCTGGACTGAACAGCGGCGGAGGACACCAGAGCACTGGGGGCATGTTTTTTTGTTGTTTTTTTTTCACTTTCCCTGGCTTCCAGGTAAAAAAAACTGTATTTCCTAGACAACCCCTTTAAGTTAATTTTTAATGCCTTCATATGGAATAAGGGTATGGAATTTGCCACTGATTTTAAGGGCAACTAATCAACAAAAAGGTGTCAAAGGAGGATGTCAAGAATTGTTCTGCCAAATAGGCTGTGCACAGTCAAGTATACTGCAGCAGGATACAACACTGGTGCTACAACTAATATGTCTGAGCACACAACTTATTGTTCCTTAGCACAAATGGGCTATAACAGAAGACAAACAATTATAGGCAGGGGCGTAACTTTAGGGGGTGCAGAAGGTGCAGTCGCACCGGGGCCCAGGAGCCTTAGGGGGCCCATAAGCACTGGCATCAGTATTGAAGCTTCCATCTGGCCCATAAGCCAAGGAGACCCACAGATTACCCTAACTACAATAAGGTTGATTAAACTCCTTAGCACTCGTAACCATTACTATTAAGAAATCGCTGTAGGGATGAGGTAGTGGGCCCCGGACAAAAGATTGCACCGGGGCCCACAAGACTTTAGTTACGCCACTGGTTACAGGGCATTGCTGTCTAAGGAAAACAGAAGGGTAAGACTTCAGTAGCAAAAGAATATAAAAATTGGAATAACAAATAGTGAAAAAAACATCACTTGGTTATATGAATCTAGATTCCTCTTGCGTCATGATGACAGGAGGCTCATTCTTTGGCACAAGCATAAATGAATCCATAAGCACTTTCTGTCAGTAGTCAAAGTATTTTCCTTGCACAAGCTGGGTCCTCTGATACATGTGGATGATGCCAGTGTATACTATGACTAGTTGTTACAGTTCTGAAGACCAAAGGATGTCCAACTTTCTATAGACAATCAACTCTAATAATGTGGCCATTCAGGATAGATAGAACACGAATAGTCTTTCTTTTTTGTTTATCTATCATATAGAAAAAGGTGCAAGTCCAAAGATCCAATCCAAGGTCCTATCCACAGTAAAAGTCCAAACAAATGGCAGGTTGAAAGGCTTATTTCCTTCTTTTTGTCAACCTATGGAGTGCTGCCTTTTTTTTTTTTTAGATAGATAGATATAAGAATATATCATCCAAAGATCGGCAAAAATACTACCAGCGCCAGAAACGACTGCAGGCACTTATCTTTGGGCAAACATTTATCTAACCACTGTGGCTCCTCCCACAGAACGTGGACTTTGTCTTTATGGGATTTCATTCAAAATGCTATTAAAAATTAATTTTTGGAAAGCAATTTTGTGAGTTTTAAATAGTGACTTTACTAGTTCTCTAAATGCTTTTAACATGTGTTACAGAGTCTTCAGTCCACCTCAGATCTATGCCAAGCAAAATACTGTGCAATGAACTTCAAAATGCTTCAGATTGCCTGCTGTTTCAGAAGAGATGTCAGCTATGCTATAAATCTGTGATGAAAGGTATAGTAATTTATTAATGTTTATAAATGTTTCCAATGAAAATCATCAGACAGTGCCAAACATGTCTACAAAGAAGGAATTAGAGGAGGGGAGAAGGATGTAGACATACCTGGGGTGATGGACATGAAAGTTGCACGAATGAGAAATCCGTGTTTTATTCCAATGACACTGTGATTGCAAGTGCCTAAGAGTTGGCCCCTTTATGTCCAGTGCCCAAGAGTTGGCCCCTTTATATCCAGTGCCCAGGAGTTGGCCCCTTTATGTCCAGTGCCCAGGAGTTGGCCCCTTTATGTCCAGTGCCCAGGAGTTGGCCCCTTTATGTCCAGTGCCCAGGAGTTGTCCCATTTATGTACAGTGCCCAAGAGTTCGCCCCTTTATGTCCAGTGCCCAAGAGTTGACCCCTTTATGTCCAGTGCCCAGGAGTTGGCCCCTTTATGTCCAGTGCCCAGGAGTTGTCCCTTTATATCCAGTGCCCAGGAGTTGTCCCATTTATGTACAGTGCCCAGGAGTTGGCCCCTTTATGTCCAGTGCCCAGGAGTTGGCCCCCTTATGTCCAGTGCCCAGGAGTTGGCCCCTTTATGTCCAGTGCCCAGGAGTTGTCCCCTTTATGTCCAGTGGCCAGGAGTTGGCCCCTTTATGTCCAGTGCCCAGGAGTTGTCCCCTTTATGTCCAGTGCCCAGGAGTTGTCCCATTTATGTACAGTGCCCAGGAGTTGGCCCCTTTTGTCCAGTGCCCAGGAGTTGGCCCCTTTATGTCCAGTGCCCAGGAGTTGGCCCCTTTATGTCCAGTGCCTAGGAGTTGGCCCCTTTATGTCCAGTGCCCAGGAGTTGTCCCCTTTATGTCCAGTGCCCAGGAGTTGTCCCATTTATGTACAGTGCCCAGGAGTTGGCCCCTTTATGTCCAGTGCCCAGGAGTTGGCCCATTTATGTCCAGTGCCCAGGAGTTGGCCCCTTTATGTCAAATGCACAGGAGTTGTCCCCTTTATGTCCAGTGCCCAGGAGTTGGTTCTCAACCCTGAATAATTGCTCTGGTTGTTTCCTGATTGAGCACTAGAGATATCACAGAGATTCTTCAGCGCAAAGAGCCAAGAACTCTGAGTAACAAAGTTTTTTGGACACTTGCGAACACGAATCTGTAAAGCATTAAACGATGGACTTCTTGGTCATGCAGACTGCATGCCACATTTATTTACACTGCACTCCCCATCATTTATATATCACTGTTAGCTGATTTGAGGGAACACACTCCCTTTAAGGCTAAGGCCCCATGTAGTGAGCCACAGCCAAAAAAAGACTGCGGAAAAGACCGCGGCAGAAATGCATCGCAATTTATCCACAGTGTTTTTCACAGAAAATTTCTTTCTGCTCATATTATACATATAGGGAAAATTCCAGTGTTTCCGTAGGTATAATTGACATGCTGAAATTGCAGCTTTTCCGCTGCAGATTTTTTTCTGCAATGTGTGGACGGGATTATCCAGTTCAGAGTTTTTTGCTGCGGTGTTTCCACAACGTGGAGCCCCGGCCCAAAAGATTCTTAGTAATTGTCTACAAGGATTGTTTTATCACTGAACAGAATTTATTGGCAGGGTATTCTTTTCATAAGTCATTTATATGGCTCATATAAAATAAGTCATTTCTGTTAGACCCCTAGTAATGGTACTATTTCATACATCATTTAGCTTGATTTCAGAAATACTTTTCCATAGAAAACCTATAAGTGTCTCCCAAAAATGGCATAGACTCTTTTTCTACCTTAAAGTCCCACCCATTTCACTTTTCACTATAAAGCTCAAATTCTTGACTGTGTTTTAACCCCCCCCCCCCCAGCTAAGTGCATTACACTTCACTCAGGTTACGTCCAGGGACACTGGCACTTTAAACAGCTCTAACTCCAAAGCCGCGGGGGCTAGAGCTGCGATCTTGGTCTTGTTTTAAAGGCCAAGATCATGTCTGTAGCCCACTTAGATTTTGAGATACCACTGGTTAAAGTGGAGTTGCATGTACTTGCAACCAGTGTATAGTTGAACATGTGCAGCTGAAAGTGTGCAAGGAAAGGAGAAAATTATTTTATTATTCTCCTGTCCCTGTCACTTCAGATGAACCCAGGGGACAGAATATCATGGACTTTTGCTCATGATACCACCTCCTTCCATTATCAATCAGAAAGCATACTTGCCATTTAACCCCTTATATGCTGTGGTCAATTCTGTCAAGTTGTTTTACAGAAAAAAAAAAACAGACTTTTTGCCCCCTGTTAATGAAAACAAAATTATCATCACATCTGTAAGCAGGGGCACACCGCTAATCAGGCAAAGTGAGGCGGCCGCCTCAGGCGGCACTGTCCGTCACTGGGGGGCGGCATTTTTACTATTCAATGTAAACCAGCTCAGGACAGGCCACTAAAAAAAACAAAAAAACAAAGCTGACCGGGACCTGTCCTGGGCTGGCTTACGAGATGTCGCATCTCAGCGCAGGCGGCGATACAATGACGTCATCGCGCCGCCTACGATGAGACACAGACATCACGGAAAAGGAGAGGAGGTGGCGGTGGCTCCATCAAGGCATCGCAGGTAGGCGAGGATAACTTTTTTTTATATATATAAATAGGCCGTAACCTGCTGGAGTATCCCCGGCAGGTAACGGCCTATTTATTTACCTACCCCATGTCTGCTCGTGGCCGCCTCTGCTTCCCTTTCTGCTATGGGACGCAGAAAGGGAAGTAGATGCTGCTGTGAGCAGCCGCAGGCATCGGTAAGTGAGGCCGCGGGCCTCAAATACTACTATTATTATACTTCGGGGTATTTTCAGACTCCGGAGTATAATAATCGGAGGCCCAGGGGAGGTGAGGGAACATAAAAACCAATGCTACTTATCTCTCCTGCAATTGGTGTTACTCCGAGCAGGCTTGGGGCCTCTGGTGACGTCATCAGGTCACATCGCCGGCCTGATCACATGACGTGTGTGCGCAATTAAACAGGGCCAAAAGCTGCAAGGAGTGCACCGGTGTCCAGGATAGGTAAGTAACACAGATTTTTATGTTTGTCACCTCCCCTGGGTCTCCAATCATTATACTCTGGGGTCTGAAAAGACCCCAGAGTATAATAATAGTTCATGGGTGGGCCACTATGGGGCATAAAACCGTGTGCAGGGGCCACTGTGGAGCATAATACCCTGTGCAGGGGCCACTGTGGAGCATAATACCCTGTGCAGGGGCCACTATGGAGCATAATACTCTGTGCAGGTGCCACTATGGAGCATAATACCAGTGCAGGGGCTACTATGGAGCATAATACCAGTGAAGGGGCCACTATGGAGCATAATACCGGTGCAGGGGCCACTATGGAGCATAATACTGTGTGCAGGGTCCACTGTGGAGCATAATACCGTGTGCAGGGGCCGCTGCAAGTCATAATACAGTGTGCAGGGGCCGCTGCGGGCCATAATACTGTGTGATACTGTGTGCAGGGGCTGCTGTGGAACATTATAGTGTGGGTAAATGGGGCGCTATAAACAGGGGCTATGGCGCCTGTTTATATTATATGCTGTCTGTTTATAGTGGCCGTGTGATGTAATTCCAGCCTTGTCACATACTGTAGACATGTACAGGACAAGGCTGTAGTTACATTACATGGCCGCTAAGAGATGAATGACACTATGTAAACAGAGAAGAGGTCATGGCACTTACACAGGTACCATTCAAACAGCTGATCAGTGGGGATCCTGGGTTTTTGAGCCCCACTGATTAGTTTATTAATGACGTGGAAAACCTTTTAATTAGTTAACACCTGGGGCATTATTAATAAGGGGCACTATTTATACAGGGTACACACGGACATTATTAATATAAAGATGCACTTGGGAGTATTTTTCAGTATGGGGGGGTTATATCATAATTTTATAATTGGGGTAGCAGCAGGATGGGTGTGCAGGTGAGGACAATGTGGGTTGGATGCCTGGAAAAGTGAGGAGCCAAAGATGTCTGTGTTGCAAACTGTACAGAGACAAGTCACAGCTGGAAGAAATGGTCATGGCAGTCCAAAGGGAAGAGAAGGGAAATGTGACCGATTAGTCAGAGACGTCATCTGTAATTCACAAAATGTTACTGCCCTGTATTCATCTAAATGATAGAGGATAAATACCTGATTGATGGGGGTCTGTCTGCTGAGACCCCCACTGAGCCTGAGAATTGGGTTTCCCCCCCCCATGGGTGGGAATTCAGCCTGACCGCAGCCATATATATATATATATATATATATATATAGGTGTGTCACTTGGTAGATGGATAACCCGCGTGGCTCTCATTCACTTCAATGGGAGTGCCAAAGATAGCCGAAGTCCAGTACTCGGCTATCTGCGGCGCTCCTATTATAGAGAATGGGAGCCACGTGAGCTCGTCCATCCACCAAGCAAAAGATGTGTGAAGTTATTGTCATTGTTAATGCCGTGTTGTTGATCTGATACTGAAGTAATACAGGAAGAAGAATTCTTAAAAACTATTTTATAATTTTGTGTATTGTTTATATTGTGCGACGATAACAGTGTGTTAAACTAGTAGCATGGAAACTCAATTTTTTTTGTGGGAGGGGGGGGCGTCTTTCTATAGTCCGCCTCAGGCAGCAAAGAGGCTAGGTTCACCACTGTCTGTAAGAACCTCTAAAATAAAATTAGTATGTTATTTATTGTACATGATAAAAACCATAAACCTTAAAATTCAGATGCCAGAATTAATTTTTTCTGATCATCTCACCTCTGAAAACCAAAAAGTAATAGAAACTGATAAAAAAGTTTTATGTCTCGTAAAACTGCATTGAAATATACAGTAATATAAAAAGTTATGAAAGCAGGAATGTAGAGTGAGATAAAATGTTACTGATTGAAGGCTAAATATTAAGGCTTATAATTATTTGAGCCATAAATTCAAAAATTAACTGTTACGGGGTTAAATAGTGATATCTCCAGTTTCTTTGGCTAATAGTGAAATCTTGGTAAGAGAATCACAGTTTTCACCAGATCCATTGTTCTAGGTGGTATAAAACCGATTAAAGGGCACATACACTTTAACTTTAAAGAGGCTGTCCAGGCAATTTTTTTAAAAATTTTAAATATGCTGGGGGAGGTGAAATTTTTTTTTAAAAAAAATCATACTTACCTGTCCCCGGTGTCCTCCCAGTGCAGTCCAGTCCTTTTGCTCTTGGGTCTTCTCACGGGTCTCTTCCTGAGTTCCACTGACGTGACCGCTGAGGCCAATCAGTGGCCTCAACAGACCTCAGGAAGAGACCCATGATGTCATAGGTAGTGACATTGCATGTCCTTCGCTGAGGCCGCTCATTGGCGTTAGCAGTAACGTGTGGCTGAGACTTCCGCCACATGTCAACACTGGACTGAGAAGACTGGACCGTGCTGGGAGGCACCAGAGCATCGGGGAAAGGTGAGTATGATATTTTTTTTTTTTATTTTTTTCACCTCCCCCGGCCTATTTAAATAATAAACTTCATGTAAATTTTTGCCTGAACAACGCCTTTAAGGCATGCCTATTATATGATTATATGCAAAAACTGCACTGGATAATTTAGCAATAGTTGTATCTCATAGCACATGTATCTTCTTACCTTACATATACGTTTCTGGACATAAGACTGTCCTGATGTGATAGAGCTGCATCTGAAGTCTGAAGAAGCCTTCAAGTTGGTAAATGTATCCAGACAGCAGTATGAAGATGTGGTACAGCTTCTGCAGCAGCACACAGATGAAACATTTACCTTAGTGAGTCAAATGAAAAACGAGTTTGGATGGGTCACTGAACATACCAACATAACTTCTGGCACGGACACCATCTTCAATATAGAAAGGGTAAAGCATACAAAATATATTTTGTGATTACCTATAAGAAAATAGCAAAACTTAAAATGACTTACCTGATCCAAAGATCTGCCATCACTTTGGAAAACAAATTGGTATTATACTCTATATACTTTGCTATAACCACAACCTGATCTTATATAGGCCTTCTTTAGCCAATTCCCAGGACAGCAATTTTTATATTTTTGCTTTTTTACTCTCCATCTTCCACAGGCCACAACATCTTTATTTTGACTTGTACAGAGCCAGAGGGCTTAATTTTTGCAGGTCAAATTGTGCTTCATGATGATACCATTTATCATTCCATATAATGTACTAGGAAGCTGGAAAAAAAACTGAATTAGGGTGGAATTAGAAAAAACTACAATTGCACCATTTTCTTATAGGTTTCATTTTTACAACGTTGACTGTGTGGTAAAAATGACACATTATCTATATTCAGCAGGTTGGTACAATCATGGTGATACCAAATTTATATAGTTTTTCAGATCTTAATACCTTGGTATTTGGTAATTCATTCAAATTTCTGTAAAGCTAAGGCCTCACGTAGCAGCTGACTGCAGCCAAAAACCGCTGCGGAAAAGACGATGGCGGAATCGCATTGCGTTTATTTCTGCAGTGGTTTTCACAGAAAGAGTTTTACAGTCGCAGCAAAGTGGATGGGATTCTAGCGAATCCAATCCTCACTTTGGGTGAAATACGCACAGCGGATACGCTGCGATTTCCAAAACCATTATGGTTTTGGAAATCGCAACATATCAATTATACCTATGGAAATGTCAGCGGTTTCCCTATAGGTATAATTGAAGCAGAAAGTCCGCAGAGGAAACTTCTGCAAACTTTCTGTGCAAAGTGCTGCGAGAAGAACTGCTATACATTGCCTCCGCAGTTTCTCCCGTAGAGCTTTTTTGCTGCAGGATGTTATTTGGGGCCTTAGCCTTAAAATTTTCGTGTATGTTTTCTCGTGAATTCTAGGCTTCAAGAGAAATATTTCTCCATTAACGGGGATGCCAGACATCACATCCCATCACCAATAATTAATATAAAATAAAAAGAATATATGCTCTCTCATTTTATCTCCACTGAGACCAGTGATAAACTGTTGTTTGTTGGCCTGTGTCCTGTTGGACTTTTGCTGTATTATTGTGAATTAGATGTTCTTTTCTTTTCTCCTTTCTAGGTGTCATTCAGCCCAAACACAGACACAGTTGTGGAAGCAAGAATTCTCTCATCGAACAATTTTGTTATAAGGGTCCCACCCAATATTGAAGCTGACAGTCTTCAATTTATACAATACATTGTGGGTAAATCACTAGAACATTATAAAAACAATTTTTAAAGGCAACAACAGATCTCAATGACTGTATTAGTGTTACTGTACTAAATATACAGTACAGACCAAAAGTTTGGACACACCTTCTCATTCCAAGAGTTTTCTGTATTTTCATGACTATAAAAATTGTAGATTCACACTGAAGGCATCAAAACTATGAATTAACACATGTGAAATTATATACTTAACAAAAAAGTGTGAAACAACTGAAAATATGTCTTATATTCTAGGTTCTTCAAAGTAGCCACCTTTTGCTTTGATTACTGCTTTGCACACTCTTGGCATTCTCTTGATGAGCTTCAAGAGGTAGTCACCTGAAATGGTTTTCACTTCACCGGTGTGCCCTGTCAGGATTAATAAGTGGGATTTCTTGCCTTATAAATGGGGTTGGGACCATCAGTTGTGTTGTTCAGAAGTCAGGTGGATACACAGCTGATAGTCCTACTGAATGGAGTGTTAGAATTTGTATTATGGCAAGAAAAAAGCAGCTAAGTAAAGAAAAACGAGTGGCCATCATTACTTTAAGAAATGAAGGTCAGTCAGTCACCTCTGCTGCGGAGGATAAGTTCATCCGAGTCACCAGCCTCAGAAATCGCAGGTTAACAGCAGCTCAGATTAGAGACCAGGTCAATGCCACACAGAGTTCTAGCAGCAGTCACATCTCTACAACTGTTAAGAGGAGACTGTGTGCAGCAGGTCTTCATGGTAAAATTGCTGCTAGGAAACCACTGCTAAGGACAGGCAACAAGCAGAAGAGACTTGTTTGGGCTAAAGAACACAAGGAATGGACATTAGACCTGTGGAAATCTGTGCTTTGGTCTGATGAGTCCAAATTTGAGATCTTTGGTTCCAACCACCGTGTCTTTGTGCGACGCAGAAAAGGTGAACGAATGGACTCTACATGCCTGGTTCCCACCGTGAAGCATGGAGGAGGAGGTGTGATGGTGTGGGGGTGCTTTGCTGGTGACACTGTTGGGGATTTATTCAAAATTGAAGGAATACTGAACCAGCATGGTTACCACAGCATCTTGCAGCGGCATGCTATTCCATCCGGTTTGCGTTTAGTTGGACCATCATTTATTTTTCAACCGGACAATGACCCCAAACACACCTCCAGACTGTGTAAGGGCTATTTGACCAAGAAGGAGAGTGATGGGGTGCTACGCCAGATGACCTGGCCTCCACAGTCACCAGACCTGAACCCAATCGAGATGGTTTGGGGTGAGCTGGACTGCAGAGTGAAGGCAAAAGGGCCAACAAGTGCTAAGCATCTCTGGGAACTCCTTCAAGACTGTTGGAAGACCATTTCAGGTGACTACCTCTTGAAGCTCCTCAAGAGAATGCCAAGAGTGTGCAAAGCAGTAATCAAAGCAAAAGGTGGCTACTTTGAAGAACCTAGAATATAAGACATATTTTCAGTTCTTTCACACTTTTTTGTTAAGTATATAATTCCACATGTGTTAATTCATAGTTTTGATGCCTTCAGTGTGAATCTACAATTTTTATAGTCATGAAAATACAGAAAACTCTTGGAATGAGAAGGTGTATCCAAACTTTTGGTCTGTACTGTATATGTGCAGAAATTATTATAGACATGTCAGAAAAACCTACCCATATCAAAGGTGTGGAATCAGTAACAATTGCATTATACAAACAGTTGTTCAGTTTAACTCAATATGAACACAGACTAAAATAACCTTAATGTACTAGTGCAGAAAAAATATACGACACCGAGCAAAAAAACCCCGTGTTATACTGTTTAAACATGTAAATACCAAAAGTTATATTCAAAAATGGCCGCTCACCTTAAGAAGTTGTGAAAGAGTAGGTCACAACTCCTAAATTATCAGATATATTGGATAGAAACAGCAGCTGGATCCACGCCAACATTAGCGAGATGCAAATGAGATAAAAGGACCGTTCCCAAAAGGGATAAGGATCAGCGCTTGCTCCAATTCAGTCAAACGAATTCCTTTATTAGATACCAAAACAGACGCGTTTCGGAGCATCTGCCCCTTCTTCAAGTGCATACAGGTGCATTACCTGTATGCACTTGAAGAAGGGGCAGATGCTCCGAAACGCGTCTGTGTTGGTATCTAATAAAGGAATTCGTTTGACTGAATTGAAGCAAGCGCTGATCCTTATCCCTTTTGGGAACGGTCCTTTTATCTCATTAAAATAACCTTAAGGCCGGGGCCCCTTGTTTCGTAATTGTACAGTCCCTGTCAAGTGGATAGCAAATCCCATTCACACATTGCGGAAAAATACGCACAACAAACATGTTGCGATTTCCAAAATCGTTGCGGTTTTGGAAATCGCAGCATGTCAAATATACCTACAGAAACGACAGCAGTTTCCCTATAAGTATAATGGAAGCAGGAAAACTCTGCAAGCTTTTTTGCTGTGGCCCGCTACGTGGGGCCTTAGCCTAAAGATACAGCCCTACTTTTCAAATTTGACTTTACTGTATGTGGTAATAACTTTAACTTACCGTATTTTTCGGACTATAAGACACACTGGACCATAAAACGCACCTAGGTTTTAGAAGAGGAAAATAGGGGAAAAAAATTTTGAAGCAAAAAATGGTAAAATATTTAATATATGGGAGATGTAGTTTTGCAATAGCTGCAAGGTCACATTGACAGGTGTCCCTGCAGCTGTACATAGGGCATCTTTTTTTGCGGAGCCAGATGTTCTTTTTAGTTATACCATTTTGGGGAATGTCTATTGCTTAGATCACTTTTTATTCAAATCAAAGGTGAAACAGTGAAAAAAACAGCAATTCGGCACTTTTGGCTTTTTTTTTCCCACTACAACGTTCACCGTACAGGAAAAATATTTTTATAAGTTTGTAGACTGGGAGTTTTCAGACACAGGGATACCTAATGTGTATGTGTTTCACAGTAATTTTCTATTTTTATATGTATTCTAGGGAAAGGGGATGATTTAGAACAATATATATATTGTGGCAATTTAGGGGGATTTAGCCTCACAGGCGGCAGCCTCCTGGACTCGACAGCGATGTAGGCGGTACTGGGTGCCAGAGAAGCAGCATTCAAACGGTGCTAATCCAAAGTAAAATGGCTTTTATTTCAGCTTACGAATGGAACAAAAAATAACAAACAGCCTGGCTCAGTTAGTCCTTTCAGGACCTCAGTCCTCTTGGGACAGACCGCCCGTCCATCTCCGACTAGTTCCCCATCTCCCTGCTTCCTGCAGGTCTCCACAACACTCTCTCCTGCTGCAGGAGATATAATATATATATATTATTTTTTTTTTTTTTTACTATTTTATTAGCCCCCCCCCTTAGGGGGCTTGAACCTGCAATCATTTGATTGCAAGTCCCATAGACTGTAATACAAGTGTATTGCAGTCTATGGGAGATCCTGTAAATTATTATTGCTGCTGGTCATAGACCGGCTGCAATAGTAATGTTACTATAACAAGCCTGGAAGCCTTCATAAGGCTCTCGACTGTCACAGGAACAGGACGGCTCCTGCGATCGTGCCGCGCTGGAGTTGGCCTGCAACTTCAAAGGTACGGGGACGGTGGGGACCGGCGGCAGCAGGAGTGGGGGCGAAGCTGCAACCCCACTCTTCCGACCCCCCCCCCCCCGTATTTTACGATAAGACGCACCCCCCATTTTCCTCCCAAATTTTTTGGGGAAAAAGTGCGTCTTATAGTCCGAAAAATACGGTATCCAACTGATTTTGAGATTCTTTTTGTGACACAATGGTCCAGATTTATTATGCCTTGTAAGTCAGTTTTCTGTAACTTTTTTTTTTTTTTAAACTCTGTGCTGTCTTTGCCACTTTAGGCCAAGGCCCCAAGTAGCAGTCCACAGCAAAAAAGCGATGCGGGTAAAACCGTGGCGGAAACGCATCCCAGATTTTCCCGCAGCTTTTTTTCACGCAAAGTCTGCAGAGGTTTCCTCTGTGGACTTTCTGCTTCCATTATACCTGTAGGGAAACCGCCAGCGTTTCCATAGATGTAACTCACATGGTGCAATTTCCTCTAGCAAGGCATAATCAAAATCCCAAAAATCACCACTATACAGGGTAAAAAAATAGATGGATCTTACCCACACTGTAGATCACGGGGGATTCAACCAGAAGGGATAGCTCAAAAGGGCAGAGAAACACGGTCCCTAAAGAAACCCTTACATACTCACCCTGATCCCCTGTATTGACTCCCCGCCCTAATAAGGGCAGTACCAAGCTGTACGTTGCGAAAACACAACTTTTTTTGTTGCAGCTTTTGTTGCGGTTTTTTGAGCCAAAGCCAACAATGGCTACAAAAGGAATGGGAAATATATAGGAAGCTCTTATACTTTTACCTTTTGCTCAATCCACTCCTGGCTGTCTCAAAAAAGCGCAACAAAGTCTGCAACAAAAAAAGCTGCGTTTCCGCAACGTGGGGCCTCAGCCTTTTTGTGTTTTGGTTTTATGGCTTTCACTCTGCATTATAAATGACAAGGCCATTTTATCCACCAGGTCATTACAATTACGGCGCTACCATATTTATATTGGTTTTATTAGGGACATCAGTATTACTGAATAAAATGCCATTTTGCGAAAATACATGGGGGCACTTCTGACATCCATAACTTTTTTTTTTTTAATTGACGGAGCAATGCTTTTTTTGGCGAGGGGAGCTGAGGAAAAAAAATAAACACTTATACTCACCTTTCCTCACCACTTCTAGGCATCTTTCTCATGTCCACTATTTACTGGCATCCTCTTCAGGCCTCCCACTACATTCAAAATAAAAAAAATTGAAAACAAGAAATGAACCGCATTTTAAAAACTACACTGCTCAAGGAATTTCACAAGGGGTAGAGTGATCATTCTGGAGTGCTTTCCTAAAATGAATGTGCAAAGTAAAAATATGCCATTTCAGTGCCCAATATGTTGTGATTTTTCCCGCAGCGCTTTTCACAGAAAGACTTTCTGCTTCCATTATACCTATAGGGAAACCGCCGGCATTTCTGTAGGTATAACCGACATGCTACGATTTCCAAAAACGCAATGTGTGGATTCAAAAAAGATGTATATGTGGGCATAAACTGCTGTTTGAGCACTGAGCAGAGTTCAGAAGGGAAGAAGCGTGGTGCTTCTTGCACATTTTGGAGTGCATATTTAGGGGGACTGGTTTTTGTACACCATGCCACTTTTGCAGAGCTTCAAAGGTGCCAGTAAAGTGGAATACCCCAAATACTGGCCCCTTTTTGAAAATTACACCCCTCAGGGAATTTATGAAGGGGTGTAGTGAACATTTTTACTCCTAAAGTTTTGCATTCATTTATTTCCCAGTTGAATGTGCAGCAAAAAGTTAAAACTGTAATTTTTCCAGAGATATACCATTTTGGTGCCCAGCTTATGTCAGTAGAGATGCAAACTTCAAAAACTGTTAGGGCGGAGCCCCACATTGCGAAAAGTACCTGCAAAGTGGATCGGATTCTAGCTCATCCCATCCACACATTGCATAAAAAAATCTGCAGCGGAAAAGCTGACTTGACGCATGTTGTAGCATGTGAATTATATCTGCGAAAATGCTGGCATTTTCCGTATAGGTATAATAGGGGCTTAAAGTCCACAGAAGAAAACTCAGCAAAATTGCAATGAAAAACGCTATGGAAAAAAAACGTGATGCATTTCCAATGCGTTTTTTTCCGCAAGGTTTTTTTTTGCTGCGCTTTGCTACATGGGGCCTTAGCCTTAAATGGGTTCTTCCAAGTAAAACAGCTTTTGGAGAGTTCTGTTGACACAAGTTAGACAAAATAACTGTATTGCGTACTGAAATTATATATTTCTAAATGTTTGTCTCCCTCTTCAGGTCTTTTCATGTAATGACAACCTTCTTAAAGTTGTCAATAATTAAAATGTACCTAAACTTTCAAATGACTTTCAATTTTCTGTCAGCCTTTGTGACAAAAATAAATGTTGTAATCTACTTTATGTAACACCTGCAGTCTGAGTTTGTTGGCATACTCCTGACCGAGCTCACTGGCTACCTCTCTGTTCTGTTTCTGTCTCTTTATTAGTGTTTGCACGTGCTAAACTTCATCCAGCCTATCTCTGTGTGTCTGTATGTATATTAGGCGGGTTACACACGACCACCTGCTAGCAGCCAGCCATGAATGAATGGCACAGCTGGCGCACAGGTGACACATGGTGTTCATCCATCTGCCACCCGTCCTTCCGTGGCCCCATTCATTCAATAAATAGGAGCCGCAGAAGTGAAAGAGGACCAAGGGCTGGGCCCACAGGTTCAGAAGGTACACGATGCTACACAGACACACACCATTTTAATTCCCAGAACAATGTTTACTGAGTAAAGCAATGAAGAGAGATCTGGGAAAATATGCATCAAGGTATAAACAGAGAGAAAAAATACAAAATGCTATGGAACAGATTATTGCAGCAAACTAATACTATACCCCTTAGTTCCCACAATTACTTAAACAGGTAATGGATTCAAGTCCTTTAAGAAAGCGGTTTTCCTGGATCGGTCCCTCGTCGGGGTGCACCCTAAGTATTGCGCAATACTATTTGTAATCCAATGGTTAAATTGTAAACCACAGGCAAATGCTGTCTTCCCCTTCAAGTACAGTTATAGGCCTTGCTCCAACTCCCTGTAGTGCAACACTTAAAAGATAGGCCAGTCTCTCCAATGATAAGGTGTCAGCGTAAGAGTCCCTTATATAACTACCACCACGTGGTCTATGTAGATGCGGCCAAGCCGTACTCACAAGTCCTTTACTTTGTGTAGTCACTTTATCTTCTGTGCTTCAGGGGTGTCTTGACTCCGTCCTCAGCCAGCACCACGGTCACTGTGTCCTAGAACTCAGTCCTCCACCAGCACCAAGACTTCACCTGCAGTGAGCTCAGCTCAGGCCTCCATCCAGCACAAAGCTCTCTCCACCCCAGCACATCTCAGGTTTTCAGTTTCAGAACCTTCTCCACACACCCCTCCCTTCCTGTTTCCTGCTGGGTGATGGTGCAGTTCCCTATCTCCAGTGGGAGGCATCAAAACTGCAATCCTAGCGCACTGCCATACTTGTAGAAGTCCAACACGTTACAGTAATTATCTATAATCAGACTTTGAACCCTAGAACAATATTACATTAATTACATTAATACTTATGGTCAGTTTCTTACTTTGCTGCCACCTACTGACCAAAGTTAGTTACTGCAGATGTATTGCTTCACAACCTTACAGAACCACGGCTGAAAAATCGGACCGGAATAGGACTTATTCCATATTTTGTGGCCCGGACTGTCTTCCTGCACATGGGTCCGTGTAATTCACGGTCATGTGCATGGGCCCACAGAAATGAATGGGAAACACCCGGATAGCACACTGACCTAGCACACTGTTATGTGCAAGGGGCTTAAGACTAAGTCTTTAGTCCATTTTTGGCTGAGTAATGTATTCTGATCCAAGTGTGCAGACTGTTGTTATATCCTAGTCTAATGTCTGTCCTGTTTTGGTATCTTGACCTGGTTGCATGCATGGTGCTCAGCTGTTTAACCTCTTCCTGACATCCACCGTAATCAGATATTTAAATATGGTGGCCGCTCATCTCCTTATACAGTAAAGACCCAGTGCTAATGCCCACAAATAGTTATGGGTTTGGAAGGCGGGGAGTCAAAAACATAAATTGAAAAATGCCTGCGGCGGGAAGGGGTTCAGGCTACCTTATGTTTATGCTTGTTTTGTTGTGTCCATTTTTATCCTGTTTGGTCCCTTGGCTTTCTGCAAAAGTTACATAGTTAATATGGTTAAAAAAGACATATGTCCATCAAGTTCAACCAAGGGATGGGAGAGGGCATGACAGTCTATACATTTCCATAACCATCAATGCTATTTTGCTCTAAAAAGGCATCTAATCCTTTTTTTTTTAAACTGTCAGCTGTGACTGCTGTGACCAGCTCCTGGGGTAGGCTATTCCACAGATTCACAGTCCCTACAGTGAAGAAGCCTTTTTCGATCTTGAGATTAAACCTTTTTTTTCTCCAGATGACGAGAGTGCCACTTGACTTACGAGGGGATTTTTCATGGAACAGCTTTTCTCCATATTCCTTATATGAGCCATTTATATATTTCTACAGGTCTATCATATCTCCCCTTAAACGCCTCTTCTCAAGGCTAAACAGATTTAATTCCTTGAGGCTAAGGACCCATGCTGCGGAAACGCAGCTTTTTTTGTTGCAGATTTTGCTGCTGTTTTTTGAGCCAAATCCAGGAGTGGATTAAGTAGAAGGTATAAGTATAAGAACTTTATATATATCTCCTATTCCTCTTGTAGCCATTCTTGGATTTGGCTCATAAAACAACAACAAAATCTGCAACATAAAAAGTTGCGTTTCCGCAACTCCTAAGTCTCTCCTTATAACTGAGGTCCTCCATGCCCCTTATCAGTTTTGTGGCCCTCCGTTGAACCTTTTCCAAAGGACATCCTTTCTATGAACTGGTACCCAGAACTGAACTGCACAATCCAGATGGGGCCACACCAATGACTTATAAAGTGGTAATATTACATTCCTATCCAGTGAGTCCATACCCCTTTTAATACAAGACAATATCCTGCTGGCCTTAGAAGCAGCTGATTGACATTGCATGCTGTAATTTAACCTATGATATACAAATACACCCAGGTCCTTCTCTACCAGTGACTCACCCAGGTTTACTTCCCCTATGACATATGGTGCATGTGGATTAGTTTTGCCCAGATGCATATCTTTACATTTATCCACATTGAACCTCATTTTTCATGTGGATGCCCAAACATTTAGTCTGTCCAAGTCTGCTTGTAACCAACGTACATCCTCTATAGACTGTACTATATTACATAGCTTGGTGTCATCTGCAAAAATAGAGACACTGCTATTAATCCCATCTTCTATATAATAATAATAATAATAATACATTTTATTTATATAGCGCCAACATATTCCGCAGCACTGTACAATTTGTAGGGTTCAAGTACTGACAAAAAAGATACATTACAAAGAAATATTCAATTCACACACTGGGACTGAGGGCCCTGCTCGCACGAGCTTACAATCTATGAGGTAGAGGGGGTGACACAAGAGGTAGCAGGGGCGGCATCAGAGGTAGTATTGCTTATATAGTGGTCCTGACAATTCTGTAATAGTGGTTACTGTCATTACACATATATAAAGCTGTATGAGCCGTCACCAGTCGTGTCTTTAACGTGCAGATGGTGCCTGGACATATAAAGTTAGTCTGATACGGCATCATATCCTGTGGGGTAATGCAGGAGCGTGAACAGAGGGTATGTTTTTGGGGATTCTAACTACAGAAGTGTTTACATTAGGAATTGTGATAGGCCTGTCTGAAAAGATATGTCTTTAGTTTGCGCTTGAAGCTGTGGAAATTCGGGGTTAATCTAATAGTCCGGTATATAGCATTCCAGAGAAGTGGTGCAACTCGGGAGAAGTCTTGTATACAAGCATGGGAGGTACATTAATAGAGGATATTAGTCTTAGGTCATTGAGTGAACGGAGAGCACGGGTTGAGCGATAGACAGAGATGAGGGAGGAAATGTAGGGAGGTGCAGCATTATGGAGAGCCTTATGAATGAGGGTGATACGTTTATATTGTATTCTGTATTGAATAGGCTGCCAATGTAGTGACCGGCACAGACTGGAGGCATCGTTATAGCGTCTAGACTGATAGATGAGCCTGGCCACCGAATTCAGAATAGATTGTAGAGGGGAGAGTTTAGTAAGGGGAAGACCGATTAGTAAGGAGTTACAGTAGTCAAGGCGAGAGTGAATCAGGGTAACAATAAGTGTCTTTAGTGTATTTGTGGTAAGGAAAGGGCGGATTCTGGAGATGTTTTTGAGGTGGAGATGACATGAGCGTGCGAGTGATTGTATATGGGGGGGTGAAGGAAAGGTCTGAGTCAAACAAAACCCCGAGGCAGCGGGCATACTGCCTAGGAGTTATGGTGAGGCCGGAGACTGCAATGGAGATATCAGGGACAGATCTATTAGATGGTGGAAACAGCAGTAGTTCAGTCTTTGAGAGATTCAGTTTCAGATAAAGTAAAGACATGATATTTGAGACAGCAGAGAGGCAGTCACTGGTGTTCTGTATTAGTGCAGGGGTGATGTCACAGGATGACGTATATAATTGGGTGTCATCAGCATAAAGATGGTACCGGAAGCCAAATCTAGTGATGGTTAGTCCAATGGGGGCTGTGTAGAGGGAGAAGAGCAGGGGACCTAGGACCTAGCCCTGAGGAACCCCAACGGCAAGGGGCAGAAACAGAGCCTGCAAATGATACACAGAAAGTTCGGTCAGAGAGATAAGAGGAGAACCAGGAGAGAGCAGTGTCTGTGAGGTCAACAGGACGGAGTATAGTGAGGAGGAGTTGATGGTCAACAGTGTCAAATGCTGCTGAGAGATCTAGAAGAATAAGAAGAGAGTAATCACCTTTGGATTTAGCCGTCAGGAGATCATTGGAGACTTTTGTGAGGGCCGTTCCAGTAGAGTGCAGAGTGCGGAAGCCAGATTGTAAGGGGTCAAGAAGAGAGTTAGCAGAAAGATAGCGGATTAAACGAGAATAGACTAAGCGTTCCAAGATTTTGGAGATAAAAGGAAGGTTAGAGACAGATCGATAGTTAGCAGCACAGGACGGGTCAAGGGAGGATTTCTTCAGTAGTGGGGTTATGACAGCATGTTTGAAAGAGGATGGGAAAATTCCAGAAGAAAGAGAGAGGTTAAAAATTTTAGTAAGGTAAGTCGTAACGGCAGGCGACAGAGACTGGAGAAGGTGTGAGGGGAAAGGGTCACTACTACAGGTTGTAGGGTGAGAAGAAGAAAGTAGCTGAGATACTTCCTCCTCTGTAACAGGTTCAAAAGTTGAGAATGAACAGTCTGAAGTGCGACTGGTGAGGGGGGTCATTGCCACCTGGGGATTGGGCAGTTATTTCCTGACAGATCTTATCAATTTTATCATGGAAATAAGTGGCCAGGTCATCTGCGCTAAGGTCTGTGAATGGCATCTGCACCTTGGGAGTGAGTAAGGAGTGAAAAGTTTCAAATAGCCTTTTAGGGTTACAGGAGAGAGAAGAGATGAGAGCGGTGAAATAGGCTTGTTTGGCTAGGTGAAGGGAAGAATTATAGGTTTTAAGCATAAATTTAAAGTGGAGGAATTCTGCAGGTGTACGTGATTTTCTCCAAAGACGTTCAGCACACCTAGAGCACCGTTGAAGAAAAGGTGTCTGTGGCGTGTGCCAGGGTTGCTGCCCCCTGCATCTAACCTTTTGAGTGGAGGGGGCAGCCGCCTCATCCAATGCACTCTTAAGGGTTTCATTATAGTGATTGGAGGCCAGATTGGGGCAGGACAGTGAAGAGATGGGGGACAGAGAGGCGTGTAGAGTATCTGAGAGGTGCTGGGTGTTAATAGCACGTAAATTCCTATATGTATGATGAGTAGGTGTGTCCTGTGAAGGAGAGAAAGCACTGATGGTGAGAGACAGAAGGTTATGATCAGAGAGGGGCAGAAAAGAGTTAGTAAATTTAGAAACTGTGAGGAGTCGATGGAAGACAAGATCAATGGTGTTGCCATCTACATGTGTGGCAGAAGAGGAAAGTTGTGAAAGACCAAAAGACGTGGTTATTGAGAGAAACTGTGAGGCATATCATTAATAAATAAGTTAAATAACAGCAGACCCAACAATGAATCCTGGGATACACCACTTATAAAACAGGACCCATCACTGAACCCTGGGGTACACCACTAATAACACAGGACCCAGCACTGAACCCTGGAGTACTCCACTAATAACTCAGGACCCAGCACTGAACCCTGGGGTACACCACTAATAACACAGGACCCACCTCTGAACCCTGGGGTACACCACTAATAACTCAGGACCCAGCACTAAACCCTGGGATACACCACTAATAACACAGTACCCACCTCTGAACCCTGGGGTACACCACTTAAAACACAGGACTCAGCACTGAACCCTGGGGTACACCACTAATAACACTACCCACCACTGAACCCTGGGGTACACCACTTATAACACAGGACCCAGCACTGAACCCTGGGGTACACCACTAATAACACAGGACCTACTACTGAACCCTGGGATGCACCACTTATAACACAGGACCCAGCACTGAACCCTGGAGTACTCCACTTATAACAGCAAACCCAGCACTGAACCCTGGGGTACACCACTTATAACAGCAGATCCAGCACTGAACCCTGGGGTACACCACTTATAACAGCAGATCCAGCACTGAACCGTGGGGTACACCACTTATAACAGAGGACCCAGCACTGAACCCTGGGGTACACCACTTATAACCAAGGACCCAGCACTGAACCCTGGAGTACACCACTTGTAACAGAGGACCCAGCACTGAACCCTGGGGCACATCACTAATAACAGAGGACCCAGCGCTGAACCCTGGGGTACACCACTAATAACAGAGGACCCAGCACTGAACCCTGGGATACACCACTTATAACAGAGGACACGCTGAGCTGCAGTCATTGACCACAACTCTCTATATATGATCCTTCAACCAGTTTTTAATCCAATAACAAACTATAGTTTCCAAGCAAATGGAGCTGATTTTACAATTAAACATCTATGAGGGACAGTGTCATACACCTTTGCAAAGTCCAGGAAACTATATCCTCAGCCTCTCCTCTGTCCAGACTTCTACTCACCTTTTCATAAAAGCAAATCAGATTAGTCTGACAACTTCTGTCTTTAGTAAAATGATGCTGTCTGTCACTTATAATGTTACATACAATCACATACTCCGGTTTATAGTCACTTAAGGAAGATCTACAGCGCTTTTTGAAAATGTGCACGACATTAGCCTTGTAACAGTCCCTTGGCAATGTACCAGCCACTAGAGAACCCCTAAAAAATTAAGAATAGGGGTACAGCAATGACAGGACTGAGTTCTTTAAGTACTCATGGATGTAAACCATCTAGACCTGGAGTCTTGCTCACATTTATTTTGTTGATGCTAGGTTCACACTAGTGTACGGCTGTTCGTCGTTTTTCGGGTCCGCATGGGGACCCAAAAGACGCAGAGCGTGTCCGCTTAAAAGCAGTTACCTGCGGATTATAATGGGGTCCGCCGGTTTTTAGGTGGAGTCTCCGGAGATGTGAACCTAGCCTTAGTTTTGCTTGTACCATTTCTATGTTGATCCAGTTTAGTATATTGGTTGATGTATTATCAGCACTGGTGACACCTACATCACCTACTTCCTGTTCTTCTGTATACACAGAGCTAAAGAACTCATTTAGTAGCTCTGCTTTTTCTTTATCCCTGAGACCTTCTTGTTCTGTCCTTGTTTTTTTTTTTTCGCATTTATATATTTAAAGTATTTTGGGGGGTTAGTTTTGCTTTCCATCGCTGATTTTATTTCCCTTTTACAAATTGTATTAAGTGCTTTGTATTTCTCAAAGGCTACAGTTGACCCTTCGGATTTATATTTTTTTTAATTGCCCGTTTTTTTATTGTTTATCGCCCTTTTAACCAGAGCTGTAGGCCATGGGGGGGTTAATTTAAGGCATTTATACTTGTTCCCTATGGGTATACATTTTGCTATATATTTGCTTAATGTACCGTAGATTTAAATGTCTCCCACTTAACCTCTGTATCAGTATCTGACAATAACTACTCCCAGTCTATATCTTGAAGTGCAGCCCTTACCCTGGGAAAATTGGCCTTTTTAAAATTAAGGGATTTTGCCTCCCAACCTTTAGTTTTTTTTTTACAATTTAGCTAGAATCTGATAAGATTATGGACATTATTACCAAGGTTTTCACCAATAGTGACATTTCCAACAAGTTCCAAATTATTAGAAATGATAACATCCAGCAAAACATTCCCTCTAGTTGGATCTTCTGCAAGCTGTGGTCAGCTGCTACCAAACCAGGCCCACCTCAGGAGGCAGCAGTCTGGTGGACTCCTGCAGTGAAGACCAGATTCCTGTATGGGGGTTAAAGGATGAAGACTAGAGAGTCTGCTGGGATAACCCCCTTGGAGGAGGCCTAAGCCAAACTGGATTGATAGCATGGTAGGTCCACGATCCGCTGCCTGCCCATGTTACACTCTATAAACAGATTTTAGCTCATATGTGTGAAATTCTGCACTGAAATCCACTTTCTGTCCCTTCTGTATTATTTCTCTTGCTTCTCACTGGGGTATGGGTGTACTGGCTCTAATCATGCAGGGAAGCTGAGACTGGAGGTAACTTCAAGCAGTTATATCTAAGACACACAGAACAGTGCAGTGGGTGTAATAAAAAAAAAAGAAGAGATTATCCTGTAGATGAGTTCTACCTGTATGATTTCTATATAGCTCACCAGATGAGAACACAATAGACTTATTTATTTCCAGCTGCAACTGTCCCTAATGACAATTGTGTTTTCAATGTCAGAGATATACAGTGGCTTGTAAAAGTATTCATACCCCTTGAACTTTTTCACATTTTGTCACCTTACAACCACAAGCTTAAATGTATTTTATTTAGATTTTAATTGATAGACCAACACAAAATAGCAGATACTTGTGAAGTGGAAGGAAAATGATACATGGTTTTCAAAATTTTAATCAAATAAAAATCTGAAAAGTGTGACGTGCAATTCAAGATTAACCTCTCAAAATCTGAAGCACTTAATGTCACCCTCTCCCCCCCCCCCCCAACAGGTCTCCACCTTGAGTCAATCTTTTCCCTTCCGTTGGGCTAACCGGGCCTTGAAATATCTGGGAGTCTCCATTACTCCTGACCAGACAGACCTCTTCCACGCCAACTTTCCGCCCATGCTATTGCGGTGACCAGATGGAAGGTAACGCTGCAGTTGGGATTGCGGGGTGCAAACAGCGCAGACTTGTCACGGTCTCTGGGCACGAGGGCGCAGCGCTGGTGCTGTCCCACGTTACCACCACTGGTACCGGTGATGAGGGGGCTGCACAAATGTTGGTGGTGATTGTTCCCCCAGGGCGCTTCCCCTATACTGTGCCGACTGGTGGTGTTTGGGGCACCCTGATGTTGTCGGTACAGAGTCAGACACAGAAACGGTTGTAAAGTTGACCTTTTACTTCCATGGGTGTGGAGGCACAAATGCTTAAACAGTTTCTTCAATACAAAACAACGGGGTACGCCTGGTGACACAGCAAAGTCCTGGGGTGCAGGGTAGACTTGATGAAAGGTGTTCCTAGCCCTTATACTTCAGTGTTACAGTCCTAAGGTGCGTCTGCGCTCCTATTTGGCTCATAGGAGGAAGCCCACCATGATACTAGTACATAATATTCCCCACTCACGTTATGTGGTCCTGATAGCTCAGAGTTTCGGGGTGCAATAGTCAGGGTGGCAGGATATTCCACAGGTCTGGCCTTGGCCCCTGGATCCTGTGATACTGGCTATGGAGCACGTGTTCCAGAATGTTCTCTCCACAGTCTCAGGCTGACAAGATAATGATGCTTGACTTCCTTCAGGGCGATGGCTAGGCAGACAGGGGACAGGATCTTCTGAATAGCTGGAGTATGTCAGCTCTCCAACCTTCCTGGGCCTGTCTAGGACTTGAGATTCCTGCACTAAACTCACTGCTTTCTTCACAGGACATCACACTTATCTCCTCACCTCCTCCTCCTAACACTCCACACTTCTAACTCCTCACACGCAGGACCTTCCTGCAGGGGTGTTACCATGGGGACCCAGTGATCAGCTGACTCCTCCCCTTTTCCCAGGCGATGTCCTCCCATTGGACATTTGGTTACTATTCAATCCTATGGGAGGTGTAATGCATGTGTGAGGCTCACTAGGTGGCGCTGTGTTGTGTGAGACTCAGGACCCCCTGCTATGTCACACAGGCTATGAAGCAACAGGAAATAATACAATGCACAGAGATCACCCTCAGCCCAGCCATAGCCAGCTCTGGGATGCCACATACTCCCCCTCTTTCACTGAGCCGACCTCGGCGACGGGCTGGGGTGAAGATGAGAAATGTAACATAACGTTAATAAATACGAATAAAGTGCAAATGTCACTAACAGTTTAGAAAAATATAATACTTAGAAACTTGAGGTAAGACCTCCCGGCATAGTCCTGGAATGTCCATGAGAAGTCTGAAGGGTAACGGAGAGATAATTAAACTCAGACTTATGGAACCTTTTGGCGATACCATCAGACAGTCCATATAGAAACAACAGTAGTGCAAATGGGTCCAGAGGCTCTCTGGTATAAATTTTGTGAGTGTCCATTATCATGAGAGTCTCTCTGACAAACAATAAACAGTCCTTTCTGTAAGGAAGAGTAGGCACTCTAGCACGAATGTCCATACCGCAATGGGGTAACAGAACTTCCTTGGCTCGGTGAGCCAGGCACTATGGCTTGGATTGTTGCATATAAATGTAAATACTATATTACATGGCAAGATATTATATATATACTGTATATACACACAGGAAAAACATTAATGTAATCAGAGCAGGAATAACATATATACAGAAGCAGAGACAGTTAACCTCTTTTACCCAAGGACAGCCATGGCATCACTATAGCGTGTTGGAGGTATGCCTTTTGTGGTACGCTCAGAACGCCTAAGTGGAACAAGATTTGAATCAGGAACAGAGTCACTGAAATCAATTAAATCATCTGTCGAAGGGTTCTCTTGCACTAGAGCAATTGGTGGATAACAGCTAAATGGTAGTAGTTTAGGCGCCCACATAAGCTCAGTTAACGTTGGGGGTCTCTCTTTCGCTTCAGAAGGTGACAAGATCTCTGTACTCGTTGTCTCAGCTGGGGGCACCTCTGTGGGTAGTCCTTCTTTAAGGCACAGCTTCAGACGGTTTCGGTGTACTACTTGTGGCTGTCTCCCAGGTTTAGAGATCTCATACACGTCGGATTCAGGATATGGTATGGAGATGACACTGTATGGTTCTTTCTCCCCGAATGGATCCAATTTCCCATTCCGATGGTTATTCCTTAACCATACACGGTCGCCAACTTTCAGGGGCGCTGCATGGGCGTGATGGTTGTAATCCTCCTGTTGTCTCCTACGAACCTCATCCATGCGCGTTTCAACTATCTCTTTAGCTTCCTCCATACGTCGGCGGTGTTCAACAACCCAGTCTGTTATGGGTAGTGGATTGATGGTGTCAGGGACCTTCACACCAAGGGTTAAGTCTGAAGGAAGTTGACCTTGTCTTCCAAACATTAGATAAAATGGTGCGTATCCCGTAGATGTTTGGGGTGTGTTGTAAATATAGGCCAAGTCCTTGATACGCTCAGGCCACTCAACACCAGGTGTAACTGCGGCTGTTCTTAGCATGCCGATGATCACTTGATTTGCCTTCTCGCACATACCATTCCCTTGAGGGTGATACGCTGTGGTTCGCAACTTCTTGCAGTCTTGGAACTGACACAGCTCACGGAACAATTGGGATTCAAACGCCGATCCACGGTCGGTGAGGATATGCTCAGGACAACCGTAATGGCGGACAAACTCTGCGTAGAAGGTCTCAGCCGTAGTTCTTGCTGTAAGATCTCTGACAGGCACGATGACAAGGAACTTGGAGTAATGATCCACCATTGTCAGAGCGTAGTTGTAGCCGGAACGTGTGGGACCCAACTTCACATGGTCCAGAGCAACAATTTCACACGGCTTTTGAGTCTTAATTGGATGTAGAGGGGCCATCTGATCTCTTCGACCTTCCTTGGTGATACTACAGGCGGGACACTCTCGGCACCAACTCTCAATGTCACTCCTCATCCCAACCCAATAGAAGCGACGACGGATGGTAGCTTCGGTCTTTTGTACCCCGAAGTGACCGGATCTGTCATGATACGCCTCAAGTATCATCTGTGCGTCTCTTCTTGGTACGAGGATCTGATGAAGCCTTTCACCTGTGACAGGATCAAGAGTGTTTCTATGTAGAAGGCCTCGTTGGACAAACAGGCGCTTCCTCTGTCGCCAAAGGCGTTTTAATTCCACGTCATGAAGACCTCTCTTTACACGGGTTGGTATTCTTCCTGTAAGCAGGAAATCTGACAATTCTCCTAAAACTCTGCTCTCTTCTTGGAACGTTTTCCACAGAGATGGCTCCTGGAGGGATTCGGCAGCTGTTTTCACCAGAGATTCTCTTTCTACAGGGACACCAATAGCAACCTGTTGGGCAAACTTGTTGTAGAATGGTGGCATCTCCACCTCTTCCCAGATGTCTTCTCGGGGTGGTTCTTCTCCCACAGGCAACCTTGAGAGTGCATCAGCGTTAGCGTTGGACTTGCCACTGCGATACTTGACAGAGAACTTGTAATTCGCGAGTCTTGAGGCCCACCGTTGTTCAAGGGCTCCCAGTCGAGCAGTGTCCAGATGCGCCAACGGATTGTTATCTGTGTACACGGTAAAGGGTGTGGCAGCCAGGTAGTCTTTAAACTTCTCTGTCACGGCCCAGACAAGCGCCAGAAGTTCGAGTTTGAAAGAACTATAGTTCTGGTCGTTCTTCTCCGCGCCTCTCAGACTCCTGCTGGCGTAGGCGGTGACTCGCTCTTTGTTGTCCTGAACCTGGGACAATACTGCACCCAAACCTTGGTGACTTGCATCTGTGTACAAGCGGAATGGCTGACTGTAGTCGGGATAGGCTAGAATTGGTGGTTGCGTCAGAAGTGCTTTAAGCGCTTGAAAGGCTTCCTCTTGATGCGCTGTCCAGTCTACCGGAAGCTTTCGGTTGTAGTTTTCTCTGGGACAACCGCTCAACAACTCGTTCAGAGGCTCGGCTACTTGGGCGAAGTGTGGTATGAAACGCCGGTAGTAACCTGCGAATCCAAGGAAGCTTCGGACTTCTTTGACGGTAGTTGGTCTTCGCCAGTTCTGGACTGCAGTGATCTTTTCAGTATCAGGTTGGACGCCTTATGCGCTCACGACATGCCCAAGGTAGTGAACTTGGGGTTTCAACAGGTAGCACTTGGAGGGCTTCACCTTTAGGCCGTGCTGTATAAGTACCTTGAATACCTCGGACAGGTGACGAAGGTGTTCTTGGTATGTCCGGGAGAATACAATAACATCGTCCAGGTACAGTAGCACACTCTGGAAATTCTCATGGCCGAGGCGCCTCTCCATAAGCCGTTGGAATGTGGCTGGGGCATTACATAGCCCAAATGGCATACTATTGAATTCAAAGAGTCCCATCGGGGTCGTAAACGCAGTCTTTTCACGATCTTCAGGTGCCATAGGGACTTGCCAGTATCCACTGGTTAAGTCCAGGGTCGAGAAACAGGTAGCTGATCCCAAAGCCGTTAGAGATTCCTCAATCCGCGGCAATGGGTATGCGTCTTTGTGCGTGACGTTGTTGAGTTTACGATAGTCCACACAAAATCGTAGGGTTCCGTCTTTCTTCTTGACAAGGACTAGCGGGGCTGCCCAGGGGCTGTTACTCTCCCGGATGACATCAGCATCTCTTGGATCAACTTTTTCACCGGTTGGTACATCGCGGGTGGTATTGGACGGTGACGCTCCTTGATTGGATGGTGGTCGCCAGTCAGAATGCGATGTTGTATAGTCGTGGTCTTACCAAAGTCCAATGGGTGTTTGCTGAATGCCTGTTGGTAACGCTTGGCCACATTGCGAACCCCATTGATGTGCTCTATAGGGGTATTGGCGTCTCCCACGTTCAATTCATCCCACCAGGACTTCGTGGCTCCATTCTGAATGTTCTCAGCAGCTTGGGTGGAACGCTGTGTGGCGGTAGAATCACCAGAGAGAATGTCTTCTGGTGCTAACCGGTGTAGCAGGGCCACAGAGTGGAACTTGTGGAGGTTCACGGGAGCATCGCCCAAGTTGACTAAGCGGACAGGAACACGTCCATTGGAAACTGTGACAAGGCTGCGGGCAGCCATGACAAGTGGTTGGCCATCTACCTGTATGGGTTGTAGCAAGGCCTCGTAGTCCTGATTTTCTATGCCCGGACGGGCACGGCACCACACCATAGTTTCTTTTCCAGGCTGTAGAGTTACTGGACGGGTATCTTGGATCCGGACTCGACCAATTTCACCTTGTTTGTTGGCGAACTTGTGCTGGGCATTGAGTACACGAATGGCCCGCTGAATGGTCTGCTGGTCACTGGGAGAAGCTGTAAGGAGAGAGGCATGCAAGGCATCCAACACTTCTGCAAAGCAATGGCGTAAAACATTCATGCCTGATATTACAACTGCAAACCTATCATCCTCTACATCAGTGACAATTACACCCTGTCTAGGCAGTTTCAAGTCCACAATCTGGATAGTGGGTTCCCAATAACCCTGCTGTGGTATGGGCTGTCCATTGCTGGCACACAGATTTATCCATGTGTCAGGCGTTCTATTCAACACACCTAAGTCCCAATGTTCAAGGAACGCCTGCTTGCGCAGGGTTGTTACCTGAGATCCAGTGTCCACCAACGCTGTCAGAGGGACGCCGTTCACCCGGATTGTGATGTGTGGGCAGGCTGAGACGAAGCGTGACAATGGCACTGAAGATTCACCAGGGCCCTTCTTCTTTCCTCCCGAGGGGCGGCCCGCTGCCTCGGGGGGTGGTCCATTTAACTGGAAACACTGAGGCCTGGTGTGTCCATATCTATGGCAATAGGTACAGTATGGCCTCTCACTCTGTGGAGGTTTCACTGAAGATGGACGTCTGGGTGGCGACTCAGGTGAGATGTTGAGACTTCGCAAAGGATCACTGGACGATGAAGACGGCTGGGTCAGACGATCTAGACGGACGGTGATCTGTTCCATGGCACGGGTCAGATGATCCACTCGGGCCAGAAGGTCATCTCTGGAGTCTGCTGGTGTAGTCTGCGCAGTTTGGGCAGCAGGTGAGGTACCCAGAGGTAGTGGCGGGACAACTGGAGCAATGCTTGTTGAGGGTCCAGGTGAGGGATCACAGATGACTGGGCTCGGCTGGGGCTGCTCCTGTCCCAAGACCTGGATGGCAAGGGCCTTGAAGTCAGCAAACGTGATGCTGGGATGTTGTGCAGCAAGCATTCGCAACTGACTCTGGAGCAATGTGGTACCCGCCCCTTCTATGAAGCGGTCAAGCAAGATTTTATCAGAGTCCACATTTTCACGTGGCTCCACTTGCACCACAGCTCTGAACGCCTCTTGGAGGGATAAAGCATAGTCCCGCAGGGTCTCACCAGGTAGTTGTCGTCTGGAAAAGAAGCGCATCTTTACCTCGGAGACAGATCGCACGTCAAAGTTCACCTGGAGTTTGTCCAGAATTTGCCCAGGGGTTCTTTTGTCAGAGGCAGGCCAGGATTTGACCTCCCTAGCTGCAGCACCCTCAAGCTGGCCCAGCAGGATCTGTATCTGCTGTTCTGTATTCAGAGGATAGAACTGGAAGAGAGACAGCATCTTCTCACGAAAGTCCATGAGGGTATGCGCCTCCCCTTTGTAGCGCGGCAGCCATGGTGCGCCAGGGTAAAATGGCATGGAGAATGGTAGGCTGCTCGCCATGGGCACTGCTGGATCACTAGAAACAGATGGCACAATGTCACTTTGCTCAGTCATGTTGTTTGTAGGTATGACTGAAATTAGGTCGCCGTCTCTTTAAGAAACTCAACTGCTTGCTGGCAGGGAATGGAGACTACAACTTGAAATGCTGTCCCTTTAAGAATGCTGTAGCTATTAACAGAGTCACTGTGATGCACGCTGACGGTGTGCTCCCCCTCTTTAATGGTGGCACTCCCCACGGACACTGTACACAGAAAACACTCGCTGGGGCCGTGGGAGGACTGAAGACAAGGACAGGGAGGCACAGTACTCACTGACAGCAACTGCAGCGTGGACCAGAGATCAGCGGTGCACAGCAGGGACGGTGATGCGGCACCGGAGAGTCAGAAATGGCGCCGGCACGTTCGCCTTTCACTTTCTTGTATGGGTGCGCTGGAGCATTGCGCTCAGCATTCTGGGCTCTCCTAAGATGGCGGCAGATGGGTCTCCTGGCCTCATGGGCAGTGCTAAAAATCTCCCGCACTTTTGCAAGGTACAGTTAACCCTTTGTGGGCGTTCTTACACAGCGATGTGGCGCAGCAAACAAGTCCTGGGCATTTTAACTCTTCCAGGGCTGTAACACACTGAGAGGACAGTCTTTAGGGCTTACTTCAGGGGTATAGGGCTCCCCCTCTTTGTGGCAAGCACTCTCAGGGAATAAACTTGATCTTAGCAAAGTCCACAATAAAGACCGATGCTCTGGAGACAATTTGGCGCACTTTTCGTGGCGACTTTCTCAAAATGGCACACACCCGTATCCTGTTCATGACGCCAGTTTTTCTTGCGGTGACCAGATGGAAGGTAACGCTGCAGTTGGGATTGCGGGGGTGCAAACAGCGCAGACTTGTCACGGTCTCTGGGCACGAGGGCGCAGCGCTGGTGCTGTCCCACGTTACCACCACTGGTACCGGTGACGAGGGGGCTGCACAAATGTTGGTGGTGATTGTTCCCCCGGGGCGCTTCCCCTATACTGTGCCAACTGGTGGTGTTTGGGGCGCCCTGATGTTGTCGGTGCAGAGTCAGACACAGAAACGGTTGTAAAGTTGAACTTTTACTTCCATGGGTGTGGAGGCACAAATGCTTAAACAGTTTCTTCAATACAAAACAACGGGGTACGCCTGGTGACACAGCAAAGTCCTGGGGTGCAGGGTAGACTTGATGAAAGGTGTTCCTAGCCCCTTATACTTCAGTGTTACAGCCCTGAGGTGCGTCTGGGCTCCTATTTGGCTCATAGGAGGATGCCCACCATGATACTAGTACATAATATTCCCCACTCACGTTATGTGGTCCTGATAGCTCAGAGTTTCGGGGTGCAATAGTCAGGGTGGCAGGATATTCCACAGGTCTGGCCTTGGCCCCTGGATCCTGTGATACTGGCTATGGAGCACGTGTTCCAGAATGTTCTCTCCACAGTCTCAGACTGACAAGATAATGATGCTTGACTTCCTTCAGGGCGATGGCTAGGCAGACAGGGGACAGGATCTTCTGAATAGATGGAGTATGTCAGCTCTCCAACCTTCCCGGGCCTGTCTAGGACTTGAGATTCCTGCACTAAACTCACTGCTTTCTTCACAGGACATCACACTTATCTCCTCACCTCCTCCTCCTAACACTCCACACTTCTAACTCCTCACACGCAGGACCTTCCTGCAGGGGTGTTACCATGGGGACCCAGTGATCAGCTGACTCCTCCCCTTTTCCCAGGCGATGTCCTCCCATTGAACATTTGGTTACTATTCAATCCTATGGGAGGTGTAATGCATGTGTGAGGCTCACTAGGTGGCGCTGTGTTGTGTGAGACTCAGGACCCCCTGCTATGTCACACAGGCTATGAAGCAACAGGAAATAATACAATGCACAGAGATCACCCTCAGCCCAGCCATAGCCAGCTCTGGGATGCCACACTATCTTCTATCCGGTCAGACTGTCACCGATGGAAACAGGGTACGTTCACTTGGTTTGGAAGGTGCACCATTTTTAAAATGAATATCCTGCTGCGACTCCTATTCCTTTTACAAACACTGCCTATCCACATTCCCCTCTCCTTCTTTCGGGCCTTGTCCTCCATTCAGTTGTATTTCATATGGTCGGGTAAGTCTGCGAGAGTCAGCAGAGCCCTTCTTTCCCGCCCTAAACGTAGTGGTGGCTTGTCCCTTCCAGATCTGAAATTATACTATTTTACTGCTCACTTGACTAGGATAGTAGACTGGTGTAGACATGGCTCGCTTAAACCATGGGTCTACATCGAACAAGCCTCCTCCCCGCTGCCGGCGATCCCGTGGCTTGAATCTCCTCTAGTGTCATCTCTCCGCTCTCACCCCACAATTGGCCCAACCCTTAGAATTTGTGCCCAGCACTTGGTTTCGCTCTCATTCACTCCCGCTTGACTCTATATGCTACCCCCTCTTGGGCAATCCTAAGTTTCCTTCTGGTGTCTCTGATAGAGTATTCCGCAACTGGCGTCGCCATGGTTTCTTTAGGGTGGGTCATCTCCCGGAACGATTTAGGATGGCAAGTGGGCCCAGGGGTTTCCCCCTCCAACGATCTTCCTCCCTTGGACGCATGGCGTGGATTACAGATCCGCCACTTCATACGATCTTTCCCCCCCCCCCCTATGGAATTCAGAACCGAGTATACGTCTCTAGAACAGCTGTGTGTGGGTACTGGACCCCTTCAGCACTCCTTAGCTACTATTTACAAACTCCTGATCGAACTCCCACCTGATGCTGTCCCTCATTTCATATTGAAGTGGGAATCTGATCTTAACCTGTCTCTCACTCCTGTCCAAAGAGAGCGCATATTCCGTCTCACACACGAATCATTGATCAGCACTCATTATCAGGAGGTCAGTTTTAAACTCATGTGGTATCGTGTCCCCTCGAGATTGCATGCTCTTATCCCATAGGTCCCATCAATATGCTGGAGGTGTGGGATGGAAGAGGGCACCATGATACACAATTTTTGGTCTTGTAGCGCTCTATCCCCCTTCTGGGACGGGGTTAAGAGGATTATTTCTCAAGTAACTGAGACTTCCCTCCATCTGGGCCCTGCTCTGTTCCTCCTCCATCATTGTGAGTCCCCGATGCATATCTAGAAGCGCTCACTGCTTCGATTTCTAGTCCTCGCGGCTCGAGCGTGTATCCCGCAGCTTTGGAAGCAAAGTGACCCATTGAAGGTCAATGAGATTATGCATATGGAGAACCTTAACTCTTTGCTGCATGACACTGTTCAAACTTTTAGCAAGACCTGGTTCTACTGGATGGAATTTCAGCGTACCAGCGAATATCAGACGCTTCTCGGGCTTGTGCCTCCCCCATAGATTTACAGTGGGATGCTCTGGCTTCTATAGCTAACTGATGGGTTACTTGTTCCGGATTATTCTTGACCCACTGGCTTTGCCCCCTGTGGAGTTTTACTACTCTTTTTGAGGAGGAACTTTTTGAATGCTTACATCCCTGGGGTCCTCCCCTGGACCTGAATATTGTTGCTGTATAGTCCCCATCCCCCCTCCCCAATTAATAATTTATTTATTTATTTTTGTATTCTCTTTTTTTCACCTTCTCTTCCCTTTTGCTCTGTGTCTGGTTTTGTAGTCTCGCCCCTCCTTTTCTTCCTCCTTCTTTCTTCCCCCCTCTTCTCGTCCTTTGGCCTCTACTCGGAATCTCCCTGTTATTTACAGTATAAAATGTTACTGCTGCCGTTGCAGCTATATATTTTCACTGTATTTTCTGTATTCTATGTATTTTTGGAAAATCAATAAACTTTGAATTGAAAAAAAAAGTGTGACGTGCAAAAGTATTCAGCCCGCCTATATCAGTACTTTGTAGAGCCACCTTTCACTGCAATTACAGCTGCAAGTCTTTTGGGGTATGTCTCTACTAGCTTTGCGCATCTAGAGACTTTTGTCTCTCCACATCTGCATGTTAAAGGACACGACTGGTGACGGCTCATACAGCTTTATATATGTGTAATGACAGTAACCTCTATTACAAAATTGTCTGACAATTGTATAAGCAATGCTACATCTGTTGCCGCCCCTGCTACCTCTTGTGTCACCCCCTCTACCTCATAGATTGTAAGCTCTTGCGAGCAGGGCCCTCATTCCCAGTGTGTGAATTGACTATTTCTTTGTAATGTATCTTTTTTTGTCAGTACTTGAACCCTACAAATTGTACAGTGCTGCGGAATATGTTGGCGCTATATAAATAAAATGTATTATTATTATTATTTTGGAAGGTCAATCTCCTTCCCAGTCTCAAGTCTTTTACAGCCTCCAACATGTTTTCTTCCAGGACTGCCCTGTATTTATCTCCATCATCTTCCCATCACCTCTGACCAGCTTCCCTGTCCCTGCTGAAGAAAAGCCTCCCCACAGCATGATGCTGCCACCACCATGTTTCACAGTGGGGATGTTCAGGGTGATGAGCAGTGTTACTTTTCCGCCACACATAGTGCTTTGCATTTAGGCCAGGAATTTCAACTTTGGTCTCATCTGACCAGAGCACCTTCTTCTACATGTTTGCTGTGTCTCCTATATGGCTTGTGGAAAACTGCAAACAACACTTTCTTTAAACAAGGGTTTTCTTCTTGCCACTCTTTCATTAAGGCCAGATTTGTGGAGTGCACGACTTATAGTTGTCTTGTGGACAGATTCTGCCACCTGAGCTGTGGATTTCTGCAGCTCCTCCAGAGTGACCAAGGGCCGCTTAGCTGCTTCTCTGACCAGTGCTCTCCTTGCACGATCTGTTAGTTTAGGTGGCCATGTCTTGGTAGGTTTGCAGTTGTAGAATACTTTTTTGGATGATGGATTGAACAGTGCTCATTGGGATGCTCAAAGCTTGGGATGTTTTTAGAACCTAACCCTGCTTTAAGCTTCTCCACAACTTTATCTCTGACCTGTCTGGTGAGCTCCTTGGTCTTCATGATGCTGTTTGTTCACTAGTGTTCTCTAACAAACCATTGAGGCCTTCACAGAACAGGTGTATTTATACTGAGACTAAATTACACACAGCTGGACTTAATTAAGTGACTTCTGAAGATAATTGATTACACTGGATTTTATTTAGGGGTATCAGAGTACAGGGGGCTGAATACTTTTGTACATTACACTTTTCAGATTTTTATTTGATTAAAATTTTGAAAACCAAGTATAATTTTCATTCCACGTCACAATTATCTGCTACTTTGTGTTGGTCTTAAAACCTCAATAAAATAAGGTGACAAAATGTGAAAAAGTTCAAAGGGTATGAATACTTTTGCAAGCCACTGTAACTTTATGCAGTGACTCCAAGCCCCTAGTCTCAGCCTCTTTGCATTATAGGCCTATACTCCAGTAAGAAACAAGTGAAAGAATACTGAAGGGACAGAAAATGGATTTCAGTGCAGGAAATCAAAAGTTGTTTAGCTTTGGTACAGGAGTCTGTCACCAAAACCCAGCATATAAACCAGCAGATAGGGTAGGGTCACCTGAATCATATAGTGTTTTCCCCATTAACAAGATATCATCGTTTATGTCAATATGAAAATGAGCTCTTTGAAGCAACAAGGGTGTAGCTGATTAACTCTTTGGAGCAATGGCAGCGCCCTCTTTGCTTCAAAGAGCTTGTTTGTTTATTGACAAAAACAGCAACATCCTGACAAGGGTAAAACACATAAATAGGTTAGGGTCAGCTAAATCAGTCTCTGGAGTTGGGATGACATGCTGGGTTCTGGTGATAGGCCTCCAATACAAAAGAGGTTTTCCCATCTCATCCATTATGGCCATGTATGATAGATGTGGGTTATACATTTGAGACTTGTACCTATCTCGAGAACAGGGGCACCGCACACCTCTGCAAATGAAGACACATGCATGGCTCTCTCTATTCACTCCTACGGGAGTCCTGAAAACACTCGAGTCAGTGCGTTTGGCAGTCCTCAGGACTCCCATAGAAGTGAATGGAGAAAGCTGCACACGCATGTTATAAATCTGAGATGGAAAAGATCCCTGCTGAAGGAATCAGGCAAATAAGGGCTCATTTGTTATGTTATTTATTTTACTTATATAGAAACAACATATTCCACAGAGCTTTACAGATATTGTCATCACTCAAGTGCCCCAACTAGGGTCTCACAATCTAAATTCCCTATCAGTATGTCTTTAGAGCGTGGGAAGAAACCCATGCAAACACGGAGCGAACGTACAAACTCCATACAGATGTTGTCCTTGCCTGGATTTGAACCCAAGACTCCATTGCTTCAAGAAAATGGTGCTTAGAAAACGTTAGGGTATGTTCACGCAAAGTTTTTTGCAGGCTGAAAAAACCTGCTTCAGGAATTAGGAAACATTTTTTCGACGCGTCTTTTTACATGATACTTTTCTTGCCACAGTTTTTGTCGCTTTTTTGACCCATTTCTTTTACTCCAGCACACTGAACGGACCTGGAAACCACATCAAAAACCATGTCATAAAACCGTATCGCATTTTTTTCTGCCTCCCATTGATTTAAATGGGTTTTTCATGGCAGAATCCGCCTGAAGATAGGTCATGTCGGGTTTTTTTTCCTCTAGCTGAAAAAAATCAGCTAAAGGAAAAAACTGCTACTGACTCCCATTGAAATGAATGGGAGGTGTTTTTTGGAGCGGATTCCGTGTGAACTCTGTGTGAACGTACCCTTATTGTGGATCCATTTTATTTTGTAAACATTTTGCCAGTTAGTGCCGGTTCACATCTGCATTCAGTTTCTGTTTGGGGAGTCCGCTTGGGGACTCCCCCGAATGGAAACCTATACGCATGGAAAAGTGGTTTACCTAAGGAAACCTGCGGACCCTATAGACTATAATGGGCTCCGTGTGGTTTCCGCTCGAAACATGCAGAGAGGAAAGTGCTGCTTGCAGCACTTTTTCTCTCCGCTTGCTTCATGCAGAAACCGAACGGAAACCACATGGACCCCATTATAGTTGATGACCCCTCCTAAATATAAGTCATCAGTATCAGATTGGTGGTAGTGTCAGACCCCCACTGGTCAGCTGTTCACAGCAGCTGATATATGGAAAATGGAGCTGGAAGGACAGTTCTCTCTGTTGTGAACAAGAGCTGATCTGCAGTAACCAGGTCTGAACAGTATACATAGAGAACAGAGCTGTCTGCTTCCTGCTCCAATCTCTGTGCATCAGCTGTTAAGAACAGCTAATCAAAGGATCTATCGGGTGTCAGACCCCTACCTTAGGCTAGGTCATCCATACTTAAACCTGGAAAACTATGTAGTAACAGTTTCTACACATTACAATATGCATATATTACAATCATATCCACCATATACAGGTTATTGAAAATATACATTCACAATAATAAATCATACAATCTTATATTATGTCTATTTACCACCCTGTTAGTCGGTTATATGTGGTGTAACCTGAATAGGTCCAGCTGTAACTAAGATAATCTTACCCATAGCAAAGTATTTTCCCAAACCAAGAACCGACATATAGATCCACAAAAAGCATTTTATGTCCTGCCCTGACCTCCTTCTTATAACACAGAGGGACCAGATAAAAATGATGACATTGCCAATATTCTGGTGTGTGTCCAGCTTTGGAGGAAAACGGGAATGCCCCACTTCTGGTATCTCTTCTCATGTATATTTGTTCAAGTTAAACCTCATAGAATAATAGTACTGCCGGCCCTGGGCACGTGTCTCCAGCGTTGAAGCAATCGGAGATGCCCCAATTCTGATGACCAAGCGAAGATACACACATCAAAGGTCCCGACAGATCACTAGAGTCTCAGGCATGCTCCATGTGCCAGTGGGTGTACTGAACAAATCAATCCCGATCCCTAGGTCACCACACATGAGCACCCCATCCAGTGCATTAATCCTAAACTGATGTTTATTAACCCACACTTCTCAACCTAAATTATATCCCAAGACCTTATCACTTATCAACAATAAATAAAATGGATTTATTTCAATCAAAGTTCAGAAATTGTATTAGCTAATTGTTTCCATAAATAGGTATTAGTGATGGAGTAGTGGCATATTCTGAAAAAGTGGAGTAGGTTTGAGTGCGTGGCAAAGAAGCACCCTACCAAATAATGTGATCAAGTTTTGGAAACTCAATAGATAAATCAATGAAGCATGTCAATATCAATGGCAAAGTAAAAAAATGTCAATTTTTTTTTTTTTTTTTAATGGATAAAGGCAATGTTCACGCCTAAGCCTTCTGCTAAACATGAATGTCAGGAAAATTCCTCAGATATATACCTCTGACGGGTCTGCACTGTGTAGCCATGATAACTTATACAAGTTCAAGATGGGCCTGAATGACTTTCTTGAAAGCAAAAATATCATAGGTTGCAGGAGCTAGAAATTTTTGGGATAGTTGATGTTGATCCAGAGACTTAGTCCAACTGACATATTTGGAGTTGGGAAGGAATTTTCTCCTCTGTTGGGACAATTGGCATCAGCCTTCCCCTCGATAAACTTGGTCAATATATAGGTTTGACATGATGGACTTGTATCTCTATCCAACATTATCTACTATGTTACATACAGCATCAACTGTTCCCCAGTGGCTACAGTGTTAAAAATAAAATATCTATTGTGCAGTATGTGGGAAAGTTATCAAATTCAGCATTTAGTACGCAGCATTGTCATAGGATGTGCGCCATCATAAATCAGTCACATCCTCATAGCTGGCATAGATTTCTGGCATTATTTATGCCTACAATCCGATGGCCTGATAAAAGAGAAAAAAAAGTTGAATCTTTTTGCATAAAACCTACTTGCTCAAAAAATGCTACTTTTTTCATACCTTGTATACTATATAACTGCCGTACAGCGCATGAAGAATTTTACTGTTTTTTGGTTTTTTTTGCAGTGACCCTCTAAATAGAAAAGTACAGTCTACTGCACTATAGAGTTAGGGCATGCTCACACGGAGGAGTTTAATTAAGCAGAAAAAAACCTTCTTCAGGAATTTAAGGCTAAAGCCCCACTTTGCAGAAAAGCTACTTTTCCTGTTGCAGATTTTGCTGCGTATTTTTGAGCCAAAGCAAGGTGTGCATTAAGCAGAAAGGAGAAGTACAAGTGCTTCCTTTGGGAATGTTCACAGTGAGAAATTTGGCGCTGAATCTGAGGCGGATTAATTTCAGTGGGAGTCAGATGCTGATTTTTCCTCTAGCAGATTTTTCTAGCTAGTGGAAACATAAACATCATGCGCGATCTTCAGACCTGATAACTCCCGTTGAAGTGAATGGGAAGCAGAAAATATTGCCTGGCAGGTTTGGATTTTGATGCAGAATTCAGACAAGCAGAAAATTCAGCTTCAAATTCCCAAAGCTTAATTTTTCGGGTAGGAAAAATTCAGCTTCAAATTCCTTACGCTGAATCTTTTTGTTTAATAAAAATTCATGGAGCTGAATTTTCAGCTAGGAAAATGTCCAACGTGTGATCTGCCCCTTAGCGTCATGCTCAATCCTCAGGCAGATTCCGCCTGATAACTCCCATTGAAGTGAATGGGATGCAGAAAATACCTCCTGGCAGGTGTGAAATTTCAAATATAAATTTCTGAAGCTGAATTTTCAGGGGCAATTCACCCGAAGGAAATTTTCCTACCTGAAATTTAGCTTTAGAAAATTTTCCTAGCTGAAAAATTCAGCTTCAGGAATTTAAAGCTGAATTTTCCACTTGTCCAAATTCCACATCAAAATCTGCACATGCCAGGTGCTATTTTCTGATTCTCATTCACTTCAATGGCAGTTATGAGCCTGAAAATTGAGCATGATGCTTAAATTTCCGCTAGCGGAAAAAATCGGCTAGAGGAAAAATCAGCATCTCACTCCCATTGAAATGAATGGAGGCTGGTTTCAGGCGGAATTTGGAGCTGATTTTAAAGCAGAATTTGCCTCAAATTCAGCACCAAATTCCTCTGTGGTAACATACCCTCAGCTAGGAAAATTTTCTGAAGCTGGATTTTCAGCCTCAAAGTCAGCTCCAAATTCTGTCTGAAACCAGGATTCATTCATTTCAATGGGAGTCAGATGTTGATTTTATCTCTAGCGTAAAAATAAGCATCATGCTCGATCTTCAGGCAGATTCAGCCTGATAACTCCCATTGAAGTGAATGGGAGGCAGAAAATACTGCCTGGCAGGTGCGGAATTTAACGCACAAGTAGATATTTTCCGAGCTGAAAAATTAAGCTTCAGGAATTTGAAGCTGATTTTTCCGCTTGTCCAAATTCTGCGTCAAAAAACCTCCCAGAAAACCCCACATTTATTTCAATGGAAGTTTCAGGTGGAATCTTTCTGAACAATGGGCAGGAATCTTCGTTTTTTCACTAGCTGAAAAAATCTGCCTTTGCCTCCAACTGATAAGAATGGGAGGAAGATTTTGTTTTTGAAGTAACATCGGAATTTACCTCAAAATCAGATCCAAATTCCGTCACCTGAATATGGTTATGTTCACATTTGCATTGGAGACTATGGTAGACTGCAATGTCTGCCTGAAGTCGGCAGATGAAAAAGTTTTGCACACAGGGCTTTTTCGTCCGCCACTTTCAGTTTTAGAACGACAGACCCCATTTTAGTCCCTATGTAACCCCTATTTTAGTAGTCCAACAGACCAGAACAACGGAGAGCCAATGCTAATGTGATTTTAGCGCACACCCAAAAAAAGGTATACAGTATAAGAACATTTTTTGACATCTGTTGGGTGAATATGGAGCTCCCCAGTGCATAAACCAAATGCTGACTTAGGCTGAGACCCCATGTTGTGGAAACGCAATTATTTTTTGTTGCAGTTTTTTTTTAGCCTAAACCAGGAGTGTACTGAGCAGAAGAGAGAAGTATAAGAACTTCCTATATATTGCCCATTCCTTTTGTAGCCATTCTTGGCTTTGGCTCAAAAAAGCGCTGCGTTTCCGCAAGAACCTTTTTTTTTTTTTTTTTTACA
Organism: Leptodactylus fallax; assembly: GCA_947044405.1. NCBI lineage: Eukaryota > Metazoa > Chordata > Amphibia > Anura > Leptodactylidae > Leptodactylus > Leptodactylus fallax. Next base: position 429,542 of record CAMRHE010000384.1, read on the forward strand.
AAAGTACACTGATTATACCTAGTTTACGAAAACGATAAAAACGTCAAAGAACGGCAAAAGTCCCAGATACAAAAGGGTTTTTTGCACGAAGTTTTGTGTCTCTGCAGGACTGTATAGTGTGAACAGGGTCACATGTACATGTAGGAGGGAGTAGACGCGACCTGTCCAACCAGAGCTGTTTACGCGTCAAATTCAAATGCTGCAGACGAGCTCCTCTGCCTGTCCTCTCTGTCACCAAACCTCTCACATAATTCACTGTATAAAACATGCCGGTGGCAGACGAGGTGTCTGGTGCTCAGGAGCAGGTAAGTGACCCGAGGCTGCAGCAGGAGGCTGGGACTATGCTGGAATCGGAGCTCATTGCATTTCCTTCTAGGGAGTAAATGGCGGGCTGCAGCCTGAGGAGCCAAAGCACAACGAGCTGAATTACTTGGAGCAGATCCGGCACATCCTTCAGCAAGGATACCGCAAAGAGGACCGCACCGGTACCGGAACCATCTCGGTGTTTGGTATGCAAGCTCGGTACAGCCTGAAAGGTAAGTGTAAGTGTATGGCCGCGCTCCTGTACTGGCAAGGAAGCAGCAGGATCCCGGCTCTGACTGCCTGGCGGGAAAAGGCGGACGCTGTAAGCAGTTGCACATATGTGCAGATCCATGGACGGGGCCCTTACACTAAACTTACAGATATACGATGATTATTATTATTTTAATATATGGAGCCTGTCAGTGAGATCAAGCTGATGTGTTATACTCAGTAACAGCAAGCTAGATGGAGGGAGAGAAAAGGGGGGGGGATCAGATATTTCTGTAGAAATTAATGTAATAAATGTAGATGACCTCACCACAGACAGTTGTGTTGCAAGTTTAATCTGATTTTTCATTCCAGTCTTCAAAATCTCATTGACTTCAATGGTAATGTGTTATGGTGCAGATTTTCAGCATCAAAATCCACCTGCAAAAACTGCTTTTAGCTCTGTTTTTTTTGGTAGCTGTTTTGTGGCAGTGATCTCTGTTCTATCCCCTACTAATATACTATAGATCAGGGGTCCCCAAACTTTTTACACAGGGGGCCAGTTCACTGTCCCTCAGACCGTTGGAGGGCCGGACTATAAGAAAAATTATGAAAATCCCTATGCACACTACACGTATCTCATTTTAAAGTAAAACAAAAAGGGAACAAATACAACATTCAAAATAAAGAAATAGTAAATTTAAGTCAACAAACTCACCATTATTTCAATGTGAAGTATGGGCCTGCTTTTGGCTAATGAGACGGTCAATGTCCGGTTCCATATTTGGCACTGCTAGCCGTAACAAGTGATGCAAGTGCACATTGGTTAGTCTAGATCTGGTTGGAGATTTCAGATGTTTCATTCTGGAAAAAGTCTGTTCACAAACATAAGTGCTGCCAAAGATTGTTGCCATTTTGAGTGCATGATTCCTGAGATTAGGATAGGTCTCAGAGGAGAGAGATGCATAGAAGTTAAGCAAGCTGCTTGCCTTGAATGCATCTTTCAGAGAGTCACAATTCTGCAATTCAGCCAGTTCCATTTGGTAAATTGCATCCACATTTTCAATGTCAATAGAAAATGGGTTACGGAAAAGCTGTATGTCCTGTTCATGGAGATGAAGCTCTTTAAATATGAATTGAAACTCCTTTTGCAACTTTTCCAGTGAATTCACACATGTTTCTTTTGGGAATGCAATCAAGGGGTTTTCCGCTAACAGATTTTGAGTTAAGGGGAGATGGCAGAAATTTTCCTCCTTCACTTGTTTGATAAGGAGGCCTAATTTTACTTCAGATGCTTTCACATGTGATTGCATATCACAGATGAGCTTCCCTTTTCCTTGAAGGTGCACATTGAAACTGTTGAGTAGCTCTGTTACATCTGTCAGAAAGGCGAGGTGCCATTTCCATTCTGCATCATTGAGCTCTGGTACTTCTTTGTTTTTTGAAAGCATAAAATCTGTAATCTGTGGAAGTAAGTCATAAAAATGTCTCAAAACTCTCCCTCGACTCAGCCAATGGACTTCTGTGTGGTACAGAACATCTTCATAGGCAACATCTAGCTCAGACAGAAATTCCTGAAATTGTCTGTGGTTTAGTGCATTAGTTCTAATGAAGTTAACACAAGATACCACAATTTTCATAACAGAGTCCCACTTCAGTGATTTACTACATAGCGCTTGTTGGTGGATGAGGCAATGTATGGCTATTGGATGAGAATGATTACGTTTGTCCATCTCTTGGTTAATGCGAGCAATTACTCCTTTCTTAGACCCCACCATGCTAGGCGCACCATCAGTTGTCACACTGGCTAGTTTAGCCCAGTCCAAATCCTTCACAGTTTGGGAAAGCTTTCCATAGATATCCTCTCCTGTAGTTGTTCCTTTGATGCTTTGCAGTGCACCAAGCTCTTCCATGACTTCGAAATTGTCATTCATTCCACGAATAAAAATTAGAAGTTGTGCAGAATCACGAACATCATTGCTCTCGTCAAGTGCCAAGGAAAAATAAGAAAGTTTTCTTGCGGAGTTTTGCAAATGCTGATGCAAATTGTCTCCCATTTCTTCAATCCTTCGTGTAATTGTAGATCCTGAAAGACTAATTGTACTAAATAAGTCTGACTTTTCTGGACACATCTCTTTGGCAACAGAAAGAAGGCACTCTTTAACAAATTCTCCCTCCACGAATGGTCTGCCAGTGCACGCTATTAGCTTGGCAACTTGAAAACTTGCTCGCAGTGATGAAATATTTAGCTGCTTCTGCTTCACAAAAGTATTTTGCTGAGTTGTCAATGAATGTTTCAGTTTTAATATTTTATCTTTTCTTACATCTCCAACCAAACAATCATATTTATCTTTATGTTGAGTTTGATAATATCGACGGAAATTGTATTCTTTGAACACAGCCACTATATTCTGACATATCACACAGCTTTTTCCTTGTACTGCATGAAAAAGTAATCATAAGTCCACTGTTCTTTGAATATCCTGCACTCCGAGTCAATTTTTCTCTTTTTTGACGTCATTGTTTCCTAGGGATTCCAAATTGCCATTAGTAAAATACCAATAGATATATATATAGCCCTACAAAAACAATATATGCCAACAATAATACTGTACACACACTGTACCTCAGATTATAACACTTACATACACTGTACTCCCCAAATACAGCACAGTGCACCTCTGAAATGTGCTTCTCTCTTCCTGCAAATAGGTCCAGCAGTCTCCCCCATATAGGTCCCATGCGGTCTCCCCCATATAGGTCCCATGCGGTCTCCCCATATAGGTCCCATGCGGTCTCCCCCATATAGGTCCCATGCGGTCTCCCCCATATAGGTCCCATGCGGTCTCCCCTATATAGGTCCCATGCGGTCTCCCCTATATAGGTCCCATGCGGTCTCCCCTATATAGGTCCCATGCGGTCTCCCCTATATAGGTCCCATGCGGTCTCCCCTATATAGGTCCCATGCGGTCTCCCCTATATAGGTCCCATGCGGTCTCCCCTATATAGGTCCCATGCGGTCTCCCCCATATAGGTCCCATGCGGTCTCCCCCATATAGGTCCCATGCGGTCTCCCCCATATAGGTCCCATGCGGTCTCCCCCATATAGGGCCAGCTCTTTCCCCCATATAGGTCCCATGCCCCCCCCCCCCCCCATATAGGTCCCATGCAGTCTCCCTCATATAGGGCCAGCTCTCTCCCCCATATAGGGCCAGCTCTCTCCCCCATATAGGTCCAGGTCTCTCCCCCATATAGGTCCAGGTCTCTCCCCCATATAGGTCCAGGTCTCTCCCCCATATAGGTCCAGGTCTCTCCCCCATATAGGTCCCATCAATCCCCCATATAGGTCCCATCAATCCCCCATATAGATCCAGCTCTCTGATCCCCTTCCATGCCCAGTAAAAAAAAAGTGAAAATATACTTTACCTAGCACTGCAGCCGCTCCCGCGCTGTGGTCCCGGCTCCTCTGCCTTCGGCTGTAAGGCCTAGATGAGCACGTCGTGCGTCATGACGTGATCATTCTAGGTCCGGACGACGAGCGCCGAGCGTCTACACAAGAACGAGACTTCCCGTGTAGCACTCGGTGGGTTATTTCAATTGTAAGCGCCTGTGCCCTCACAATTGAAATAACACAAGGAAATTGCGACGCGGGCCGGGTGCGGATGATGAGCGCCGAGCGTCTACACAGGAACGAGACTTCCCGTGTAGCGCTCGGCGGGTTATTTCAATTGTAAGCGCCGCCTGTGCGCTCACAATTGAAATAACACAAGGAAATTACGACGCGGGCCGGGTAAATGGCCTCCGGGGGCCAGATGCGGCCCATGGGCCATAGTTTGGGGACCCCTGCTATAGATATTACTGTCTGAGTAAGGGCATGTTCACATGGTAGAAATGGAAGACAAAGTTAACAATAGGTTCACACTAGTGTTGTCTGTCAGAGGACCAGAGCAATGGTAATAGCAGTTACACAGGGAGCTTGGCGGACCCCATTGACTATAATTTAGTTTGTTGGGTGTCTGTCATATTAAAGTATTCCAGGGCCTAAGGCTAAGTTCACACCTGCGCCCGGTCTCTGTTGGGGATTCCATTTCCGAATCCGCTTGAGAGAACTTTTAGCGGAAACCCGATGGACCCCATTATAGTCTATGGGGTCTATGTATAACTGCTTTTTTTTTTTTTTTTTTTTTTTTCCCGTGTCCCCAAGCGGACACAGGTGTGAACCTAGCGTCAGACTGGCGCAGGACACTAACATATGTTCTTCAATGCTACATACTCTCCGCTTTCAGTAGTTTTGCACTTCTGTTTTAACAATCAGTATATAATGCCCAGACCAACCCCCCCCCCCCCCCCATAAAGCGCATATAGGATAAAGTATAGTAAGCCAGCAACACAGTTAGATAAGTGTGGCTCACGTGAATGTAATGCTTTTTTCCCAATGTACCTCTGTTACCGAAATAATTATTCATTTCAGAATATGCAAATGATCAGTCTGGAGCACCAAGATCAGGTCCCTTTCTCCAAGCTGCTGTGCCCAATATTGCCTTAATGCAAGAACACAGGGCCAGATGAGATTTCAGCATAGCTCCCTGGTCCTGTCAACTCAAAGAAGGGAGAGTGGAAGGAGGGCGTATTAGAGCAGTTTAGCGTAAAGGAGCCACCCTCTGTGCTCCAGACTGATTTATCTCAGAAGTAGAAGCATGAATTTTCATGGCGGAGAAAAGGTGCTATATTGTATTGCTGGTTTAATATGCTTCACTCTGGTGACCCTTTCTTTAACACCATAGTTCAGTTGAACCACATTGGTCTGGATGTTGCATCCTAAATACAGATGGCTATAACGGGGAAGATCTATAAAGACTGGCGTTATCACCAACAGGGGGTGCACCTATATGATGAGGTGTGCCTGGAGGGAAATGTCTGCCAGCTTATAGCTGGTGTACATGCCCTGCATCACTTACACCTGATTCTGGGGCCAGGAACTATGGCAGATCTATGAAGAGGTCACAGCCGCTTCATAAATGTCATGGTCCATGTGGTATTCAGGCAGTTTATTAAGACTGACGTACAATACACCAGTCTTTAATAAATTTGCCCCAAAATCTTAATTCCCTGTGACTGTTTTGAGTCAAAAACTGTCCTAAAAAAAAATTGTGTGTGTTTCCCACTGTGGCTGGCAGTACAGGGACATTGGTGCTTTCGGATGGGTCATTATCAATAGAAATTGAGATTGTCACCTTACCTATTTTCCTGATGGGTTTTGGGAATATAAAATTTAGTCTTTTTGCTTTCTTCAGACCAGTTCCCTCTGCTGACCACAAAGCGCGTGTTCTGGAAAGGAGTGCTGGAAGAGCTGCTGTGGTTTATTAAGGTAATGTGTTGAACACAGGACAATTGGAACTTGCTGGGAAAAAGGGGTTTAATGGAGTGAACTTCTAACCTCTACTGAACTAGGTTGATGCGACTATAGCCTGGCAGTGATCAATGCTTGTTTGGTACATTACAGACTAAGGTGTCCATTCACATCACACTTCTACACCCATTTGCATCCTTTAAACGGATGGCCTGTCCGTTTACATAGATATCGGTGTAAAAGGAAAAAAATGATCTATTTGTCTTCTTTATTGATGGACACAAAAAACATAGTATACTGTATTTTTTAACCCATCCATAGAATGGATCAGGACTTAACCTTTTATATGTAAACAGATCACCATCTGTTTTTTTGCATCCATTCAACAGATCTAATAAATGGGTGTTTAAAAAAAAAAAAATGCACTTGGATGACATCTGAGTGCCTTCCTTTCCCCTATTGATTTCAGTGGGGGATTTCCATTCTGATGTCATGGATCAGGATAGGACCTGCTCTATAATCATCAGAATGAAGCATAGGAAGTCCTTTTGCGTGCACAACACCTAATTTCTGGGTATGATTTTTATGTTTTCAGTGTGCCTTTTAAATTCATATAAACCATCGCACTCATAGATTGTAAGCCCTTGCGGGCAGGGCCCTCTATCCCACTGTGCCAGTTGGTCTCAGTTAGCATTATCTGTTTTGTATATCTTGTGTACCGTATGTAAATCCGCAAATGTAAAGCACTATGGAATTAATGGTGCTATATAAATAAACAATAATAATTATTAATGTGGCTTACAGTTTTCTATTGATGTAGTGTTATGTATTACAATAGCCAGCAGATGTCCCTGTTCCACTTGATTTTAAAAACTTGATCATTTAGAATGTCCCTGGCTACATGCACACAAGTGGCAGGGTGTATGCCTCCTTCAAACTTCCAGCTGCAGTCTTGTGGCCAGGTCCTATTGGAAGAATCATATCCAATTTTTTTTTTCTCTTTTTTTAAGGGTTCTACAAATGCAAAAGAGCTTTCCGAGAAAGGTGTAAAAATTTGGGATGCAAATGGTTCCAGGGAGTTTTTGGATAAGCAAGGATTTGAAACCCGAGAGGAGGGAGATCTTGGACCTGTATATGGTTTTCAGTGGAGGCACTTTGGTGCTGAGTACAAAGATATTCATACAGGTAAATAATAAGCAATGGACTTTAATGTATTTCTCTATGACCTAGACCCTTAGTCACAAATTTCATCCCATCTGCAGATTACACAGGGGAAGGCGTGGACCAGCTACAGAGAGTCATTGACACCATCAAGAATAATCCTGATGACAGGAGGATCATCATGTGTAGCTGGAACCCTAAAGGTACACCCTCACTTACAATTATGATTTATGTGATATCTGTATAAAGTGGATTGGTTTTTGAAAACCTTGTGATTACTAAGTTCAGTGGTCTTTCGTCCTGGCTTCCTATTATATGTACAAAAGGAATATTCATACATTTCTTTGTTTTTTGCCTAAACTTGTCACTTTTGCTGTTAAAGGTGTTGTACCACTAATGACCCTGGGACCACCAAATTTCTCCATGTGCACCCTTTGCTTGGCTTTTATTTTACTTGTTGCTCCTTGTATCACTGTTTTACGTGCAGTGAATCTGTAGACAAACTACATTTCCCATGATTAATCTGCTTGTTCTCACTGCGTGACCATTCCTTCTCCATTCTCCTCTGTGCACATTGCCTCCCTGTTACAGGGTCTGTTTTGTATCACGATGTCTGTCTTGTGTTTTAATTCTTCAGTCCATGAAGCTGCTTTCCTCCACATATCTGTCAGGTAATAAATCACAACCACAGAGGTCTGTATGAGTGGCTTCAAGGAGCAAGGAAGTCATGTGCTTGTGTGATTAGTTTGCTGGCTGAACTGCTCACAGAGAAGGGGGAGGTAGTGAGCCTGCAACAAAACTTCACAGCTAAGGTCAATGTCCTGAAAATAAAGCAGATAAACGGTGCCGAATTTAAACAGGATATATGTTAGGACTTGTTTTGTATTGATGCATCCTGTTATTTGGCCCATATCTTTAAAAACTGGTAACCCCTTTTAGGCTAAGGACCCATGTTACGGAAATGGAACTTTTTTCAGCCAAATCCAGAAGTGGATTGAACAAAAGGTAGAAGTATAAGTACTTATATATCCCATTCCTCTTGTAGCCATTCTTGGCTCTGGCTCAAAAAAACCACAACAAAATCTGCCATAAAAAAAGCTGCGTTTCTGCAATGTGGGACCTTAAGGATATAAAAACTACCTATACATAAAAGATTGGCATCATGTATTGGAGTTCTTGCTATAAAAAAAAAAAAAAAAAAAAAAAAAAATCATTTCTTGTCATGTACTATGTGAAAGTTACTGGAAAATTTGATCTTGACACTATATAGTTTTCAGGGGCACTGTACACTGGCCATATATTTCATTTCAGGATTTGATCTGTCTGGGTCCAACACTCAGACCCCCCCCCTCCCACAGATCATATGTTCTAGCATCCTCCGGGTGCCAGAGGTTGCATGTGGACAGATGGTGCTCCTTTACAAGTAATAGGAGTGGAGCCACACACTGCACTTGTCCACTAGCTGCTTCCGGCACATGGAAGCTTCTAGAACAGATGATCTGTGCTGGGACCCCCACAGACCACCAACTGATGACTTATCCTACCGATAGGTCATCAGTATTAAAAATTGATTTGCGGCTGGACAACCCCTCTTAAGACCTATTTTACATGGCCCAATAACCAGCCAAATGTTTGTATGAGCATTCTGCTGGTTAAACGTGTCCAGTGATCAGCCAACAATCAATGCTTTTTGCAATGACTTTCAATAACATGACTTCTCTTTTCTCAAGGGAGGTAACCATCTTAAATTTGCTGTCACTAGCCACTGCTGATATAAGACAGCTAAAATGTGTCACACTAAAATGAATCTCCTAGGTGTCACACTTATAATAACCTCAGTGCAGCCTCCCTAAATGTGTATTTTTGGTCTCTTTGAGGATATGTAAGAGAAGGATAATTCCCTTGTCCTCCAGCAGCAATGATAGGCAGCTAGAGGATTGTACTATGTGATGCTGTTCTGAGGCTGAGACTTACAATTTACTATAAAGAAAATTGTAAGTCAAGAGAGTGTCTGATCAGGAATGAAGAGATGCATTCTGTATTGTAAGCCTTATGTGTTAGCATGGTATAAGTAGGTATAGATTTTCCAAATGGGTATATCACACTAATTTCTGTCTCAAATAAATTTCTGTTTACAGATCTATCCATGATGGCACTGCCACCTTGTCATGCCCTGTGCCAGTTCTATGTCATTAACAATGAGCTGTCATGCCAGCTATACCAGCGATCTGGGGACATGGGCCTTGGTGTGCCATTCAATATTGCCAGCTATGCGTTATTAACTTACATGATTGCACATGTCACAGGACTGAAGGTATTATATATCATTCTAACCTCTATTGTTTGATTTGATGAATCCTTAATTTTGTCAGCAATGTTTTATTTACTAAGCATCTGTACACAGTTGGGCAGAATTATTAAAACTGGCATTTCTAGGAAAAGCTCCCAGTATATACATCAATATACTTTTTGCCTCCATCAGATCAGTATACATTGGTAGCTCATGGAATACTCAGAATATTTTTTATTTTATTTTTTTAATGGATGACTGAAACATGTCAGAAGCCTAACTTGTCCTGAGTGGAAGGTTGAAACTTTACTTGACTCACGTGGTATATAAGAGATGTTAGAGATAAGCCATAGCTGGGTACTTGTTCATCATTAATGCTTAGGCAACATTAAAATCTATGTCTGAGTCTGTCAGAGAAAAGTTCTGCACAGAGGACTTTTTTTTCCCCGCTGGTTTCCCCAGTGGACATCCGTGGTTATCCACTGTTTTAGTGGACAGGCTTTATTTCATTTGTCTCCAGCGGATCTGAACGACTGAACCCGGAGCAAGTGTGAACATAGCCTTATTAAGGTTTAAAGTTTTAAGAATAACTATTTTCTGGTTGTGTAAAAATATATATATATTAGGGCTGGGCCATTAATCTGGCATTTTACCTCGATTAGGATTTATGGCTATTATTTAGGTCGTACCCCTTTTAAGCACACCCTCTTAAGCCACTCCCCTTTTTACATTGAGTATATGTTGGGTGAACCTTGCAAGATTTACCCGGTTCAGCCTGAACTGACCTCAGCAATTAGCAGGGAGTCACATCAGAGCCCAGGAGAGGTGAATAACACTGATTTGTGTTTAATCACCTCCCCGGGTCTCCCCCTATTATACTCTGAAGTCTTGAGTACAATAGCAGTTTCAATTTCGTCTGAACAAAACTGCAGGAGGAACCTTAGAAATGTTGTAATAAGTGACGTGATCAAAATCACATTGGTTATCCTGGCTGATGATCGTTTTCGTTAATCTTTCAAGTAATCGCCCAGCCCTAATCCGTAGATATCACAATAGCGTCTTAGTGGCCAGAAAACCTCCCTTGTAAATATTCATATTGATGATCCACTTGTAATACCTTACTAACACCCTTGTTCTGTATTTATTTAGCCTGGTGAATTTATCCACACTTTGGGTGATGCTCATGTATACCTTAATCACATCGAGCCACTGAAAATTCAAGTAAGTGATATTACAAATCAGGGGATAAAGTCCACTTGGAAATCATGTGTTTTTTTTTTTTTTTAAATCCATGATTTTAGGTGGACTCTGCATTGGAGGCTCCATATGGAAGTCCAGCACACTGCTTGTATGAAAGGATTAAAATGTACCTCCACTTCTAATTGACTTTGAATAGTGCATGTGAATATCAGAAACTTTTGGAATATCTTATTAAGGAGATCGATCTTTCTCCACTTATTACAATAAGCTGTTTTCCTTCTCTTTATCTTCAACCTGACTGCTTGTTTACTTAAGACTTGTCTCTTTATTCAGCATCACTCACAGAGCTCTATGGAGAAGGGAGTCGTGGAGGAGGATGCACCTGCCAGTTAGTTGATTTATTGCCTCATTCTGTGCCCTGGTAGCCAGTTATCTACAAGCTTAGCGGTGTTAAAAGGGCACAGAGTATAGCAGCAGCAGTTGTTTGAGTGTCTTTGCTGGCAGCCTCTTCACCCCCTTTCATTCTGCCTGCAAAGTTGAGAAGAGAACCTATTTTAAAAAAAATTATTACAAAGTTTCTTTCACCTGTACAATTTTAAGGCTGAGAAATACTGTACTCAATATTTGGTGCTAAAGGATGGTATTCAACGTTACTCTTGTTTCTTTCCATATGACAGAAGGCAATTTGATTAGTAAATCATCTTCGTAGAAGCTTGTTTTAAAGGATGGACAGCACTCCAGGTAGTTGAGCTTGCTTGTAAGTGTTTTTGTTTTGTTTTTTTTTTCATTCCATGTTAGAGCAATATCATATACAGGGTGTAGATATTTTAAGAGCAACGTTTCAGGCTGCAAGAGCCCTTCATCAGGCAATTAGAATATGAATATGAAGGTGTGATGGCTGCTGCAAATCTAGCACGATCTGCTGTCCAGAGCTTGCTAAGGGAAGACATACAGCTCCCCCCATCCTTGGGTTCCTTACCAGGATCATTTCTCCTGGGCCCCACGAGAAATATATTTGTGCTAGATTTGCAGCAGCCATCACGCCTTCATATTCAAATTCTAAATGCCTGAGGAAGGGCTCTTGCAGCCCAAAATGTTTCTCTTAAAATATCTACACCCTGTATATGATCTTGCTCTAACATGGAATGAAATTAAACTTACAAGCAAGCTCAACTACCTGGAGTTCTGTCCATCCTTTAAAACAAGCTTCTGTTAAAATTGGTGGGTTCCGGTCAGCCACCTGTGGAATAAGTGCACTCATCTGCAAGCTAAGGAGAGTGCTGCTCACATTAATATTGTATGAGTAAATCATCTTCGTGACTGAAACAAACGGCAACTATTCTGAACTTGGATTCCTAAATAAATACATATAATATTACACATATGTATAATTTTTTTTTTTTTCCTTTTTTTTTTTTTAAGCAAGCTTTTGGCTAACTTTTCTTACTGAATGACTGTTAAAATGCTGTTTAGGTTTCCTTTTTTTGGAACAAAAGTTGACAAGGTTATCTCTTTATATTTTAGCTTCAAAGGAAACCTAAGCCATTCCCTAAACTTAAAATCCTAAGGACAGTGGAAAACATCAATGACTTCAAAGCAGAAGATTTCCAACTTGAAGGCTATGACCCCCACCCGACCATTAAAATGGAAATGGCTGTGTGATATTTTCTGAAACTTTTCCTTTCCCCTTCTCTCTTTAGCACTTAATGTAAATCTTTTATTTGTTCTAGGCACCCATTCTTGGCTGCCTACTTGTAAATAATCTTCCATAGTAAACTTGATATTTACATACTGCTTTGGCTACTTATTTGCTTTGATTTTAAGTATATTAGTAATGGTGAAGTGCAGAATAAGACTAGGGCTACACGATGTCTTGTGCTGCCACATGTTGTGACCTGCAAGTTCCTGGCACTGACAGAACAGCCAACTTAAATCCAAACTGGTTTGCACACTTTCAATTGCTTTTTTTTTTTTTTTTTTTTAAACTGTAATGTTTATTAAAATATTTTGAAGATAACATAACATACAATCCACGAAGTCAACAAATATAAAAACAACAACGCTAAGACAAAATTTTGGGGAATACACAAACAGACAAAGGAAAGGAACAATGAGGAAAGAGACAAAGCCGGGGGTTAGACTTCAGAGACCTTGTGTGGCACAGTAGGTATCCCAGTGAGACCAAATTGCTTCAAATGCCTCCACCGTATGATTAAGGGAAGCAGTCAGATACTCCAGACTGCGGATGTCCTTCAGTCGGGCTATCAATTCTGAGATCGTTGGGGGAAGAGCCTCTCTCCAATGGCGAGCTATAAGCGTTTTAGCAGCAGTACACAAGTAAAGGAATAATTTCGATGTATTTTTACTGAGACCTTTTGGAGGGAGATTCAGCAAATAAACCATGGGGTCCAAGGGAACACCCTGGATGAAAAGAATATTAGTCAGCCTCCCAACCTCAATCCAAAAAGTGCGAACCAGGGGGCACTCCCAGAATATATGGAACAATGTTCCTGGTGTAGCCTGACACCGCCAGCAACTAGAAGGAATAGTGGGGTTGAGAGTATGCAGTAGAGCTGGAGTGTGATACCAATGCATAAGTATCTTGTATTGCGTTTCCCTGAACGTTACACAGGAAGAGGATTTAGCTGCTCGGGACCAAATAACCTGCCACTGACTGTGCGAGATGCGCTCGCCCAGGGCTCCAGACCACCGGGTCATATATCTGTGGACCACCGGGGCCTGCCCCCCTGAGAGGACAAAAGCCCATAAATATTAGAAATCAGGCCTCTAGTAGAGGTACCCGCCCGACATAGTCGTTCAAAAGCTGTAGGGAGGGAGACCCGGGTGGATCCAAATTGGGAGACCACAAAATGAACTATTTGCTGATAGTGGAACCACTCTGAGGTAGGCAAGTGCTGTGTAGAGGTGAGGTAATCGAAGGGCCTGAGCTCCAAGGACGACGGGTCAACCAAGTCCGCTATGTGGAATAAACCCAGCTTCCCCCAGGGCTTGACCATAGCAGCAGTGAGTCCGCTTGGGAGACGTGGATTATATAAAAAGGAAATCATGGATGAGTGCGAGGAGGCCAATCGAAACAATCTAGAACAGGTGTTCCAGACAGTCCGAGTAAAGCCAATAGGACCAAGTAGCGAGGTCATGGGCAGAGGGGGGAGGCGGACCACAAAAATGCATTGGGGTGAACAGGAGCCAGCCAAAGCTTCTCTATCTCCACCCATTTCGTATGCGCCTGGTGCGCTGCCCAGAACGGTATACTACGCAAATGGGCAGCCCAGTAGTAGTGCAATATGTGCGGAACCCCCATTCCCCCCTCCGACCTAGCCGCCAGCATCACTGATCGCGGAATGCGGTGGCGTTTGCCATTCCATATAAATTGGAATATTGCTTTCTGTAGGGATCTCAATTCGAATCTAGGGACTGCCACTGGAAGGGTTTCAAAAAAGTAAAGAAGTTTCGGGAGGAGGGTCATCTTAACCGCAGTTATACGGCCTATAAGAGAAATATGGAGTGGGCGCCACTTATCTAGAAGGGAACGGAGCTCATGAAACAAATGAGGATAATTGGCTGAGTAAAGCGTGTGGTATGAAGAGGATAGTTGAACGCCCAAATAGCGTAGGGAGCGGTCTCTCCATTGGAAGTCAAAGTTAGACTTGAGCAACTGCAAGGCTTCAGTTGTGATATTTAAAGGTAGGGCTTCCGTCTTACTAGGATTAACCTTATATCCCGACCGGTCTCCATAATCCTCTAAAACACGGAGAAGGTTTGGAAGGGAGGTATGGGGTTTAGTGAGGGTCAACAGGACATCATCTGCAAATAAACTAATCTTGAATTCTCTATCTCTCACAAATACACCAGAGACATCCGGGGCAGATCTAATTTGAGCCGCCAGGGGTTCAATACACAGTGCAAATATTAGTGGCGATAAGGGGCAACCCTGACGGGTGCCATTACGAATGGACAAGGGAAGGGAAGAAGCATTAGGAAGCTTAACAACTGCTGAGGGGTGAGAATAAAGAGCCCTTATAGCCGTGAGGAAGGCCCCCGAGAACCCGTAGCTTTCAAGAGTGGCCATCATAAACGACCAATCAAGGCGGTCAAAGGCCTTCTCAGCGTCCAAACTTAGAAGCAAGGTGGGGGTAGAGTGACGGTTGGCCACGTCGATCAAATCCACTGCCCTTCTAGTGTTATCTCCCCCCCTGACGACAGGGGACAAACCCCACCTGGTCCTTGTGGATGAGAGACGGAAGCCAAAGGCCAAGCCTATTTGCTAAGATTTTTGTAAAAAGTTTAAGGTCCGTATTCAGGAGGGCAATGGGACGATAATTAGAGCACTCCTGATGGTCCTTGTGAGGCTTTGGAACTAGGGAAATGTGAGAGTGCAGCATAGTGTGGGGGATCGGAGCTCCCTCCAAGAATGAGTTGAAAAGCTGACACATATAAGGGAGGAGATCAGAATGGAAAGTTTTATAGTAAGCATAGGTGAACCCATCAGGGCCTGGTGCTTTACCATTTGGGAGAGCCTCCAGAACGGCAGCCAACTCCTCTCTCGATACCGGGGCATTAAGCGAAGAGAGGGCTGAGGACGGGAGGGCCGGGAGTCGACACGAGGCTAGGTAAGAGTGCAAGTCTGTCTCTACATTGGTGGGGCTTCTCCTAGTAGGCGAGGGAAGGTTATACAGTTTAGTATAATAATCCCTTAACAAGGTCGCTATGGCATCGGGATGGTGCTGAAGGGTGCCCTGGGAATCTCGAACGGCATGGGGTGTAGACGAAACCTGACGGTCCTTCAGAGTTCTAGCTAGAAGTGTGTGGGCCTTATTTCCCCTCTCATAGTATCTCTGGCGACTGTAGAGGAGGAGGCGTCGGGTAGCCTGGGTGGCGAGGTCAGCCCTGGCCGCTACTAATTGACGCAGTAAAAATAACGAGGGTCGCGTCGTTAGTCGCTCAGTGAGGGATCTAATCTTGTCAGTCAAAGCCTCCTCTCTGGCCCTCCGGTTTCTCTTAGTCTGTGTTCCCAACACAATACAGTGACCTCTCATTACTGCCTTATGGGCTTCCCACAGTGTGGACACTGCGGAAACTGAGTTAGAATTAACTCGGAAGTATTCTTGGAGGTGAGCTCGAAGTTTACCCTGGGTCTCTCGTGAATGAAGGAGGGATTCGTTAAGTCGCCAGTGGCAGCGTTTAGTCGGAGAAGGGGTGGAGGACAGTGTAAGCTTCACAGGAGCATGGTCTGACCAGGATATGGGGCCTATGTCAGCCGACTTTAGTAAACGAAGGGCTAACGTATTTCCAAAAAAGTAGTCTATTCTAGAGTGGGTTTTATGTGGGTGGGAGTAAAATGTAAAGGAGCGGGCAGAGGGATTATCCACCCGCCAAAGGTCATAAAGGGCAGCTGACCGTACAAGGCAGCGGAACTGTCTAGCTAGTCTCATCTGGGAGGGTCCAGGAGGTCCATTAGTGAGGGTGGATCTATCCATATTTTCCGAAAAGATCATATTAAAGTCTCCACCGAGTAATAATGCGGATCCCTCAAACTTTTGCAGTTTCCCCAGGACCTGTTTAAGGAAGGGGATCTGTGAAGAATTAGGGGCATATATATTGCATAAAATAATAGGTCGACCATATAAAAGCCCCTCCAAAATAATATATCGACCCTGGGGATCTAGATGAGAGGCCGAGACAGTGATAGGGCAGGTACGGGAAAGCAAAATAGCTACTCCTCCCTTCCTGCGACTACAATATGCAGAGTAAGCAGAGGGGAAGTAATGTCGGGCAAAATTAAACGTGCCAGTTTGGTCATAGTGAGTCTCCTGGAGAAAGGCTACCTCTGCCTGTAGGGAGCGAAGCTCCCGTAGGACCATTCGCCGTTTTGTGTTGGAGCCCAGGCCCTTAACATTTAGTGTAATGCACCTAACCATTGGGAATACAAGGTGAGTGTATTGCTAATGTAGGAGAAAATGAGGTAGAGAAGATCTCACCCAGCCAACGATGTTCCGAATCCCCGAAAAAGTAAAGGTGGAGGGTCCGGGCCACTGTAGCCAGACGGGTCTCCGAACCTGAAGAAGGAAAGGAAGGGAAAGGGATAGAAGGGAAAGGGAAAGAGACAAAGGACATACACAAAGAACAAAGCATAACAAATAAAAAAACAAAACAAAAATATTGAAATAACACATCTAAACTAAATTTAGTGGTCAGGACTAAATCTCCTGGCCGGGGGCAAAAAAAAAATTGTCCAAGGTAGGGCCACAAGTGACCCTACTAGGGCCCAACCAGTGGGTCCACAGCTGGACGAAGCCCCCATAGCAAAAAGGGGGGCGGGTGGGAGACGGGGGGGAGATCAGCAATAGGCAGATCCAAAGCATCAATTGGGGACCTAAAGAAAATAACATCTATCAGTCACTGGGGGGGGGGGGGGAAGTCTAACCCGCCCGACCGATAATACTAAAGCGTGAATATGATGCAGAACAGTTGTGGGACCATAAAAAACTGCATATAAATGTAAATAACAATAGGAACAGGACACCCCTAGTAATCAAAGTAGACGTATCCCTCCCAGGAACTAGGAGGTCCAAGAAAAAAGATACAATCACGGGGGTGGGGCCTCCACCCTCGATCTTCTGGAAGAACGTTGCTGACGTCTAGCTGGATTCTGGGCCGTCCAGACCGGGGGTGGAGGCGGTGGTGGGGCAACCAACTCCCAATTCTGAAGGTTGGGAGGAGGAATATCCATAGCAATGCAGAATGGTTCCAGATCTGCAAAGAACCGTAGGGTAGCAGAGCGTCCATTGTGCCTAGCCGTTAAAGAGAAGGGGAAGCCCCAGCGATACGGTATCTGTCGGTCGCACAGAAGCTGCAGCAGAGGGCGCAGGTATCTCCTCTTCTGTAGCGTAATCCAGGAGAGATCTTGGTAAAGCTGAATCTTGGCTCCTGCAAATTCAAAGTCTTTAAGACGACGGGCCTTGGAAAGGATAGTTTCTTTTAGTGCAAAGTCGTGCACACAGCAAATAACATCGCGTGGTGTGGGGCCCGATCCCCTGGGGCGCAGGGCCCTGTGCGCTCTATCCAGCTTAATTTTATGTGTAGCTGGTTCCTGTAAAATGAAGTTGAAAAACTCCTCCAAGGTAGCATGTAAATCCTCCTCTTGGTTAGCCTCAGGCAGCCCCCTGATTCTGATATTGTTGCGTCTGCCCCGGTTATCCAAATCCTCCAAATGGCGTTGCATGTCATTAACCACCTGGCATTGGGAGAGGACAGTGTCCTGGAGGTGAGACACATGAGATCGGGTCTGGTCATGATCGTCTTCAAGGGTATCAACCCGGTTAGCAATATGTTGGAGATCTTGCCGCAGGACAGCGATTTCTGTGTGTATCTCTGAACAACATGCCGTTGTGACTTTAGCAACCAAGGAATCAAAGTCCTCTTTTGACGGTAGGTGAGCAAGGTAATCAAGCCACGGTGGAGGATCAGAGGAGGCTGCCTGAGCAGAGTGTGGAGGAAGTCAGGGTAGCGGGGCAGACGGAGAAGGCAGCTGGGTGTGAATAGCATAGGGGGAGAGGGATGGAGTTGCCCCCAGGTCTGCTTCTTCATCTCTGAGAAGGAATGGAGGCTGCTGTGAGGACACAGGACTAAAAGGATGTGGAGGCAGCTGAGGGGTTAAATCCTCCTCCACAGGGTCAGGAGGGTGCTCAAGGCCAGAAGAAGGCTTGTGGAGCTGAGAGGCCGCCACTGATGCCTCCTGAGATGTTGGGTCCCCCTGATTCTGTGTGGGGGAACCCACTGACACAAGCGCCGGTCGGAGCAGCGGGGGAGGGGGGCAGTCAGCGCTGCGGTGCGAGCAACCTCCGCGCCTGACTTACCCGGCGGTGAAGGGGTCCGCTGGAGCCCAGCGCTTGGACTCTGGAGCTCTGTCTCTGGCAGGGCTGGAGGCCTGGTAAGATGGCCTCTCTGCAGGGTGGATGCCGCTCGTGTCGCTAGCGGGGCCATCGCAGATGTCATAGCGGAGGCGGCCGGCACGGCAGAGGAAGATGGCCGCCGCCTCGTGGAGGCCCGCGCTGTGGATGCTATCGGCTGCAGGAACGCGGACAAGGTAGGCTGAACGGACCTGTCCGCTGATGCACAGTCCCCTGTAGCAGGTGCCCGGGTGGTTTTCTTAGCCATGGGGGTCCTATTCAGGCTAGTGGTCCCACACTAAAAACGGTCAGGCAGGAGCTCCCCAAATGAGTGTCTCACCGCATCAAGTCCCTGGCCACGCCCCCGCTTTTTATTGTAGTGTGTGTGTGTGTGTGTGTGTGTGTGTGTGTGTTTTTTTTTTTTTTTTTTTTTTTTTTGCATTCAAAGTCTTCAGACCCTTTCTGTTGAGGCCGTGTCCTGGAAATAAAAAATAAAAAAGTACCCATCAATCTGCACTCAATACCCCTTTGAGTGTGAAAACTTGCAAATTTGTCACTTTAGTAATGAAAAAAAATTAAAATTGAGGCTTTTTCTGTGACATTTCAGGTTTGTCTGGGGCCCTTAATTCTCTTGATCATCTCTGAGATGACTTCGGAGTCTACTTGTGGTAAATTCAGTTGACTGGACATGATTTGGAAAGACACAACTGTGTATATATGGTCTCTCAGCTGACAATACATATCAGAGGAAAAAACAAGCCATGGGGAGGAAAGAACTGCCTGTAGAGCTTTAGGCAGGATTCTGTGGAGGTCCAGATTTGGAGAAGGGTAAATAAAATGTCTGCTGAAAGTTCCTAGGATCACAGTGCCCTCCATGATTCTTCAAGGAAGAAATTGGGAATAACCAGGACTCTTCCTAGAACTGGCTGCCCCAGCAGTCTAAGTAATTGGGGAAGAAGGGCCTAGGTAAGAGAAGTGACCAAGCACCTAATGATCACACTGGCTGATGCTAGGTTCACACCTGTGTTTGGGTTTCTGTTCTTTTGGTCTGCTTGGGGGCCCGGAAAAGGAAACCCACTCAGCTTAAACTGTTACTCACTATAGACTATAATGGGGTACAGTGGATTTCTGCCTGATAAATGCAGAGAGAAAAGTCCTGCTTGCATTATATTAAGCAGATTCAGGGACGGAAACCCAAATAGAGCAGGCATAGGTGTGAACCTAGCCTGAGCTTCAGTCTAGTCTAGTACAGTAGTGATTGGGCCATTTAAGAGTTCTCTGCATTGTATCACTACAAGGTAGTGCATTCCATGCACACGGCCACATTTAGTCTGGGGAAATATGGCCCTTATGTAGACCGTGTTTGCAGAACTGAATGCGGTCGTGTGCAGGAGGCCTAACTGTAAGGATATAAATCATTAATACTTGGCACAATGATACCAACTTAGTTTATTTAAATTGCATAGACCATAGGTGTAGAAGAATCAGACTGAGAAATACGCATGAATGTGAAGTTTACAACACCATTGAAATGTTTGATAAGGGCTGTTACTGCTATGTCAGCTAAATACTGTACACAAATTACTTGGTCATCACAGCATTGAAGTGTTTTCACTAGATATGCCATCAATTACTGATCCTAGGAGTCCAACTACCAAGACTCCAATAATTCTTAGGATAAAGGATCTGATATTTCCCAACCTCCATTCTAGCGGTATGCTATGACATTATGGGAATGTCCTTTTGAACTGGAGTACTTGTAAATGTAACTGATCGTGTGTCAAACCATTTTCCATATTCATGTGTAGTATTGGGTGCTTTAAAAAAAATTGATTTAACCAAAAAAAAAAAAAAACACCCTTAAAAGTGAGTTATCTGGAGACTGGATCAACCATATGCACCATTTCCTTGAAACACCATTTTAAAAACTGTTGTGTGTGCATACAGAGGCCTTTGAGACTCTGACACACTTGTGCCTCATTTGCATAGTTTTAAAAATTGCTTTTTCAAGGAAATGCTGCATCTAGTGGACTATCTAAAGGTATGATGTGCCCCACATAATACATAAAACGGAGTTTCCTGGTAACAGACTCCCTTTACAAAGTTCTGTAGATTTTCTCAAATTGAATGGGTTAAATTTTTTTCTGAATTGGAGAGTGATCTGTGGTTTTCCTTAGACTAGACTAGCTTCTAGCATTAATGTTGGTGGCATTTTCAGTTGCTTACTCAGGAAATCCAGGATCTGCTGTGTAACTTTGCCTATATATTCTAAAGATCAACCTTTTTCTCCTGGATTAGCTGCTTCCACATAGCTCCATCTGGGAACTGGTACAGTAACACAGATTCTTCCTTCATTTCTGTGGAATATCCTGGATCCTGAAAGATGTGAGAATCATAATTGTTTTTTTTTTTGTAGAGAATAGCAAGTCTTGTAGTTGTAGCTTAGCTTTACTTCACCACTGTAAGGATTCAGGTGCTGCCCTAGCCCTGTACCTAAATGCCATGACAAAGGCAGAGTGGCTGGGGTCTAGTGAATCCAGTACCTGGGGCACATGGCCTGACAGTCCTTTTCTCATTATGCCTCTGTATATTTTCTTGCATGCACCATGAAATTTTAACAGTAAAACTAATCATTGCATACTGTAACCAATAACTTATTTCAATGGTACTTATAGGGGTATCAAAATAAGCCTATTCAGATGACCATCTGTTTACATAGACATCAGTGTTTAAGAAAACAAAAAACACTGATCCATTAATGTCTTTTTTTTTTTTGTTTTTTTTTGGATGGACACAGAAGTGTGGTATCCTACGTTTTGTGTCCTTTAAAAAAAAAAAA
Source organism: Leptodactylus fallax (assembly GCA_947044405.1). Taxonomy (NCBI): domain Eukaryota; kingdom Metazoa; phylum Chordata; class Amphibia; order Anura; family Leptodactylidae; genus Leptodactylus; species Leptodactylus fallax. The sequence continues at coordinate 450,802 of CAMRHE010000384.1, forward strand.
AAAAAAAATTCGTTGCTTTCCTGGTGGAAAGGATGAGTGATATTTCAGTAGATCAGTTGTCTCGCATGTGAAGGATTTGCGAGTTGCATTTGGCATAGTACTAAGGCAGACAGCTTGTTACATTATCTGCCCTAATCTTACTACTACCTACTGTTTTTGATATTGATCCTTTTTATAAAAAAAAAACAAAAAAAAAAACCAACTCACTAGCATTATTGTCTAGAATTGATAAAAGGGGGTTGTCTCAAATTGCTAAGCATGTAATGCATGGACGTAGCTGCTCTCACATATCTGCTTTCTGTTCTGAGGGGCGAGTCCTGAGTTTTGAACTAGCCTTCTGATATCTAACTGGGCCTATGAATATTGCTGATCATCATGAGACGTTCCCTTTAAGACAATGTAGTTGGATCACCAAGTACTACAGATGTAGTAAAGCTCAGCTTGTCGTTGGGTAAAACTCATAAAAACTAGTGACTAGGTGTGTTTAGATCTGTGTAATTTAAGGTTATGTCCACATGGAGTTTTTACAGGTAGATTTTGAGGTGGAATCCACCTTTAAAAAAAAAAAAAAAAAACACCTCCCATCTCACCCATTCATTTCAGTGAGAATCAGTAGCGGATTTATTCCTCTAGCTGATTTTTCAGCTGAAGGGGGAAAAAAAGGCATCATAATCCAGCTTCAGGCAAATTCCACCTTGCAAAGCCCATTGAAATGAAAAAGAGGTGTTAAATGCTAGCATTCTACTGGCCTATCAAGACAGATCCCAAGTCCTAGACAAAAAAATTGTGCTTGCGGGACATTTTCATCCGCAATATTGGACAGACTCTGCACAGGACGGACTCCAATGCAGATGTGAACATAGCCTAAACATCCTTGTTCACTATACAAAAAAAGAGGCCAGTAAGATCATTAAAGTTTTCAGTAACATCACTAGTTGACTGTAAGTTGGATAACTTAGTAGCACAGATCTGGAAAGTACAAGCTGGTCTGGCAACTATCAACTTTCACATATCTTTGACTGGTAGGGTACTGTAGTTGACAGCCATTAAGTAGTAACAACAAATCAATAGTATAGTGGCTTGCAAAAGTATTCATACCCCTTGAACTTTTTCACATTTTTTCCCCTTACAACCACAAACTTAAATGTATTTTATTGAGATTTTAAGTTATAGACCAACACAAAGTAGCAGATAATTGTGAAGTGGAAGAAAATGATACATGGTTTTCAAAATCTAGCGCAATGAATTGTCTTCAGAAGTCAATTAATGGAGTCCAGCTGTGTGTAATTTAGTCTCAGTACAAATACACCTGTTCTTTGAAGGCCTCAATGGTTTGTTAGAGAACACTAGTGAACAAACAGCATCATGAAGACCAAGGAACTCACCAGACAGCTCAGAGATAAAGTTGTGGAGAAGTTTAAAGCAGGGTTAGGTTATAAAAACATATCACAAGTTTTGAGCATCCCAAGGAGCACTGTTCAATCCATCATTCAAAAATGGAAAAAGTATTCTACAACTGCAAACCTACCAAGACATGGCCGTCCATCTAAACTGACAGATCAAGCAAGGAGAGCACTGGTCAGAGAAGCAGCCAAGAGGCCCATGGTCACTCTGGAGGAGCTGCAGAAATCCACAGCTCAGGTGGGAGAATCTGTCCACAGTACAACTATAAGTCGTGCACTGCACAAATCTCGTCTTTATGGAAGAAAAAAAACATTGGAAGAAGTGCTGTTTTGCAGTTTGCCAAAAGCCATATAGGGGACACAGCAAACATGTGGAAGAAGGTGGTCTGGTCAGATAGCGCTTTGCATTTAGGGCAAAAAGTCTTATGTGTGGCAGAAAAGTAACACTGCTCATCACCTTGAACACACCATCCCCGCTGTGATACATGGCGATGGCAGCATCATGCTGTGGGGAGGCTTTTCTTCAGCAGGGACAGGGAAGGTGGTCAGAGTTGATGGGAAGATGGATGGAGCTAAATACAGAGCAATCCTGGAAGAAAACCTGTTGGAGGCTGTAAAAGACTTGAGACTGGGAAAGAGATTCACCTTCCAGCAAGACACTGACCCTAAACATACAACCAGAGCTACAGTGGAATGGTTTAGATCAAGGAATATTCATGTGTTAGACTGGCCCAGTCAAAGTCCAGACCTAAATCCCATTGTGCATCTGTGGCAAGACATGAAAATTGCTGTTCACAGACGCTCTCCAACAATTTGGCTGAGCTTGAGCTATTTTGCAAAGAAGAATGGGTAAAAATCTCAATCTCTAGATACTCAAAGGTGGTAGAGACATATCCCAAAAAACTTGCAGCTGTAATTGTAACAAAAGGTGGCTCTACAAAGTATTGATATAGGGGGCTGAATACTTTTGCATGTCACACTTTTCAGATTTTTATTTGATTACAATTTTGAAAACCATGTATCATTTTCATTCCACTTCACAATTATCTGCTACTTTGTGTTGGTCTTTGTGATGATTCCGCTTAAATATGGCTATAACTCAAAGCTGTATTTTGATCTCTGGGTAGTGTACCTCTCTCTTACTTCCATTTATTCATAATGTGCGTAGCTCTAATCCTAGGTGTATGTTGTCATAATGTAACAATAGGGCTTTGTATCCATCCCAGAATAGCTCCATTGAATTCCTACACATGCATTGTTCAGCCTGGGCTGTTGATCAGATATGGCTGATAACATTGTATCATTCCACTTGGTCTCAGCTCCATACAAAGAATCTGGACTTGGGTGCATTAATCAATCAGACTTGCCGTCGCCGGTGACCTCATTCTGGGAGGTGGCATAAAGGGTATAAAAGATGAGGTAAGAGGTCAGTGAGGAGAGATTACAGACAGACTTCCACTGAGAGGAGACTATGACCGACCACTACTGGGATATACTGTGAAGAGCATGCAGGCTGTGATGCTGCTGCTAGGAGCCTCCACTGGTTATTCACACATACCAGAGCATGTGTGAGTGTTGGTCTACAGAACCACATCAAGGAGATGTGTGGTAAAGTAATTATTTCACTTTTATTCCCTTTTATTTTATTGCACTGTATATTGTATCTAGTAACTGTTAATGCTTGCATATATCTACATATCTGTTCTGAACTGCATGTGTTAGATGTTAATACCGACCCATTTAGGGGTTAATAAATATATAAAATTTAGAAAGCTTGTCTTGTATTTATCTTGTGAACCCGGCACTCACTGGCGGTGAATGTGTTTTTTTATGAAATAAGACTCAGGTGTGGGCCAACGCAGTGTTGGCGCACTGAGGATCTTTCACAGTCTTTCACTTAAAATCTCAATAAAATACATTTAAGTTTGTGGTTGTAAGGTGACAAAATGTGAAAAAGTTCAAGGGGTATGAATACTTTTGCAAGCCATTGTATGTTTGGAAGACTTAAAATTACCATTGGAGGCATATAAGCTGCATCGCAGATAGTCACAGGGTACTTAAAGTGTTCATGTAGATGATCCACATATTCACACATCCTATAACAAATGAAAACAAGAAATTGTAAGGGTGTTTCTGCGACTGTACAAAAATGCCTGATATTTATACAGTAGTTTTGTATTTTATCTCTGAGAAAATCCTTGCTGTTCCAAGATTTTTAACATTTTCCTTCCAAAGACCATTTAAGTCAGCACTTTTAGTTTATGCAACTGGCTTTAACTATAAAATATATAGTAACCATTCAGGGTACATATTTGTGAACGTACCTGTTTTCTAGGCTTGCTGAGACTGAGATGTAATCAAATATGATCAAATGCTGTACCAGCTCACAGAGCCCCACTCCTCCAGCATGTGGACAGACGGGAACTGGATAGAAGAAAATTAAGAGCACACTTATTACAGGTCATATTATTAGTAACCTCCTTTTACCTACAGATGTGCCTAAACGGGCACTTGTGCATATAAAAGCCACAAACTCTCCAGGACAACTGTATTATGTGTTGAATAGCAAAAATATATCACTGGCGTATTTTGGATTTCTGTTCTCAGAGTAATTTCTGTAAACTTGCACTTTATAACTGCCTAGTGGGCAAGCTCTTCCTAACATGTAGTTATGGAACTGCAGCTCCTTCATCCACTCTCACAGCACTGGTCTCACAGACACACCAAGACATTAAGTTTGTAGCACAATCTCTCTTCCTCACACACTGTTTTCTTGCAGGGTGTTTTTCCTTGTATTTGAGTCCTATAGAGAAGCATATGTAGAAAAAATGACAGAAAAGCACCTAAAACATTCTGCTATAAAAACAAATTGTTGTCTATGTAGACATTTTAGTAATATTCTATAGATTTCAAAGTGCCAACGTGCAACATCAAGTTTGAAGAAAAAGAGAAATGCAACTGAAAAAGCAGATGAATGCAGTTTGTGAAACTGAATTATGTTACTTGTGTTTTGCTTTATATTGACTGGTAAGGATATATTAGTCTGAAAAACATGATGATAATTTGCTTTATCCCTGTTTTTTCAGCAACATTTTTACCTGGGTAAACACCTGCAAAATACACACCACATAGCAAACATGTGTATGGAGTGTATTTGGGATAAATCTGCTTCTAAAACATTTCAATAAGTGCCATGTCATTTTTCTTCAATTGTGTAAACATTTACCATATGAACTACACACATCACTCATTGAAAGCAATTAATAGGAAGCAATTTAGGAAGCATCTTACATTCCAAAGTATGCTTCAAAAATTGCCATATATATTTGCGTTTTGCCGGTTGGTTTCAGAAATTTCTGCAATGAAAAATCTGTTTTGTACTTGGATCACTATATAAAAGAAAAATAACCCAATTCACGAAATTAACCCAAGTTCCATTTTTTTTTCTTTCACAAAGTCGTACAGTGAAATAGAAGAAGATGTTAATTAGCAGTATACAGTGAATTAATAACCTCATTAAATCATCAGGCTGTCCTATAATAAGTGATACAAATGTAGTTTTTTTTTTCTTTTCTGATAAGAATAGAAACAACTTCCGTTTTAAAATTAACCTGTTATATGCAGACATCTCATCCATAATGTTGTGGTTACTTGGGTAGATTGGCTAAGGCTGGGTTCACACCAGCGCTTAATCTCCGTTCGGGTTTTCCATCCCCAAACCCGCTTAAAAAATGTGGAGAGAAAAACCCTGCAAGCAGCGCTTTTCTCTCCGCATTTTTCACCCCTTTTGGGCGGACACCCAGCGGACCCCATTATAGTCTATGAGGTCCACAGGTAACCACTTTTTTAAGCAGATTAGGTTTCCGTTCCAGGGGGTCCCCAAGTGGACCCCCTAGAACGGAAACCCGAACACAAGTGTGAACCTAGTGTTAGCTGTAAGCAGAGTTGCACCATGTCCCTCAGCTCCTCTACATTGCAAGACCTAACATGGGGGCTGTATACAGGTTTGTCATGTCCTTCACACACCAAATAGCAAATAAATGTTTGGGAAACTGCCATATCACTTTCTGAAATGTTTCAGGCTGGGTTCACATCTGCATTCGCCTCTCTGCACGAAATCAGTTTTTGAAACCGTCTCAAAATCCTCAAAAGCTGTTTTTAAACGGTTCGTTTTAAAACCCATTGATTTCAATGGGTGGTAAAAACCATCCTCAGGTGTGCGTTTGGAGCATTTCCGTCTGGTATCCACTTTTTTGAATGGAGAAAAAAGTCGGACTTGCAGGACTTTTTCTCCGTTCAAAAAATAAGGATTCCAGATGGACCACAACCAATCCGTTTTTTTTTTGTTTGTTTTTTTTTTAACATTGAGGTCTATGGAAAGCAGATTACAAACCGATAGCAATCAGTTTGTGTCAGTTTTGCAATCCTTTGCATTTTTCCCTCTGCGCAGAAGAGAAAAGACGGATTTGTCAAAAACGGACACAAGCGAATTACAAACAGACACAAACAGTCAGTTTTTTTTGAACGGATACCCATTGACTATAGCTGCCAGTTCATTTTACTCTGCACTGACAAGGGACAAAAATCCCGAAACAGCGCTGTATGCAGATAAATGAAATTGGCTTGGCTAAAATCCCTTTTGCTGTCTCAAGACTCGGTGAGTCAAAAGCAAATTGAGGATCTGTTACATCCAATAGAGGGCGCATGAGCTCCCAGCTCCTTTCCCATAATGCCTTGTGATATGTAGATGCTTAGTAGAGGGCGAAAGGCAATTTAAAACTCTACACACCTTCACTGGTGCTCTCCTCAAGGAGAGATGTCTCTGTCCATAACCCACTCATTGCCTCCCACAAAGCCAGCCAGTTCATTTTGCTCTGCACTGACGAGGGACAAAAATCTGGAAACAGCGCTGTATGCAGATAAATGAAATTAGCTTGGCTAAAATCCCTTTTGCTGTCTCAAGACTCGGTGAGTCAAAAGCAAATTGAGGATCTGTTACATCCAATAGAGGGCGCATGAGCTCCCAGCTCCTTTCCTATAATGCCTTGTGATAAAAAAAAGATTCAGGTATCCGCTGTGTAAGTTTGGAATCCTTTTTGTACCAAACCGTTTTTCTCTTAAAACGCTTTTCAAGCGACGGATACCAGGCACAGTTGTGAACCTAGTGTCACAAGCATTTTTTTTTTGCTTTTTTGTTTGTCTGCAATACAGATACAATATTGGATACCATTCTGAAACAGCATTGCAAAATGGAATCTATACCCCTCAGTACAAAAATAAGGTATGTAGGGTCTGTCATTTTCTGGAAAACAAAAAAAAAATTGTGCTGCATGTAGTAATTTCTTTTGTTTTTTATAGTTAAATGTGACTGAGGTTCTTAAAGCCTCTGACACAAATTTGAACACATTCTCAAGATACAACAGCTAATACAAAGCATTTAGACTCATATCATTAAGGTCATATTGGATCTTCATCACATATACCTCAAGCTCAGGTGAGAGCAGAACTCCTTGTTCAATGAGAGAACTCTCTCTTTCATTAAATCAGCTCTACAACAGCGTTTAGACAGAAAGCTAGTAGAGGTTTCCTCTACGGACTTTTTGTTTTAATTATACCTATGGGGAAACCGCCGGCGTTTCAATAGGTATAATTGACATGCTGCGATTTCCAAAACTGCGCCGGTTTAGGAAATTGCCACATGTCCGCAGCGCGATTTTTAATGCAAAGTGGGAATGGGCCCCGGCCTAAAACAGTTTTTCCTCTCCATTACGGTAATTTTTGTTTTGTAATAAGGGAGTGTTATTGGCGTACTTTTTTAAAAATTATTTTACTTTTCTATTCATTTTTTACATTTTTTGGAGACACCTCATCACTGTTTTGTTTTTTTTTTTTGGGGGGGGGGGGGGGAGTCTGATTTCTCCTGTAACTGGGGCTGATACATTTAGCCCCAGTTGCAGGAGGAATACAGCCTCCTGCCCATAACTACAGAGCTGATCTGGGTCCTCTAGGACCCAGCAGCATTAACAGACTCTGATCCCGGCGGATCACGTGACCGCTGGGTCAGAGGGGACCCGCATCATGGCGGCGCCCATAGCTGTGTATACAGAGCTCGTGTACACAGCGATCAGGAAGGCAGGGACGGTAATACACCGTCCCTGCCTTCTCTAGGGGAGCTCCGGCTGTAGTTACAGCTAGCTCCTTGCAAAACAAGAGAGCCACTTCCAGATGTAATTACTCTATGGGCGGTCCGGAAGTGGTTAAATGCAGTGCAGCTGAACTTGGATGGGTGAATGGAGCCTGCATCTGGAGGTATTCATACAAGTGGTCATGTCAGAACCAGATGCCATGGCAATAAGACAGAATGCAAAAACCACAGCATTCTGTCTTATTCCTAAGCAAATCAAGTCAGCTAGATGAAGCAGGATGAAGTAAAAAAGTAGAAAAATGTCCACGCTTGCCAGTGAACAGGTTTTTGATTAATGGCCAAAAAACACTACGCGTATCGGGGCAAAAAACCCTTTATCAAGTGTACAAATGGTATAACATCATGAGGTAGACACAGAGTGTTATAAAGGTGTCCACCCTGAAGTCCTTCCTAAAGGGGGAGGGGGAGAGGTTATAGCAACACCAAAAATTTACCACAATCAAATAGAATATAAAAAAGTACCTTACTAGATACATAACAAAGGAGCCACATCCTTACTTTTGCTGTCCTCTGTAGAATTGCGTTCCCTGTATTCAGGGATTGTGCATACTTGGTCCATTCAGATTTTTTTTATTGATGTATGACCAGCTAATGTTTTTTCACTTGTACACCTAGAGACAATAGACATTTTTCCATCATCTGGTGGATCTTTATCCACATATTTCTCAGTTTTTCTCTCATTCCTTGAGTTCTGGATTGAGGAGGAATGAGGGAATCTATTGAGTGGCAGATTCTGTAAACTTCTGTTACACATACAGTTAACAGAGAGTAGTTGTTCAGCCAGACAGACTGCAGCTGATGGCTTAGAGACTGAACGGCAAAGCCTACTTTCTGATAAAGTAGTGGATAACTTACTAACATCTAGGAAGCCAGGAGATTTATATCCTTGTATGTTAAATTATTTCCACATGGTGTAGTTTTAATAATAGAGCTCCAGATTCTGGTTCTACTTTAGTTCCTGCAGTAGAGAAGGCATCAGAAAGGTCTGGACGCTATCAATGCTCAGCTAAAAGGGCAATTTTTCAACCATCTGTTGGTAACCAGATTTTTTTTTTTTTTGGAGAACAATTAAAAAACTAAGTCTCTCTTATCACAATCCACTACCCTCCTAAAACGTAGCTATTCTTTGCTTTGCCCTTCTTGAAACTTTGCAGGAGTCTGCCTCAAAACCCTTCCCCTATATTCACACTACAGTGAATATCAGCCATGTGACAGCTGTTATTTTAACAACCGTCACATTAATTGTACTGTATGTTATTGGGTGCTGTTCACATGACTAATTTGATGATCCCTTGTAACGGACTATCAAAATATTGATCATGCGGTTTTTGTCAGTTATCATGAATCCCTCCATACACTGCAATACATGAGGGATTTGTGAAAACGTGTGCCCCTTGGGTGCAAAATGACAAATGGTTGTGTAAATGCAGGCTTATCCTACTCTTCTTAGTTGTCCTAACAGCTGCAAAGAGAATGAGAGGGTAATAGGCCTTTTTTTTGCAAAGAGACATATTTAGAAGACTGATCTGATTGTGTAATTCTTAGGACATGGCCTAGGTTTATTCCACAAGTGCTTTCTTTTTCTAATCTGAGTTTTGTCCTTGGACTCTCAGGATGAAGCCCAAGTTAACCTTCACTTGTTTGATGTAAGAATGTGTGTTCTTGCTTGCCTTCAGGAAACTCAGACCTTTAGAAAGTCATAAGCCCTCCTCCTTCCGTTCCAGGGGAAAAATAAAGAAAAAAAAGCCAGTAAATCCCTGCTGGCAAGCTGAATTAAAAAGGTCATTAAAGAATGTTATTCATTGAAAAGCCTTGGCTCACCAATAAACCTCACTCTACACCATCCTTTGCAACTTCAATGACTGAAAAGGGACAAGTCTCTAGCAAGGTGGCAATACGGTCTTCCCCATTAGCATTTTAAAACAGGATTTTTACCATTTGCATAGGATTGCTTGAAAAGGCATCTCTAAACCCACCCTTGGGTATTGTTTTTAATTAAAAAAAATATATATATTATGTACTGCTATAGGGTGGAGAATATATGTTACCTGAATTTTCATTTTCCTAAGGCCAGGGACACACACAGTGTGATCGTAACAATTAAATAAACCTCATCCACATGGTGCGACTAAAACCTTCAGCACAATGTCACTTTCTGCAGGGTGTTGACACTTGAGTGGTCCTGGGATTAGACAGCTAAATCCCACCACCAAATGAAATTTGCTGCATACAAAAATACAATATGCATTTATAATATTGAGGAGACTCTATATAGGGCAAGTCAGTCATTGACAGAAGGTAACAAATTAACAAGTTGTCCTACATGGCCAGATGAAAAATAATTAAAAGGGTGATCAGGTTTTCTAATACTGATGGCCTATCCTTAGGACAGGTCATCAATATTAGATCTATGAGGGTCTGATATTCGGGACCCCCACAGATCAGCTATTGCAAGATAGTTTGGCTTTCGGTATTGTTTACATGCTGGGAACTGCTCTGCTTGCTTGCCGTATAATTAAGTGCTTCATTAAAGTCTATGGGAGAGCGCTACAGTACCTAAAGCTGCTTCTACACACTTACAGTGAGTAAGCAGTGCAGCTCCCAGCATTTAAACATTACAGAGAGCTGTGGGGGCCTTAGGTGTTGGATACTTGTAGATGTTTCTTCCCCTCTTCCCCTTGCCGTTGGGGTTCCTCAGGGCTCGGTCCTAGGCCCCCTGTTCTTCTCTCTCTACACAGCCCCCATTGGACACACCATCACCAGATTTGATCTTTATGCTGATGACACCCAATTATATACGTCATCCAGTGACATCACCCTTGCACTAATACAGAACACCAGTGACTGTCTCTCTGCTGTCTCAAATATCATGTCCTCGCTCTATCTGAAACTGAATCTCTCAAAGACTGAACTACTTCTGTTTCCACCATCTAATAGATCTATCCCTGATCTCTCTATTGCAGTCTCCGGCCTTACCATAACTCATAGGCAGTATACCCACTGCCTCAGGGTTATGTTTGACTCAGACCTTTTCTTCACCCCCATATCCAATCACTCGCACACTCATGTCATCTCCACCTCAAAAACCATCTCCAGAATCCGCCCTTTCCTTACCACAGATACACTAAAGACACTTATTGTTGCCCTGATTCACTCTCGCCTTGACTACTGTAACTCCTTACTAATCGGTCTTCCCCTTACTAAACTCTCCCCTCTACAATCTATTTGGATTGCGGCAGCCAGGCTCATCTATCAGTCTAGACACTACAGCGATGCCTCCAGTCTGTGCCGGTCACTACATTGGCTGCCTATTCAATACAGAATACAATATAAACTTATCACCCTCATCCACAAGACTCTCCATAATGCTGAACCTCCCTACATTTCTTCCCTCATCTCTGTCTATCGCCCAACCCGTGCTCTCCGTTCACTCAATGACCTAAGACTAACATTCTTTATTATCAGAACCTCCCACGCTCGTATACAAGTGATCTCCCGAGTTGCACCACTTCTCTGGAATGCTCTATCCCGGACTATTAGATTAACCCCCAATTTCCACAACTTCAAGCGTAAACTAAAGACATATCTTTTCAGACAACTCCTAATGTAAACCCTTCCGTAGTTAGATTCCCTAAAACATACCCTCTGTTCACGCTCCTGCATTATCCCACAGGATATGATGCCGTATGAGACTAACTTTATATGTCCAGGCACCATCTGCACGTTAAAGGACAAGACTGGTGACGGCTCATACAGCTTATATATGTGTAATGACAGTAACTTCTATTACAAAATTGTCTGACCACTGTATAAGCAATGCTACCTCTCATGCCGCCCCTGCTACCTCTTGTCATCCCCTCTACCTCTTGTCACCCCCTCTACCTCATAGATTGTAAGCTCTTGCGAGCAGGGCCCTCAGTCCCAGTGTGTGAATTGACTATTTCTTTGTAATGTATCTTTTTTTGTCTGTACTTGAACCCTACAAATTGTACAGTGCTGCGGAATATGTTGGCGCTATATAAATAAAATGTATTATTATTATGTTATATGGATGACCTATCCGAAGGATAGGCTATCAATATTAGAAAGGGGACAACCCCTTTAACACTTTTTAGTACTACCTATGGAATCCAGGAAATTCAATTTTTTTTTCCTTATTCTGGTTTCTTACCGCATATGGCTGTACACAGCTCCAACTAAAAGGTTGCAAAATAAACTTTATGCAGTGTGTTCATGTAAATACATAACAGGTCAACTGGACCACTGCCTGCTAAGTGGTTTTACTAAGTCGAAGCCCTTGATATGAGCTGCTTGTAGATTTCTTCTTAGCCTCTAGGCGAGTTTACTAAAGCCCGAATTATGCATTAAATTCAATATTATAGGGGATGTTTCTTAAAGACAACCTGTGATCTTATCCCCTATTAGAGCTTTTTGATGCCATAGAGGAGGGTCACCGCTTCAGTAAGCTCTTTACTCGCCCTGGCTGAGGTTGCATTCAGCCACAATGCTATCAGTTTAAGGAGTTATCCACTTTCTAATCCTTATGATAGGTAATCAATTTTATATCTACAGGGGTCTGACGACCATGACCCAAGCAACGCAGCTGCTCCAGGACTGCACAGCTCACTGGCTGAACAAAGTGTAGCAACACCTTTAGCTACTACAGTGCTCCCCCAATAAAGTACAGTGGGGAAAAAAAATATTTAGTCAGCCACCAATTGTGCAAGTTCTCCCACTTAAAAAGATGAGGCTGGCCTGTAATTGACATCATAGGTAGACCTCAACTATGAGAGAAAAAATGAGAAAACATATCTAGAAAATCACATTGTCTGATTTTTAAAGAATTTATTTGCAAATTATGGTGGAAAATAAGTATTTGGTCAATAACAAAAGTTCATCTCAATACTTTGTTACATATCCTTTGTTGGCAATGACAGAGGTCAAACGTTTTCTGTAAGTCTTTACAAGGTTGGCACACACTGTTGCTGGTATGTTGGTCCATTCCTCCATGCAGATCTCCTCTAGAGCAGTGATGTTTTGGGGCTTTCAACTCCGTCCAAAGGTTTTCTATGGGGTTGAGATCTGGGGTTGAAATGCTTCTTACGAAGCCACTCCTTCGTTGCCCTGGTGGTGTGCTTGGGATCATTGTCATGCTGAAAGACGCAGCCACATTTCATCTTCAGTGCCCTTGCTGATGGAACGAGGCTTGCACTCAAAATCTCACGATACATGGCCACATTCATTCTTTCATGTACACGGATCAGCCGTCCTGGTCCCTTTGCAGAGAAACAGCCCCAAAGCATTATGTTGCCACCCCCATGCTTCACAGTAGATATGGTGTTCTTTGGATGCAACTCAGCATTCACTCTCCTCCAAACACGACGAGTTGTGTTTCTACCAAACAGTTCTACTTTGATTTCATCTGACCATATGACATTCTCCCAATACTCTTCTGGGACATCCAAATGCTCTCTTGCAAACTTCAGACGGCCCCGGATATGTACTGGCTTAAGCAGGGGGACACGTCTTGCACTGCAGGATCTAAGTCCCTGGCGGCGTAGTGTGTTACTGACGGTAGCCTTTGTTACGTTAGTCCCAGATTTCTGCAGGTCATTCACTAGGTCCCCCGATGTGTTTCTGGGATTTTTGCTCACCGTTCTTGTGATCATTTTGACCCCACGAGGTGAGATCTTGCGTGGAACCCCTGATCGATAGAGATTATCAGTGGTCTTGTATGTCTTCCATTTTCTAATTATTGCTCCCACAGTTGATTTCTTCACACCAAGCTGCTTGCCTATTGCAGATTCAGCCTTCCCAGCCTGGTGCAGGTCTACCATTTTGTTTCTGGTGTCCTTCCACAGCTCTTTGGTCTTCACCATAGTGGAGTTTGGAGTGTGACTGTTTGAGGTTGTGGACAGGTGTCTTTTATACTGATAACAATGTCAAACAGGAGCCATTACTACAGGTAATGAGTGGAGGACAGAGGAGCCTCTTAAAGAAGAACTTACAGGTCTGAGAGCCAGAAATCTTGCTTGTTTGTAGGTGACCAAATACTTATTTTCCACCATAATTTGCAAATTATTTCTTAAAAAATCAGACAATGTGATTTTCTAGATATGTTTTCTCATTTTGTCTCTCATAGTTGAGGTCTACCTATGATGTCAATTACAGGCCTCTCATCTTTTTAAGTGGGAGAACTTGCACAATGGGTGGTTGACTAAATACTTTTTTTTCCCCACTGTATATGTAAACATTACCAGGGACCGTGCTGTCCTGGAGCACCTGATCTGTAGAGGTTCCAGGAGTCAGACCCTGGAAGATCTAATATTAATGACCTCTAAGAATAGGCCATGAATATTAGAAAGTGAATAACCCCTTTAACTATATATCAGTGTAAAGAGACAAAGGGGATTTGTGGCTCTATAGCAGAAAAACTGCTTCAACAGCTATAAGGATATATTTTACTGGATTAATGGACCTTTTAAAAAAAACAAAAAAAAACTATAGGTCCCTGGAATAACAATTCTTCTACAGCAGGAAGTGTTGATAAAGTGGTGCAAAGACTTTATATGAGAACTGAATGTTTGTCTCTATGATGCCCTGTAGCAGTTGTGTATGATCTACTGTTTCTGGATTATAATTATAGTCTTACTATTGAATTTCTTGGCCATGAGCAGAACAGAAAGGTTTTCATTCACACTTCCCAATCTGCAGCTGTCGATCTGGAGATACTGGAGGGCTTGGGCTTGTAGGAACTGTTTAAACATTACTCTGTTATGGCACTAGAAAAAACAAATGCAGAGAATTACTATTGCTAAGCGATAGAATAATAAGATTTCAGAGACAATTTCTAAATATTTTATAAAGCATAGCCTGACTTTTTACATTTCTCTTTATTTTTTGTACATATAAGTGACTTTATATTAATAATGTAATAATAATGATTTATTTTTCATATAGTACAAGTATATTTCACAGCAATTTACAATTGGACCTTTATAGAATTTGCCTGTAATATAATTTGTTTTTATGTTACTTAAAGGCATTTTACAACAGTACAATCACTATTATTGTTTCAGTGCATCTAAAATAAATATATAGTTGATTTAAAAATATGATTTTGTTTTGTGCCTACAGCTCCTGTGTAGTCCTATGTTTCTCCACGGTAACTGACAACAAACATACCCTGTGTAGTCTGATACGGCAGTCACTGCCCTTTCCATCTATCTCCCACTTCTTGCTGAAATTTTGTTAGTACATAGCTATTTATGTCACTTAATTACGTATCCTCTTACATTGCAGTACTTAGTAAAAATTATGCTATCTGTGTTTTCTTATGTAAACTGGGTTCCTTAAGGGAACCCAGTTGGTATGGAGCCTACATTCTAATAAGGCTAGTTTACACAGGCCGATTATGGGGCCAACTATTGGGAACGACCATTCTTTCTAAATCCTTGTTTGTCATGTGGTTTCATCTTGGAATTGGCATAAAAAAATTGTTTGTTCATATTCATACCGGAGCAACGATTGCAGATTGTAAATGCAGCCAACAAGCGGGCAGTGATCAGGAATGAACAGTCCAAGGAAGTTTTGTTCCTGATCATTGGCCCCCTCCCAGGCCCATATAACTGGGGCCATGCTAGCAGCACTCGTAATTATTTCACAGAGTAGAATAGTCTCCTGTTTGTCTGGCTTTTATCTAGCCCCTTTGAACAAGGGTCACAAAGGCTGCAGCTGCTAACCTCTCAGATTCCTGTAATCTCATAATCTAAGAACACTTTTAGGTATCTGCAGCTGTCAATGGCAGCCCCATTAATATGTACAGTAGCACTCACCTGCTCTCCTGTAGCAACTCCAATTCCCAATGGTGCTAGAGCCTAAATAAGAAATATCAGTTTAAAGTAGTTTTAGTTATATAGACTTCAAAATGTTCTGTTTTCCTGGTTTGTCCATCATACACAAGAGTTATTAGTTAAACTAATTTGATTCTTTAGTGAAAAAGTACAGAATCAGTGTGTTACATGAGTCAGAATGACTACTAAATATCATTAAGGAGATGTAGACCCAAAGACGCTTTGCAGCATGCATGCCCTGCTAAGAATTCTAGGAAAGGAATATGCAAATAAGTCCTCCTTAGCGGCCAAGTTCCCCTTTTCCACCAAGTAGGACTTATTTGTATATTACATTCTCAGAAATCTTAGCAGGGCATGCATGCTCTAATAGATCCCTGTACACTGCAAAGCTACCCCTTAGAGGCAAAGTCTCCTTAATGAGACATAGTAACTCTTCTCACCCAGCCAGCCGGTACCATGTCTGGCACTGAGGAGAGGCAATAACCTTGAAACAGCTGTTTGCAGATGGGTTCCTCTTCCTCTTGGAAGAGTTATTCTGGCTTGGCTTTATTCCCATGTTATGCTATTAGGTTACAGGAAACTTCTGCATAGACGTACAGAGGCTACCTTCCAAAACGTAGCGCTCAAGCAAGATCCCCTTTTCTACCAAGGAGGACTTATTTTCATATTGTTTTCCAGATATGTCACATGTAATTGTATGCTCAGATTGGTTGATCATGTGACAAGGACTGACGTATTAGGGTAAAGCATGTTAAATGATGTAGCCTCAAAAAGTCAACAGTTATAATGCCGCTGGAGCAAAGGGACTTCCCTCTATTGTTTCACGTTCTGACAGAACTTTGTGTCAGATAATAAGCATTATTTGGCCTTGCCATTCATTGGGTTGGATTGTATCATTTTACAAGTTACAACGTAGCCATTCCTTTACTTAAGCATTCAGTTTGTCCAGACAAGACGAACATGCAGTGAGTTAGTTGACGGCAGAGTTGTCGAGTCAAAGAACTGTCTGTGTTGTACGGTACCAGCATAGTGGATGTGGTGATATTTTACCAAATCATATACACATGCTGTGAATAAAACCCTCAGTGCACACTGACTGCAGCATGTCAATTTATGCTGCAGGTTTATTGTGCGTCTTTCAGTCCTTGCAAAGGTAGAAAGCAGAGGAAGACCAGGCTGCGCTTCCAGCAAGAATCACAGTTGTGCAGCAGGTTTCATAAAAACGTCTATGATGCAAATTCACCAGTGGAGTAGTAGTCATACTCTTAAAGGGGTTGTCCAGGAGTTTTAAATGTATTACCTATCCTTAGAATAAGCCATAAATATTTCATAGCTGGGGTCCAACAGGTGGTCCCCACACAGAGAAGCTGTAAGGGGCCACTTCAGATGCCCGTACTATACACAGCATGGAGCCGGAACAGCACTTTCAGGTAGATATAAGATCATTTACACCAGTTTACTTGTGCAAATGATCACTGAAATCTATACAAGCCACAAGCTGGTGTAGATGTCAGCCCAGGTGCATAGTGCCAGAGTTATGAAGACTGGTGTTCAATACGCCAGCCTTCATAAACCTGCCGCAATGACTGTTTCTAAACATAACAAGTTATAATAAATCCATTCCCTAGAAACTCTACATCAATCTCCTCAGCTGCTCCATAACATTCTGCCTTAAGATTATACTGCATTTCCATTGTGACAGGTTCCCTTTAAACACCTTATACAACTTTATTGAGTTATTTGACAATTGCAGAGAGCTCCCCATAGTGGTAAATGTGTAGTTGCGTGGTGATATAAAATATATAAGTAATGGTTTGACAATACTCAGAATATGATGCAAGACAGAAGGGGTCATCTAGAAGCCTTCCCTTTGGGTGACAGGGCAGCATGTTTCCTGGTATTATATTCTTTTAACAGAGGTGTAATCTGTAACAGGGGCCCCAATACTTCCCCCTCTTTATTAATGAAAATAGAGTTTATACAGTATATATGCACTTTTACCTTAGAAATAGTTCCATGACCGAGTATATCATCAGGTGATGTAGGTTCCTCAATCCATAGGGGTTGAAATGATGCCAATTCTTTTACCCAGGTAATAGCTTCATTTACATCCCACCTCTGGTTTGCATCAAGCATCTTAAGCAAAGAGCAAAGTAAAAACAACTTTTCAATTTTCTTTTTCATATACAACTCAGATAATCCATCATTCACAGGACTAGTGACATGTCACATTTCTGGATCTTCTAAGCTACTGGATATTTTATTGACCTTTAAAATCCAAAGAAAATATGACTTCAGAGGTCATGCCCTCATTGAAAGCTTTCTGCATTTCATCCACATCTCATTGCATTTACATCATCACAAATAAATGCTATTGATGTGCTTAGACTTTTATGTGAACTCTTACTGAACTTGCATTGACATGATTGGCAATGTTAAGATTCGACTTATTTTTGGTTGCTACATATGGGATTTTTATTCCTGTACCTGCACCCGAACTTAGACATGATTTTTAGATAAGTTGAAAATTTGTGTTTTTTGTAAATGATACATTTGTGGACAAATTGCTTCATGTAACATGATGAGTGGCAGTGGAGCCATGATGGGATAGAGGAGTATTTGTTACAAGGAAAGGTTATGTGCATGTTAAAGAATATCACTGAGAGTAGATGCAGGTACCCTTCACACCCTCCAAATCATGCACTGTAAACACATACTCAGTCCGGTATGATACTATTGTGTTTAAAGGGAATGGGTCACCACATATTAAAACACTTTATATGTTTTTATTTTTTAATTGTAGATTTTTTTTATTCTATTTTCTGTACATGATTATGGGAGCAACCATTTTACCTAATCTGCTGTTAACAGTATTTAGAGATATGCTTTACAGCAGCCACAAGTCCCATGGGCAGCAATAGTCTGCAGATGAAACACTGACTTCTATGGGAGAGGTTTTTTCAACTTGCTCTGTGACCTGTGTAGAGGTCACTGTGCAGGGAAGGAGTAGTTAGGCCATGACCATTGTGAATGATGGATCTTATAACAAAGTGTTATCTTTCATTGTAATACTCTCTGTGATGATTATAACTGTAAAGTAAGCAATTTTAACATTAACAAATATTTAAAGTGATGCTTTCTTTACAGATCACCTATAATACTAAGTATGGTGCCTCCTGGCATTAGTGATGCTGCCAATCCATTTACTCAACTCCATACAATTGGCTGTGCATGTATGATCAATCCTATATGCTGATCTCTGTCAAATGCAACAGTGTCCACTGCATGCATGCACTATATTAAAATGAGATCCTTCACCTTGCCTGGCTTGATTCAAGTCATAAAACCTGGTATGGAGTGAAGAAATCTCACTTTAACATAGTGTACAGCTGCATTAATAGAGCCAGGGGAGTCCATGCTTAAGACAATACAGTAGAATATTTTTATAATCAGGCTTTGCTGTTAATAGGCATTTTTGCTCACTTTACTATTTTCAGCATGATTCAGTATATAAATGCACAACCCCTTTAAGATAAAGCTGACTAAGGCTGAGGCCCCACGTTGCGGATATGCAGCATTTTTTTGTTGCATTTTTTTGAGCCAAACCCAGGAGTGGCTACAAAAGGAATGGGAAATACAAAGGGAGGACTTATATGTCTGACTTCTGCTCAATCCACACCTGGCTTTGGCACAAGAAAAAAAATGCAGCAAAATCTGCAACAACAAATAGCAGCTTTTCGGCAGTGTGGGGCCTCAGCCTAAAGATGCAGCCAAAAAGCAACTTGTACTCCACCCGACCCTTACTGCCTCCAATAATGCTCCACTGCTAGGAAAGCAGTGAGAAAGGTGTCAGGAATGTATATACTTTAACACCTTGTTCATACCAATTTATTGTCTGGTCCAATCATGTTCCGGATAAGTTTGCATCTTCTAATGTCATCTTGTAAATCAGCCCCAACTTTTACCTTAAATCTGAGAATGTATACAATTGTAAGTATGACTGGAGATGGACATACATACTGTATATACTGTACAAACATTTAGGCTCATACAAAATTGTAAATATACAAAGAGAACAAGAGCATATTGTTAAGGATCATTTTAGCAGGTCTGTCCTGAAAATATGTGGTAAGTGTGTAACGTAGGTTATTGTTCTAATTTTCAAACCGTTCCCATTTACTTCAATCCTTAAAACAGAGGAAAGCATTCTTCTTTAATAAGCTATATTAGTTTTGTATATTGACTTGTGCTTTTTATTTATGAAAAGTTGTTTTATAATGGGAAGTACGCTCTAAACTAGATTTTCAAGATTTGATGTTATACACCACAAGGTATATAATAAAATATGTATAATGAAAATTATAGTCACTATAATAAGAGAAACTTCACTACAGACCTACCAGGACCTTTCACACAGTTTAGCAGTACATTGGCTTTGGATTATAACAATTAAAAGCAGAGAGAGGGTACCATAGAAAAGAGTGTAACAGGGTCCTACTCTGGAGACCAGGGAACCAAGCAGCCTCTCCATCAGGATCTTGACAATAAATTTCCTTCTTAGGAAGAAAGAAAAGTCACAGCCAGGCAGCTGTCGTAGTGGGAAGTTTAGGTTACATAACCCGATTCATGTCTAACAACTAACTCATTTTATAGGTTTATAACAACAGATTCATCTTTGTAAGTATACCTGGTTTTGAAAAGTGACCACTGACTTGAATGGTGACTTTTTTATATTAAATCTCTCATTATTGAAGCTTTTTTTTTCTCAAAAAGAAAACATGATACCAGTGGACAAAGGCCAAAGATGACTGCGCAAAGATGACCGTGATACAGTTCTAATGATACACACCTTGTCCAGCCTTCCTTTAGTGCATCAGCACATAGCTAGAACATAGAGGAAAATTATTTCAGAAAGTGCTATCTAAAAAACCAATCTAGCAGTGTCCACGTGTGCATGATTACCGACTAACAATATGATGTTCATCCAAACCTTTTGAAGCTGTGTATCTGAGTAGCCAAGCCAGGCACAAGATGTAGTGTATGCTGGGTATCCATTCTTTAACATGTGTTCCTCTACAAATCAAGCACAACTTTCTGTCACTACATAAGAGAATATTCCTTAGGTCGTGTTGTACTATTGTATTTTCCTACTGGGGGAACTTTATCAAGCCCTGCACTCCAGAATTCTTGTGTTAAAAAGTTTCAAAGTGGAGACTTATGACATTTTGAGCTTGTTTGCACTAAAATTTGCAACATTTTGCATTTTTACACTACTCACTCCAGTTTTGAAAAGTGGGTAGGAAAGTGGGTACGGTTAATCTGACTGGCCATGTATAATGGTGGAGGCATTGTAAGGCTACATTCAGATGACTGAGGTGCAAAACAGCTGTAAAAAATTTCCATTTTTCATGGCCATCTTGTACTCAAAGGGTTCCTGTTTCACAGATCCCCCCATACATTTGAGTGTATGGAGGGATTCTTCAAAACAACAACGGACTATCAAAATAATGGCCATGTGAATAGCCCACATTCACTGACATTGAATTTAATGCTGCTGTGTGATGTCTGTTAAAAAAACTACATCATGCGGCCATTAATCCCTGTCATATAAATGTAGTTTAACAGTTTAGTACATTTCTTGCTTCTCTGCTGTCTGCTCTATTCATTAGATACAGTTTTCAATAAACTAGTCCATAAAATGACAAGTTTTCTTATGTCATCTCTGATCTACCAGTTATGAAATACCTTTATTTTCTCTTCTTATGACCAGATTTATCAAATACAAGTCATAAAAATTGTTGTATCCTCACTTCAATTGGGGGGTGGCATAGGAAGTGGAGTAGCTTCTTCAGACAGACGAGTTAGACTTAGACAGACCAAATTTATCAAAGGTCATGCAACATTTCATAAAGTTGGTGCGAATTATGCCTAATTAAAACTGACTTTAAAAATTTATGATAAATCTCTACCATTGTCTATCAACACACTTTATTTATCGTCCACTACATGGGGTGCCTCGTGTGTGGGGAGATGTAAGTAAACAATATAGTTGTAGAACAACTGGAAAGTCTATTTCGCTCTAAACACAGTTGTCCATAGATGTGTGGTTGACATGTTTGTGGTTGCAGGACAAATGCAGCCATATAGACACAAATGTCAAGGATACAACCGATACAAAAGGACAAATGGGAAATGGTATCCATTCAACAGCTGGATGTTATAGCATACTGTATAGGAGGGTAGAGTTTACAAAAATGTGTAAACTGGAGATTGCTTCTTTTTACCTCTTGTTTCTTGTCTTTGTTTTCCATTTTGAAGAATTTCTGTAAGATAAAATTGCAGATTAAACTTTCTCAGGAGGCAAAGGGTAATGATTTTATTTCAAGTTTAAGAATGAGGCTTACCAAGTGCCTGTGCTTCAGTCAATACATCCGTTATATATCTAAAATCAATACAAGTCACCAATTGTTCTGGGGTCTGTAAGAAGAATGGGATATAAATGACACTATTAGCATGCAATTAACAGCAGAGAATACATTGCTTTATTTTCAACAAACTAACAGTTTATATTGTGGATGTATTATAATGGTTTATTACCTGCGCGCTTCTCTGCTGCCTGCTCTATTCATTAGCTGCAGTTTTTGCTAAATTAGTCTATACAATGACAAGTTTCCTACGTTATCTCTGATCTGCCAGGTATAAAACACCTTCATTTTCTCTTCTTACAACCTAAATATGAATTAAATAATAGCTTATTGTCAGTAATTTGTTCATTTATCCCATGTAGGTGAATTGATGAGACTGATTTCACATTGTCCAAAAGGAGGAAAAGGAGCAAGATAAAAATACAAGAAGCACAAGCAAAGTAGAGCTTTGAGTAGTAGAGCTGTAACACCTACAGCAGAGTCAGTGTAATCTTTTACCATTATACCACTTGAATTTATTATATGCATTTAAGGGTTTTCTGGGAGTTCATACTGATGACCTATCTTTAGGATCGATGGGCATCCAAGACCCAGGACCACTTCAGATCAGATGCATGAAGTGACAGACATCAATATTACAATCCCGGAAAATGCCTTTAAACAGAAAGGATCCCAAGTAAATTTTACAAGGTGTAGGATATTTGCTGCAGTATCCCTCTGCCATATATCCCTAAAGCCTCATAAATGCCACCGTTGAAAAAAACAGATAATAAAAACATGCTATGTCCATTTTTTTCATGGCCATTTTGCATCTGTGGGTCATCTGTTTTTCCAGATCCCTCATAGACTCAAGTTGACATGTTGTATTTTTTAACAGTCCATTAACATGGTCACATGACCATGCTGCAGTTCAGTCCCAATGGACACAATGTCACTTCCTAAGAAGAAGAAAGCAGCCATGTTTTCTAATCCCCGATAACTCCTTTAACCCCTTAACGATCTGCTATTACGTCGCACTGAGTGTATAGTTAACGCTCAGCGCCGTAATAGTACGGCACTGTAATGCCGCAGGCACAGCTGCTGGAGTCGGAAGATACTCTGACTCCGGCGGATTAACTGGGCGCCCCTCTGTCCCTCAAACCCCCCTGCGATAAAATCGCGGGTTCCGAGGGGTTGCCATGGCAGCCAGAAGGCGGGTCATATCTTCCTATTCTGTGAATCTAGACTTATGCTTATTAAGCTATTTGCTTGTATAGATATGATGCACTTGTTTAGGCGTCTTCCTTATTGGTTGTATTACATTTTGCACTGTTTTCTTTAGCAAAATGTATTTTAATCTTTCTGAATACCTTGTGCATTTATATGGTGTACACATCTTTCTTTTTAGAACTTTTCAATAAAACAAGTTTAAAATTAATATAGTCTTCCCATGTATTTAATATGCCATGGATTTAATATTTTGTAGATGTTGAAAGTGGACATGATAAATGACATGTAGGCCTAATGGATTCTAAAGGCCCTTCATTGTTGCAAATTAGCTGCATCTCTAACCAAATATGAAGCCATAGGAAAGGCTTCGGCTCTTCCGATGCTCTGTTCGGTTCTGATATTTTATAGGGCCTGCTCTAAGAGACTGGGGACCACAATGTTTTTCAGTCCCTGCAAAGCGCTAGCAAATACCATACGCCTCGATTTCCAAAACCGTTGCGGTTTTTGACATCACAGCATGTCCATGCCAGCAGTTTCTCTATTCGTGTAATGGAAGCAGAAAGTCTGCAGAGGTTTCTGTGAAAAGCTCTGGGGGAAAAAACGAAATGCATTGCTGCCACAGTTTTTCCCGCAGCGCTTTTTTGCTGCGGCCCACTATGTGGGACCATAGCCTGGATATCGGAACGGAGCATCAGAATGGATCTCAGCCTGCACGCTTGGTTGTGTGCGTGAGGCCTTACTCTATATTCTAAAGTGTGTAGGTGACAGTTAAAGGACAAAAAGCCATTAAACATATTGTGATAATGTCATTTTAGGCTCATTGTCAGTAGATGAGATCAGTGGTTAGCACTGTTGTCTCACAGGACTGAATCCATCCAAGAGCAACACCTGTATGCATTTCCTGTATGTAGGCTTCCCTTGCATATTTTAGTTTCCTCCCACTGCCACTAGTGTGCATGTGCTTCTGGGAAAGGGAAATAGGATTGTGAGCGTCATTGGGAACAGGGACTGATGTGATGAGCGCTATGGAATATGTTACAGCTATATATGTAACAGAGAATCAAGCTAACCCCATAATCATATTAACATATTAAAATTTTCCAGTAGGTGAATTAGTCATTTGAAATAAATTAAATTAATTACATTTATTTAGTTTTTTTTTCCTATGGTAAATATGTGCTATTCCTTCAGTATTATAGAATCACTTTTACTTACTCATTCTCTTCCATCACAAATCAATCGTACGGCCTAAATGCCCAGTGTATAACACATTACTGGCATTAGTAAATAAAGTACCTTACAGTTGTAAAATAAAATGTAGCTTAATGAATAGGAATCATCTCATTGGTCATGTGATCAATATTATTGTTGTGGACATTTTCACACGCTCCAATATTTGGAAATTGAAAATGTGTACACCTCCGTGGTGGAAAAATGTTAAAGTTAGGTGCATATCCTGCATTATATTTGCATCACTGTTTTTTATTGACCCTACAAACCCTGAGGGTATGCCTCAGACCCTCCATTAACTGTATGCCTTTTGCATTTCTGCCTCTAACCTAGGTTGCGCTTTGTTGTCTTTAGCAAAAGGCGCCCTCTTTTATGTGCCCTTGTCCCAAGTATCGCTATCAGATTAATATTTAATCTGAACTGGTGCAAAATGTAGTATCCTTGTAACGCAGTATGAATTGTTTATTTTCTCTATTAGTTTGTCTCATGTCACAAGAGCAGTGTACCCACTGTCATACCCTGGGAGGTTGAGTAACACAGGAAGTAGAAATCATTTGGAATTTATAAAATGTGTTACCA
This sequence comes from Leptodactylus fallax, assembly GCA_947044405.1. Classification (NCBI taxonomy): domain Eukaryota; kingdom Metazoa; phylum Chordata; class Amphibia; order Anura; family Leptodactylidae; genus Leptodactylus; species Leptodactylus fallax. The sequence continues at coordinate 475,706 of CAMRHE010000384.1, forward strand.
GAGGTTCTGGCAGTAAAGTATAAAGTTATTACTACTTTACCACCATAATTGGCAATTTGTCATAAAAATCATTGACACTCTCTGTGAAGAATATCGCCTTGCCAAGCCCCTTGGCCTACCTGCGATCACCCTTCTTAACCTTACACTCACAACCCGTGAGCGGACCGAGTTCGTAGGATAGAATTAAACGAGCTTTATAAATTTTCTATATTTAATAACCCAAGTGGGTCGGTACTAATTAATAGCATATACAGAAATATACAATATTAATATGATCAAGCATAAATATACGAGCAAAAGTGCGATGATACAGTACATAAAACAAAAATGGGAATAAAGTATAGAGTAATACCAGACCTAAGGAAGGTTCCTGAGCACAGCTCTCTCTTAGCTGTCTCTCTTCCAGGCTTCACACAAAAGACCCAAAAACCTCACCCCACCTCAGTGTGAAGACCCTGTCCAGCTCCACCCTTCACCCCCCCAGCCAGCCCTCTCCTCACGAAAAGAGGAATCTATGCCGGTTAGAAGGAAAGGTGGGTGCCTGGGTTAGTTTCAGGTCATTAGCCCACTCTCCCCCCTTTGGACATCTGGGATATCACACTGACGGGCCAGACAGGCCCTCTCTCCATGGTATGCACATAAAACCACTGGAGCGAATTGACCACCAATGTAAACACAGCTCTACATTCCTACAGATATGTGAGACTGATACAAATAAAGAATGATACATGTCCAAGAAAGATACATGAATTGAGGGTCTCATCCTCACACTCTCCTTAGCTTTCCCGCCTCCCAACCTTACTGCTTTTGTTATTCATTGTATTTTACGATTTGAAAAACTTAATAAAACTTTTAATGAAAAAAAAAAAAATCATTGACACACTGACACTAAGGTACAAAATGATTAGATAAAAAATGTAAACACTCACCATATCCACTAACAGCTTCCAAAGAGGCTAAAAAGTAAAATATTGATCAATATTAATTTCTTGTGCGCAACATACTGTACTTTCTTTTCTAAACATTTAATGTGAAACTCTCTTCTGTGATTAAGGCTGAGGCCCCACGTTGCAGAAACGCAGCTTCTTTTGTTGCAGATTTTGTTGCGTTTTTTTGAACCAAAGTCAAGAATGGTTTAAAAAAGAATGGGAAATATATAGAAAGTTCTTATACTTCTGGAGTGGCTTGAGCAGGAGGGAGAAGTATAAGAACTTCCTATATATTTCCCATTCTTTTTGAAACCATTCTTGAATTGGGGTCAAAAAAAGCAGCATTTCTGCCACGTGGGGCCTTAGCTGAAAGCTGCTTTTTTTTTCTGCAGATTTTGCTGAGGTTTTTTGATCCAAAGTGAAAAATTCCTTTTGAGGCTAAAGCCCCATGTGGCGTAAATGCGGTGATTCGCCCACAGCGGAAGCGCCGCGGAAAAAATCTCGGCGTTTTACAGTCATAGCAAAGTGGATGGGATTCTAGTGAATCCCATGCCCACTTTTCGGGGAAAAACCGCACTGCGGACACCCATGTCAAATATACCTACGGAAACGCCGGCGGTTTCCCCATAGGTATAATTGAAACAAAGTCCGCAGAGGAAAACTCTGCAAACTTTCTGTCTAAAAGCGCTGCGGGAAGAACCGCGATGCGATCCCGCCACAGTTTCTCCTGCAGCGCTTTTTTGCTGCGGGACGCCACGTGGGGCCGAAGCCTTAAGGCTACGGCCCCACATTGTGGAAACGTAGCTTTTATTGTTGCAGATTTTGCTGTGGTTTTTTGAGCCAAAGCCAGGAGTGGATTTAGCAGCAGGTAGAAGTATAAGAACTTCCTATATATTTCCCATTCCTTTTGTAGCCATTCTTGGCTTTGGCTCAAAAAACCACAGCAAAATCTGCAGCAAAAAAAGCTACGTTTCCACAACGTGGCGCCTTATCCTTAAGGGGTTATCCAGTTTCTTCAGGATAGGCCACCAATATTAGACCTTCAGGTGTCAAATTCCCGCAAATCACCGGCACTGAGGCAGCAGTGGAGAGATGTGCTGCTCACTTGCCGTATTACTTTAATAGTGCTTCAATAGCACCTCCCATAGGTAAAATTTCCCCCCACAGGTAATAGCCCCCCCACATAAGTAACGTGACTACCTGTACAAAGTGTAAATACCTTCCTTTCTTGTTTAGCCCATAAATCCCACACTGCATTGAGCACTGCAGATGTAGCCAGCTGTACCACCCCTTTTTCAGGACCAATCTGGAAAAAAAAAAATTATAAAAATATATTTTTTATTTGAAATTACATAGGCTGATTATAGTACCTATATTGAATATGAAGAGTTAGCAGACTGTGTTAGCTATGACACTGTCTAAAAAGGGTTGTTTATAAAAGGTGCTCCAGTATTGCTAACTATGCAAGGAGAAGTGACAGGTTAAAAAGGACCTTTCACCACCTCCGAAACAATCAGTGTAGTTAGTTTTGGTGCCTAATATGATAATTAGCCATCTAATGTAAAATGAGTAGACTTGCTGGTGTTCCAAAAAAAAAAAATAAATAAATAACAGATTAAAGAGACTAAGAAAATGTTACAAAACTATTATTTAAATTTTTTTGCTGATAGGATAGAAAGAAACAGTTATATCACAGTCAAGTAGCATACTGTACCCAGCGGAGCTGTCCATCACTTGTAAGCTGTCTATAAAAATCTCTGAAATTAGTAACAATGTCTTCAAGATTTCTTCCAACCACAAGATGTGACAAGGCTTTCACAGCACACACCACTGCAAAAAAAATCATTAGCTTGGACCCCCATTGTGTCAGATTTCACTTGTCTATAAAACTGATATTATATAGATTGTTAAATTACTATTCAAAAAATATACCTTAATATTGTCCACTGAAACCAGTTTATCTGTGTACACAGCAATGTGTGTGCTATATCATTCATCTTCACTACATACCATGCTGCATATATGTTAAAAGTTAATTTTAAACTCTGGTTTAGAATATATTTTTGGTAAAATGGACCCCCACATGGATCCCTCCAAATACCTTTGTCCTCTATTTGTTACTCAAAATGCTTGTTTTATTGTTAATGCTAAGAGTCTGCACTCAGCTCCTGATGGCAGATGGAAGCTGGTACAATGGAGATCAGACTTCTCCAAGTTTATGAAGAGCGAGCATGTGCCAGGGTGGACCAGCAGCATTGCCGTCAGCAAAAGTGTACTTTTGTTAACCATTGCTGCCACCTCAGATCTGGCAGCTGTGGTTATTTACTTTAATAATAGCCATAGAAAACCATTTGAAGCCGCCCAAACTCTACTGGGCGATCCTGAACTACAAGCCCTTCTTGTACTCCTTCCCAGCAAACGGGATATGGACAACTTAGCTTCTGATTTAAAAAGGGCAAGGCATCAAAACCTTAACGTTGTTAAGGAGGATATAGCTAACCTACAGCAGGGAGTAGACGACCTGGAACTGTTCCAGACTTCAGTATCAGCCTCGATACAATCTTCACAAAAGTCCTCCTACACTACCACGGCTCACTACCGCAGACTGATGGCACACGTGGATGGTATAGAAAATTGCAACTGACTTAATATCAGGATCCATGGCCTACCTGAAGCTACGCCATCGCTATACATCTCTGATGTTGCCTCGCGCACTCTAACGACAGACAGTACGCACTTAGACACCCCTTTCTCTCAACAGGAACTAGAACTGGGCATCTTTGACCTCCCTGGGTGAAAGAGCCCATGTCCAGATGGATATACAGCGTGCTTCTATAAAACCCTACAAACAGAACGCTCCCCTTTCATACTAAAAGCCTTCAACACATTCTCACCAGGAGCTTCATTCCCCCCCCCCTTCATGCTCATGTTACAGTTGTACCTAAGGAGGGCAAAGACCCGCAACTCTACCCCAGCTACAGACTTACCTGATCAATACTGACGCGAAACTGTTTCCAAAACTGATTGCGAGCAGACTTGCACACTTTAGTCCACCCTGATCAAGTGGGTTTTATCCCTCAGAGGGAGGCTCAGAAGAACACTCTGAAGGCCTTCTCCACTATCCACTGTGCCGATCACTCTCAGACACCTATGATGTTACTCTCCTTGGACGTGGAGAAGACCTTCAACAGGGTGGCCTCGGGCTTCCTACAAGCGATTCTTCATCAAATAGGCTTAGGTCCTACTATGCTCTCACACATCCACGCCTTATATGGTTCCCCACAGGTCCAAATACACGTTAGTGCTACCCTCTCACCCCCTCTAACTATCCACAATGGCACCCAACAAGGCTGTCCCCTTTCCCCAATTCTATATGCCCTAGTCATGGAGCATCACCTTGTTGCCATCCGACGTAACCCAGATGTACGGGAACTATGCTCCAGTAATCTACATTTTAAAATCTCAGTGTTTGCAGACGACATTCTGCATTTCATCACCCAACCTCTGATGATGCTTCCCTCCCTTCTCCGTGAAATTGCCACTTACACTTCTTCAGCAACTATAAAATTAACCTCATGAAAAGCACTGCGCTCAATGTTTTTTCCTACCCTACTTTGTGGTTCGTTCGCTCTGCTCTACGTTCCCCTTCACCTGGTCATCCAAGTCCATCAAATACCTAGGGTTACACCTCCCCAAATCCTTCGGCGACACGTACTCCTTAAACTTTCTCCCACTCCTACATACCTGCAGTACATACCACAGTACTGCCTTTCAATCCTGCCATAAATTCAGCCCAGGAGACTAATTATAAAATCTTCTCCCTGCAGTCCTTCAAGAGATCTTCCCCATTATCCCGGCTCTCTGCTGGACGATATTACCCGTCTGGTGGAACTGTCCCCTGCTTCACCCTTTCTGACACAAAGTCTGTAGAGTTCTTAAGACAGTAAGTGGTGTGGCACTGGAGGATGACCCTGTGTTTCTTCTTCTATCTATCTTTCCTCGCAAAATTCAAAAGCACACCCACAAAACTGCAGCAGGTTTTATAAATGTGGCTCATTGTGTTTCACTATACTGCAAAACTTGGTAATATAAAACAAAACTGTGTAAATATCAACTTACCAATCTCTGTGCCTTTTCCTAAAGTGAATGTTAAACCATAACCTTTTAAAGTGTCTTCTGCATCTGTTTCTATAACAACATATGCTGTGGAGTAGTCAGGGTCTGTGTGCTGTGGTTCATTAAAATAGAGGAGGTGAACAGTTTTAGATTTTGGATCATTTTACATTCACAATAATTAGAAAGTGAATATTTAGATGTTTCGTGTTTTTCAGTAACATTAAATATATTTTTTTATAATTCTAATATTTTTCCTTTAACCACTTCAGTACTGGCTATTTTCCCTGGTTCAGGACCAGACACATTTTCAGATTTTTTCATACACAAGGTTTTGAGGGCTAAAACATTTTTTTCACTTAGGTTTTCAAATAATTTTTGTATCTTTTTTCATTGACACATAGGGCTTATATATAGCACAAAGTACTACTAAAAAACTTTTTAAGGCTAAGGCCCCACATAGTGAAACACAGCAAAAAAAAATGCATTTTGACTTTTTGCCCTTATTACACCTATACGGAAAATACTAGAGTTTCCAGGGTTGGGTCTGCCTTTTTTGAAAAACCCAAGCATTTTTGAAAACGCAGCTTTTCCGCTGCAGATTATTTCTGCAATGTGTGGATGGGATTAGCCAGAATCACATTCACTTTGCAGGTACTGTAAAATGCAGCATTTTTTGCCATGGCATTTCCACAGTGGCAGAAATGATGTGTTTCGCAACGTGAGACTTCGGTAATTTTTATGTAGTTTTGCATCGCTGGGGGCAGAGCTAGAACCTGTGATGTAGGTGTGGATTTAACTTTTTTTTTTTTTTTTTTTTTTTTACATTCTGCCCCCTATAAGGTCATAATAGACCTCAGGGGAGCATCTTAGCAGTATTTTTTTTTTTTGGCTGATTTCTCCTGTAATTGGGGCTGATACATTAGCCCCAGTTACAGGAGGAATACAGTCACCTGATCATAAATGTAGAGTGGATCTGGGTCCTCTAAGATCCAGCAGCTCTTATAGTCTCTGGTCCCGTGTGGATGACGTCACATGACATCATGGCGGCTCCCATAGCTGTGTATATAGCACTCATTGAGCGCTGTGTACACAGCGATCGGGAAGGCAGGGACTGTAAGAAACTGTCCCTGCTTTCTCTATAGGAGAAATGAGTAGTAACTAGTAGTAGCCGGCCCCATCTGCAGCTGCTTAACACTGCAAGGACATACGGGTATGTCCTTACAGAGATAAGAGTGGTCTGCCCGGACATATATAGTCTATGGGAGGTCCAGAACTGGTTAGAGAAGTAACGGTAATCTTCTTACTGGTGGCTGTATTTGTGAGTTATCCACTCCCTTCTGCTCCTCAGCTGTGTTATATGACCAGCAATAAATCTTTAAAACTAGTATAGTGGGGAAACTTTATCAAGACTGGTGTTTCCAATGTCGTTCTTCATATACCATGCAGTATACACTTAATTTATTAAGAGGAACATGACTCACATTAAATTAAGCACATCTGTGGCCCACTGTGTGTCAGGATATCAAATGTATGCCAGCTATAAACTTGCATAGATTGGAGCAATAAATTACGACACCATCTGGCATAATTTATAGTAAATCTGCTGGTACATTTACCATGAATCAATAAAGACTGTATTATCTGAGAACTAAAGGGGAACTCAACATAAAAAGGAATCATAACAGGAGCCTTATTTTCTGCATGACAAAGAGCCCACTAGGTGAAATGTAATTCCGCAGTAAATCAGAAATCTATTGTTACTTAGCTATCTTAACAGGAATACTAATAGGTTAGATGGTAGGCAATACAGTAAATTCAGATTTGTGAAGTAGAAAGCATGGCCCGTGGGATAGGACTGTGAGCTTGGATTATGGCTCTGTTTAAATATAGTTCAGTATAGTACAATTAAAGGGGTTGTCTGACACATTCAAAAAAATCCTATAGGCTTTTCATATAGGCTGTGACTCGGCCTTGATGACGTCTACTTGTAATATTCCATGTCTGTTCACGTCACCGCAGCAGTCGACCACGATCACATGCTGTTCGTGAATAGGTCACTGTTGGGGCCAGTGAACAGCAGCGGCGGCGACCTGAACAGAAATGGAATGTCACAAGAAGACTCCATGACGGGTCAGCAACCATGCTGAAGAGATTTAAAAAAATATTTACACTACAGTATTTGCAGCCTACAGGAACTTTTTATGTGAGTCAAAAATACCCTTTCATGATTACTTTTATTTCACTATATGAGGTGTAATAAGAAGCTAGATCATCAAATTACTGCCTGTAGTGAAAAGTTGATAAAATTTTATATATATACACCGGTATATATATGTTCAAATTTTTATTCTTTTGTATTTTACTATTCACTTTTAGGATACAGCATAAAAATGCAATGGTGCTATGCAGTGCTGTTATTCCCCCAAATACTATGTGTGAAGCTACCCTTAGGTCAGCTTTTTATAGGCATATTCAGTCCAGAAAATACAGACCTTATATTGACTGTATTTCTCAGCCTGAACACTTTTTGCAGGCACCAAGATTGCAAGCATCATAGTCCTCCATGATGTTAGGAGTCCCTGTCTCCTTGTGGGAATACTGTCTCTAAGGTCCGTTGCAGACGACCGTGGGCGAGATCCGTGTGCTATCCTTGTTTTTCGCGGATTGCCCACTGACCCATTCATTTCTATGGGTACATGCAAACGACCATATTTTTCACTGAACAGTGTGCGAGCCGTGATTCCACACCGCGTCATATAGAACATTCTCCTATTCTGTTCAGTTTTTGTGGAACGGACTCGCCTATAGAAGCTTATGGGAGATTAAAAACCTAGGACGGCACACTGATGTACTCAGTGTGTCATCAGTGTGCCGTCCGTTTTCGCGGACAAGCTAGGGATACAGTATAATTAGATGTCATCTGTTTTTTTTTTTTTTGGTGGATCCACAAATTAGGATCTCACACTGAAGACACTATCAGTTTTTGTAGACCTAGTTCACTGATGCTGAAGAAGCACTGAACACGCACTGAAGACACTCTGCCTGCAAAAACTGAAGACTAATCACTAGTTTGCGGACTGCAAAATACCCAAGGTTGTCTGCAACTAGCCTTACTGACAACATGATGACACTATGGGACAGTAGTTTCACAGGTAGGTAGGTCTCCTAACGTCATAGATGACTGATGCTTGGAGTCCAGGTCCCTGTTCAGTGTTCAGTGTTCAGTAGAGGAGATATGGCAGACATGCACCTGTGTGAAGCTGTCATACCTGATAGAAACAGCATTTAGTTAAGAAAGGTAAAAACTTGCTGTAGGAGAGGAATAAACGCCACAACTATGTAGCAGCGTGTTAGGGAATATGTATTTGCTGTATTCCAATGGTATGCCACTATCAGTAAGTATGCCCTATAGTCTACATCATTGCTTCTCAAACTGTGAGGTGCAGCTTACTGGTAGGTGCAGTGCAGGTCCCTGCCAGTGTGCGCTTCAGCACAAACCTGGGTCTCAAAAGCAGAAACTGCAATATCTGATCAGTGCCAAGAAAACACTGGTTCTTCACCCTGAAGCAATTCAGCTGAAGTAATCCTATTATCTGGAGAAAGATGCATCATAAACTGATACTGGCGGGGTATTGCTCCTGACTGTGTGGGAGGTGTGGAGTTGAGGAATGATTTGCTGCAAAATGGCAAGGTTTTACTTGGGGAGAATGCTGCCACCAATGGGCTACAGGTGGAAAGTGAGAAACTATCTGCCATTAGAAGAGGGAAAGGTTGGGGAGCAAGGCTTTTACCAGTGAATCTCTATTGTGGTGTTTGGCACTTCTGCTTTGGTATTTTGTGCTGCACAGTGGTATTTATTTGGCACTGCTGGGGTGAGATGTGCTGTACTCAGTGGCGTAACGATCGCGGTCGCAGGGAGTGCGACCGGGCCTGGCAGGGTATGGGGCCCGTGGCCAACTGGAGATGGCCGGGGCCCCCTACCACTATGATAGCGGTCGGGAAAAGCCTGGTTCCCTGACCACTATACATATTGCCAGGCCCCTTTCCAATAGATGGCAGGGCAGGGCACCCAGGGGAGGTGACTGAAAACAATAAATACATATTCTCACCTCTTCTGGGCACAGCGTTCTCTCCGGTGCTCTTCCATCATGTGACTGAGGCCTGTGATTAGGCCCCAGTGGTGAATGACATCAGTGCGCCCCCGTGTGACTGCTGAGGCCCAATCACAGGCCTCAGCAGCGACGTTGGAAGAGGTCCTGAAGACGCTGAAGACAGCAGGATGGAGCGAGGATGCCAACGAAAGGTAAGGCAAGGTGAGTATGAATATTTGTTATTTTTAATCACCTTTCCTGGGCCTTCGATTATTATACTCTGGGGTCTGAGGAGACCCCAGAGTATAATAATAGCACTGAAGCGGAGGGGGGCTGTTGGGAGCATATCATACTGTGTGGGAGCCACTGTGGAGCATATAATACTGGGTGGGGCCCACTGTGGGGGGCATATAATACTGGGTGGGGCCCACTGTGGGGGGCATATAATACTGGGTGGGGCCCACTGTGGGGGGCATATAATACTGGGTGGGGCCCACTGTGGGGGACATATAATACTGGGTGCGGCCCACTGTGGGGAACATATAATACTGGGTGGGGACCACTGTGGGGAACATATAATACTGGGTGGGGACCACTGTGGGGAACATATAATACTGGGTGGGGACCACTGTGGGGAGCATATTATACTGTGTGTGGGGGGAGCAATGTAGAGCATATAATGCTGTATAGGGGCCACTGTGGAGCATATAATGCTGTGTGGGGGCCACTGTCACGCGTATAATACTATCTGGGGCCACCGTCGAGCATATTATACTGTTTGGGGCCCCGTAATCGTCACTATCAAGAATTTGCTGTATGGAGGGGGTAGAGGGCCCCAGACAAAAGTTTGCACCGGGGCCCACAAGACTTTAGTTATGCCACTGGCTGTACTGTGGTGTTTGGTGCTTTTTTTGGAGTTATTTTGTGCCGCACAGTGGTATTTGGTGCAATATTTAGCATGTTTGGAGAAATATTTTGAGCCTCACTGTGGTGTTTGGCTCTTCTGAGAGGTATTTTCTGCTGGACGCTGGCATTTGCCACTTCTGTGTATGTATTTTGTGCTGCACAGTGGTATGGATTTGGCTAGGATGGGATTTTGTGCTGCACTGTGGTGTTAGTTTAGCACTGCTGTGGTGAGATGGTCTGCACAGTGGTGTTTGGCATGTTTATAGTATTTTGTGCTGTGCTGTGGTGTTTGGCACGTCTGGGAGATACTTTCTTCTGGATGCAGGTACTTGTGTGGTGTGGAGGTATTTTTTACTGCAGGGTGGTACTTGGTATTGCTACATGTATTATGTGTGCTGTATTTTGTTGCCACTGGTGGAGGTATTAGGTGTACAACACAGTGGCATTTCTTTGGCATTTCATGCATATCATAGGCCTCAAGAATCAATTTTTCCCCATGTAAGGCCAGGGTACCACATAGCGCAAACGCTGTGCAAAAAACTTGGAGTTTTACAGTACCTGCAAAGCGGATGGGTTTATCGCTAATCTCACCCACATATCCGCAGATATCCGCAGTGGAAATGCTGCGATTTAAAAAAAAACTGTTGTGTTTTAAAATTACTGGACAAGCTTGCACTATATGTTGCTCTGTTTTATATAGCACAATCTCCAACTAGGAGTCTACAATGCAGAAGTGAACACAGCCTTACAATTATAACAAGGGGGCATCCACCATGTCTAAAAAAAAAAAGTAGATATAGAAAGGGTTTTATACTGTAACAGAGGGAAGACCATGGAACCGTGCCTTAATATTGTGACAGTTGATTTCTTAGGGAATCTGGATCTTCATACTAGTTACAGCCATAAACAAATATGCTGTGCTGTATACTTTAGTGCTGCTTTCACAAAGCTGACCCAGGGTTGGCATTTGCTGTGTTCAAAGTACAGATAGTGAACCTTACCATAGCATCAGAGCCGTGATGACCCAGTGAGGTTGGAAACCGGACATCTTTAACTGAAAGCCCAGTAATCTTTCCTGTCACCATATTTTATATTTTACACTCTTGGTTTCTGCAAAAAGAAAGAAAAAGAATTGGCAGCAACTTGAGAGGCGCAGCGTGAGCAGCCTTCCTGCAGTGCTTCCTCATATGTAGATCACACTGTGGGTAGATTCATTCACGCCCCATCAGCTGACCCTCTTACTTTTAGCTGACATGGATTCTAGACACAACAGCGGTTTAACCCTCACATGCTCAGCAGTTCTGCACGTTCTCCTTAAAGAATTCTGCATATTTTGCATTTGCTTATTATGTATATAAAAGATACACTTACTGTACTATTGTAGTCATTTCACATTCTGACAATTGTAGTCATTTCACTTTTTGATTATTATTAATAATAAAAAAGACAGTGTTTTTCTCAGTGAAACAAGAGTCTGTCTTCAAGAGCTTGCAGTCTAAAGATGATTATTGCTATTCCAACTAGACAAGCCACTTGCATGGAACTTGTTCAGTGTAAGGCGGCTCTTATACCGTGTCCAGGGGATTACCTCTCCTCAAGTCTGTTTTTTTACATTAGACTCAGCAGGCACATGCCTATACTGTAGATAGTTCTTAGGGGAAGGTAGCTGCTGTTTAGAGCCAGGAGTAGAGTATAGTAGATGTAGGGGGAATTGGTACAGTGGTGTTTATTTAATACTTACACATACTTGATGATATTATTAACTACTTGCCCACTGGCCATTCACTATATACATTCGGGTGGTGGCTGTTTATCTCTACAACTACCTGTACATCCTTAAAGAGATAGCAGCTGCACAATCTGGAGCCGGGAGCCAGCTGTCAGTAGCAGCCGGACTTCCCTTCGAGATGGAAAAGATGGTTTATTACCATCTTCCCAATCACTGTATATACAGTGCTCAATGAACACTGTGTGTACAGATATGGGAGATGCCATGATGCAGCTTCTACATAGTCTGACAATCATGTGATCCGACAGATGGCAGCAACTGCTGGGTCCTAGAGGAACCATATCAGCTCTGCAGTAAGTGCTAGGAGGCTATCTTTCTACTGTAACTGGGGCTAATGTATTAGTCTCAGTTACACGGGGGAAAAAAAATCACCAAAAAATGATGTTAAACCTTTTGTTATGACCTTTAAGGGGACACAATGTGTAAATAAAAAAATGTAAGGCAAATATTAAATTTTAAAATTTAAAAAATTATGTTAAAAAAATACTGACCTCGGGCCACTGAAATATCTTGGTATCTCAGTCCCATGCTAGTTATCTGCCCTTTACCGCACTAATTACTCCCCCCTTCTTGAGTCGGTTGGGAAATTGCCAGAGGATTATGATATCCCTCTTCTTTCATGGATGGGTCGCATTAATCTGCTCAAAACATATATTATGCCTAAATTTCTCTATACGATGAATATGGTACCCATTCTATTACCCGCAAGTTTCTTCTGGGAGGTCCGCTCTCTCTTCTCTCGCTATGTTTGGAAGCGTAAGAGGCCGAGGTTAGCCCACTCCCTTTTGGTAAGGGGGGAGCACAGGGGGGGGGAATGGGTCTACCGGATGTACAAGTGTACTACAACGCAATCCAACTTACACGCTGACTGGAACTGGCCAATCCCATCAGAAATGTGGCGGTCTCTCTCTTCCTGAGAGCTGCCTTAGGCCCGAATTTTCTGCGGGATCTATGGCTTCGCGGGCATCCCCCCAGATGTAGCAGAGGAACCAGTCCAATGTTGATGGGCCCGACTCATGTTTGGGCACAACTCCAATCCTCTCTGGCCCCCTTCCCGTCCCGAGCCATGCCGGTGTCTCTGATCCCGGAGGTCCTCTCAATGCCCGGCCCGAGGGATCTCTGGGCCACGTTAGATGACAAGACCCTCTCGTCTCTAGCACAGTATAATCATCCACTAACAGATAAACAATGTAGGGATCTTACTGAGCTTCCGAAACTCACCCCACTTCACTCTACGCATCTCACTCGCTTATGCTCACTCTTCGAGACAAAGCACCAGATCAGGGTTGAGTCCACGGATCTTGAAAAGTTGCTGTTGGCCCCTGTGAAAGATCCTCAGTGCGCCAACACCGCTGTGGCCCCACCTGAGTCTTCTTTCATATAAAACCACACTCACCGCCAGTGAATGTCGGGTTCACCAGATAAATACAAGACAAGCTTTCTAAATTTTAGATATTTATTAACCCCTAAATGGGTCGGTATTAACATCTAACATATACAGTTCAGAACAGATATGCAGATATATTCAAGCATTAACAGTTACTAGTTACAATATACAGTACAATAAAAATAAAAAGGGAATAACATTGAAATAGTTACTTTACCTGACAACTCCTGGATGTGGCTCTGTAGTCCAACACTCACACATGCTCTGTCATGTGTGACTAACCAGTGGAGGCTGTTTAGCATGTGGCATTAATACAATAATCCAGCCTGAATGCTCTCATCACAGTCTCTCAGCATTAGTCCAGTAGTCTCATCACAAAAAATCTCCTCATGGTGTTCTCTTGTAGTCCCAACACAAAAATCTCCATAGCATAATCTCCATAGCATAAACTCTCCCCACAGACCTCTTACCTCATCTTTTATACCCTTTATGCCACCTCCCAGAATGAGGTCACTGGCGGTAGCAAGTCTGATTGAATAATGCAATCAATTCCAGATTCTTTGTATATGGCCGATCCAAGTGGAATGATACAATGTTATCAGCCATATCTGATCAACCAGTGCAGACTGCACCATGCATGTTTCTTGGATCACTCAGGGCTGTGTATGCATACAATGGAGCCCTGCTGGGATTGATACAAAGCCCTATTGTTACAAGGTTACCCTACTGATAACATACAACTAGGCTTATAGCTGCGCACATTATGAGTAAATGGAACTAGAGAGAAATACGCTACCCAGAGACCAAAATACAGCTCTGAATTATAGCCATATTTAAGCAGAATCATCACACCTCCCCCTTTAGATGGGGCTTGCAGGAAGTAGGGGCCTACGCCCCTCTTCTGAAAGCACCTCCACCTCCAGCTTCTCAGGCTCTGGCCCCAAGGCTCTCTCACCTCCCCCGGGGTCCCAGCAGACTCGGGCCTTGTCAGACTTCGAGGGTGGTTGAGCGCCACGCGCCTTCAATATGTCCAGACTAGGGTCAGCTTGGACAGCATCTCTGAACTCTTGGCTGGAGTGAGACAAAAGAGAGGTGCATGTTACATAGCTGCTGGACCCTTCTGGCTCTCTAGTCTGACTAGGGACACTTCTAAGGCCCAGGCTCTGAGCCACGTACACTTGGCTACCTCCTGCCTGTTCTGGGTCCGCTTTCTGAGTGCGGGCATCCCGTAGTTTTACACTCATGACCTCAGGCCCTTGGGATACCATTCCAGAGATCCCATCCCGGCAATCTCTGCTCTCCTGGCTACCCTTGGCCTGCTTTCTCAGGGTCTTCCCCACACTAGCCGCTAGTTGGGAGAGTTCTAGGGGATTCTGCACCTCCCCCTTTGCTTCCAAGCCTACATCCTGTCCCTCCTGTACTTGGGTGGGTGATGGTGATACCTTGGGCAAATGACTGAGATCATGCTTCCCCAAACCATCCCTCCACAATACATTGACAGGTAATACATTTGACATACCCCCTTCTTGGATCAAACCTCCAGTACCCCATGCCATCTGCACTTGGGCCATGGGCACTCCTGGAATAGAACTGGACAGAAGAGACGTGTATGTCTCATATCAGCCGGACTCCTCCGGCTCCAAGGGAGTGAAGCTAGTCATGGCGGTCTCAGCACCGACTCCAGGTGGTGTAGGCAACGGTTCAAGGGTCGGAACGCCCTCCACCCTTGTAGCACTCTGGCTGCGGGCTAGCACCGCACTACCAGCAGTCCGTCCCTCACCTGGATCGGCCTTGAGATCCACATAGCCTACCTGACCTCCTGGCACATGGTCAGCAGTTAGGTGCTTATCGGATGCACTGGGTGAAATAGTAGAAGTCGCTTCCAGTGACTCAGAAGAGCTACCCTGTACACTTTCACAACAAGCATTGGCAATTACATTGACAGTACATTCATCAGCAATTGTTAATTCACACCGGGCCTCAATGAGATTTGTGGTAGACAGATTAACAAGCTGGGAGGGAGACGCCCCCGCAGATGTGGGTGTGTCTACAGACAAGGTCTCGTTGACACCTAGCACCGGAGGAAACAAAGCATCAATAACATTTTTGCTGAGCTGGGTTGCAGGAAGTTCAGTTGCATCTTCCCTGCTCTCAGCTGAAGGCAACTCATTAGCATTTACACTTACTGCGATGGGAAGTATCTCAGAGGGGGGGTTACAGGCCCTCTCTGCAGATATAACAGACACATTATCAACATTAGTCATTGACAGTTTATCACAGTAAATTGGGGTGCTCTCCACCCCATATTGGGACATCATAGGTCCTAAATCAGTTCCCAACAGTACATTGGCAGGCAAATCAGTCAATAGTCCCACAGTCCGCATTCCTTTTCCCGCACCCCAGTCCAGATACACAGATGGGCCACCTGCTGTGGCTTGGGAAGCAGGGAAGTTCTCAGGGCGGTTGGGGCATTCCTCCTTGAAAGGTCCTGTCTGGTTACAGGCATGGCCCCACCGCACCTCCCCTTGGGGTTTGGGGAAGGTCACTAGGGTGCCCAGAGTTCTTGGGACAGGGGAGGGACCACCCGGGGCATAGTTTGTCTCACCCGACCTGACGACAGACGGCTGTGGTGAACTCCGGCCTGGTTTCTCCTTCCAACTTAAGGGTCTCTGCAGGGTTGTTGGAGTTTGTGCCAGCTGGGAGATTTCCCCGCCTCTTCAGCTCAAGCTGATACTCCCTCTCGGCCTGTCGCTCAGCAGCCTTCCTCTCTCTCTCTGCCTGTCGCTCAGCAGCCTTCTGTTCTTGTTCTTGTTCTACAGCTTCCAGAAAACGGTCCAACACCTGCAGGTATGTGTTAGGGTCACTGTTGCCTACTTGCTGTAGGGCCATTTGCCAGTATGAAACCATTTCCCCAAGGCTGGGGCTACTGGTCCCTCCTGGTGAAGTAATCCTTGGGACCGGGCTGCTTGCCGCACTTCTTGGCCTAGCCCCAAAATCAGGACTCTGCTCGATTCTCTGCATGGCTGTGGCTGCCTCCATTTCAGCCATATGCTCAGGATCTCCAAAAGCCTGGTTCAGCAGTTCTGGAGATCTGCTTCTGAGCCCACTAGCCATCCACTGGTATTTGCCAAATAAAAGATAGGATAGAATACAAAGAGTAAGAGTAAGGAGGGGAACAGCACTGTATCAAACTTTCCGTTCTAATGCTTGCTTTAATAGCGAGCTTGTCTCATAGGTTCCTAATCCCCAGCATGTGAGTGATAAAGGTCACCAACACACGCCGTTTATCCTAAGATCCCACTACGCTGCCACCAATGTGAAAGATCCTCAGTGTGCCAACACCGCTGTGGCCACCCCTGAGTCTTCTTTCATATAAAAACCACACTCACCGCCAGTGAGTGTCGGGTCCACAAGATAAATACAAGACAAGCCTTATAAATTTTATATATTTATTAACCCCTAAATGGGTCAGTATTAACATCTAACACATGCAGTTCAGAACAGATATGCAGATATATGCAAGCATTAACAGTTACTAGTTACAAGATACAATACAAATAAAATAAAAGGGAATAAAGGTGAAATAGTTACTTTACCACACATGTCCTTGATGTGGTTCTGTAGTCCAACACTCACACATGCTTTGGTATGTGTGAGATCACCAGTGGAGGCTTCTTGGCATGTGGCATTAACTCCTAGCATGTGGCATCACAGTCTCTCAGCATTAGTCCAGTAGTCTCATCACAAAAAATCTCCTCATGGTGTTCTCTTGTAGTCCCAACACAAAAATCTCCATAGCATAATCTCCATAGCATAAACTCTCCCCACAGACCTCTTACCTCATCTTCTATACCCTTTATGCCACCTCCCACAATGAGGTCACCGGCGGCAGCAAGTATCATTGAATAATGCAATCAATTCCAGATTCTTTGTATATGGCCGATCCAAGTGGAATGATACAATGTTATCAGCCATATCTGATCAACCAGTGCAGACTGCACCATGCATGTTTCTTGGATCACTCAGGGCTGTGTATGCATACAATGGAGCCCTGCTGGGATTGATACAAAGCCCTATTGTTACAAGGTTACCCTACTGATAACATACAACTAGGCTTATAGCTGCGCACATTATGAGTAAATGGAACTAGAGAGAAATACGCTACCCAGAGATTAAAATACAGCTCTGAATTATAGCCATATTTAAGCAGAATCATCACAGCCCCTCTTCCGAAACTTAGGAAAGTCTCCCATGTCTATCATACTTTTATTGTACAACAGGAGCTCACAAGGCCGGCCTTTCTGCACTCTTGGGAGAAGGAACTTGGTATCTCTCTGACAGACAACCAGATTAAGACTGTCCTGTCCAACTCACATGGTTTTTCTAACTGTGTTAGAATCCATGAAAACCATTACAAATTGTTGACTCGGTGGTATAAAACACCAGAGTGGCTATGCGCTTATAACTTATCAGATACCAACCAATGCTGGCGCTGCAACCAGGCTGTCGGCTCCCTTTCCCACATATGGTGGTCATGCTCGGTTTTAGCCTTGTACTGGAAAGCAGTCGAATCCACGATAGAGAAGATTTCTTCCTCTAAGTTTAAAATATCGCTTACTCAGATTGCACTGGCGTTGCCTGATACGGTTTGTAAACCGTCCAGACAAGACCTTACTACTCATCTGCTCGCAGCTGCTAAGTTCTTGAGTCCCCAGAAGTGGCTGCAGACTGAGCCTCCTACTCATGCAGAGTGGCTGGCTAGGGCTAATCAAATCTGTAGATTTGAGGAACTCTCTAGTTGGGCCACGGGCTCCCATAGCAGGTTTCTTAATACGTGGACTCCTTGGCTCAGACTCACAGGTCATATATAAGCTTTCTCTCTCATCCAGTGTTCTGGGTGCCCTCTGGTGAGCTCCTGTTCCAGATACTTATGTTCACACCATATTGAATCTGTGCTCTGTTCATTTATGTTGAATTTATGTTGAATCTATGCTTTGTCTACCTGACTACTTGTATCTCCTTAGGAACCAGTGTACTGAGGTCTGTTGCTGCTATACGCTGATACGCTATGAGCCATGTTTGCCAAATTTCTACCTTTTTGGGTCTTAGAGATGCAGATGTACCCCCCCTTCACTGTTGCTTCTTCTTCTCGATCTCCCCTGAGTTACTGATGTTGACTTTACCTACATGTCCTTTCCCTCCCCCCCAACGCCCCATTCCCTCTTGCCTTACCCCTCCCACCTTAAAATTGAAAATACGTATATGTTGCTGTTTCATGCTGCCGCATGCGAGTTGGCAGCGTGCTATCTCTAAGCTTCGATTATAAGCTGTGTTTTTTTGTTACTGTACCTGCCATTTATACGTTAAATAAAGATTTGCTAAAAAAAAAAAAATACTGACCTCAGTGACAAAAATATTTTAATAGTACTTTGAGTTATTTAAAAAAAGTAAAAAAACAGACAAGTTTCCCCCTCTTTTTTTACATTTTTCCAGATATTAAAAAAATAAAATAAATAGAGCCTTATGTTTCACCAAAAATAGCTGCAAAAATTATTAGAATAAACCAAACGAAAAAATGTTATAGTCTTCAAAAACCACATGTACCAAAAAAACTTGAAAACATGTATATTCTTTTTCTCATGAACCAGGTAAAAAGAACCATAAAGTTGTTAATCCCTGACATGCACACACTGATAAGTTAATAAATAAGAGCGTAAAGTATCGAAAGGACACTGCAGAAGGCACACAGTAAGGCTATGTTCACATCTGCATTCAAGACTCCATTAGGACCCTCCATCACAGAGTCCATCTACAATGATGATGTGAAGGCGAACATATTGGACTCCATTATAGTAAGTGAGGTCCCTTGGTGCCCATCATCAGACGGCTCCGTCTTTACTGTGTGTCCATTTTTCTGCTCCTATGACGGAATAGAAGAAAAGATAAACAGTAAGGCTGATAGGAATTTGCACTCACTAATGTTGGTCATTGAGATTTCATGAGAGGAAGTCTACAGTTTTGTCTACAGCTTAAAAATTATTTTGAAAACCAAATGTGCTGATACTTTATATAACAAGGGTAAAGAAAATGGTACATTTTATATAGATTTTCTCATTTTTTGTTTCAGGTGTGTGAAAATAATATATACATAAAAATGCTTTAATTTGGTCTGACATTTTCAATATTTAATTTTATATATATATATATATATATATATATTATATATATATTTATATACAGTACAGACCAAAAGTTTGGACACACCTTCTCATTCCAAGAGTTTTCCGTATTTTCATGACTATAAAAATTGTAGATTCACACTGAAGGCATCAAAACTATGAATTAACACATGTGGAATTATATTATATGTCTTATATTCTAGGTTCTTCAAAATAGCCACCTTTTGCTTTAATTACTGCTTAGCACACTCTTGGCATTCTCTTGATGAGCTTCAAGAGGTAGTCACCTGAAATGGTCTTCCAACAGTCTTGAAGGAGTTCCCAGAGATGCTTAGCACTTGTTGGCCCTTTTGCCTTCACTCTGCGGTCCAGCTCACCCCAAACCATCTCGATTGGGTTCAGGTCTGGTGACTGTGGAGGTCAGGTCATCTGGCGTAGCACCCCATCACTCTCCTTCTTGGTCAAATAGCCCTTACACAGTCTGGAGGTGTGTTTGGGGTCATTGTCCTGTTGAAAAATAAATGATGGTCCAACTAAACGCAAACCGGATGGAATAGCATGCCGCTGCAAGATGCTGTGGTAACCATGCTGGTTCAGTATTCCTTCGATTTTGAATAAATCCCCAACAGTGTCACCAGCAAAGCACCCCCACATCATCACACCTCCTCCTCCATGCTTCACGGTGGGAACCAGGCATGTAGAGTCCATTCGTTCACCTTTTCTGCGTCGCACAAAGACCCGGTGGTTGGAACCAAAGATCTAAAATTTGGACTCATCAGACCAAAGCACAGATTTCCACAGGTCTAATGTCCATTCCTTGTGTTCTTTAGCCCAAACAAGTCTCTTCTGCTTGTTGCCTGTCCTTAGCAGTGGTTTCCTAGCAGCTATTTTACCATGAAGGCCTGCTGCACACAGTCTCCTCTTAACAGTTGTTGTAGAGATGTGTCTGCTGCTAGAACTCTGTGTGGCATTGACCTGGTCTCTAATCTGAGCTGCTGTTAACCTGCGATTTCTGAGGCTGGTGACTCGGATGAACTTATCCTCCGCAGCAGAGGTGACTCTTGGTCTTCCTTTCCTGGGGCGGTCCTCATGTGATCCAGTTTCTTTGTAGCGCTTGATGGTTTTGGCCACTGCACTTAGGGACACTTTCGAAGTTTTCCCAATTTTTCGGACTGACTGACCTTCATTTCTTAAAGTAATGATGGCCACTCGTTTTTCTTTACTTAGCTGCTTTTTTTCTTGCCATAATACAAATTCTAACACTCCATTCAGTAGGACTATCAGCTGTGTATCCACCTGACTTCTGAACAACACAACTGATGGTCCCAACCCCATTTATATGGCAAGAAATCCCACTTATTAAACCTGACAGGGCACACCTGTGAAGTGAAAACCATTTCAGGTGACTACCTCTTGAAGCTCATCAAGAGAATGCCAAGAGTGTGCAAAGCAGTAATCAAAGGAAAAGGTGGCTACTTTGAAGAACCTAGAATATAAGACATATTTTCAGTTTTTTCACACTTTTTTGCTAAGTATATAATTCCACATGTGTTAATTCATAGTTTTGATGCCTTCAGTGTGAATCTACAATTTTTATAGTCATGAAAATACTTAAAACTCTTGGAATGAGAAGGTGTGTCCAAACTTTTGGTCTGTACTGTATATATATATATTTTTTTTTTTTTTTTTTGCAGACAAGCTAGGGACATCATTAGATGTCGCCTGTGTTTTTTATGGTGGATCCGCAAACTAGGATCACACACTGATGGCACACTGAAGTCACTCTGTCCGTTTTTGTGGACCTACTTCACTGATGCTGAAGAAACACTGAACACACACTTGAAGACACTCTGTCCGCAAAAACTGAAGACTAATTACTAGTTTGCGGCCCGTAAAATACACATGGTCGTCTGCAACTAGCTTAAGGCCGGTTGTAGACGTTCGTGCTGCAACCGGCCTGCCGTGAATTAAAAGCACAGGCTGCACACGGGGGACACAGGGATACCCCCGTTTGCCGCCCGTGCACGGGCCCTGCTTCAGCGGCTCCTTTCATTAAATGAATAGGAACCACGGAAGCACGGGCTGCAAAATAGGACAGGAATAGGACCTGTCCTATCTGATGCGGCCTGGACTGTCTGCCTGCACACGGGACTGTGAAAATCACGGTCGTGTGTACTGGCCCATAGAAAAGAATTGGTTAGTGTGCTATCCGTGAAATACACGTAGAGCACACTGACCCACAGCACGGTCGTCTGCAAGGGGCCTAAGAGAGATGTGTTTCAGTCACACTGGACTCCACCCTGGAGAATTGCACGCTGTGGCAAACCTGGGAGCCACAGGAACAAGGTGAACCATATATGTTATGTGGAGCTGGACGGTGGGTCCAGGACCTGTTGGTAGTTAGGGTGCTATTCAGTTAGTCGGGTCAGTTGTTTTATTTTGTGACCTGCTGTTCATTGTATACCATTGCTTGATGTGTGTGG
Organism: Leptodactylus fallax; assembly: GCA_947044405.1. Taxonomy (NCBI): domain Eukaryota; kingdom Metazoa; phylum Chordata; class Amphibia; order Anura; family Leptodactylidae; genus Leptodactylus; species Leptodactylus fallax. The sequence continues at coordinate 497,586 of CAMRHE010000384.1, forward strand.
AGACACATTAAAGCTGTCCCCAAATAGCAAACCGCAGCTAAAAAACGCAGTGAAAACGCATTACTTATTTAAACAGTGTATTTCATTGTGATTTTGATGCATTTTTCTCTGCGGTTTTTCTTCCCATATTAAATCTATAGGGAAATACAAGCTTTTCCACAAGTAAAATTGACATTCTGCGTTTTTCAAAAACGCATGTGTCACTTTCCACAGCAGCCAAAAATGCTTAATTTCCACAACGTGGGATCTTAGCCTAAAGGGAACCAGGTCGTTTTTCCATCATAAACTGGCCTTATCATGTGCAGGATGAAGTCATTCCCTTTCCAATGGTGTTCTCTGTAATAAGTAGGTCTGGGCGATTAATCAAAAAATAATTGAAACCAAATATCAACCAGGATAACCAATGTGAATTTCAGGTTCTGTTACATTGTTTCAGGTCAGTTTCATTATTTGTGAGGTTCTACCTGCAGTTTTGTTCGGACCGAACATGACCAAATTGGAATCTATTATACTCTGGGGTCTCTTCAGACCCCAGAGTATAACAATCAGAGGCCCAGGAGAGGTGAGAAACAAAAAAAACAAACAAACAGTGATACTCACCTCTCCTGGACTATGGTGTGACTCCCTGCTGTCTTCAGATTTTCTGACTGAAGTCAGGAACCGTTGAGGCCTGTGATTGGGCCTCAGTGGGTCACATGATGTCATGACACAGACACAAGTAGCACAATGCTGCATGACCATGTGACCCTATTATCTTACTTGTGACGGCAGGAAGTGAAGGGACTATGAGGGAGATGTCGATCATACCCAGGAGGTGTGATCATTGAGTGGCCAGCATGAATAGGCTGAAGCCACTCCCCGACCACTGTGACTACTTAGGGTAATTTACGTATTTACTTTTCATGCTTTCAAACATTTATAACTTCACTTTATTGCAGCAGAAAGATTACAGAGGACAACAATGGAAAGGGAATTACTTCATCCTGCACAAAATGATACACAAATCTGTCTCAGGAATACAAAGGTATATGGAAATTAGGGTACACACCTTTGGCATGAGCCAGATGAATGAGGGCATGTGGGTATGATTAACATATGTGCCAGACAGAGGAGCTGTCAGTGCTCCTGCCACAACCCAGATGGAGGGAACCGGAGGATGGGAGTAGTGGTGGCTATAACTGTGTCACCGGATAGGCTGAGTGCCCTCAACCAATCTCCCCCTGCACACCTCCTAGGCCGGACACTGACGAGGGGGCCTGTGTGGTATCAAATGGTGGTGGTAATAGTTCTCTCAGGGCGCTTCCAGTTGGAGAGGGGTCCTCTCTTATCCTGAGTCGGTGTGATGGTGTTCGGAGGCAGTGATGCAGTAAAATAGAATAACTTTACTCTGGCAACTGTAAACTGTGAACCAGTTCAGCTTTCCAATGAGGGTAGTAGTCTCCCAACTGGTGGGTTTGCCCAGACTTGGGGATGTGGAATTCCCAGACCGAATAGTAAGTGCCTTGTTCTCCACTTTTACAACTCTCTCAGTATCTTAGCCTCAGCAAGTAGATGGTCCTGTGTGTTGATAATAATGAAGTCCTTTCTGGGCCCAGGTAATTTATGATGTGGGTCCCGGATAACAACTCCTGGCAGGCAGGACTCCTTCTCTCCTTCTGGCACTGTATCTTGTAGAAGACAAAATTCTTCCCTGTCTTAGGGCTTTCTTTAACAAGGCCTTGGACTGTAATCTTCTCCCTCAGGGGCTGGATAGAGCACAGCAGAACTCAGTTCCCACAGTGCCAACACTCACTGCAGTAAGTCTAACTACTCACTACTAAAGCCCTAACGGTTCTTTGGACACTTTTGTCTCCCTAAAACCCCACCCAGTGGCCTGTGATTGCCCAGGGCTGAACCAAGTGAAGGACAAAACAAACAGTGGGGTAAACCAAGGGTAAAACACATATGGAAAGCTGCAAAACAATAAAATACAAATACATACATAGAAGCACCACACATCAGAAGACAGATTCTTTGTAAAACAGGACCTACTATAGGAGAGCTAAAAGACCCTCAATAGTACAGGTACAGTACAGACCAAAAGTTTGGACACACCTTCTCATTCCAAGACTTTTCTGTATTTTCAAGACTATAAAAATTGTAGATTCACACTGAAGGCATCAAAACTATGAATTAACACATGTGGAATTATATACTTAACAAAAAAGTGTGAAACAACTGAAAATATGTCTTATATTCTAGGTTCTTCAAAGTAGCCACCTTTTGCTTTGATTACTGCTTTGCACACTCTTGGCATTCTCTTGATGAGCTTCAAGAGGTAGTCACCTGAAATGGTCTTCCAACAGTCTTGAAGGAGTTCCCAGAGATGCTTAGCACTTGTTGGCCCTTTTGCCTTCACTCTGTAGTCCAGCTCACCCCAAACCATCTCGATTGGGTTCAGGTCTGGTGACTGTGGAGGCCAGGTCATGTGGCGTAGCACCCCATCACTCTCCTTCTTGGTCAAATAGCCCTTACACAGTCTGGAGGTGTGTTTGGGGTCATTGTCCTGTTGAAAAATAAATGATGGTCCAACTAAAGGCAAACTGGATGGAATAGCATGCCGCTGCAAGATGCTGTGGTAACCATGCTGCTTCAGTATTCCTTCAATTTTGAATAAATCCCCAACAGTGTCACCAGCAAAGCACCCCCACACCATCACACCTCATCCTCCATGCTTCACGGAGGGAACCAGGCATGTAGAATCCATTCGTTCACCTTTTCTGCGTCGCACAAAGACACGGTGGTTGGAACCAAAGATCTCAAATTTGGACTCATCAGACCAAAGCACAGATTTCCACAGGTCTAATGTCCATTCCTTGTGTTCTTTAGCCCAAACAAGTCTCTTCTGCTTGTTGCCTGTTCTTAGCAGTGGTTTCCTAGCAGCTATTTTACCATGAAGGCCTGCTGCACACAGTCTCCTCTTAACAGTTGTTGTAGAGATGTGTCTGCTGCTAGAACTCTGTGTGGCATTGACCTGTTCTCTAATCTGAGTTGCTGTTAACCTGCGATTTCTGAGGCTGGTGATTCGGATGAACTTATCCTCCGCAGCAGAGGTGACTCTTGGTCTTCCTTTCCTGGGGCGGTCCTCATGTGATCCAGTTTCTTTGTAGCGCTTGATGGTTTTGGCCACTGCACTTGGGGACACTTTCAAAGATTTCCCAATTTTTCGGACTGACTGACCTTCATTTCTTAAAGTAATGATGGCCACTCATTTTTCTTTACTTAGCTGCTTTTTTCTTGCCATAATACAAATTCTAACACTCCATTCAGTAGGACTATCAGCTGTGTATCCACCTGACTTCTGAACAACACAACTGATGGTCCCAACCCCATTTATAAGGCAAGAAATCCCACTTATTAAACCTGACAGGGCACACCTGTGAAGTGAAAACCATTTCAGGTGACTACCTCTTGAAGCTCATCAAGAGAATGCCAAGAGTGTGCAAAGTAGTAATCAAAGCAAAAGGTGGCTACTTTGAAGAACCTAGAATATAAGACATATTTTGAGTTTTTTCACACTTTTTTGTTAAGTATATAATTCCACATGTGTTAATTCATAGATTTGATGCCTTCAGTGTGAATCTACAATTTTTATAGTCATGAAAATACAGAAAACTCTTGGAATGAGAAGGTGTGTCCAAACTTTTGGTCTGTACTGTATATCTAAATGATATCAGAACTCATATCCCCCTAATTGTTTTCCTCTCTTTGCTCACAGATCCTGTCTATTGCAAGGCAAAGACTCAGGGAAAATCCTGGAGCCTGCTGGTCAGGAGGTAGCAGCCAGGGCCGGCGTTAGGAGGGGGCAAACTGGGTAACTGCCCAGGGCCCCCGTCCCCCCCCGGGATCCGGAGCCTGATTACTTGGGATCCCGGAGTCAGAACGGCCATATTAATAACAGAAAGGGACCCAGCGTCATGTACCGCAGGGTCCCTTTCAGATGTGAGTAAAAATAACAAACATTTTTACTCACCTATCCTTGGCTTGGCGTTCGACGTCATCTTCCGGCGTTCCGGACATCACCGCTGAGGCCTGGCTACAGCGGTCACGTGGGGCGTGCTGACAGCCTGCCTCACGTAATTGCTGAGGCCCAATCACAGGCCTCAGCGATGACGTCCACAACGCGTGACGTCAGCCGCAGAGAAGAGGAAGCGGTCGCCGGCGGGGATAGCGGAGCAGCGCGAGGAGGCCCAGCAGAGGTAAGACAAGGTAAGTATAACTGTTTATTATTTTCCCTTATCTCTTCTGGGCCTTCGATTATTATACTTTGGGGTCTGAAGAGACCCCAGAGTATAATATAATAGTAGCACTGACGGAGTCTGTAGGACCACTGTGGAGCATTATACTGGGGGGGCCCCCTCTGGATAGCATATTATACTGTGTAGGGCCACTGTGGAGCATTATACTACGGGGCCCCCTCTGGATAGCATATATATTGTTTTGGGCCACTGTGGAGCATTATACTGGGGAGGGGGCCCTCTGGAGAGCATGTTATATTCTGTGGGGTTACTTTGGAGCATTATGCGCTCCAGAGGGGCCCCCAGTATAATGCTCCAAAGTGGCCCCACAGTATATAACATGCTCTCCAGAGGGCCCCCTCCCCAGTATAATGCTCCACAGTGGCCCCACACAGTATAATATGCTATCTAGAGGGGCCCCCAGTATAATGCTCCACAGTGGCCCAAAACAGTATAATATGCACTCCAGAGCCCCCCCAGTATAATGCTCCACGGTGGCCCCACACAGTATAATATGCTTTCCAGAGGGAACCCCAGTGTATGGGGGGGGGGGGCGGCACTGGAGAGCATATTATACTGTTTTGGGCCACTGTGGAGCATTATACTGGGGGGGGGGGGCACTGGAGATCATATTATACTGTTTTGGGCCACTGTGGAGCATTATACTGGGGGGCCTCTGGAGAGCATATTATACTATTTTGGACCACTGTGGAGCATTATACTGGGGTAACCTCTCTGGGCAGTATATTATACTGTGTGGAGGCCATTCTGGAGTATGTTATACTGAGTGGGGTCACTCTTTTGGGGGGACCATCAGCAGAGCATATTATATTGTGTGGCGCCACTGTGGGGCATTTTGCGGGGGGAACTAAGGAACATTATACTAGGGAGCCCTCTGGGGAGCATATTATACTGCGTGGGGCCTACTGTGGAACATTATACTGGGGGACGCTCTGTGGAGCATAATATATTGCGTGGGGCCACTGTGGAGCAAAATACTGGGGTGGCACTGTGGAGCATTATACTAGTGGGGGCCCTCTGGAGAGCATATTATACTATGGGCCACTGTGGAGCTTTATACTGGGGGGAGGGGCAGTGTGGGGAGCCGGTTATACTGTGTGGGGCCACTGTGGCGTGTATTATATTGTGTGGGGCTTTTCGGGAGCATGTTATACTCTGTGGGGCCATTGTAGAGCATTATACTGGGGGGGACCACTGTGGAGCATTATACTGGGGGAACCCCTCTGGGTAGTATATCATACTGTGTGGAGGCCATTGTGGAGCATGTTATACTATGTTAGACCACTGTGGAGCATTATACTGGGGGGCACTGTGGGGTGCATATTATACTGTATGGAGCATATTATATTGTGTGGGGCTGCTGGGGAGCATATTGCACTATCTGGGGCCACTAAGGGGTAGTATACTTTGTGGGCCACTGTGGAGTATTATACTGTGTGGAGCCTTATATACCATGTTGGGCCACTATGGGGGGCTCAGGGGAGCATTTTATACTGTGTGGGGCCACTGTGGAGCATTATATACCATGTGGGGAAACTGTGGAGGGCTCAGGGGAGTATTGTATACTGTGGAGAACTATATACCATGTGGAGCATTATACTGTGGGGGGGGGGCTCAAAATTCCTGCTGGCAGCCCTGTGTGCTATGTCTGCATCACAGCTCCCTCACTATAATCTTGCACATACGTGTAGTGCTCCATGACCATGTCATTCCCCATACAGTACTGTGCATAAACTGGCCATGGAGTTATTGGGGCCTGCACAGTACTATAGGGGCTGACTATACTGGGAACATACTCAGTAACACCGGATATTCAGCACATATGTAAGACATCAGTGAAGGAGCCGTGGAGAAGGCTATTAGCAGGAAGCTGTTGGGTGGGGCCCCAGAATAAGTTCCTCTGGTGGGCCTAAGGCCCTTCAGTCTGACACTGTATAACGGAGAACTATTATATATAAGGGTGGGTTACTATATATAATTGGGAAACTTAAATATGAGGGGGCTATTATAAGGGGGAACTATTATTTATAAGATGGGCTATTATTTATAAGGGGGGAACTATTATATATAAGGCATCCATTATAAGGGGGAGCTATTATTTATAAGAGGGGAACTTTTTATAAAGGGGGTATAATTGTTAAGTGGGCTTATTTATAAAGGGAGCTATTAGTGATAATGGGGACTATTATTTATAAGGGTAACTATTATTTATGAGAGGGCTATTATTAATAAGGGAGCAGTATTATATTTACAGGGTGACTGTTACTGATAAGGGGGATAGTACTGATACAGGGCACTATTTATCATTTATAAGGGAGCTATTACTGATAAAGGTGTAATATTATTTATAAGCAGGGACTATTATTTATAAGAAGGCGCTATAATAACTGATGACTGGGTGCAAAAATCTATTAGGTGGTACAAAGGTGCTCATTAGAATTGTGTGTGGGAAAATGGGGCGTGTTATTACTTTTTTGTTGGCAGAAAGGAGGCGTTATTATAGAGGTTGCCACTGGAAGACAATGGTGTTGTTTGCATATCAGCATTTGGGGCCCCGCTTTTAATTTTGCCCAGGGCCCCACTTTGTCTAAAACCGGCCCTGGTAGCAGCTGCACTTTAGCAACAGAATTTTCATTAGCCTGAGCTTGAATACAGTCGGTCTGCACTGCTACCATCATATGGCTGTATTATATATCAGAATTATTTGGCTCTAGGGAAGCTCCAGTTGCTGAACAGGATCCCTCTCCTATGATGCAGCAGCAACTAGGAAGCAGCTGCTACAACTAGGGTACAAAGTGCAGGATTTTTAAACCAGTACTACTCCTGGTGTCCAATTTCTATTAAAATGTGATCTAGAAGAAACACAATCTAGCTAAGCTAACAACATATAAACATTGGACTGTCCATGTCTTTTATTAAGCACGCTTAAACATCCACAATGCCAGTAGAAAAAAAAAATTTTTGTGAACCCTTCAAGTTTAATCTTTGTTTTTTTACCCCGCACCTTCCAAAAGCCATAACTTTTTTTTTATTTTTCCGTTCACAGAGCCTTATGAGGGCTTAATTGTTGCAGGACAAATTCTACTTCATAATGGTACCTTTATAATATTTTATACAGTGTACTGGGAAGCTATAAAAAAAATTCAGAAGGATGTAGAATTAGAGAACTGTGTTTGCACAACTGCTTATGGCATTTACTGTGCAACCAAAAGGACATGTTACCTGTATTACAGCAATACCAAATTTATATAGTTTGTGTTACATTTTAGCACCTTAAAATAATCCAAAACATTGAAAAAAAAAAATTTCTTGGGGTCGCCATATTATGACACCTGTAACTTTTTTAGCCTTCCATATACAGGGCTGCATAAGGCAGCTTTTTTGCATGGCCAGATGTACTTTTTATTTATACCATTTTGGGGAATGTCCTGATGTTCTGAATGCTTTTTCTCCAAATTTTATGGGAGGCAAAACAACTTTTTTAATAACTTTTATTTATGAAATCCCCTAATCACTAATACAATACAATGCAATGCTAATGTGTTGCAGTGTATTGTAAGATTCCTATGTTTCTATTACAGATTGCCTAGCACAGCCTGTAATAGAAGTGTACTGATGAGAAGCCAGCGAGCCTTTAATAGGAGGCTAACTAATGACATCCTGTAGATTGACATTACTGAGGTTGGCTAATCCCACCCCCAATAAAAAGGTTAATAAAAATGGCAGAACAAGAAAGCTATATATGGCTTTTCATAAATTACTGTTGACCAACTTGTATTATATGGATGCAGCATGTTTAATAAAAAAAATACTGCAAAAAATAAAAAAAAGTGACATAAATGCCAAATAATCCAAAGTGTGTGACCAGCCTTATAGTAATAAGAAAATAACTGTAAATAAGAGTTAAAAGGGAGGAGAGCATTGGTTCAAATCTATTCAAGAATAAAGTAATCTAATATGCAAGGGTGCTCACCTATGTTATTTGGGTAACATTCATACCATTTAATACTATCTCTCTGCTCCCTGATCCCCAACATCTTCTACACCCAAGTTATCAGGTATCTGTGTCAGCTTGGGTTTTAGAGACATGAGGTTTCCAAATCTTGTATTTTTGCAATGAATTATTGCAATAAAACAGATTGTAGTGCATCTCGCTGATCTGAGTACTGCTCTACAACGCCCTTTAATCTGCCAAGCATATCATTCAGTACACTGAAGGTCTGCACAAGGATAATATTTTCTTATAATCAGTGATGATGTGACAGCCTAGAGAAGCTCAGTACATGATTAGACACTTTGTCATCCGTCACAGCAGTGATATTCAGTCACTGTCACTGAGCCTGGCTGCCAGGTTTGATAATTAGAGATATAATGTAATAGTATTAGACTGTATTCTATATCGGTTTGGTCAGGGTTTACTACATCAGTAACAAAACACAACATATTACTTGATGTTCATGGGTCTGGACTTGTCCCCAAAAAAGTCTAAATATGCAAGTTACAATACATGATGTCTGCTCGACACCGTTTTGATTAATCTCTACATTTAGTACAATCTACCCTTTATTTTTTCTGCTGCATTGGAATTTTTATTGTCTGCCGTTGAACAAATCCTTATCAAATTATCTTAAATTATATAATTATATAATATTTATTTCCTTAGGAAAAGTCCAGTTATAAATATTGTCATTATAAAAACAGCTAAAAATTGTAACTTTTAGGCTGTGGCTCAACGTTGCAAAAACACCACAGCAAAAACCATGGCACTTTACAATAGCTGCAAAGTGGAAGAGATTCTGGCTAATCTCATCCACACACTGCAGAAAAATATCCACAGCGGACATGCTGCGATTTCTTGGCATTTTTCGTATAGGTATAATTGAAGCAGAAAATCTGCAGAGGAAAACTCTGCGGACTTTCTGTGAAACGCACTACAGGAAAAACCGAAATGTGTTTCCGCCGCAGTTTTTCCCGCAGCGCTTTTTGGCTGCAGCTAGCTACGTGGGGCCTTAACCTTGAAGGGAACCTGTCAGGTGGTTTATCCACCATAAACTGGCCCCATCATGTGCAGGATGAAGTAGTGCCCTTTCCATTGGTGCTCTCTGTAAGCTTTCTGTTGTAGTAACGTGAAGTTATGAATGTCAGAAAGCATAAAAAGTCATATGTAAGTCATCCTAAGTAGTCACAGTGGTCAGGGAGCAGTTTCAGCCTAGTCATGTTGTCTGTTTAGTAATCTCCTTTGTGATGTCAGAGAGTGAGGGGATGCTGCTCCCGCCCGCTGTGACTACTTAGGTTAAGGCTGGGTTCTCTGTTCAGTGACCATTAAAAATTGCTAGCGGAAAAATTGCTGCAAGTCCAACTTTTTGTATAGAGGTTTCAGTTTAAAAGAACAGACACTCAATGTCATTGAGGTCTGTCAGGAACCATTGGTGTCTGTTGTTTTACCAAACTGTGTGTACGTCGTTCTGGTCCACTTAGGGACCAGAATAATGGACACAAGGGTGTAGATGTGAGCATAGCGCACATGACCTTTTATGCTTTGCAATAATTATACCTTCACTTTATTGCAACAGAAAGATTACAGAGGGGCACAAATGGAAAAAAAAATCACAATATATAAATGCCTAACATTTGCTTCATTTATAGGGTTTACTTTTAGTTTCTAGTTTCTTAAAGATCTCTACTGATTTTTTTTCTGTTACTTTTCTCAGTTTTAACTCTATTCTTTGTTTCTCTGCTTCTTTTTTATAATATCTGAGGTCACCCTTGTGGGGAGGCGGCTACCACCTCTTTCCTTAATATACTCCTTCAGATTTTTCTGCTCACCATTCAGAGAAGGTCTGTAGTACACTTTTGTTTGCCTCATGTGACCATGGACTGTAGCATTCCCATACCATCTGTCATTCTAATCAGGTCCTGGCTTCCTTTTGTTGTCTGTATGTCTGTAGTATGTGATAAGTCATCTGTATGAGCTCAGTATACGACCAGATATCTTCCTGAAGAATGTACTCTCTCTGCGCTTAGAATATCTCTGCTTGTTTTCCAATAAAGTGGTTTTGTGGTAAATACGTTGTCATTGAACTTGTTACATACTGACTTTTTATTATGGAAAATCCTAAACGGAAACTTCACCAAAGCAGAAAGCATTCAGAGATGGAAAAGAGTTTTGTTTTGGTACAGGAAATAAGACATTTTAGTTGTAATCCTATGAGGAATCTCATTGCAATACAGCAATGGAAAGATACCAGTATGAAAAGGAAAATATGTCACTATCTGGTATTTCCTGGATTAAAAACAGTGGCCACATGTATGCCCACAGCATGCCGCATGTCTTAGTGATACTCACAGACCCTCAGGATCTACAGAAGTCAAAGGAAAAACAGTGGAAATAGCGATCTGCAAGCGCTAGAGAATAATCAAGAAAAACACATTTGTATATCTAAAACTTTCATTAAATGGTTGTAGAACAGTCTCTGGATATTATCTGTGCCGTACAGGATGTAATGGTCATTCAGCTGCGGACTGACCCGTTCAAGTCTTCACAAGGGCCTTGTTTTGTGGGGAGTCTGGAGGCCAATAGCTGCCAGTCAGAAGCATTGCTGGCTACAGTCTATGTATGGGGAATCTGTCACCAGTAGAGAACAACCCCCTTATGTTAATTGGCTATAGTGCACTCAGTGTGGTCAGGTTAAAGGTTAGTATACATGGTGACTAACTTGCAGGGTTCTTGTGCTGAATTGTTGCTGATTTCCCTCATATTTTACCCTTTGCAATGCATAGAGTGAAATCCATGGCATATCCACTGTAAAATCTGGATAAAATAGAGGTGGATTTTGCTACAGCAGAATGTACCTACCATGTCTAGACTTAAAGGGGTTGTCCTTGAATCGGAGGAACCCATGTGAAGGCTCGGACACATGTAAAAAAAAACCAAAAAAAAAAACCCCACATACACGTCCTTGGTGCCCTGTTTTCTGCCATTAACGTCCATTCACATGCTAGAATTCCTCAGCCTCACATGACGGCTGAGACCAATCAGCAGCCTCAGTGGTCGCTGTTGAGGTACCACTGACATTGCTCACATACGTGCTAATGATGCGGATATAGTTGAATTATGACAGGCAGCCATCTTTCCACCAGAGTGTCACAGTTAGGAATGGTGAAAGAATGGTGCCAATTGCTGCTAATACAATTCTGACCTTTTGTGGCAAGCATTAGTTTTAAGCCTGATAGCTTTGCATTATGTCATTGGCAATTGTTATTATACTGTCATGACCCCTATACTCATCAGTAACAATTCACCCTTTTCCATGCTTTGAGGTGCTTTCATACATGTTGAATGGCATACTCTTAGAGGATGTTAAGTGGTGCCATTCAAAACTTGCAAAAATACTTGTAGTCTGAGCCAATAGCAAACTGGAAACTAAGGAAATACTGTATACATAAGTGGATAAGTATCTAACAGATTATAGATATCTTTCCACTCCAGCACTATAATGAGCTGAAGACATGATAGTGCTGATGACTCCTTGTGATTTGGTCCTGCCATCACACATGGCATGAAAGGGGATGAAATATTTACATCAGCAATCAGCAGATCCTTCTATAGCAATCAGAGCGCTAAAGTTGTCTGATGACGCAATTATGTCTGATGAAGAGCAAGGGTCTCCTGTCTACAGTTCATCAGATGAATCGAGGGATGGCCATGAAAACAAATACTCTTACCAACCTGGTGATTTCATGTTCCACATACTGTTATCTGTTCTTGTTACTTAGGTTGGGGTTATACACATTTTGCTGTGTGATATCTGCATTAGCAACTAATCTATTAAACTTCATATTGCACAGATATATTTGTTGAACAAGAGTTACCGTACCTGAAACGCTTAGTAGTGCTGTATGTACACTGCCGTTCAAAAGTTTAGGGTCACTTAGAAATTTCCTTATTTTTGAAAGAAAAGCACAGTTTTTTTCAATGAAGATAACTTTAAATGAATCAGAAATACACTCTATACATTGTTAATGTGGTAAATGACTATTCTAGCTGCAAACATCTGGTTTTTAACCCCTTAAGGACACAGCCCAAAAGTGCGTTAAGGACCAGGCTTTGTTTTTCAAAACTGACATGTGTCACTTTATGTGGCAAGAACTTTGAGACGCTTTAACTTACACAAGTGATTTTGAGATTGTTTTCTCATGACACATTGTACTTCATGTTAGTGGTAAACACTAATCAATATTTTTGTATTTATGTATAAAAAAAATAGGATATTTGATGGAAATTTTGAAAAAAAAAATCGCAATTTTCAAAATGTGAAATTCTCTGCTTTTCAGACAGATAGTCATACCACCCAAATACATTAATAAATATTATCTACTATATCTCTGCTTTATATTGGCATAATCTTTTAATCATCCTTTAATTTATTTTGGAAGTTAGAAGGCTTACAAGTGTAACAGCGATTTTGCAGATTTACAAGAAAATTTCCCAAACTAATTTTTTAGGGACCACTTCAGTTCTGAAGGGGATTATAAAGGCCTATATATTAGAAACCCCCATAAATCACCCCATTTTCAAAACTGCACCCCTGAAATAATTCAAAACAGCATTTGGGAAGTTTGTTAACCCTTTAAGCATTTCACAAGAATTAAAACGATATCGAGGTGAAATTTAGACATTTCATTTTTTTCCACTAATCCCTTCATTTAGCCTTAAATTTAACACATTCACAAAGGGTTAAAGGAGAAAATGCATCTCACAGTTTATTATACAATTTCTCCAGAGCACAAAAATACCCTACATGTGGGTGTACACTGATGTTTGGGCATTCGGCAGTAAACAGAAGGGAAGTAGCGACACTGGACGTTTGAAAAGCAGATTTTGCTGGAATAGTTTTCAGGCGCCATTTCTCATTTGCACAGCCCCTAGAGTACCAAAACAATGGAAACCCCCTAAAAGTGACCCCATTTTGGAAACTACACCCCTCACAGAATTCATCAAGGGGTATAGTGAACATTTTGACCCCACAGCTATTTCACAGATTTTACTAACATTGGGATGTATAAATGAAAAATTACTAAAACGTCACTTTATCCTCAAAGTTTTCATTTCACAAGGGGTTAAAGGAAAAAAAGGACCCCATAGTTAGTTAAACAATTTCTCCTGAACACAGCAATACCCCATATGTGGTCGTAAACTGCTGAATGGGTACATGGTGGGCTCAGAATGGAAAGAGCGCTATTTTGCTTTTGTAGGGTAGATTTTGCTGGAATAGTTTTCAGGTGCCATGTTGCATTTGCAGAGCCCCCAAAGTACCAATACAGTGGAAACCCCCTAAAAGTGACCCCATTTTGGAAACCACACCCCTCACAGAACATGTCAAGGGGTATAGTGAGCATTTTGACCCTACAGCTGTTTCACAGATTTTATTAACATTGGGACATGAAAATGAAAAATTATTTTTTTTCCAATAAACCGTCAATTTAGCACCAAATTTTTCATTTTCACAAGAGGACAAAGGAGAAAAAGCTCCCCAAAGTTCATTACACAATTTCTCCTGAACACAGAAACTCCCCATATGTGGTTGTAATCTGTTGTTTGGGTACATGGTGTAGCTCAGAATGGAAAGAGCACTATTTAGCTTTTGGAGGGCAGATTTTGCTGGAATAGTTTTCGTGTGCTATGTCGCATTTGCAGAGCCCATAAAGTACCAATACAATGGAAACTCCCAAAAGTGACCCCATTTTGGAAACTACACCCCTCATAGAATTTATCTAGGGGTATGGTGAGCATTTTGGCCTCACAGCTGTTACACAGATTTTATTAACATTGGGACGTAAAAATGAAAAATTACTTTTTTTTCCAATAAACCATCCATTTAGCGACATATTTTTAATTTTTTCAAGTGGTTCCGATGCCGCCCGCTCAGATAGTGAGCAGGTGGCTGCCCTAGGGCGTAGTATTACGCCCTGTTGCGCAAAGTACCAAGCGCGCAGGACGTAATAGTACGTCCAATGTCATTAAGGGGTTAATGCAATATCTACATAGGTGTATAGAGGCCCATTTCCAGCAACCATCACTCCAGTGTTATAATGGTACATTGTGTTTGCTATCTGTGTAAGAAGGCTAATGGATGTTTAGAAAACCCTTGAAAACCCTTGTGCAAGTATGTTAGCACAGCTGAAAACAGTTTTGCTGGTTAGAGAAGCTATAAAACTGACCTTCCTTTGAGCTAGTTGAGAATCTGGAGCATTACATTTGTTGGTTCGATTAAACTCTCAAAATGGCCAGAAAAAGAGAACTTTCAAGTGAAACTCGACAGTCTATTCTTGTTCTTAGAAATGAAGGCTATTCCATGCGAGAAATTGCCAAGAAACTGAAGATTTCCTACAACAGTGTGCACTACTACCTTCAGAGGACAGCACAAACAGGCTCTAACCAGAGTAGAAAGAGAAGTGGGAGGCCCCGCTGCACAACTGAGCAACAAGACAAGTACATTAGAGTCTCTAGTTTGAGAAATCGACGCTTCACAGGTCCTCAACTGGCAGCTTCATTAAATAGTACCCGCAAAACGCCAGTGTCAACATCTATAGTGAAGAGGCGACTCAGGGATGCTGGCCTACAGGGCAGAGTGGCCAGGAAAAAGCCATATCTGAGACTGGCTAATAAAAGGAAAAAGATTAATATGGGCAAAAGAACACAGACATTGGACAGAGGAAGATTGGAAAAAAGTGTTCTGGACAGACGAATCGAAGTTTGAGGTGTTTGGATCACACAGAAGAACATTTGTGAGACGCAGAACAACTGAAAAGATGCTGGAAGAGTGCCTGACGCCATCTGTCAAGCATGGTGGAAGTAATGTGATGGTCTGGGGTTGATTTGGTGCTGGTAAAGTGGGAGATTTGTACAAGGTAAAAGGGATTTTGAATAAGGAAGGCTATCACTCCTTTTTTTTTATCGACCATGCCATACCCTGTGGACAGCGCTTGATTGGAGCCAATTTCATCCTACAACAGGACAATAACCCAAAGCACACCTCCAAATTATGCAACAACTATTTAGGGAAGAAGCATGCAGCTGGTATTCTATCTGTAATGGAGTGGCCAGCGCAGTCACCAGATCTCAACCCCATTGAGCTGTTGTGGGAGCAGCTTGACCGTATGGTACGCAAAAAGTGCCCATCAAGCCAATCCAACTTGTGGAAGGGGCTTCTGGAAGCATTGGGTGAAATTTCTCCAGATTACCTCAGCAAATTAACAGCTAGAATGCCAAAGGTCTGAAATCCTGGAATTGCTGCAAGTGGAGCATTCTTTGACGAAAGCAAAGTTTGAAGAAGAAAATTATTATTTTAAATAAAAATCATTATTTCTAACCTTGTCAAATGTCTTGACTGTATTTTCTATTAATTTTGCAACTCATTTGCTAAATAAAAGTGTGAGTTTTCATGGAAAACACAAAATTGTCTGGGTGACCCCAAACTTTTGAACAGTAGTGTACATGTTATGGGCCAAAGCAGAGGCACCCATTTGTGGACAGGTGTAGATAGACTCTAATGAAATGGAGCAACAATGTTACCAAATTTGCTCTACAGATGTGAGGTACAGAATCTTAAGGCTGGATTCACATTGGTTATTTTAATTTAGAAAGGCATTTCTTTTTAATGGCAGTAATGCCCAGGACATGTTACTATGCATTTCACCTGAAAGGTAATAGGCACAGCTCCACCGATTCTGGTGACAATGGGATTTTTCTCTAGTTAAGACTGTTCCCAAGCAATCATTGCAGTTAGTTTTAGTAGCTGATATGATAATAAGCCTTCTATTGTCCAGTGGGCAGTCTTAGGCATTAGCAGGCAAGGGGTGTGAATCTGATCTCTGGCACTGTAATAGATAGTGGATCATTGACCCATTGTACCAGGTGACTGTTCTGACTTCAGCCTAAGGATATTGTCTAAGTGGTTCCCTAAATTTCCCTCTTAACTACTATATACTTTAGGCCACATTCCCTTTTCCCAGCAAAAAGCAAAAGTGCCGAGGGCAGCATAACTGGAAAAAAAGGTGCAAATGCTTTACAAACCAAGCGCAGGGCAGAAAAAGACCATAAAAAAGAGCAAGTAGCTTAATAAATGCACCCCATTGAGCATGCAACACTTACATGCACCCAGCATCAGTTGAGTGTAGCTCCAAGGCAATTTTATTTTTAATGGCCACATGACACAGGAGGGAGGACTTCACCATTAATGAGTAGCAGGCTCCCTCACTGTTCCGGGAATAAGCATGTACTGCGCACATTATAATGCTGCTTATGGGAAGACCAGTTGCAGCCATGCACTTATTTATTTATTTATTTGCTAGCCATGTCTAAGTGGCATACTTTGTTAAAATTGGTGGAAGATTTGGGCTGCCCTGGACCATTCAGGAGCTTTGGGCCCCAGGTAGCCCCCCCAGAAGGCTATATTATAATCCGCTGTTGGCAGTGGTGAACCTAGCCTCTTTGCTACCTGAAGCGGACTATAGAAAGACACCCCCCCCAAAAAAAAAAAGTTATAGAACAGTTTTTAAGAATTCTTCTTCCTGTATTACTTCAGTATCAGATCAACAACACGGCATTAACAATGAAAATAACTTCACACATCTTATGCTTGGTGGATGGACGAGCCCACATGTCCCCCATTCTCTATAATAGGAGTGTCGCAGATAGCTGAGTACTGTACTTTGGCTATCTTTGGCACTCCCATTGAAGTGAATGAGAGCCACGCGGGTTCGTGCATCCACCAAGTGACACACCTATATTCAATGGGGGTCTTAGCAGACAGACCCCCATCAATCAGGTATTAATCCTCTATCATTTAGGTGAATACAGGGCAGTAACATTTTGTGACTTACAGGTGACGTCTCTGACTAATCCTTCACATTTTCCTTCTCTTCCCTTTGGACCGCCATGACCACTTCTTCCAGCTGTGACTTGTCTCTGTAGTTTGCAACACAGACATCTTTGGCTCCTCACTTTTCCAGGCATCTGACCCACATTGTCCTCTCCTGCACACCCCTCCTGCTGCTACCCCAGTTATAAAATATATGATATAACCCCCCATAATGAATAATACCCCCAAGTGCATCTTTATATTAATAATGTCCGTGTGTACCCTGTATAAATAGTGCCCATTATAAATAATGCCCCAGGTGTTAACTAATTAAAAGGTTTTCCAGGTCATTAATAAAATAATCAATGGGGCTCAAAAACCCAGGACCACTTCTCTGTTTATATAGTGTCATTCATCTCATAGCGCCATGTAATGTAACTACAGCCTTGTCCTATATATGTCTATGTGACAAGGCTGTAATTACATCACATGGTCACTATAAACAGACAGCGTATGATATAAACATGCACCACAGCCCGTTTATGACACCCCATTTACACACACTATGTTCCACAGCAGCCCCTGCACACAGTATTACATAGTATTATGGCCCGCAGCGGCCCCTGCACACGGTATTATGCCCCATAGTGGACCCTGCACACGGTATTATACTCCATAGTGGCCCCTGCTCATGGTATTATGTTCCATAATGGCCCCTGCACACGGTATTATGCTCCATAGTGACCCCTGCACACAGTACTATGCTCCATAGTGGCCTCTGCACATGGTATTATTCCCCACAGTGGCCCCTGCACACGGTATTATGCCCCATAGTGATCCACCCATGAGCTATTATTATACTCTGGGGTCTTTTCATACCCAAGGGTATAATGATCGGAGACCTAAGTGGTAACAAACATAAAAACCAGTGCTACTTACCTATCCTGGACACCGGTGCACTCCCTGCAGCTTTTGGCCCAGTTTAATTGAGCACACACGTCACGTGGATCAGGCCGGCGTCGCGATCTGATGACGTCACCAGAGGGCTGAAGCCTGCTGGGAGTTACAACGATCACAGGAGAGGTGAGTAACAATGGTTTTTATGTTCCCTCAACTTCTCTGGGCCTCCGATTATTAAAGACCCAAGAGTATAATAATAGTAGTATTTGAGGCCGGCGGCCTCACTTACCGATCCCTGCTCACAGCCGCTTCTTCTCGCCATAAGCAGGTGCGCGGGTAGGTAAGTAAATAGGCTGTTACCTGCTGGAGTTACTCCAGCAGGTAACGGCCTATTTATAATAATAAACAAAAAAAAAAAAAGTTATCCTCTCGTACCTGCGATCCCTTGGAGCCGCTGCCTCCTCTTCTTTTCTGCGACATCTGCGTCTCAGCGCAGGAGGCGCAATGACATCATTGTATCGTCGCCTGCGCTGAGATACAGACGTCTCAAGCCAGCCCAGGACAGGCCCCGCTCAGCTTTGTTTTTTTTTTTTTTTTTTTTTTAAAGCGGCCTGTTCTGAGCTGGTTTACGGTAAATAATTTGTAAAAATGCCGCCCCCCCAGACAGTGACGGACAGTGCTGCCTGAGGCGGCCGCCTCACTTTGCCTCATTAGAGGTGCATCCCTTGCCATTGGTACCAACCAAGAGCTGGGCAGTAACTACTTGGAGCCATCTGGCCATTTAAGATAGCAGGTGCAACATATGCCTGCAAAGTGCCTTGGATGTAGCCTTGTAAGCAAACAAGAGCCACTGAACCACAGGAGCGCATGTGAACACAGCTTATTCAAAATCTCACCGTCTGCCAATTGTAGCTATGAAGTATATTGTACTGGGTGGGGGTGATAAAGAAATGTGAAAAAACTATGTAAAGAAGTATGGCTGCACTGACTGAAGCAGTATGGTTTCTACACTGTAACAGCTAGTAAGTCTTATCCTTATGACACATCTGCGCACAACAGGAAGTATGTCAGCAGTCAGATAATAGGTTTTTCCTGTGAAGAGGTCAAGTGCAAACTCTCTTGTTCCAGCTAAACTTTATCCCAGAGGAAACAATGGCAGCTGGATATTCTGTGTTACGATGTCTCAATACTGTATGAGTGCAGACTTTTTATACTTAAGATCAATGGGGTCCTATGGGGATTTCATGCCTTTAACGTGACATAATGAAGGGAGTTTTTCTTTAATGTGGCTGTCTTACTTTCCCGCTGTCCCACGCACTCTCCTTCACAGCAGGGCGGTTCGGTAGATGGAAAGACAAATAATTTTGTGTATACAATGGGCCATGCTGTCAGCCTGTGATAGAGAATGAGATGACACACGGGGACAGGCTGTCTCTTCTATTCATACTGTACACAGTGATGGTGACAAAGTTAATGAAGACGCTATTCACAGAAGTCTGTCATGGTAAACTCCTGTCACTCAGTGTTATTATTAGTTTATCGCCATTGTTACCATGGCAACCCGAGACAGTAAAAACTAGCAATGCAACCTCTCAATATGGAAGGTAAACTTGCAGAGAGCAATGAGTGACTGCTTTATATAAGACTCCTTACCAATAAAACATAATCATTTTCTAGATTACAAATTGTACATATACAAATACATTGTAGAGCAACGTGCAATATGGATAGATACTGTAACCAAGTTATGTTCAGTTACTGCTCTGTGTCTGCAATTCAAAGAAAAGATGGATGGTGCCAAAGGCAAATGGGTCCAGAAGACACACTTCTCAATGGTCTGATCATTGGGAAAAAGTCCTGGGATCATTATATCTGGTCATCCTTGTGTTTGCCCAGATAAATGACGTCTACAGTTGAAACCAGAAGTTTACATACACTATATGAGAAGACACTTATGCATGTTTTTCTCACTATCTGACATGAAATCAGAATAACCCTTTCCCGTTTTAGGTCAATTAGGATTACCAAAATTATTTATATTTGTCAGTTGCCAGAATAATGAGAGAGAGAGAATTTTTTAAGGCATTTTTATTACTTTCTGCAAAGTCAAAAGTTTACATACACTAAGATTACTATGCCTTTAAAAAAATTTGGACAGCCCATATGATGATGTCATGTCTTTGGAAGCTTCTGATAGGTTTATTGGCAACATCTGAGTTAATTAGACCTGCAACACACTGCTTCTTTGTGTAACATCATGGGAAAGTCTAAAGAAATCAGCCAAGATATCAGGAAGAGAATTGTGGACTTGCACAAGTCTGGTTCATCCTTGGGTGCAATTTCCAGATACCTGAAGGTGCCTCGTTCATCTGTACAAACAATTATTTGCAAGTACAAATAAGATGGGAATGTCCAGCGAAGTTTAGCGAATCCCATCCACACATTGCGGAAAAATATGCTCAACAGAAATTGCAGCATATCAATTATTCCTACGGAAATGCTGATGGTTACCCTATAGGTATAATGGAAGCAGAAAGTCTTTCTGTGAAAAGCTCTGCGGGAAAAACCACAATGTGTTACCACCACGGTTTTTCCTGCAGCGCTTTTTTGCTGTGGCCTGCTACGTGCCTCAGGCTAAGGACCCACCTTGTGGAAATGCAGCAGAAAGAAAACTCTGCTTTTTCCATTACTAGCAAAATGAATGAGATTGCATTAATCTCATGCACACACAGGTGCAGAAAAGCTGGATATTGAAAAATGGATGCATTTAAAAAAAAAAAAAAAAAAACACAGCATAATATAAGGGCAACATGGTGGCTCGGTGGTTAGTCCTGTAGCTTTACAGCATTGGAGTCTTGCATGTTCTCCTAGTGTTTGTGTGGGTTTCCTCCCACACTCTAAAGATATACTGATATGGAATTTAGACTGTGAGCCCTATGGGACAGTGTTGACAATATCTTAAAAAGCACTGTGGAATATGATGGTGCTATATAAGGAAGTAAAAAAAAAAACTTTAGCTATGGAATCAAGAGCATTTTCCTGATAGATTTAGTGTTTTTGCTGCGTTTCTTTTTGCAATGTTTTTTAGCTGCATTTCACTACATTGAGCCTTAGCCTTAAAAAGAAAGTTATCCAAGATTATGCAAACTTGGCTGCTTCCTTTTAAAACCAGCACCACACCTATCCTCAGGTTGTGAGTGATATTACAGCTCATGCCTAGTCACATAAAGAGTTTATACCATAAAAAATATTGAAATATCCTCTATCAATAATATTTGACAAGCTTCCCAGGCTTGTCATTTTATGACGTCTATTACAGGCTTCACAGTTTTTCTCCAATTCCATCACATTCTGAATTATTTTCCAGCTCCCCAGTAAATTGTACAGAATATTCGTTGATTGTAATGTCAATCTGTATTCCCTTAGTCCAGACAGCAGCACAATATGGGGTATCTCTGCCCCTGTGTGTTGTTTAGGACAGTGGAACCTTTAATTAGCACCAAATTTAAGGTGCCTCCTACTGGCCCTATAAGAGGGCACCTGAGACCTCCCTCCACTGTGTAAATTATAAAGTAAAAGGAAACAAGCTTCTAGGGAGGGAAGCCTTGTGCTGCTGTCTGGACTAAGGGAATACAGATTGACATTACAATCAACGATTCCCCTTATGTCCGACAGCAGCACAATATGGGGAGATAGCAAGTAATTCCCCTAGGGAGGGTTTCCTCGCCTTACAACGTCAAGGACTGTCTGACCAAAGGCAGTTGTCTGGGAACTGCGGACGTCTAAACGATAATGTTTGACAAAGGTCAACTGGGATGACCATGATGCAGCCGCACAAATCTGGTCCAAAGGTAAGGACCGGTACTCAGCCCAAGAAGTCGACACAGCCCTGGTCGAGTGGGCCGTAGAAAAAACTGGAGGGAGTAACTCCTGAATAAGGAAGGAAGACCTAATTGTCTCCTCGATCCATGTGGATAGAGTAGGCTTGGAAGCCTTGAGGCCTTTGTTTTTACCCTGCATATTAATTAGTAGGTTTTCGGCCTTCCTAAACGGTTGAGTGCGGGATAGGTAAATCCGCAGACACCTTACCACATCTAAGGTGTGGAGCTTTTCTTCCTCCTCAGAGGTTGGAGTGGGGAAAAACACTGGTAGCGAAATTAGCTGATTGCTATTATAGCATGAGGGGACCTTAGGGTTAAACCCAGGCAAAAATCTAAGGTGCACCCTATCTGCAAAAAACACAATGTACGGTTCTCTAGAAGAGAGAGCCTGGAGTTCCCCTACTCTTTTGGCAGATGTAATAGCCAACAAAAAAACGGTTTTGTATGCCAAATATTTTAGCTCTGTAGTCTCCAAGGGTTCAAATGGAGGACCGCACAGGCCTGTAAGGACTACCGCAAGGTCCCACTGGGGAACTGGAGATGATACTGAGGGCTTTAGCCTCATTGCCCCTTTAAGGAACCTTGCAACCAGAGGATCCTGAGACAGACGTCTGTTCAAATGAGCGGAGAGGGCCGCAATCTGCACTTTCAAAGTGGCAGGGGCAAGGCCCTTATCCAAACCGTCCTGAAGAAAATTTAAAATATCAGCCGTTGAAGGTTGTAGATTATTAATACCCTTCTTGGAGCACCACTCCATGAAAATCTTGGGTGTCCTCTGGTAGTTCTTATTGGTAGAGTCTGCTCTTGCAGAAGAAAGGGTCTTCAGGACGGCCTCTGACAGTCCTCTATCCTGCTGTAGGGACTGCTCAACCTCCAGGCTGTCAGGTTGAATCTCCAGAGATCCTGGCACTTCAGAGATCCTTGGGAAACCAGGTTCTGGATGGGGGGAAGCCTCCAATATATCCCTCGACTCATCTCCATGAGTTGGGAAAACCAAGCTCTTTTTGGCCAGAATGGAATGATGGCTATCACAGAGACTTGGTCCTGTCTGATTTTCATCAATACCTTCGGTATTATTGGAATTGGAGGGAAGATGTATGCCAGCCTGGACCTCCAAGGGATGGACAGGGCATCCACTGCCAAGGGATTGTCCTCCTGGTAAAGGGAACAGAACGTCTCCACCTTGGCGTTGAGTCGGGTTGCCATGAGGTCTATTTCTGGAAGACCCCACTTCAGGGTAATCTTATGAAAGACTTCTGGATTGAGTGACCATTCTCCTGATATGGCATGACCCCGACTCAACCAATCCGCTACTATGTTCAGGGAGCCCTTGATGTGAACTGCGGATAAATGGGTTAGATTTTTCTCTGCCCATGTAAATATCAGATCTGCCTCCCTGAGGAGGGTTGGTGATCTGGTGCCTCCCTGTCTGTTCACGTACAGCACTGTGGTCATGTTGTCTGACCGGATTTTGACTGCTCTTCCCTTGAGAAGAGGCGAGAAATGGAGTAAGGCACGATATACAGCTCTGAGCTCCTTCCAGTTGGACGAGGTCCTTCTTTCTGGAGCGCTCCAGACTCCCTTTATGGAGTTTTCATCCAAATGGGCTCCCCATCCCAAGAGGGATGCATCTGTAGTCAACAGGGTCCAAGAAGGTTGGACCGTGGACCTTCCGTCTTTCAGGTGCAACCACCACTTGAGGGAAAGACGGGTCCTGGGGGAGAGTCGAATCTTCTTGCTGAATGTAAGAAGGGTGCGATCCCAAGCCTCTAGTAACTCCTTCTGGAGGGGACGTAAGTGCCACAAAGCCCATGGGACTGCCTCCACTGAGGAAGACATCAAGCCCAGGATCTTCATCAATGTTCTGATGGAGGCTATCGGCTTTTTGAAGAGGTGCCGGACTGCACCGACCAGTTTCTCCTTCCTTGCTGGTGTCAAGGAGACCTGCAGGCGGACTGAATCCAGGAAGTAGCCGAGGAACTTCCTTCGGGTTGAAGGGATCGTTACCGACTTCTCCCAGTTTATAAGCCATCCCAGACTCGAAAACAGGGACACGGCTGGAGCCGTAGATGCTGGAGCAGAACAGACTCTGACTGGGCTTTTATCAACCAGTCATCTAGATAAGGCACCACGAATATCCCCTGAAGTCTGAGGGCGGCCGCTATAGGAGCCACTACCTTTGTAAAGGTGTGGGGAGCAGAGGAGATCCCGAAGGGTAGTGCTGTGAACTGAAAATGCTTCGTGTGGCCGGAAACTACTACGGCAATCCTTAGAAATCTTCTGTGTGGAGGATAAATAGGAATATGCAAATAGGCGTCTTTTAGATCCAAAGTCACGAAAACATCGCCTTGGAGGAGAAAAGTGGTGACAGACTTTATGGTTTCCATACGGAAGTGCTTCTTTTTGATGAAGCGGTTGAGGTACCTTAAGTCTATGACCATTCTCCATTTGTCTGCCGGTTTTGGTACCAGGAAGACGGGAGAATAGACACCGGATCCTTCTTCTAGAGAAGGGACTTCCTCCAGGGCTCCCTTGTGAATGTATTCTCGGATGGAGCATTCCAATGTAGTCTGCTGCATTATAGGCAGGCTGCGAGTTAACACAAACCGATCCTGAGGAGGATGGAGGAACTCGATTGCATATCCTTTTTGGATTACCTGCAGGACCCATGGGTCTTGAATTTTTTCCTGCCAGCAGTTGAAAAAATGGGGGAGACGACCCCTGACAGGAATCTCGGCCACAGGAAGACTGCTCCTGATGTCAAAAGCTAGGCTTCTCCTTTTTATCATCAGACTTCGGGGAATCTCCGGACGGCGCCTCTAGAGGAATATCTAGAGCCTCTTTGGGACTGCCGTCCACGACGAGGCGGATAGCCTCTACCACGGCCAGAATTAGATCTACCTCTAAAGGCCTGGGGTAAAGTTTTACCCTTCCTATCAGCCAAGCCCTCCAGGATCTCGTCTAGGGCACTGCCAAAGACTCTACCTGGCTCAAAGGGTAATGCGCACAAATTATATTTTGAGGGGAAATCAGCTCTCCAGGGTTTTAACCATAGAGGTCTTCTTGCTGCAGTGGTAAGTGCCAGAGATTTGGCCGCCAGCCGTAATTGATGGTGGGAGGCCTCCGCTAAATATTCAGCTGCCAGGGAAACCGAGCCTAGAAACCCTAGCAGCTCATCTCTGGAGACTCCAGAATCGATGTCCCTCTCGAGATGAACCAGGTCAGTGCGTAATTTGGCTGACACTTCACAAGACGCAACCGCCACAGCGGTCTGGGCCGAGGCAGCTGAATACGCCTTCTTGAGAGTATTGCCGATGTGCCTGTCCATGGCGTCGTGCAAATTTGATCCATCATCTGATGGTACCATAGTGCGGCGTGACAGTTTGGCCACCGCCATATCCATCTTGGGAGGAGGACCCCATTGATCCCATTGAGCAACTGGGAATAAAGCCTTGAACCTCCTAGAAACCACAAGAGGTTTTTCAGGACATTTCTACTCTGAAGACATTAATCTTTGTAATGTCTCGTCCACTTGGAAGACCCTAGGCCCTCTATAGGTGGACGTGGAGGCTTCCCCCGTCAACATCACGATCCTTAGACCGGATGGACTTCAGCAGCCGGCTTAATTTTTCAAGTGGGAAGCACGGCCTGCTGGAATCTTCAGTGGAATCGTCAGATGAGAGTGTCTCGTCCACTATCTGATAATCTTCGTCAGCGATGCGTAGGGAGGACTGTGTCTCAACCCGCGGTTTCTTGGCAATCTGGGCGATGGAAGAACGGATCTCATTAAGAGACTCCTCCATATAGTCCTTTACCCAGGTGACAACCTCTCTTATAGAAGGTTCTTCTGACGGAGGTCCGCGGCATTGGCGACAGCGGGTAAAATCATAGCCGTCAGGTAAAGGGGTATTGCAATCCAAACACATTAGGTGTTTACGTTTAGAGGACTTTTTCCTCCTAAGCCCATCGCCATTACCTGATGCAGAAGATGACATCTGAAACATCAAAAGCCACATGACAATGTAGAATAGAAGATTGCCAAGCATCGCTTACAAGAAGAAAAAAACCAAGGGGTACCTTACTTTTTTAAATCGGTCACTTGAAAAAAAAGATCCCGTCAGGAAAAACCCAGACACCGCAAACCGCAGCAGAGGAGCTAGTAACCACGAGCTCACCCAGTAAAGGACTGAAGCCGTTTTAAATGTAATACAGCAGCGAGGGGAGGAGCCAAAGAAAGAAAATATTCATACAGCGCCAAACAAGGTCAAATGCCATAATGGAACATAGAGGAGCATAAGCCTAAGCCAGAGGCTCCACATACAAGCAGCAAAAAACAAATCTATATTTTGCCATTAAAATTCCAATTTTCAAACTTACCGCACTTTTCCGAGAAAACCGGAAGTAGGCCGCGGTGGTGCGCAAAGGCTTCCTTCCCCGGGGAACACGGGACCGAAAAAAAGGTTCCGGCCGACCGAGGTACCCCCAAAAAGGTAAGCCAAGAGCTTTTTTTAGGAAAAAAACCCCTAGCAACGGGAGGTCACCAGAGACCTCCGTCCACCTGTCCCACACAGGACAGAAAAAAACACAGTGGAGGGAGGTCTCAGGTGCCCTCTTATAGGGCCAGTAGGAGGCACCTTAAATTTGGTGCTAATTAAAGGTTCCACTGTCCTAAACAACACACAGGGGCAGAGATACCCCATATTGTGCTGCTGTCGGACGTAAGGGGAATAAATGTTACCACTACCAAGTACAATTTGTCCAACAAAAATTAAGTGCTCATATGGCTCTGTGAATGAAAAAATTAAAAAAAAAGTTATGGCTTTTTGGAAGGTGGGGAGTCAAAAATAAAAATCCAAAAATGGCAGGGGTTAATTGAAGTGGATCTGCAATACTGAACACAACCCATGGACATGTGCGACACTGTTCTTGGAAGAAAGCAGCCATGTTTTTCTAATCCTAGAGGACTTTATCTTATGCTTAAAAAATCAACACAATGGATGAAAGCTTCCATTTTTTATCATTATAGTTAGTGATGAAGGATAGATAAAGAATGTGCTCTGTCTGCATCCTTCATTCTGTCATTCTGACCCCAGGAAATATCATAGCAGTCCAAATGACACCAGTGTAAACATACTTTAAGTCCTCAAGTTGTTTTCTGAATATTATCTGTAATTATGGATATTATATGGACCCATTCACTTCTATGGCCCCATACACATCTGGTTTTATAGATCAGTGTTCGGGCCATAAAAGCCATCTGCAAAATATAGAATTCCGAAAAGAGAAAAAAACACAGCACCAAGCGCCAATAGTGTAATAGTGTTAAGGCAATCAAATATGGTCGATACGATGTAAAGGTTCTCACCTTGTGCAGTTGTGATGAGCTCACAAATGCTTACTTCACGTGGTACGAATCCCACGTCACAAAGATCCAAGAAGTGGTGAGGTGATGTACCCCAAAAAACACGGGCGTACCAGCGTTGGTCCAGTCGAGTACTTTTATTGAGATCAGACACACTACGCGTTTTGGGCAACAAAAAGACCTTTTTCAAGTGTATAAAAATGACATGTCACTATTAGTACACCCGTGTTTTTTGGGGTACATCACCCCACCACTTCTTGGATCTGCAAAATATAGAGCAGGTTCTACTCCTGTCCGTATTTACAGCACAGACTCACCCACACAAGTATACAGGATAACACAAGTCTTTGGGTCTGATCCGACTCAGACCCCTTCCTAAATGGACTTGCAGACTGATATCCAGAAAATAATGATTATCTCTGCGTTGCTTCCTGGTTTGTGGCCATAAAGGTATGTTTCTGCTCCTATTAAAGACTCCTACACTGCACAATTACTGGTTTGGAAGGTATTTTGGATCTGACATTCCTTTTAAGGGTAATCCTTCTCCCAACTACTTCCTCTATACAGTGCTGGCCAAAAGTATTGGCACCCCTGCAATTCTGTCAGATAATACTCAATTTCTTCCAGAAAATTATTGCAATCACAAATGCTTTGGTAATAATATCTTCATTTAATTTGTCTTCAATGGAAAACCACAAAAAGAATTGTCAAAAAGCCAAATTGGATATAATTCCACACCAAACATAAAAAAGGGGGTGGACAAAAGTATTGGCACCCTTTGAAAAATCATGTGATGCTTCTCTAATTTGTGTAATTAACAGCACCTGTTACTTACCTGTGGCACATAACAGATGGTGGCAATAACTAAATCACACTTGCAGCCAGTTGAAATGGATTAAAGTTGACTCAACCTCTGTCCTGTGTCCTTGTGTGTACCACATTGAGCATGGAGAAAAGAAAGAAGACCAAAGAACTGTCTGAGGACTTGAGAAGCAAAATTGTGAGGAAGCATGAGCAATCTCAAGGCTACAAGTCCATCTCCAAAGACCTGAATGTTCCTGTGTCTACCGTGCGCAGTGTCATCAAGAAGTTTAAAGCCCATGGCACTGTGGCTAACCTCCCTAGATGTGGACGGAAAAGAAAAATTGACGAGAAATTTCAACGAAAGATTGTGCAGATGGTGGCTAAAGAACCTTGACTAACATCCAAACAAGTTCTAGCTGCCCTGCAGTCCGAGGGTACAACAGTATCAACCCGTACTATCCGTCGGCATCTGAATGAAAAGGGACTCTATGGTAGGATACCCAGGAAGACCCCACTTCTGACCCAGAGACATAAAAAAGCCAGGCTGGAGTTTGCCAAAACTTACTTGAGAGAGCCAAAAACTTTTTGGAAGAATGTTCTCTGGTCAGATGAGACAAAAGTAGAGCTTTTTGGGAAAAGGCATCAACATAGAGTTTACAGGAAAAAAAAAAGAGGCCTTCAAAGAAAAGAACACGGTCCCTACAGTAAAACATGGCGGAGGTTCCCTGATGTTTTGGGGTTGCTTTGCTGCCTCTGGCACTGGACTGCTTGACCGTGTGCATGGCATTATGAAGTCTGAAGACTACCAACAAATTTTGCAGCATAATGTAGGGCCCAGTGTGAGAAAGCTGGGTCTCCCTCAGAGGTCATGGGTCTTCCAGCAGGACAATGACCCAAAACACACTTCAAAAAGCACTAGAAAATGGTTTGAGAGAAAGCACTGGAGACTTCTAAAGTGGCCAGCAATGAGTCCAGACCTGAATCCCATAGAACACCTGTGGAGAGATCTCAAAATGGCAGTTTGGAGAAGGCACCCTTCAAATCTCAGGGACCTGGAGAAATTTGCCAAAGAAGAATGGTCTAAAATTCCAGCAGAGCATTGTAAGAAACTCATTGATGGTTACCGGAAGCGGTTGTTCACAGTTATTTTGTCTAAAGGTTGTGCTACCAAGTATTAGGCTGAGGGTGCCAATACTTTTGTCTGGCCCATTTTTGGAGTTTTGTGTAAAATGATCAATGATTTGACTTTTTTTTTCATTCTCTTTTGTGTTTTTTCATTGCAAGCAAAATAAATGAAGATATTATTACCAAAGCATTTGTGATTGCAATCATTTTCTGGAAGAAATTGAGTATTATTTGACAGAATTGCAGGGGTGCCAATACTTTTGGCCAGCACTGTATATTACAGACAGCTATCTAGAAGTAAATTAGACTTCCCCGATGTTCAGAATCACAGCAATACCTCATGGCATACAGTGGTATCAGAGGATCCAGGGTGTGCCAAGAAAACATTCCACCAAACACCATTATTCCACCTCCAATAGCCTAAACTGTTGGCAAGAAAGGTTTCATCATTTCATGTTGTTGGCACCAAATTCTAAACCCTTTCCCCCACTGCTCAGTGGTCCAGTTTTTGCACTCATTTGTCCACTGGACTCTTGATTTTCTGTTTCTTAGATAGTGTCTCTCAGACTGGTCATCTCGTGTTATAGTCCTTTTATGCTAAAGAATGGCAATTGATGAACACAGTTGGAATACACTCAAGTATCATGCAGTATTCTGCTCCATTTACATGACTGAGCAACACCTGTTCATGAGGTTTCTTACCATCCTCCTCTGATTCCTTTTATTGACAAGTTTACATCCACAGGCTCCTCACTGGATGTTTTTTTTTTCCCCTTTCACACCATTCTCGGTGTACTTTCAACACCACTGCACAAGAATACCCTATCTATGAACCCTGATATGCTGTGTTCTGGTAATAGACTCCCTTTAAGTCCCAAACCAACTATGAAATTTTCCCAGGAAAGTTAAATGGTCACCAACTTTTCACACAACTTAGTCTTATTTAATTGAGCAGGTGATTCTGGACCAAAATATAATGCATTTTATTTAGATATGTTGCTGTTTTCTGTCTGAAAAACCTAACTTTCCTGCCACTAGGTGTTTCCCTTCTAGCTAATTTGCTATTCACTCCCAGTTACTAGGTAATTCCATCCTTAGTTACCTTCAATATCAAGATCAAGGTGATGTGGGTTCACAGTGAGTACATGAAGGGGGGGTCTAGAAGCTCTTCACACGGTGAATGGAGGGGATGGACTCTCTTCACTCTGTCTAGGTCTGCCTTCTCTGTACACTGCACTGAGAGGATTCTGAAGCATCTCACAGCTTACAATATAAGAAAAGTCTAAGTATTTGTTTCTACTTCAGACTGCTTGGGTTATTACAGAGGGGATTTAAGCACAGACAGTAAGCAGATTTCCTTACTGTGCTCAGATCTCCCATTTTCTGTGTGAGATCTCTTTTTAGTTGCATGGTATGTTTTGATCTTCTACATTATGTTCACTTGACCTTTTCTCAGCTTTTTCCTTGACTATTTTATTTATTCCTGGCAGAATTACATGTAAAGTTCCTAGTGGTAGTAATAATGGATAGGGGAGTGGGGCCGACTTTTCATATAGTACACACCCTGAGCCCAAGGAAGAAAAGTAAAATGTGCTGAAACTATAATGGTGATATTAGCAGCAGAAAAACCACTAGGACACCGTATACTTTGTGTTGTACAGCCAGAGAACAGATTGCCCAGCAAGTCTCGGCAGATATTTCCCATAATGATAGTACTGACTATTTTAATAGGGAAAATGTAGTTTCAATGGACTGGTTTGCACAGCTGAATGCTTTCCATACATCTTTGTTCTAAAATGGGAATTGATCCAAGTGAGAGAAGAAAACAAAAAGGGAAAAAACTGCAATAGCAAATTCAGGGCAAAGAGAAAGTGGCACTATTTCTACCTTTTTGCAAGCTTATCAGCAAAAAAAACCCTAAAATTTTTAATATCTACTATCTCAATATCTACTAAAATAAGTATCACGAAACAGCTATTCAAATCAAATGCAGTTTGTGTTAAAAAAAAAAAAAAAAAAAAAAAAAAAGTTTATGGTGCTACCATTTACTTATAGAATTACCGGGATGCAAATGGAAATTGAAAAATCAGCTTGTTCAATGGATTAAGCTTAAGTGTCGTTATGGCAATAGATTTATTATCTAATATTCTGGTAAAATCCATCAAGGAATACCATATACAGGTTCAATGTTCCTTCTTGGTTTTTTTGGTATATGGAAGCAGTTTCTTCTTGCAATTAGAAATATCAATCATTGCGGTAAATTGGTTCATGGGAAAACCTTACTTAAATTTGTAGACAAATACAAGTTAAACATTTTTGTAAATATTACAGTTGGGCGAATTGGTTCATAACAAACTAGATTTTACCTGAATATGCCAAATTGTTCCATTTTTTTAACAAAAATGTCTGCCGTGTATAGATGATAGCAGGGCCACTGCCGCTATTATCAGCAAAGATTCCGCTATCACTCAATTAGATCGCACTCCTGTGATTGGCCCATTTGAAATTAGAACCAGGAGCAGGTGCTTTGGCGTTAAATTTAGGTGGGTCAAGCACAGGAGAGCCACTGCCACTATTGAATTCAATAAATCATAGCAGAACGGCTGCCACTATTGCTGGCACCACTATGTATAAAACACACTGGCCATTTGAATTTAGCCCAATTCAAACTCAAATGGGCCAATCATAGGAGGGCTCCGCTATATTTTTTTTTTTCACTCACTGCCACCCAATTTTTATACTATCCCAGTACTGTGATATCAGAGTGGAACCACTGACGCGCTATTATTAGGAGTGGTTCCACTATTACAGAAGAGCCAAAGCCGCTATTGAATTCAATAGCTGCAACAGCTCTCCTGTGATTGGCCCACAGGTTTCTCTAGTATCCTGAAAGTGTTCTACACTAGGTTTTAAGGCAATTTAAAGGTGTGGTTCGTACTGCATTTGTAGACCCAAAATTATATCAGGGGTTTGCTCATCTCTAGTAAATAAGAGTCATTAACATTTTTGCAAAGTTTTAAAGATTTTCTCTAATCATCTTAGTGGTGACAATCTGTTGTCCCAAAGGTTCCCACACTTTTGCAACCTATGCTATGGCACTTGTCACAAACCCAGTCATGATTTCCTTACTGTGGTGGGTTATCTTTATAGTACATATACGTCCCTGACTATCCACAGCAAGGAAATCAGGGCCAGGTTCCTGACAAGTGCTAGACCATAGAAGGTTCCCGTCCATGGTCGTACCCATTGGTTAGAGCAAATCAAACTACCATATTTTTATATTTGTAGGCAATAAAAAGTCTTTTGCACATAAAAATATATTAAAAATATTGTAATGTTGCCATATTTAACAAATATGGTAATGTTTATGGGAAAACGCCTTTAACTGGGAGTGAAACAGGAAACATGTAGCAGGCATAGTAGGCTGTGAAAATATTCTATGGATACTATAAATAGTGGGCAGGCCTTTAAGATTAAGCTTCATCTATAGAAGGTTGATGGGTAAATAATTTGTAAATGTAACCAGAAAAGAAGATTACACATAAATCCGCAAGCCCAACCACAGTTCCAGTAAAACGCCTCCTAGTCAAGAGGACAATGAGGGGGGAGAATCAGGGCTTCCTGTTCTGGCAAGCAGTGGGGGTCCCAATAATCAGACTCCCTCCAGTCTATCATTTATTGTCCCTCCAGTAGGTAGGTGATAAGTGTTCCAGGTTGAAATACTCCCTTTAAAGAAAAGGTCTGTGTCAAGTCAGTGCTAAAGGTACACTTCTCAGCATTGGTTGGAGCCAGTTTAAAGAATACAATGGGGACTTGTATAAACAGACATTTCCTAATCTGGTATCAAAATTACAGCTGCTCTCTAATGATAAAACGCACAGTTTACCTGAATATTATTCTTTGCACTCATTTTGTCAGCAGACACCTCATGTCTGAGGTCCACAGACCCAGTAATGTCTCCTGGTTACCCAGTATCCTGAAAGTGTTCTACACAGGGGTTTGCTCATCTCCTAGTAAATAAGAGTCATTAACATTTTTGCAAAGTTTTAAAGATTTTCTCTAATCATCTTAGTGGTGACAATCTGTTGTCCCAAGGGTTCCCCACTTTTTTCACCCTTATCTATGGCACTTGTCACAAACCCAGTCATGATTTCCTTACTGTGGTGGGTTATCTTTATAGTACATATACGTCCCTGACTATCCACAGCAAGGAAATCAGGGCCAGGTTCCTGACAAGTGCTAGACCATAGAAGGTTCCCGTCCATGGTCGTACCCATTGGTTAGAGCAAATCAAACTACCATATTTTTATATTTGTAGGCAATAAAAAGTCTTTTGCACATAAAAATATATTAAAAATATTGTAATGTTGCCATATTGCCATAACAAATATGGTAATGTTTAACAAATATGGGGAAAACGCCTTTAACTGGGAGTGAAACAGGAAACATGTAGCAGGCATAGTAGGCTGTGAAAATATTCTATGGATACTATAAATAGTGGGCAGGCCTTTAAGATTAAGCTTCATCTATAGAAGGTTGATGGGTAAATAATTTGTAAATGTAACCAGAAAAGAAGATTACACATAAATCCGCAAGCCCAACCACAGTTCCAGGAAAACGCCTCCTGGTCAAGAGGACAATGAGGGGGGAAAACCGGGCCTCCCGGTTCTGGCAAGCAGTGGGGGTCCCAATAATCAGACTCCCTCCAGTCTATCATTTATTGTCCCTCCAGTAGGTAGGTGATAAGTGTTCCAGGTTGAAATACTCCTTTAAAGAAAAGGTCTGTGTCAAGTCAGTGCTAAAGGTACACTTCTCAGCATTGGTTGGAGCCAGTTTAAAGAATACAATGGGGACTTGTATAAACAGACATTTCCTAATCTGGTATCAAAATTACAGCTGCTCTCTAATGATAAAACGCACAGTTTACCTGAATATTATTCTTTGCACTCATTTTGTCAGCAGACACCTCATGTCTGAGGTCCACAGACCCAGTAATGTCTCCTGGTTACCCAACCCCAAAACATACACAGACTTTGTTTTACCCACCCCCCCCCCCATTCTGGTTTTCTCCAAAAAACTTTGCCCCCCTGTCCCCCCTTTCCCGATTCTTTCTATCACACTTCTTTTGCAGTGGTCCTTGAATAGAGACAGAGACTGGTACATAAAGAGATGACTAAAGTGGCTTATGATTGTGGCAGGCCAATTAT
Source organism: Leptodactylus fallax (assembly GCA_947044405.1). NCBI lineage: Eukaryota > Metazoa > Chordata > Amphibia > Anura > Leptodactylidae > Leptodactylus > Leptodactylus fallax. The sequence continues at coordinate 532,026 of CAMRHE010000384.1, forward strand.
GCCAAATTACTTGGCTGGCAAATTAGTATAGACAATGGTGCAGCAATTTTTATTTATTGATTTTTTTTTAAAGAGGGCCATTCACACCACCTGCCCCTCCATTGATTCTGCCAGTGCTGGAATTCTAGCCCACACTGTCCCTGAGCAATCATTTCTGGTTCTGCACAGTTATGCTTACTGTCAGGTAAGACAGGGACAGCCCACCTGACAGCAGCAAATATAATTGAGATGAACCTAACAGCAAGGATTGCTCAGGAATAGTGGGAGCTAGAGAAAAAAAAAAATTACTATTGCTCCAGAATCAGTGGAGAGGCACCTATGGAAGATTGCGAGGAGTAAGAGTTGGCAGAGGCAGTGAGAGGTCCTCTTTAAAAGGGAAGTTGATGCTTACTTCTATACTGCACAATAGTTTTAAATTGCTACGAGGTGGAGCTATATATGTGTAATTTACTTCAATCATGTGTGTCACTAACTCAGGGCACTTGTACTAAGAAGGCTAGAGCTACATGATGACTTTGGCCACACCTTCTGTTGAAAGGCAAAGATCTCCATGCTGTCTTGTGATTTCATCAATGTAAGTGGACAAAGTCACATTGCGACCCAGAGGGTGCTATGTAGCTCTAGCCTAAAACAACATTGTATATAGATTGCAAATTACTACATTATTATAGAATGTAAACTCTCGCAAGCAGGGCCCTCACTCCTACTGTTTGATATGTTTGTCACATTGTAATGTCTCATATTGTCTGCTCATGTGTCCTCTGATTTGTAAAGTGCTACGGAATATGTTGGCACTATATAGTTATTCTTATTGTGGGCATGCATGAAACACTTACTGTGGCATGCACAGAGGTAGAGCTAAGGCAAACGATTTAGGTTGGTTAGGAAAGAACATCGGCTTCTTAGAATGATCTTCACATATGTCCTATCATTTGTTCCTGTTCCTTCCCCAGGGTACGTCCTTGTGCTTCTCTACTTTGTTTCTCTTGAAAGACCTCTACCCATAAAATGAACACGAGTGTGGAACCACAAAGTTGATGCACAAGGGAAAATAATTTACCAACGAGTAGAAGTATCATCTTTGTAAAAAACGGCTTGGTTTATTTTACATACTGATGGCCTGCAGTTCTCCAGGCATAGAGTTTAACATAAAATGGTGTTAAATATATGACCCAACAGCCTGTCATGTCCATTAGATATGCATCATCATAATCACGTAAAATAAATGCACTAATTAGTGTTTTAATCCTTTACTATACAAACGATATTACATGATTTGTTTAGTGGTAGAAACACAATGAATGACAGCGACGCTGCCAAACACGGCTTTCCTTTTACTTAGTACACAAACTTACAGAATTCGAGTTAAATTGGCTTTGAAAAGACTTATAAAAAGATACAATTCCATAGTTTCTGTATAAAGCCCTTAAAAAAAATGATTTGCCTCATTAAACAGAATGCAGGTAATAAAGCGGAATGATGGCACCGCCATAAAGGAGGAGAAACAAGAACATCTCAGGCGCTGTAAACAAAACACATTACCAAATGCCTTTCTGTCATAAAGAACGCATCTCAGACCTTTACAAGTTGCATCATCAAATGTAGCATAGGATATACCAGATCTTGATGTATTGTTAGATAAGCATATTCATAAAGAAAAAAAAAAAAAAAAAAAAACTGTTTATTGCCAGATATGTTTCAGCTGCAATTGTGAAATTTTGCATGAGCATATATGACCAGCCAGCTCCACACTGGGGATCTTATGCTTAAACCACAGTAAATAAAAGCGTCATTAAAAACATTCACATTTTGTCTCCAGTCACCTCACGCTAGTATTAGTTGTTACCAAAGAAAAGCCAAAAGTGCTCTTGCAGCAATCCCTGCACTAATGGATGTGATAGGACAAGGGCTGTATTACTCAGGGGCTTCACAGGAGGGGACAATTCCTGTAGATATGAAGTATTCAGTTTTTGCAACTAAAGATTATTCCTTGTATAAATGTACACAATTCCAATATGCTTTCAGCATCAATTCTTTTTCTTCAAGATCTCTGCTGACTGTGGAAACTGTTTCCTGGTCACATGGATACCACACATGCACAGCATGTTAGAAGGCACAGCGTTGTGCTGTGTGATACCTGGCGACATAATGCTCCTTCAGCCCACAGCTTTCTCTCTTCATCCCCCATACACGTGTGCTTGGCTGAGTATCATTTAAATAGAGGGGAGGAGAGAACGCTTCCTCCAGACACCTGTCACAGAGAATGAACAACATGCCTGAAACTTCTATACACCCCCCGCCCCTGCTGTACATTTCATTATACAAAAGGAATATGCTTTATTTTGTGAAACTGTAATACCCCTTTAAAGCCTTCTCTATCATAATAAAAGTAAGATTGCATACACACGATTATCTCCACTTACACTCACCACTCCAGATTAACCCGCTGTAGAGTCTGCAAGTGCTCACCATAATATATGCCGCCATTATGATGGGTACACAACTGCCCCCTGGAACTGCCATTCTTTAGAGACATGCAGAGCAGTATAAAAGCCTTTAAAGGCAAACCCGTGATACTGCAGATAGCAAGAATAAGGTGCTTAGTACCCTAAAGGACAACAGTGACAGTGGCGCCACCCATGGCAACAGCAGGAAAGAAAATGGAAAGACAGTACATTTTTCTTTGACCCCCCACCAGTTAATTTTTAGTCTATAATTCATTACATAAATATTCTGCACCTAAAACCTTCAGTGGCTCAGATGATATAAATGGGTTCACTAAGAAGCGTGCCACTGCACCCACTGACAGGCCTTTATGTAAATGGCAGTAAAATAGGGTTTTACTTTCGATCTGAGTGTCAGGAAAACAGAATAAATGATGACCAGCATTTAATAAAATTAAAAAAAACCAAAAACTAAGGAAACTTTTTGAAGAGGAATGAAATGTTTGGTCCAGCAAGCCTCCGTTTTATGACCTTGAAATGTTGTACTCAAGCACTGGGCTGGACAATACTCTCATGGCTTTCTTCACCATCAATACCAAGGGACTTTTCTTTGGGACCTGCTCTGAATCACATGATTTGTCCATTTACAATACTTTCAAAGTGGTTTTGTGCAACTGTACTGTGGATTTCCAGTTCGCCATAAGCATGCAGAGTGATCACGACTCTCCTTTTCCTTTTAGAAACAGGTAAGAATTTATGCAAAGTCTTGCTTCTACTTTTGGCAGATTTGTGCATTTGATGTCTAGTCTGTAATCTTATAGATTGTCTCCAGGTTGGTACTGTGGCTCTGTTGCAGTAAAGTAGTCTTCTAAAAAGGACTGGATATATTCAAAGGTTGGCCTTTCATCTGGGTCCTTCTTCCAGCACAGTTTCATTAATTCATGCAGGGATTCTGGGCAGCCTTGAGGGCAGGGCATTCTATAGCCCCGCTCCACTTGTTCCAGAACTTCCCTATTCACCATCCCTATGGAAAGGATTGAAAACCATTACTACATGAAAACTACCATCACTATATAAAGAATTTTACCATGTACTGATACCAATCATAGTATGTATTTAAAGGATGTATCTGTCTTTGTAACCAGTTGTATTTTCATTCTTCCAGCCCATCTAAAATGAAGCACCTGTACAATCATTATTAATAAAAATCTCCTAGTGTTGTGTTTACAATCCCTATGTCTCCACGGTAACAGACTACAAATCCTGTGTTGCCTGGTTCTACAGTTGTAATCACTTATATATGCTCCATACTACTAAATGTATTTCACACAGGCAAAGCAAAGTGTTATTTCTACTTAAAAACATCAAGCACTCAAAATCCTCCTGGTTCTAGCATCTAGAGTAGCATTTCTATTCATTATATAACGCCTCTCTAGCCATCCTTCCAATTCCTTCCGCCTATAATTTCATACACCAAATACCATATTCATATTTTGATTCTGACCAGCCTTATAGAAGTACATGATCAAAAAAAAAAATTATACACACAAATTTACACATTGAAAGGCGTTGATACAGTACCTGGATATGGCACTCTTCCTTTGGTAACCAGCTCTGTCAAGAGGATCCCAAATGACCATACATCAGATTTTATTGTAAATCGCCCATATAAGGCAGCTTCAGGCGCCGTCCATTTGATGGGAAACTTTGCTCCTTGAGAGAAAGACAAATCAGTATGACCAAAAAAACAAAACAAAAACAAATACAGATATCTGGTCTGTGTGAAGTACTGTAAATGGTGCTTTGTCCTATTTTATGATCTTATCTATATGTACTTATTGTACTTTCACTATCTACTAAACTAGAATATGGAAAAAGACAGCCAAGACAGCCTATTCTCAGCTGCAAAAAGCAAAAACACAACTAGTATGAAATGGTATAACTATATAAATTACTACACACCATACATACAATGCTGCAATTACAACCACAGACTCATTTTATTATTTTTTAACAATTCATACAACAGACCTTTGTGAAGTGTTGGTCTGTTTTGTACCATATAACCCTAATAGGCAGATAGGTATACAGCACTGACAAAAGAACAGAAATAATACCTTGTCTTGCTGTGTATTCATTATCTTCTATCAATCTGGCCAGGCCAAAGTCAGCAATTTTACATACAAGATTGTCCCCCACCAAGATGTTAGCAGCTCTGAGGTCTCTGTGGATATAGTTCATCCTTTCTATATACGCCATGCCATCTGCTATCTAGAAAATAGAAACAACAAGCTAAAGTACCGTTTTGTTGGTATCAAGCCAAGCAGCACTTAGACGGGAGAAACTTCAATACCTGTGCAGCCATGTCAACAAGCTGTGGCAGCTTCAAATATTTCCCATCCCCCTCTTTAAGGAAGTCTAATAGGCTACCTGTTTTACAACAAGAAGAAAACATGAATTAATAGAAGTATTGGTCTGGACATAGTAGAAGAGAGACAAATTATTTGTTCCACTTACAGGAACAGCATAGTGCCTGTGCATGGGTTATATTTGGTATTGCAGCCCCAGTGAAGAGAATGGGATTAAGCTGCAATACCACACACATCCTTTGGACAAGCGTTCCAAAGGAAAGCAGTCGTGCTTCAAATTGCTTTTAGGCCCCACTGAAGCCAGCAGTTTTTGCCTTCTACAAATACTTTAGTTTACTTATTATTGAAAGTGAGAATATAAAACGCATTTACAGGCTCGGATACCTAGTTATGATAGCTTCTAATACTGTAGAGGATAATACACATAGCACATAGATACTATGAAATAGTTAGCCAACCATATTGCTTGTTGCAATATCACTGTGAAGCAAGTTGAATTTAATGACCACCACACATATACGGTACAGGGCAGGGTATATTATGGAGTATTTCATTAGTGATGAGAGTCCACCAACAATCCCTCTGACCTCCACTGGCACCAGACCCTTTGCCTTACACACTCCAGATCTGGCTTAATAAATGTCATGGTTGATAAAAACATCGCCACATGCTTGTTGATCTGGGAATTGTACTAGAATCTACTTTCTACATGGTGGACAGCGGTTATTCATGAATAAAATACTCCAGAATGTGAACTAGCGGTACATACAGGTCCATCTCAATATATTAGAATATTTTTCAAACATTCATTCATTTCAGTAATACAATTCATAATCAGCGTCTTCCATGATTGTGTGTCCTACTGAACCAGACTGAGGGACCATGTAAAGGCTTAGGAAACCTTGGCAGGTGACACACTGAATTTACAATACTGAACTTTTTTACAATATTCAAATTTTCTTAGATTTTGGTTTTCATTATCTGTAATCCATAATCAACATTTACAGAAATAAAACACTTGAAATAGAACACTCTGTGTGTAAAGAATCTAGAAAATATAGGAGGTCACTTTTTAATTGAATTACTGAAAGAAATAAAAGTTTCAAAGATATTCTAATTTATTGAGATGAACCTGTAACTACTTTTAGTAAAGGTCCATTGACCGGGTTCTGCCATCAAGTAAAAGGTCCAAGCTGAACACGTCCAGTATTTACAGTATTTTTTGGACACAGACGTCTCTGATTATAAGACATACCCCAGGTTTAGACAAGAACAATTTAGATAATTTATTTCCTAACATGGCATTATCGTGAGTCCTCACAGTATGCTTCTTAGCAGCCTCCACACAGTATAATTCCCCAATAGTGTCCCCTCAAATAATATTAACAGCGGCTGGGAGGAACATTCAACTCCCACTGGATGTCCCCAAGCCCTGATACCTTACACTAAGTGGCAGCAAGGATCGCCAATCGTCCCTGCTGCCTGTGCGGGAGCCATCACGTGTGAACGCGGCAGTTATGATTACTGATCACTGCCAGTAATGCAAGGGATCAGGGCTTGGGGACAGCAGGCGGTAGATGAAGGTTTCTTCCGGTCGCTGTCATAAAATGAGAGAGCAGGGAGGCAGGGGTCTGGACAGCAGGCAGCCGCAGTCCATCACTGATAGATATCCTGCACTAAATTGGTGCGTTGTTGAATAAAGTGGTTCCTCCTTACTGCTACATTGGGTTGGAGAACTCTGCCACATAGCACCAGACATCCTAGGAGAGTGTGGCACCATCTTTACTATACTGTAAAGTTCACCAAAACTGGCCATACACATTACATAGCTTTCTGCTGCACACACATTTGCCTGACAGTTGTTACACTGACCCATACACATACATGCTCCTCTGACAAATGGAGTGAACATACTGAAATCAAACTGCCCTACCTTTGCCTTCCTAGACATCTGCTGTTAGGGGAGAGTCAGGGTCCCCCCATACATATTAAGTGCTTTGCTGGCCTCACAGGAATTAAGAGATTTGCAGACAAATCTTATATGTATGAGCAGCTTACATGTGACAACTGATGAAAAAAGTTAGTGCTGCACACCAAACTAAATTTTCCAGTAGTAAAACAAATACTAAGAGAACACAGCAACACTGGCATCCATCATGCAATGCATTCGGCACTTTGTTGTAGTTTCTGTAATAAACTGACAATGCAGATATGAACAGAGCCTTAGGCTGCAACAATTTTATATTTTTAAAGGATTTATTTGGTGCGCGCACATAGTAATTCTGTCTTCCTGGAGGAAAGCTTTCTTCTTTACATTATTCCATTACCACAACCTCTCTCTACAAGCCGACAATAAGAAACAAGTTCAACTACGACCAACCTTTTGTCATGAACTCTGTTACAATGTAGATGGGCTCTTCAGACACCACCGCATAAAGAGGAACGAGTTTATCATGCCTGAGTTTCTTCATAATCTGTGCCTCTTGCAGGAAGGCTTCAGGCATCATTGTTCCCGGCTTTAGTGTTTTGATTGCTACTTTTGTTGTTCCATTCCATGTTCCTATTGTGCAAAACAATCCGAACAAGAAGTCAACAAATGTGGTAAGAAAGCAAGAGAAGAAAAAACAAAAATCACCATTCAACTGTTCCACCTTACAATATGCAAATGGTTGGCGCTATGAACTGACCAAGGAAGGGAAGAAATCCTTCTGTACATCGTAAAAATGGATTCACACACTCGATTTTCAATGCACCAAAAATCAAAGGCAATTTAGTGTACAATACGTGTGTGTAGATTTAGCATAAAAAGGCAGGAGGGACATTTTCTTGAAGTGATAACCCAGTCACATCCTTATCAATAATACTGATGGCCTATCAATCTTAGTGTTCAAGTCCCAGAAAATCCCCTTGATGGCCTATCCTTATAGTTGGTCATTAATAGGCGTTAGGTGGGGGTATGACAGCCAGGATCCTCACAGGACAGCTGCTTAAAAGAGGCTATGGCACTCATGTGTACTGCGGCCTCTTTCCTTTGCGGACGACTTCACATTCATCGGTCACATGGTACAGCAACAGCTCAATCCTATTCAAGTCAACGGGGCTGAGTTGCAATACCAATGTAGAGTGCTTCATATTCAATGAAGAGACCACAGTGCTCAACCTGAGGGCTGCAGCCTCTTCCATCAACTGCTCTGGGGGGTCCAGGGTGTATGACCCCCCGCCGATCACATATTGATGACCTATCCAAAAGGATAGGTTGACAATATGTAAGTGCCAAAACCCCTTTAGGCTAAGGCCACGCATTGTGGAAACGCAGCTTGTTTTGTTGCAGATTTTGCTGTAGTTTTTGAGCCAAAGCCAGGAGTGGATTGAGCAGAAGGGAGAAGTATAAGAACTTTCTATGTATTTCACATTCCTTTTGTAGACATTCAAAAAAACTTGCATTTCTGCAAAACATGGGGCTTCTGCCCTTAAAGGCATGCTGCAGATTTTCCAATCTTTAGCAAGACAATTCTGGTTCCAATGAACATCTGTACTACAAATGTGTGAACACAACATGGTAGAGCTGGGAAATTCATTGCAAAATAACCTAAACAAAATGTCAGCTCAATAAATCATGAATTTGCTCAGGTCAATTATTTTATATCCACGCTATCTTGTCTCACACTGCCATTGGCTAAATATATATGTCGCTAACTGCACAATATCCAGACAGGATTGCCAATACAGTCATATGAAAAAGTTTGGGCACCCCTATTAATCTTAATCATTTTTAGTTCTAAATATTTGGGTGTTTGCAACAGCCATTTGAATTTGATATATCTAATAACTGATGGACACAGTAATATTTCAGGATTGAAATGAGGTTTATTGTACTAACAGAAAATGTGCAATATGCATTAAACCAAAATTTGACCAGTGCAAAAGTATGGGCACCTCAACAGAAAAGTGACATTAATATTTAGTAGATCCTCCTTTTGCAAAAATAACAGCCTCTAGTCGCTTCCTGTAGCTTTTAATCAGTTCCTGGATCCTGGATGAAGGTATTTTTGACCATTCCTCTTTACAAAACAATTCCAGTTGAGTTAAGTTTGATGGTCGCCGAGCATGGACAGCCCGCTTCAAATTATCCCACAGATGTTCAATGATATTCAGGTCTGGGGACTGGGATGGCCATTCCAGAACATTGTAATTGTTCCTCTGCATGAATGCCTGAGTAGATTTGGAGCTGTGTTTTGGATCATTGTCTTGCTGAAATATCCATCCCCGGCGTAACTTCAAATTCGTCACTGATTCTTGTACATTATTCTCAAGAATCTGCTGATACTGAGTTGAATCCATGCGACCCTCAACTTTAACAAGATTCCTGGTGCCGGCATTGGCCACACAGCCCCAAAGCATGATGGAACCTCCACCAAATTTTACAGTGGGTAGCAAGTGTTTTTCTTGGAATGCTGTGTTTTTTTGACGCCATGCATAACGCCTTTTTGTATGACCAAACAACTCAATCTTTGTTTCATCAGTCCACAGGACCTTCTTCCAAAATGAAGCTGGCTTGTCCAAATGTGCTTTTGCATACCTCAGGCGACTCTGTTTGTGGCGTGCTTTCAGAAACGGCTTCTTTCACATCACTCTCCCATACAGCTTCTCCTTGTGCAAAGTGTGCTGTATTGGTGACCGATGCACAGTGACACCATCTGCAGCAAGATGATGCTGCAGCTCTTTGGAGGTGGTCTGTGGATGGTCCTTGACTGTTCTCACCATTCTTCTTCTCTGCCTTTCTGATATTTTTCTTGGCCTGCCACTTCTGGGCTTAACAAGAACAACTTTTTGTATCCTTCCCCTGAACAACTATGTTGAACAATCTTTGTTTTCAGATCATTTGAGAGTTGTTTTGAGGAGCCCATGATGCCACTCTTCAGAGGAGATTCAAATAGGAGAACAACTTGCAATTGGCCACCTTAAATACCTTTTCTCATGATTGGATACACCTGGCTATGAATTTCAAAGCTCAGTGAGGTTACAAAACCAATTTTGTGCTTCAGTAAGTCAGTAAAAAGTAGTTAGGAGTATTCAAATCAATAAAATGATAAGGGTACCCAAATTTTTGCACCGGTCAAATTTTGGTTTAATGCATATTGCACATTTTCTGTTAGTACAATAAACCTCATTGCAATCCTGAAATATTACTGTGTCCATCAGTTATTAGATATATCAAATTGAAATGGCTGTTGCAAACACCCAAATATTTAGAACTAAAAATGATTAAGATTAATAGGGGTGCCCAAACTTTTTCATATGACTAAGTGAAACCAAAATTCAGTGGCATTGCATGGCATATAAACAGAAGGAGCGGCATGGAAAGAGGGGAGTGTCCTAAAACAATTCTTCATTAATCAGAATCTAGGTAAATGTTCAGTTAATTGTGATTTAGGTCGTAACCTCCCAGCCCTACAACATGGTGCCTCAGAGTCCTGCACAACTACACTGCAGACCCTTGGGGAGAAAATGACCAAAGCAACATCGTAGAGTTTGTTTGCATGGTTGTACTCTGAATATTGAGTTTTCCAACCATTTTCTAGAGCAATTTCTGAGGAAGTCTGGTAACAAGTAGTCATGTAGGAGACACAATTTACTACCAGATTCTTATGGATGACAATGTAGTAAAAGCAACACCATATTTCTTCAAGCTTAAACGGCAAAATAAAGAAACACACGACCGGCAGACATCACAGGCGTCATAAAGGCTGAATATGAGATTTTGGATGCAAAAATATTAAAAAAAAATAAAATAAAAATCAAATGAGGTCAAACACTTAATAAATTTCTTTGGCATGTAAAAACACTCCAAATTAAGTCATACCTAAAACACATTGTCAAGTTTAACCCTTCTGGTTATAAATGTCAGTAATGAAATGTTTGCTCTTTGCAGTTCCTACATGAAAGGTTTATTACATTAGTTGTGTCGCTAAACATGCATTGCTGCAGTACATAATTTCATGAGGGTGGTCGTGTTGTTTAGTGATAAAACACACACACACACACACACACACACACACACACACACACACACACACACACACACACACAACAACCTCAAATATAAAGAGTAGTCATTACTGAGCCGCTACCAATCCCATTACAACACTGGCTTCAAAATATTTCTGGACCATCCAGAGACCCAGGAAATGTTGGATGGGAGCGGCAGGAATTCAGTAGATACAAGTATGACAACTTTGTTTTATTAAGTCACTCCTTATGAAGAATACATTTTAATCAACCCCTTTAAGTCTTCCTACAGTACATTATATTTTTGAAATATTAACACTCAGATGGAACGTATATACAGACACATGCACTTTATACTTACCCATCCATACTTCACCAAAACATCCTTGACCCAATTTAACTTCAAGTCTCAAAGATTCTCTAGGAATTTCCCATGCGTCCTTTGCTAATCCCTGGGTTTGTGGTTTCACGGTGGGGCATACAGTTGTTAACCTATAGCACAAGCCATCAGCATGTTCTTTATAGGGGGAAAAAAATAAAATTAAAATAAATGAATAATGAATGTAGTGGAAGTATCAAAACACACGGAAAACATGGCAAAATTAGATCAGATATGTTTCGGGTGGAAATAAATTATTCAACTGGATGGAGAAGTATTAGTTTTTTTATTCTTCATTTTGTATTGTATATAAACCTGTAATAAATGGGTACAGACATAGACTGAGTGGCTTCATCGGTGTCAGTCATCCCACCTCAGTTTAAGTCCATCGCTCGGTAGAATGATAGTTGAGTGCAACAGACTAAAATGGCAGTGTGAACCCGCCCTAAGCAAGTACAGCATCAAATAGATCAGATTATGCTTAGAAATTACCTTCTAAGAAATTAGCAGATATAGGAATAGACATCTCTATCAGATTATACTGAATATCTGATCAATAAATATATATAAAATAAAGCTGTGCTCTTACCAGAGTAGTGTTTTACAAGTTTCTGTAGTGATTCAAATTGTGCCCGTGTAGTGATGTAGTATCCTCCATTGTCAAGTTTTCTTATCTTGTAGTGTTTCACATTGTCACCTCTCACTTCATCCCAGTCCCGGATGGATAGTGAAAAAGCTCCTATGAAGAAAATGTGTGTACAAGAGATTTTACTAATCTCTCCAAGATCCTGATTATGAGCAGTTGTGGACGTACATCACTGACAGCAGGCAGTACATACAATTCCTATGAACAATGATACAAGTGTAGCTTTGCTCCATAACTTCTATCCCTTCCCCCCAAGTTCAATGTACATGAAAGGGTTCTCTGTTTGCACAATAATATGTGCAGAGGAAACCCTGTCAGGGCAGAGACTGTGATAAATAGATACCATGGACCTCCTGAACACACTCCTGCGTTTGGAGATTTAGAATGGGGGCTTCATTTAATGCAAGAGTGTGCCAGAGCCATACTTTTGGATCATGTGCACAGACTGCACACCTCAGTTAGCATTGCATCCAAACATTTTTACACACAAACCAAAAATTTGCAGCCAGCACTATAGTACATTCTGCAGAGGACACCGCTTTGGAGAACACTGGGCTCCCGGTCAGCCTCCTCTGCATGCATACAAGAGTGAATAAATGTGTGAGGGGAAAAAGGCAGAGGCAGCTGTCAGAGATATGCTGAAAAGTAGCGAATAAAAACTTTTATATAAAAATCTGGTTTCACAGCATGTTATTTATAACAGCGGATAGCACAGATGAACCAAAGCAAAGTCTGAACAAACAGCAACTAGATAAAGTCATAGGCCCTCACAATTAAAGGGCAAGTCTTCTCCCATTTTCACACCTTTACTATAGCCTGCCAGACCCCACCGAAAAATGGCTGACGGAACAGCCGACCGCGTATGTCCGTCAGCCATTTTGCGGGGGGGGGGAGGAGGAGGACGAGGTGGACGGCCCACGGAGTAGAATAAAGGTGGTGCTGGATTGGATGACAACACTCTGCTCTGAGCACGCACAGGGGTAATGCGCATAGGGGGAACGCCTCCTGGGCTGTCTCAGCACAATGTATAAAAATTGAAAAACGGCGTTGCAGACCTTCAAGGTAAAAGAGATGAATCGCCTTTATAAAGGCTATTCCTACGTGCTCTTAGTTTAAAACGTGTATTTTAATGATAGAATCCCTTTAAAGGCCAGTGTTTTTAGGATAAGAACAAAATACAGTTAAAAAAGGTGTGCATGAAATGCAGTCCCATAAAATTTTGCCTCCCCCTTATACATCTTAGGCTTCATGCACACAACCATGTGCATTGTCAGTGTGCTGGCCATGTTTTTCATGGATAGCACACTGACCCCTACATATGTCAGTGCATGCGGCAATGAGGCAATGACAGGTCCTATACCACTCTGCTTGCAGCACAGGCTCACTGACGAAAGTGAACGTGCCATTCTGCAGTCGTGTGCTTGTAGCCCTAGGGAAAAGCGCAACGTTTTCACAAGTAAAATTAACATGCTACAATTTTCAGAAATGCGTGTGCTTGAATGTGTTAATGGATTATTAATATTTTCTCGAAGATCGAATAAAATCTCATCCCCAAGTTGCAGTAAACAACGGTGTGTTTACTGCAAAGTGTGGCATTAGCTTTAGCATACATTTCTAAAGTCAAGTAGAGGTGGGCCAATTCCACCTCATACAAACTGAGTAGTACATTATTCAAGGAATATTTATTTTTATGCCGCTAAGGGCTCTTTATACAATGTTTGTGGAAATATTCCTGACAGAAAAGACTAAGGAAATGAGATTACAACCACATAATTCCTCTGCAGCAAGATGTGACTATCTAGACACTCACTCGCTATCTGGTGTGCTGTAGTCACAACGGCTAACAAGAAGAGGAAAGATGACGTCTTTTCCTGAACCAAAGGGTACCTTTTACAAAGCAATATTTTAACGGAAAACATTTTTCATCGTATTCTCTACTACAGTAAAATTAATTTTAAGACCAATGAACAGCATCTGAATGTACAGCAGGAGATGGGCAAAAGGGGACTCAACAAAATATTATAGTTGTCCAGGAATTGGACTAACCTGTGTGGAGGCAAGGGGGGTGTAAAAAACAAAAAACAAAAAAAAAAAAAGAAACACAAACACACACACTCCACTATCTTCAGAACTCTGTTGTCTGCTGATGTGACTGGTTGCTGGAAGTCCTGCACCTCAAGTGACTGCAATGACATAAATGACATCACTGTTCCCTCTCCAGGGACTGCAAAGGTCACTGACTACTCAGCAGGACTTCCAGCACCCCGGTACCAGTACAAGGCAAAACAGACAGCGGTGACTGACAAGACAGGGGAGTATGCTTTATTTTACACCTTTCAGGCCTCCACACTAGTCAGTCCAATTCCTGGAAAGCCCTTAAAATGGCTGCTTATAGTAAAAAAGGCTATTAAAAGTGTAACTGACTGAGGGGTAGACCGCTTTTAGGCATGTACAAATGTGGATTTTTTTTCATAATTACTGTAAAAATTAAGAGCCCCCCCCCCAAAAAAAAAAAAAAAAGATAGTTTGTAGATTAAAAAATAGTCAACAAAAAGGCTTGATCTAGGTAAACTGGAGACTATGAGCATAAAAACATGGAAAATAATTGTGAGAGTCTGAATCATTTCATGGTGTAAGGAGACAAACAGATCACAATTTTTACAGGAAGAAAAAAAAACCCTTATAAAACATTACCTTTAGTGGTTTCACTCTCCCTAACTAAAAACGTTCCTCTTTGATTTCCGGGGCTGAGCAGCAACCTCTCTGCATCTTTTCTCCCCATTTTGCCAAAATACCACCTGTAAATAAAGTAGTAAAGAATCTCACACTTTCAGTTTGGCATTCATTAAAACATTCCCTTACTTATAGTTATCCTTCAAAGATCTTTTTATACATCTTAGGGTGAGTTCACAGTTTTTGCAGGAGGATTTTGAGGCAGAATCTGCCACAAAAAACAGCTCCTATTCATTTCAATGGGAGTCAGCAGCAGTCCACCCCCCCCCCCGCCCCATCTTCAAGCTTCAAGTTTCCTAATTCATGAAGCAGATTTTTTTCTGCCTGCAAAAAAACTGTGCGAACATACCCTTATTTGGTGTAATATTTCTCTCCTGTGTTCACAGATATAAAACATTACAATTACTATTCACTTTAGAAAAATACCTGCTTCTGTCTGGCAGGTTGAAGAAATTTCCACCAACACAGCTGACAATATTTCTACAACATTAAAGAGGTATTTCCATTGCTAGGATATGCCATCACTTCATGACTGGTGAAAATCCAGACCGAGATTCCTTTTATGATCTTTATCATGAAAGAGCCATATGACTTCTACTGCTTAGGGTGGGTTCACACTTGTGCTGGAGTCCGTCCGCCGCAAATCCGACTGAAAATCTTGGGAGACTGGATAGCGAAAGGTTAGCGATGCATTGCTTAAAAACCCATTCATTTGAATGGGTTTTTAAAGCAATGCGCGGTTGTGCGCTTACACCCTCTGCGCCGCAAAGACGTTTTTTTTTTTTCACGGGAAACAGAGGGTGTAAGCGCACACCCGCTCTTTGCTTTAAAAACCCATTCAAATGAATGGGATTTTAAGCAATGCGTCGCTGACCTGTCGCTATCCAGTCCCTATACAGTTTCCCGAGATTTTCAGTCGGATTTGCGGCGGACGGACTCTGGCGCAAGTGTTAACCCACCCTTATTGCTATACATTCAGTATAGCCAAGGAATAGTCACTGACCAGGCTAAATTCACTTACTTGGATCTAGAAGTACAGGTTGGCAAACATTAATGGATTAATAAGAAAATGTTTCCCAGAACAGGCCCCATTATATATTGGGATCTTACAGAACTATAAGGCACAATAGGATCTAGTAAATGGGGTATGCACAGCAAGAATAAGTAGTACACTTTTTTCCAGTGCCTTGCTTTGATCTCTGCCTCCCTTTGATAACAATGGGAGGCAGATTTAGGGCTGAATTTGCCGTTGATTTTGAGGTGGAATCCATGTTAAAAATCAACATTGAATTCCACCAAGTGCATACCCTAAAATAGAGTATAAGGCTGCTTGCCACATTTGACCTTGCAAACTACTTCTCCCTTGCTTGTCCTCTAGGGAAGCATGACAGTATCTGACCTGCTTTTAATGACCCCCAACAACAGACATCAGATGTACGAAAACTGAACACAACTGCATGTGCGCTGAGCAGCCGAGGCTCCAACTCATCATATACAGAACAGGCTATTTGGTGTCCAAGTATGTCTGCAGCTTACAGGACATTCAAATGCAATGACAAAGGGAAGTGATATATACATATGGGAGTGTTTAAGGGTTATTAGAAGCTGGCCAAATCACACACACAACACAACACTAGCCATTCATTGATATGTTTTAAAAACAGAGTGCACAGAGAATGTAAGAAATTTTTTTTTTTTTTTTTAAATAAGCTTCCTTCCCCGCTCCCCACCCCAAGTTACTTTCAGCATAATAGTCTATGGAGAGGGAAGGGGGAGGACGCTGCTAGAAAAGATACACAAATAACTGCTGCTACTACACTCAGGGGGAAGAGCTCTTTTGATAATGCCAAATCTCCCAGATAAGACTATCACTCCACAAAATGAGGCAATAAATCAAGTAGCCAGTAGCCTCCTCATCCTCTCTCTAGGGGAGCTGGATCTCTATGTAAAAAATCTGACGATGAGGAGGAGGAGAGGAAACCAATCTACTTAATAAAATATATTACAAAGTTTCTTATATTCACATCTACTATGTACTGCAAGAACGGGAGGCACGCTTTAAGCATTTGATACAATAAGAAACAAACCATAATACTTACTCTTCAGCCTGTATCGAGTCCGCTGGGGCTACATAATTACTGGGTATATACCCTGTTTTTCCAGTCGCTATGGATCTAGCTTCCCACCAGTCTCCTTCTCTAAATTAAGAAAACAATATAATATAGAAATTAGGCAATCATGGCCATGACTAATACAACTCAATGGCTTCATACAAACTGTCTGCCTTCTATTTCATCAGGAGTCTGATATGCCTCATTGACTTCTGCCTCCTCTTATAACCTCAGAGGTTAAGAACAAGGAATCACAGTTAACACTTTGTCAGTAAATATTGTGATGGTGTAGCTGAAGATAAATGTGTAGGTAGTAAAAGCGTATGTATAGCAATTACTTGTGTGCCATTAAAAGGCCAATTTCAACACCAATCGATACTAACTAGTTACGGCACAGTTGTCATGTTAGAAAATAGGGAAACCGTGATTTCCCTGGTGAATTTAAGAATAGCGTATCAGAGCCTGATTTAAAAAAAAAAAAAAAAAAAAAAAAAAGTACATCCAAATAAACTGCAGTCTGTAGAATGTATATATCACCAAATGTATCACATCTCAATGCTTATTTTGTGTCTACTACACATGCATCAGGATGCAACAATGCTTAGAAAAGGATGGGGGTTGTGAAAGTTGCTTTTCTCTACTTAAGGGACACTCCACCCTAAAGCTTCTCATGTGATCCATTAAAGATGATCTCAAGTGGAAATCATCAGTAATACTATGTTCACTTCTCCGTCTGTCAGAGGACCAGAACAGCGGACACCAATGGATAGCACTGACTATAATGGGGTAAGTCAGGTGTTCGTTCAAAACAAACCAAGAGACAAGAGTTGGACTTGCATTAGTTTTTTCACCAGGCGATTTTAGGCGGTCACTGCGACCAAGTCTCCAAAAGGAGACTCTGGCACAAGTGTGTGAACCCAGCTTTATAAGAGGTTTTGTCCTCTGCTGTGGAAAACTTGTGTGGATGAGCCCACAGATTTTCATCATGCTCCCATGATTGACACAAAGACCACCCCAGACTCAAATCCATGCCACCACAATCTGATTCACACTGTCCCTAGATAACACCCCAAATCTGATATAGAGGTAGAAGTGGCAATAAAAAGAACAAGTGAGATACTGACACACGAAATACCATCACAGACCACAGAGGAAAGTTACGTTTTTGGCACAGTGTACTTTCTGTGTATCAGTCTCTCATCAGTTCTTTTTTCTTATCACACTATATGGTTGGCGTATACAGTAATACTCAGACTCTGGAGACCTCCATTTCTAGTCAAGTATATGAGGATCTGTGTGTCACTCAGGAACAGGAAGGATTGTGCGCATGAAAAGAGCTGGGGGGAGGGGGGCTTGTCTATGCATGGATGGAAAGTCGCTCCTAAAAATGCCCTATGTAATGCTATTTAAACCATAAGAGAATATGCATCAGGTTCAGTGATGTCACAAAAAAAAAAAAAAAAAAAAAAAAGATAAATTTTATTAAAAAATACAGCAATGTGAAAGCCAATTTATAGTTTTTTTTTTTTCTCTTCCTTTACTGGCCTGTGATATTTGTACAGTTTGTAAAAAGGGGGAGGAGGAGGGAATCAGGATTTCCTATTACTGAAGCCACTCTCTGAACACGCCTGGAGCAGGAGAGGAAGCTACTTACGTGTTGTTGATGATCTGGAATCTTTCGCCTTTCCTGAAGGAAAGATCTTCTGATGTTCTAGCTTCATAATCATATAAGGCCACGAAGACTGTAACACCCCCTGTGAAGATCACAAAGTAACCACCAAGGATAAGTCACTTTCAAAATATGCCAGGTTTTTATACTCTATATACTTAAATACTCTAAAGGTGATGTGGAAATAAAAGTACAGGCATCACTAAGAAAATACTTCATAACCTTCCGACTGGGCTGCAATTGGGATTGAAGGTAAAATTACTGTCAATTGTTCGATCTTGAAACATGGTTTTTATGGGCCATCAAGTCAGTTGTGACATCTGACAATCTATGAAATGAACTAAATGTCCTAATTCTCAGGTTTTATATGGGTTGTCTTGTGGGGTTTTTTTTTTTTTTAAATAAAAAAAAAAAGTCTCTGAACAGCCTATTAAAAGATAAAACAAATACTGATAACCCCTCACGATCCCCTGCAGCCCCCATTACAACACTTACTCGGTCACACCTGGTCTCTACTTCCTGGTCTTTCCTTGGCTGTCTGGCCACAGCATTGACATAGCTCAGCCAATGATTGGCTAGTGTTTGGCTGCATGCACACTTCCTGTCTGTCATGAGGGAGCCGGAAGTAAAGACCAGGGGGACCCAGCAGTGTTTGTTGAGGAGATCATCATTTATTTATTGTTAATGTCATTCTAAGCCTGTTGAATCCCCTTTCACATGACACCCTCTTTATAAGGGTATGTTCACATGGTGGAATTTAATAGATTCCGTCCAGATACTGCCTCCCATTATTTTCCATAGGAGACAGACATTGCAGCAGGACGCGGGAAAAAAATAAGCATCCTGCTCGATCTTGCCGTGGCTCAAGACTCTCTGCTGATTAGGCCCATTGATCTGGGCCTAATCATGGGCAACCCATCACAGCTAGACCACAGCCAAATATACGGTAACAGCAAAAGAGGAATTAATTTTCATTTTTAACTGGGTGAACATACTCTTAAAATAGACAAGAGCCAAACAGTAAAAAAACAAAAAACAAACAGGTTGTCCGCCATCTGAAGGACCCACCTCATCCGCCTTGCATTACATGGTGATGAACAGCTAGCAGCAGGTCCTTCGTGATCACTGAAGGACCTTTTAAGTGCATCAAGGTTAGCTACACTAGGGAACCCCTTTATATGAAGAACTATACTATCATCATGGCAATAAATAGGTTTCTGAGAGGATTAACATACAAATATTGTATTGTGGGACACAATAGTAAATCTTATGTAAACCACAGCTAAATGACAGAATCCTATTTTCCACAGCTCGACTCAGACTCCTTCATAAATGGCTGACAGCCATGGTCAGTCAGAAGCAGTAAAGATCTTCTAATTCATTAAAAAGCTTGAAACTGAATTGCTATGAAAGTAAATATGTAACAAACTATGTATCTAATTATATATTATTAATAATTGTATAATATAATTAACTCCACAGCCCTGAAGTAAACAAAGGAAAACAGATCAGATCTCATTTTGCAGTAGTTACTATAGTTTTTCCCCCACCATGGTTCATATTGCTAAGCAGCTGAAAGTGGGTGGAATAGTAGACCGTGGGCGTGAGTCTAGGAAAATGATGTGTTACAATGTTAATGAATGTAACCAGCAGAAAATTACACAAGTCACACACAAACACCAGCCGGGGTGAAGAGTTGTGAGGTAGAGCAATATACAGTTTCTCCCAAGGATAACAGAAACCCCTGTTTGCTTCAGGAGATGTAAAGTAAAGACATTTTCATGCCATATAGTAATCTTCAAATAGCTTTTCAGAAAGATGTAGGAATTGCTTTTCAATACGCAGAAGGGTAACTTGAAGCCCTGGGGGCCCCCCACTTACCATGCACTACCTATAATACAGGGATCTTCTATTGTACAGAGGTCAGTGGGCCCCTGAGGCTCCTGGGCCCGGTAGAGACTGCTACATCTGCACCCCCTTCCAATGAGACTAACCTGCGGAAATAATCTTGCAAGGCTATATACCAAGATATATGCCCCAGAATTCTCCCTACATACTGTGTACCACATTTATTGCTTTAGACACTCTCTCATCAGCTTAGGGGGGAGAGCTAGACTGTGATGTGGTTTGCTGTACAAGGGGTATAGTCTAATATGACAGTATGTGCCCGAATTATAAAAAAACAAGTAGGTGGAAGAAACATGCACCAGAATTACCATCCGGCATCAGTCTCATTTTCAGGCTGGAAAGTAAAGGGGTTGTCTAGTTTATTTTATTACCTATTCTTACAATATATCATCAACAGATCAATGAGTGTTCAAATTCCGGGATTCCCGCTGATCAGCTACGTGAAAGGGCTGTGGAGCTTGTGTGCACGCACCATGATTTCTTCAGTTTACATTGCATGGTGTCCCAGTCACTTCTATGTTAAAAGGCTATAATTACATAGCATTAGGCACTATCAATCAAGAGGTCATGGCATAAGGTAGTCCCTTCACACAGCTGATCTGTTACTGATGACCTATACCGAGATAGGATCACCAAAAACAAATTGGTCAATCCATCCTAAGCTAAGTTTACACTAGCGTTTGAGAGAAAAGTCCTGTAAGGAGGAATTTTCTCGCCACCATTTTTGGCAAAAATCCAGTGGACCCAATTAACTACTTTGTAAGTGGATAGCGTTTCCGGGTCCCCAAGCAGCCACAAAGGACAAAAACCCGAACGCTAGTGTGAACCTAGCGTAAAGTTTTTTGTTTTTTTTTAAACTGGGGCTGAACTGAATACCAAATGAATCTTAGGATACAGTGGGGCAGATTTACTTCTAATAGATTGGCAGAGGAACAGTGAAAAATTATCTTAAGCCATGCATTAAAGGGGGTTGTGCCACTATGGGCAGTCTCCACAGTCCAATAGAACTGGCGCTCCATTCACAAGGAGGCCTTAGGGGGACTTTCAGTTCTCCGTCCTCCTGATAACTGTGGATCCCAGCAATCGCGCCCTCAGTGATTGGACACTTATACCCTATCCAGAGGACAGGGTATAAGAGTCCATAACTGGACAACCCCTTTCACTGGTCATGAATGTATGGTAGGTGGTCTTGGTGCTTAAAACTGCACAATGTCAGTTTCTCATTCAGGTTTAAGCTGGCTACCCTAGTGATCTGTCAGCCAAATGTTGGGTGTCCTATGGGATGCAAGGATAAGCTTTCACTAATGACTTATGCTGCCTCTACTGTTCCAAAAGTACTAGGATGCTGATAAAACACAGCTATTAACTAGCCCTAGCTAATCCTGAAAAAAAAAAAATATAAAATTGATGACCCAAAAATTAAAGTTATACTAAAGTGGCTAAACTGTGTCAGGCCCTGAAGGCACAAAATACCCTGAACTAGTTAAGTGATTATGGTCACCAATTAAGTCAACTAAAGAAACATCTTAAAAGAACTGATCTTTAAATGTGGTCTTATGAAGATCAGAAAACACCATGAATGTGCTCCAAAAACTTACCGGTCAACCCTCCGGGGTAAGGAACTGGCACTGGTGAAAATAGGGAAGTAGCCCCTCCAAATGGAGTCATTCCAGAAGACCCTCCAAACGGCGTCATGGAATGACTGTTGAAGTTTGTAGGTGGTCCTTTAGCTGCTGGCGACTGTGCAGCTTGTGTAGGGTCGCCACCATATTGTGTTATAGGTTCTTGTTTGGGTTCGGATCTGTACTTGATCGATGGACCTTTGTCCGCCTTGCTCTTAATACAGCCCATTATACCTAGTCAAGACAAAAAAATAAATAAATGGATTTTAAGTGGTGGAGTAGGTGGAGGAGTTGAATAGAACAATGCATTACTACCCCAAAACATCCCCCTGCCATTTATACAAAGAACATTATGACTAATAACTTATTACAGACAACAGTTATAGGGAAATGGAAAGTTTCCTTCTGCTCAGACAAATGCACACGCTCCTTATATGACCTTGTCATTCCAGTTCTGCAGGTTACCTCTGTTAAAGCATTAGTAACATGTCAGAAAGTTATACACTTCTCTCCTAAACAGAGCAATGATTATATTTGGCTGCACTTATATGGAGGGCTTAGGGGCCGTTCACAAGTTCAGGGCTTGACATTGATTTTTTTTTTTTTTTTTTTTTTGGGGGGGGGGGGGGGGGAGAGAATGCTTTGCTAAAATCCCACATGAAATCCAAATGTCAAGAGGTGGCTTGGAAAAGTAGCATACTGCCTATCATACATAGAAAGCTGGCAGAGTTGCCCTATTAAATGGGTATAATCCTTGAGTGGATATACAGCACATCAAACTATACTGTTGGTTTGAGCCAAAGTCGAGAGTGGATTTAACAGAGGAGAGAAGCGCAAGTATTTCCTTTATATTTCCCATTCACTTTGAAGCCACACTTCACTTTGCTAATGCCAACTTTTGCCAATGCGTGGCCTCAGCCTTAAAATGGTCAGGGTAGTATGCACAGCTTTATGATGAATACCAACAGCAAAACATAAGATATTATACGTTATTCCAAATTTCCATAAAATGCTGCTCCACAGATCACAATCCAGATAGGATGCCATACACCAATTGGGGAAAATTTGTCAAGCTCTTGCTGACGGAATTTTGGAGGGCAAAACTGCAAAATACTATTTTTTATTTATTTATTTATTTTTTTTTTTTGGGGGGGGGGGGGTTAATTATGCTACACTTATGGTGTGAAAGTCACAAACCGGTGACTTGTGACTATTTGACGCTACTTACAATTAAAATAGATGCAAGAGGTAGTTCTGCGCCAGTGTTTCCACTAGGCCATAGTTATCATCATGGTGTAAATGACAGCAGAATAAATGGTAACCCCAAAGTTGCTGCAGATTTGTGCAAGGACCCCAGGGAAACTGCTTAATTCATGATGATGAATCCCCTTTGTAATTTTACAGTGCTCACTTAAAAAGTTACCAGAATTGATCCAAGTTAGGTAGAAAGTACAATAATAAAAGTGTTAGAAGAAATTAAAAATGCACCAAATTTACCAAAACTTATGATCACAGCCATCGAGTATATAAAGATAAGACATACAATCCACCAGTCAACATCATTTACACAATAGGTCATTGCCTGGTGACACATTCCCTTTAAGAACTTAAAAAAACCCTGATTAAAATCCAGGTGACTGAAGATGGGTGTGGACCAGTTATAAATGTCAATATCTTCGGCGTCCTCCACACCTTCTCTAAATGTTTCTTTCAGCAAGGTGGATTTAACCCAAGAGAAGAGTGGAATTTAGGCGAAGATCCGAACACTGCCTGAACTGCAAACTAAACCTTAGAATAATTAAAGCCATCTGTCCTGATGTCACACTAGCCAAGGCTAAACACTGCATAATACTGCTGGCAGTGCTAACCTTCAAGGGACTTGCTAGGGTGGATGAGATCCCCAGACTAAAATGATTCATGTTTTGCTACATTATTAATTACTAGTGAATCTGTCCTGTCCAAATACAACGTAGCAAAGAGCCCCAAAAGTCAGTCAAAGAGCTTCCAAGGGTCACAAGAGAGAAACAGGATTCAGAAATTATCTAACTATTGCAGTAGTATAATGTTGTACCGTGTTAGCCATTGAAAGTAGTGGAAGAATGAGGAAATCAGGTGATACCTTTTAGAGGCTGAGTATATTTGATGGTAAGCTTTCGGAAGTACTAGCTCCCTTCATCAGACATGGTGTTAGACAAGAACTAACTATTGCAGTAGTTAAAAGGGGGCGCCACTTGCAAGGACTAACATTTCTAAAACCAAGCTGATGTAAAGCGCTGCAAATCCTGCTCACAAACATTCCTTGGTTGCATTTCATGGACATGTATTTTTTTCAACAGAGTCAAATTCATGTCAGTAATCTTGAACTTCCCAGCCTGAAATGGCTGCTTAAAGGGGTTGGCCACTTTCAGACCAATAATGACACACAAATGTTATTGTTTGTAATAAGTTTTAGAATTTTCCACTATACGTTCTGTATCAGTTAGTCAGTTTTCTAGATCTCTGCTTTGTGTCATTCATTCTGCTTACCTCTAGTGCACAGCTGTCAAACACAAGGCCCGCGGGCCGAATCCGGCCCGCTGCCTTCTGTTATCCGGCCCGGCACTTATCTGGCCCGCAGGGCCGCGGCATTTTTTATTGTCTATAATGTAAACCAGCCCAGGACAGGCCGCTTAAAAAAAAAAAAAAAAAAAAACAAAGCTGCGCGATACCTGTCCTGGGCTGGTTTACAAGACCTCTGCATGTCAGCGCAGGTGGCGATACAATGACGTCATCGCGCCTCCTACGCTGACACGCAGACAAGAGGCGGCGGCGGCTGCATCAAGGCATCGGAGGTAGGTGAGGATAAGTTTTTTTTTTAACATATATAAATAGGCTGTTGCCTACTGGAGTATCCCGGCACGTAACGGCCTATTTACTTACCGATCCCCGCTGCTGGTCGTGGCCGCCCCCGCTTCCCCTTGTGCTATGGGACGCAGAAGCGGCTGTGTGCAGGAGTGGAGATGGTAAGTGAGGCCGCGGCCGGCGAACCCCATCAAATACTACTATTATTATACTCCGGGGGCTTTTCAGACCCCAGAGTATAATAATCGGAGACCCCGGGGAGGTGATAAACATAAAAACCAGAGTTACTCACCTCTCCAGCGATCCGATGTTGCTCCCAGCTGGCTTCGGCCTTCTTTGGTGACGTCCCAGGCGTCACGTGAGCTAGGCCGACGTCATTATGTTGCGACGCCGGTCTGTGCGACATTGAAGAAGGCCGAACGCAGGGAGCGCACCGGGGCCCAGGTAAGTAACACTGGTTTTATGTTTGTCACCACCTGGGTCTCCGATCATTATACTCTGGGGTCTGAAAAGACCCCAGAGTATAATAATAGTTCATGGGTGGGGGGTCACTATGGGGCATAATACCGTGTGCAGGGGCCACTATGGACTATAATACCGTTTGCAGGGGCCACTAAGGAGCATAATACCGATTGCAGGGGCCACTATGGAGCATAACAACATGTGCAGGGGCTACTATTGAGCATAATACCGTGTGCAGGGGCAACTATGGAGCATAATACCGTGTGCAGGGGCCGCTGTGTAATTTTTGATATATTCAGAAAAGGATGAGGATAGTATGTAACATGCCAATGTCTTAGGTTTTAACAATACATTATGTTCTTCCTGGTTGACCTCAAAGGGCTGATTGTAACAGTAGTAATGTACAAATGTAACTACTGCTTAATAGCTCGCTTATCTGTTAAGGAGAAGTTACTTTTATACATGTGTAAAATAATCTTGGCCCTTCAAGGTACCCCGTGAGGCTGAAGTGGCCCCCGGAGAAAATGAGTTTGACACCCCTGCTCTAGTGGATGAAATTCTGTCCATGGTCATGTGATATATAGTCCATGGTCATGTGACAGCACAGTAACCAGACAGCTGTCTGGTAACGAGCTGTGCACCTGTGTACATCACATGACCATGGACAGAATTTTATCCACTAGAAGTAACAGAATAAATGACAGCAAGCAGAGATCTAGAAAACTGTGAGGAATTGATACAGAAAGTATACTGGAAAATTGTATATCTTTTTATTACACAAACAATAACAATGGTCTCTATTTTGGTCTGAAAGTAGACAACCCCTTTTAAAAGGAACAGTAAATGGACGGGGGGAAACAAAACACAGAAATGCTTCCCTCTGTCAAACCAATCCAGTCTCCTGATTTGAAGTTTAGGCAGTTTTCTTTTCTGCCTATAATAGGAGGCCAAACATTATAAGCTCAGCCTCTCTGACTAGGCCTTACCCCTCACCTGTCTGTAAGGCAGCAATGGATAGGACTTGGACTAAATTAACTCCTTTGTTTCTTGCATGTTTCTACAAAAGGGTGTTTTAGGCTAAGGCCCCTCTGCAGACTCTCTGCTCTTATTCCTATATACCACAACGTGGGGCCTCAGCCTAAATCAGGTTGCCCAACTATGCGGAAAAGACAAAAAATAGGTCTGTCCAGGCTAGGGACTGAAGCCCTCATATTCATGTCTGATCACAGAAGTGCATTTCCAGAATGAGGTAAGAGAACACCCTCAGGACTCACCATTATTATGACAATGGCCTATATGAAGTCTACAGATATCTGTGCTTCATCTACTTTAATACACTCTAACAAACATCCTTAAGATTCCATTAGGAGCCTTAAAATAACTGTAGAAAATACAAGATGTAAAATGTGTCAAAACAGTAACCCAGAGGCAGCGTCTGTACTCTAGGGATATTGTACACACTATTTTCAGCACTGTACTGAAGAAAACAAATTCTAAGTCTTACCATATAAGAAGCTTACTTCTAATCGGAAAAGCCTTCTACAAACCTTCCTGTACACATCTCCACACATATATCAGAGCGTTTACACCCCGAATATTGATGTACTGCCCACAAAAAGAAGCAAAGGGTTATCATTTAATACAAAACTAGTAAGAGATAGGCAGAAAATACTATAATACAATTAAATAAAAAATAAATTCATTATTATCTCAAAAGAGAACAACTTCATAGGGGTGAGAGTCCAGCTCTAGAACCCCTCTAAGAGCCAGAAAGAATATTTGCTGTATTACGGACAACTATCCATCTAAGTAGCTGCTATGTAATACTACATCGCCTTGCTGGTTGCACCTTTCATGGAAAACAAGCAGTTTTGCTGGGCATGAGATCCAGGGTGCACATTTTTTAAAAGGGGGTCAACTCTGATAAAAAACTACTTTTAGCGACCCCATCCTATACAGAGTCTTGCTAAAAATCAAACTAGAACAAGCTCCTGCAGTGCAATTGTAAAGGCATTATCCCATCAGGAAGACCATTTTTCACAAGGCCTATTAAGACATCCAAATATCAACACAGTGGGTATATCCCCTTTAAGACCTCTACTAGCCAGAGCAGAGCCACTGAAAACATTGCCAACTCTGCGGTCAGCTGCATGAACATGTATTACATAGCACTACTTCTTTCAATAGCAGCCAGGTAACGTTTCCCTCGATGTAAGGATACATTGAAGTTATACATTGAAGTTTTAGACTAAGGCCCCATGTAGCAGGCTGCAACAAAATACAGAGGGGGTTATATAAAAAAAAAAAAAAAAATTATATATTATATATATATATATATATATATATATATATATATATATATATATATATATATATATATATATATATAAATAATCAGAAACGCATTACAGTTTTGTCCACAGCGTTTTCACTTTCTGCCCCTATTTTACCTATACGGAAAACACCAGCGTTTCCGTAAATATAATTGAATTTAAATATAAATTTTAATATAAAAATTTAAAAAACAGCAAAAAAAGCTCTTCTGCAATGTTTGGACGGGATTAGCCAGAATCCCATCCACTCTGCAGGTACTGTAAAACGCTGCATTTTTGCAATGTGGGGCCCCGGCCGTACTGTGGTGGTTTTCTGCACAGTTGCAAGGTTCACAGTTATTTAACAGGTTCCAGAGCGGGGGGGGGGGGGGAGAAGGTTCTTCTAACAGGTGCTGGCTAAGAGTCATTCCTCAGCGCAGTCTTCAGAAGCCTATAACATTTATGACAGTGCCTGCTAATACAGATCTATTTCTGACCTCAACCGCAATAACAAAAGACAAAGGCCACAGCTAACCAAATACAGAGATGTAACTTTAGATTCCATTCCAACACTGCTAGGAAACAGATGACATTTCTTCAGACAATCCCACAAAAAGGAGAGCTTTCTTTCACCATTAATGAGACATGTGTGCCCGGGAATTTTCACAGCAGGTGTGAACATGCCATAACACTGCATCGCCAGCGTCTCCTACAAGGTCTTTGCTCAGGATACCATACTTAGGATATGTTTCCTATAAGATATCCCACTGCAGCAGTTTAACCTAAACCTCTGCAACAGGTTAACTCTGCTACATCTGTATCTCTCCAATAATCAGCTTTGTAGCCTCATTGTGGTTTTATTCCTATGCATATGACAGAAAGTGCCTTGTTAGGGATCTACAACTGAGAACTAAGCCCAGGCAAGCTAAGACACACTGCCAAAGCATTTGTCCTATCACTTGCATATGAATAAAACAGCAATTTACATACAAATGAGGCTCTAAAGTTAAACACAGGGGCATATTCGGAAACTGTATTTGGTAACTAATTAGATTTATAACCAATTTCCTGCTGACAGACTCCCTTTATCAGGATAAAAATATAACGTCCTGACTTCATAAAGACAACTGTCTGCAGCAGGAGTTCCGTCACTACTCTAGAACAAAGACGGGTAAAGGGGTTGGCCACTTTCAATCGCCAGGTGAACAGACATACAGTAGTTTCCTGTACGATTTCTATAAAAGTTTCAGGAACAAAGACAGTCCCCCAGATTTACAAACCGCGTGAGAAAGATTATCTCCTGTTCACAACGTGTACTATAAGCATCTCTGCATTCAACATCTTGCGTGGTCAGTGGTCTTGCTACAAAGTACATTTATAACAATTATTGCTACAGACCTGACCCCTGGCAAATGCCCTCCTTCTAAAGTAGTTGATGTCAGTTGTAAAAGCAGATACATTAAAAGCGGTCTGTGTCTGAGGTCCTGTGATCACAGAAGCATGTGCAATCTGTCTTAGTTTAAGCTGGGAGAGTAAAGGGGTTTAATTTGTGCTAGCAAGATTGTAGAAACTGATTTTCTGACCTGGCAGCAGATCCACTGCTTGCATAGTTTCACAGTTACATCTTGGTTGTGCCAAGCTGTTGCTCTCCTTTTTCCTATATGGGAGTAATGAGAAGACCACAGAATTACTGCTCGGCTTTTCTCACAAGTCCAGCCCTAGAGGTTGGGACTTGGAAGCAACTAAACCCATCTAGGCAGTGATTTTATTTCAATTACACAAAAATGATATAAAGATCTGGAATGGAAACACAGCAAATCAACATGCCACAAGAGAAGAATCGTGAGCCACTAGGCACTATCAGCAAAATTCTCTAGAGATTTCATCAGGAACAGTTGTGTTGGTGACATAGGCCAGAAAGAAGGTGAAACAACTGAACACATGGCATACAAAATGCTGACTTGCATTCTGGCTTCCTCATAACGTGCACAGTTGCCAAGACGCAGAAAAGCGTCTCTCACCAGATAGACACACGTGCCATGTTATTTCGGTTTGGCTTTCTAAGGGTCCAGGAAAAAATAATTGTCTTGGCACTACCCTGGACAGGTCAGAATACACTATTTATAACCTAGGTTCAAAGACTTGGTTGGAACACAAACCACCGCTTTACCCTGTGTGAATAATAACCAGATCTGATGCATCATTCAGGAATCCTTCAAATAATATATTCAAGGTTTGATACACACTACACTACACGGAGTAGTACAAACCCCACGTGTATGGCCAGTGACCATCATCCTCTTTGGCCACCCAAACGAAGTGCTGAACATGGACAATACATCACGTAAAATAAACCAACATGCCAAACACAACCTACCTAAAATATTAACATCTGTAAAGAATAAATACACAGCAGCGCTGCCCACATCTGCTCATAGTTAATGAGAGCCTACCATGTAGCTGACACTGTCAAATCTGCACTGTTTCCACTGGTCAGATTCCCATCCTTCAACATTCGGTCCAGAAAGTATTAAGAAAAAGAAAAAACAAAAAAAAACAAAAAACACACTTTTGCATGAAAGTCAAATTGTTATGGCGTTAACTTTCCTCAATTTTAAGGCCGGGCACATTGATGCGGCAATGGAGCAAGTACAGAGACTATAAAGTTCAACTACTTGCCATATGAAATGGGCACTGGAAGTAGCCAATAGGAAGGGTAACTCTTCATGAAGATATCTAATAAACCCTCTCCGCACTGCAAATGAAGGCATCAAGGTTGCTACGGAAACCATATTTTTGGCTGATATGTTTTCTTGGAAGTGTGTCAAGACTGACAGTAGTGAAGAAGCGTCATCAAGCATTTGTCAATATTCCTGCCATAAAAGGTCAGGATTACTTCAAAATGAGAAAATAAACTACAGCAGGATGGGGAAGGGGGGGGAAACAATACTGATATATTAATATGGATGGGAGTTATACTGCAATCCTGTCAGAAATTACGCATTTTATAACTAATAGCTCTAAAAATGATAAAGTCACTCACCTCTGATCTCAAAACATCTCTCCCAGGGTTAGAAAACCTGAATAAACTGAAGTCTCTAGAACTCATCACCTCCAACCAAGTCTCTCGCAACTGCCAAGACGACACTTTCATAAATAGCTTATATAATAAATGGGTAGAACTCTAAAAAAACAATGTATTTTCTGGCCCATTAGAGAGGAACATGATGAAATTACCTGCAATACAATTTATCTTAGGTCCTCAGCTGTGTCATGTGACCAGCAATTAGACTCTCCAACACTCAGTCTTGTGTGTGAACAGGAAGTCTGACTTGCTGTCCACGTATTAGCAGCTATGTCAATTGGAGAGTCATATTTCAGATTGTACTTTAAAGGGGTTGTCCAGCCCAAAACTGATTTTTTTAACCACAACATAAGTCATCAGTATGTGATCTGTGTGGGTCCACGTATTAAGACTGGCATAGGTACTGATAGACTTATGAAGAGACACTGGCCTCTTCATAAATTAGTTGGAAATTAGTGCAAAGTAGAAGTGAAATAGTTAGTGGGTCTGAGCTGTTTTGCCTCTCTCACTCACTTCAGATCTCACAGCCTACCTCCTCAGGCTGTCTCTTGTACACTTGATAAAGGGGATCTGATTTCCCCGAAACGCGTTGTGTTATTTGAGTATAATAAAGCATCTTTGGTGAAGCGCGGTCCCCACACCTCATTTTTTGGGAGATTCTCCTACCAATCCACTACCTGTATACCGTCTGGATCCAGGAGATTCTGACACCTAGAGGTTCCGCAGCTCACATATACCAAAACATACTCTGGATCCATCCACTGTGTTAGTTGTGGGCCAGCACAACTTGAAAAGGTGAGAACCCACCTATATTAACATCCATAATATCTAACTATCCTGGTTGTGAGATCACCAATTGAAGGGGT
Source organism: Leptodactylus fallax (assembly GCA_947044405.1). NCBI lineage: Eukaryota > Metazoa > Chordata > Amphibia > Anura > Leptodactylidae > Leptodactylus > Leptodactylus fallax. Next base: position 563,482 of record CAMRHE010000384.1, read on the forward strand.
ACTGTTTACCATCAGACCCAGCCAGTTGAACACTCACTATAATATAGACCAGTGATTTTGTGCTACTTAGTGGCTTTCTACCATACTTTCAGTGAATGATCCTTGTTGTTTCTCCAATCATTTGACTACCTCCTGTTCTCAACACAATTATCTATGTACAACCTATTTTTTAAGCAATATCACGCTATGTGCCGCTCGGCGTTGTTGTTTTTATTTTTGTTTTGAAGAATAGACGAATCAAGTCAGCAACATGGAATAGGCCTAGTCTACTCCAGGGGCGTATCATAGTAGCTGATAGTCCCCCCAAGAGGGGTGGGTTAAAAAGGAAAGAAACCATGGAAGATTTTTGTGAGGTGAGTGGGAAAAGTTTATGGATCTGTAACCCAGACAGCTCTCGTGACATGGATAGGACCTAGAAGGGGTAGGCCGGCAGGCGAGGGGGAGGAGTGAGACCACAGAAAAGCATTAGGATGGACTGGCACTAACCAGAGCTTTACAATTTCAACCCATTTTGTGCAGACTTGAGGCGCTGCCCAGACTGGGATACAATGTAAATTGGCCGCCCAGTAACGAAGGATATGCAGTACTGCTAGTCCCCACTTCGCCTTACCAGCCAACATAACGGAACGTGAAATGCGGTGGTGTTTCACATTCCATATAGAATGGAAGATATCCTTCTGGAGGGAACATAACTCAAGCGAGGGGCAGCTACAGGAAGGTTCTCAAAGAAATAGAGGAGCTTCAGGAGAAGAGTCCTCTTGATCACTGTTATGAGGCCAATAAGGGATATGTAACGGGGGCGTCACTGTCTAAAAGAGAGCGAAGGTCATGGAACAGATGGGGATAATTAGAGTTTTACTAAATCAGTGGGGCACAGATAATCCTGCCCTGTACCCCTACTCACATTTAGAGAATACAGCGGCCAAGGAATGGATCTGGGCTTGAGACATTCGTCTGGCACAAGAAAGGTCCTTGTGCTATGCCAGTTTTCTGGCATAGAAGGAATGAAATTCCCCCGCACTGAGTAGAAAACTGTTACTACTAATGAAATGATCTTTTAGACAATATAAGTGGTCAAAAAAAAATAAAAAATTGGGGGTTAAATTTAAATTGGTACTGCCAAAAACTATACATTGAAATATCAAGTATATATACATACACACTGACACCCCTCCACACATCTGTGAGGCGCTTTAATGCACAATTGTTCTGAATGTCACAATTAACCCAAATCAAATTAAATGTTAATAAGAGTCCAGGCCTATAAATAGCAAAGACATTTGTTCAGAACTCCCCGCTAGTGAAGCAAAAACAAAGAAGCCGAGCGCACAAACACATTAACCTAGAGAATGTGACAGGGCCCAATTACTGGAATCGCCTCTCATGGAAATGAACAAACAAAACCCCCCAAAACATTGATCTACATCTGCAGTTCTACAATAGGGATTATACACTGCATTACATGAATTATTACATGCAAGTATGACACATGAACTTTAACATGGGCCTTCAACTAAAGGGCTAAACTAATAGGAGCAAAACTGCCAAAGTCAGCATCGACTGGTGGACCTAAGAATATGCCAACAGCTGTTCATTCCTGGCAGCAAATGTCAGTTTTTCCTTCCATTACGGAAAAAAAAAAAAAAAAGTTTGGCATAAGCAGACTATAATTTTGTTCTGTGTCTAGTAAAATACACAAGGAGTGCAGTCTTTACATGAAGGGAAATCTTGGACCCAACATCACTGGGATAATGCACATTACCAGTATAGTTAATGTATATGAACAGTTCCCATTAGCACAAGTCTACACTACATAACCAGAAAGCCTCACTCACCACATAACACTTAGAGCTTATTCACACAACAGGCTTTTATCGCTGTTGCTAGTAGATTTTTTAAATGGACAGCACAAGGTCATATAAGAACAATAAATGGATCATAATGGAAAATAATGGTTCACTTTTTTTTTTTTTTATTATTAAAAACACGGCCCGGTTTAGGGATCGGTGAAAAGCGCTTACCCTCGGATGTACATTGAGCCCTGAAAAACACGTCAGGCTTTATTCACAGGTCAGTGATTGTAAGAGGTAAGGTATAATGGAAAGATCGGCACTTGTTCTGTGCTTTCAGCCCACAAGCACTGATGAAAATCACTGACCAAAACGCTAATGAGTGAACAAGGTCTAGGAGTGGTGCTACATTATGTACCATCTCTACATCCAGTCCACAGGCCACCGATGCCTTGACTTTTCAGTAAGTGAAATACCAATTATTTTCAGCTTTATACCATGACTAGTCACGCGGTTCTGCTGTTATCACGTGGCCAGTAATAATATACAGCTGAAATGAATCAGTGTTTTACTTCCACAGAATGAAAGCAGCAGCAGCCTGAGGGCTACATACACCCATAAGTACATCAGGTACATTGTGTCACACCGCACTTACTCTCCAATGACCTCACTAATAAGAAGGACAACCGGGAAATAGTTACTGGCAAAATACTTGGGTAAAAGAAAGTGCTGAGTTCAAAGTACATAACTAAATAGAGATTACATGCTGCTGGGAATGAATACATGCTATTTGTTTCCACTGTGTAAATAGACTTTATCAAGTACTGTACCTTATTACCAGTCTCAACAGAAACCTACACGTGAAAGGGACTGTATGGAGCAGAGAGCATATCAATGATGTGAATACTGTTTTTTCCTTCAGACATGAGATCAGAAAAACAGAACTAAGTTGTGAACGGTCCATCACATGATAGACACCAACAGCGCCAACTTAGCCCACCGACCTATATGAGTGCCAGTGGTCTCGCAGAAAAACAGTCTCCAATGCAGACATGAATAGAGCTATACAGTACAAGGTAAAAGCAAGGCTGTGGAGTCCGTAAACCAAACCACCAACTACTCGGCATAAAACACTCACAGTTTCCAATAAATGCTAATCTATAGCAAAAGAAGCCACCTTAGTCCTCATGCACACGACCATCTGCACTCTCAGTGTGCTAGCCGTGTTTTTCACATTTAGCACAATGACCAATTCATTTCTATGGCCCCATACACGACTGTGCATTATCACGGTCCCGTGTATGGGGCCCCCATGAGCAAAAAACACAGAACAGGTCCTATTCCTGTCCTGTGCTCACTTACCTCAGTAAATCGGGACATGGAGCTCTGTGCGGCATATGGATGTCATGTCGCTTAGGCTGGGTTTAAACAGCAACTCGTCCATGAAGTGGCAGAGCACATAAAGTTACAGAGAAGGGTCGCTGAGCATTCAGATGCCTCAATAACTGCAGAGTTCAAAATCTCCTCTGGTATTAACATCAAAACAAAAGCTGTGTCCCGCCACGAGCTGCATGGCATGGGTATCCACTGCCAAGCATCAAATATAATGGTAAAGCATGCCACCACTGGACTCTAGTGCAATGGAAAGGACTTTCATTGAAGTGCTAAATCACACTTCTCAATCTGGTAGTCTGATGGAAGAGTCTGGGTTTTGGGCCAATGCCAGGAGAAACGTATTGAGTGACTGCATTATGGAGGAGGGAAATAATGTGCCGCCATTTGGGATAAACTGTTACTGTTGAATGATTTGGGTGATTCTGCCTTAAGACAGCAGCCATTGTATTGTGACATGATGCTGGGTGAGACCCCCCTTTAGTCAGCCTGCCTGTTCTGCAGACAGAGTGTAAAGAGACAACAGGCTAGTGAGTCCACGGGAAGGAACGTGCTCAGGGCTGATCAGTGAGACTGCATTGTGACTGTGTATATGGTACCACAGATAGAGACTCGAGGCGTTGCATACTGGACAGGAACAGACCATGTCTAGGGTCCCCCACACAGGACTTCATCCCCAAGCCGATAACAGTGAGGAGAGGACGCTTCTAAAGAGGAACGACTTTGGGCCCCACCGCGGCTCTAGGGCTGTAACGGCCACCTGGACCACTGGGGAAAAGGGGGGGACCCAAGCATGGATACTGTTTGAGTATATTGTTGCATTCAGTGTCCAACGCAGAAGTGGGCAGAGAAAGAGAAACCAGCAGAAGCCTGAAATGTCATGCTATATTGTATATTTTGCGTCAGCCCGCAACCCAAATAGCCTTATAACAAGTAAATATATTCCAACTTGAACTACCGCGGCAGGGGGGAAACCCCCCCCCGGAATCAGGTGAGGGGAGCCAGGGGGGGGGTCTGACTTTTCCATTCAGGAACAGCAGTCAAAGGTCCCCACACAGACAGCTAGCACAGCAGGGAACCCCCGGCCCCGGGAAGTAGCACAGTCCCCAAATGAGGCTCCAACGGGCATGGGGAGGCCACCAAATGTGCCCTAGCACGCAAAAGCAGGGGGGGGGGCAAATCAGGTGTGGAAGAACTTGACTGGCCTACATAGAGTCTTGACCTCCACCCCAGCAAACTTTTAGGATGAACTATAGAGAGTCTGACACCCTCTCATCCAAAAGCAAGCAAACATTTACCACAGACACTCCAAAATCTTGTAGAAAGCCAACTGCATATTAAAGGTGTTTTCTGGGGCTATTTAATTGATAACCTATAACCTATGCTAAGGAAGGAGGCATGGCATATTAAAGCAGTGCGGGGCATAGCAGACTGGAGCAATGGAGCCGTCTTCAGTGCTTCGGACTGCACATTTGCATACTGTGAAATAAATGAATATTTCAGCAACGGATGCACAAATTTTTATAGGAAAAAGACGTTACATTGAGGTGATCCTGACAAATCCAGCTGTGTTGCTAGTTTAATGCGTTTTTTTCCCAGGTGACAGCCTCCCTTTTGAGTTAACCTGCCACCATGTTTTGTGCCACTAAACCAGCATGTCTTTATTCACAGGTGGTTTAGGATCTCAAATCCAGCCTATGCCAAGACTTTTTGCCCTAAGGTCTTTTAATACTTACCAAGTAACAGTCAACATATACCAAATATGAGTCAATGACTCCCACTGAACTCCCCACTGGTGCTTCTAGTGTCAAGTATATTTGTAGTGAAGCTGAGGTGTGCTTATTTTGGTTTCATTGAACCAATGTGCATTTATTTATTTATTATGCTTACTTATACAGCACCATCATATTCTGCAGCGCTTTACACCTCGATCACTCTCTAAGTATTAACATAATGATCAAAACACCCTTGGTTTGGACAGGCATAGCATACACAGGTTCCCTTTCATTAGCCAAGATGGCTACTGCTTATGGGCAGGCACTTCCTGGCTCTGACATCTACTAAGGAAACTGTGCCCATTGCAGTTCCCATGCTACTAAACAAGTGTTCCCATGAACACACTCTGTAAGTCAGATTATAGATGCATAGGGGAACAAAAGGAAAAAAAAAAATAAAAAATACATAAACAACATTACCTATATTACACACAAAATATAATATTATATATAACATTGGTCAATTATTATATATATGCGCTATGAATATACTATGCTGTGAATATACCTGTATTCCCATAATAAATAATTGACCAATGTTTTATATATTTGCAGATAGACCTCAAGTACATATTGGTGTCCTGACGTGAACTCTCCATGGCTCTTGTTGGCATGTTAATGCATGCATAACCAAGAGAAAAATCAGTAAAGTATACTGGCAGACGCTTATCCATTAGTAAACACGCTCACTTGGCCAATCTGACTGCACATATTTATAGGAAAGTCAGAGGACATCTATCTCAAGTAATACCTAAAGTCACACTAGAAGGTGGCTAGTTGGCAGAATTAGTATGTAAAACACATCTGGCTCTATAAATCATACAAAGAGTTTCTAAATAGATTAAGGGAGAAAAAAAAAAAAAAAAAACAGTTTTACGTTTTAACAATCAGCCTGAACATCCATTTTCTTCAATAAAATCAGCCTGGAAAAGGAGGAAGGAAGCTATGGAATCTGCAGTTTCCCAAGATTGCGTGCTCCTCTGCCTGTGTTTTGTTACTCAGAAAGGCAAAGCAAAAATGACTTTTGCTACTGAGTGTACATCTAGATTTGCTACATTCACTATATCTGCATCACCCGGCACTATACAGCTTGGCAAGTAGGGAAAGGGGCAAAACCAAAAATACTACTCACCTAATAAAATGTCCAACGCTCTAGCCGACACTCCAGTAGTCACTGCAGGACTTTATTTAGGTACCACACATCCATGGGTCTGCCGCAGCAAATTACATAGATATACGGCATATCACCTCTGTGTGAGTAAATTTAGACCACCAGCACATGGTTATAAAAAAACTATTTCCATTTTTGGCTATTTATTTGTTTTGGCTTATTGTTTGCAGGACACATTGCACTTTTGAATGGTGCCATTACACACATTTGTGGCAATTTGTATGGGTTTAAATTTTTACAGCATTCACCATGCGGAAAAGTGACATGTAATCTGTATTTTGTGGGTCAGTATGATCACAGCAATACCAAATTTCTATAGTATTTGAAAAAATTGTGTGTCACCATATTCTGAAACCTAACTTTTTCATATTTACATGTATGGAGCTGGTTAAGGCATCTTTATGTGGGACAAGATGTGTTTTTTTTTATTGATTTATTTTATTTTTTTTTAATTGATACCTGCCCCTAAACCCCCCTACCTAAAGTGTTTATGATATTATTGTTTATTTTTATATGTGATCTAGGGAAGGGTGGGGGGGGGGGGGGGTTGATTTATACTTTTTAGGAGGCCTGATATCTCATACAATACACTGCAATACTAATCGGCACCAATCACGGCTGTTAGCGGCAGGTGCCGGCTGTATTATATAACTGGCATCCGCCATGCATGGAGAGGGCTCAGCTCCTGAGCCTTCTCCATACAGCCCTTTGCGACCAAAGACATACAGGTAGTTCATTGGTTCTGGCCCGCTGGAATTTTTATTTTTTTCCTAGCCCCCAATGTTTCTGAGCAATCAATGTTTGTTTTGGTGCCTGATATGCTTTTTAGACACTGTAGTGTCAGGCAGGAGCAGGCAAGGGGTGTGACTGAGCTCTTACACTGGCTGCCCACTGCCTGACACCGCCCTTCTGACATTATAGAGGTTAAATAGCACATCAGGCACCAAAACTAACTGTGCTTGTTACTTGGGAATGGTGGGGACTAGAGAGGAAATTGCAATCGCACTGGAATCAGGAGAGCGGTGCTAAGAACGTGAATTGATGGAGGTAGTGAAAGGTCCTCCAACATATCAACTCCTGGACAACCCCTTAAATAAATAGTGACCAGAGCTAACTGGAGAGAGAATAAAAAAAAAAAAAAAAAAAAAAAAAAAGGTCATTCAAACAAAGCAGGAAGAAAGCTGCTGCGTCCAGGCAAAGAATAAACAGTGCAAGGGCGGAAACAAAAGCACAAAGTTACAATATAAACAAGGCGGAACCAGAAAAGTTTCCAAGAAGTTATGAAGTTTCATGACGAGAAACATACGTTAATCCAGAGACAAGAGAAGAAATCCAGCTTTGGTCTTTTACATGTCAAGTCACATGAAACATAACATATCAGTCAGCATGGAAAGCTGTACCAATAGCAAGCAGGAAAGTGATCAGGAACTCCACACCCTGCCTGGGAGAAGGATATCTTGTCCTGTTACTGCAGGAAGACTACAGCTGACTAAATAGTCATACATACCACAGCTATTTGTAGCCTAAGGTTCTCACTGTGCTACTGCACATACCCACTGGGAAGTTACCAGAGACACCCTGATTGGCACTTTTAGGGTAGGGATTTACAGCAGATAGTTTAGTGGTGCTTTCTGACTGGGTGCTGTAGAATCATGAGGCTAATGCCCCATGTGGCGCCCTGCAGCAAAAAAGCACTGCGGAAAAAAAAACACATTGGCAACGCATCACGGTTCTTCCTGCAGTGCTCGTCACCTACAACCCACAGCTGGAGATCCTACGAAGGATTGCCAAGGAGCTCCAACCTGTACTACATAGGGACAACAGACTCAAGGACATATTTCCAGTCCCCCCTCTCCTCTCCTTTCGACAACCACCAAACCTGAGGCGCATTATCGTCCGGAGTGCCCTGAAGGCCCCAACTGAAAATGGCACCTCACCTTGCCTACATAAAAGGTGCATGACCTGCAAGCACATCCACACCGCTGACAGGGTACCTATCCCACAGTCACAACAGGTGCACAGAATTAGGGGGACATTTTCCTGCAGGTCTTCCAATGTGGTGTACCTCATAATGTGTGTGCAATGTCCCACCACAGGCCTCTATGTGGGGGAAACAGGGCAGAGACTCAGTCAACGAATGAACTCACACAGATCCACCATTAATAACAGCAGAACCGATCTCCCAGTGGCCGCACATTTCTCCGGAGAAAACCACTCTATTGAAGATTTGCGGGTTGTGGTTTTAATGGGACATTTTAAGACACAGGAGAAAAGGAAAGAAATGGAGTACAAATTTATGCAAAAATTTCAAACTCTGCAATTTGGACTTAATATTCATGCCAGCTTCATGTCACACTATGTTTGAACCATGAACTGAACTCAATATTCATGCCAGCTTCAAATCACACTGTGTGTGACCTGTGAGGGACAAAAATCACCTCCTGATAGCAAACAGATAACAGCAAGAATTACTGATCCCTCCGTCACGCACCACAAGTTTCCAGACTGTTTTTTTGACCTGTTGTAAATAACTTCTCTACTTAGATTGCAATTTTTTTTAAGGACTCTAAAATGCTTTGAAAACCATGTGTATAAAAATCTGTTAATTTTCAGTTCTTGTATCACACCATGTCTGATGAAGGGGGAGTACTCCTGAAAGCTTACTTATAAATATACTCAGTTAGCCTCTAAAAGGTATCGCCTGATTTCTTCACTCTTCCACTACTTTCAATGGCTAACACGGTACAACATTATACTGCTTTAGACAAAGGTTGCAGAGGTTTCCTCTGCGGACTCTCTGTTTTAATTATACCTACGGTGAAACCGCCAGCGTTTCCATAGGTATAATTGACATGCTGCGATTTCCAAAACTGCCGTGTCCACAGTGCGGTTTTACCGCAAGTGGGCATGGGATTCGCTAGAATCCCATCCACTTTGCTCTGACTATAAAACGCCGTGATTTTTTTCCACTGCGTTTACCCCATGTGGGGCCCCGGCCTTAAGGTGGCTCTCACTCCAGAGTCCAGGGAGATTTGGCCATTTACTGCAGGTGTGTAGCCAAAGCCACAATGAAGCCAGTTTATTAAAAGGGGTTTTCCAGGATAAACAGCTTTTGGCAAGGAAGGAAAGTGGGACCACTCATACATCCCCCACACTTACCTGTCCCCAGTGTCTCCCACCACAGACTGGTTCAGCAGCACTTCTTCTGGCGTAAGTCCTCACCTCACGTGACCACTGAGGCCAATCAATGGCCTAAGGAAAGCAACTGGGACGTCTTTTGCATATGCCACCTGTAACGTCCAGTGTCCTTTCCTTACGCTGCAGATAAGCCTCAGCGGTCACATGTGGCGAGGACTTCCGTCAGAACAAGCCCCTCAGAGCAGCAGGACTGGGCAGTGGCGGGAGACAAGAACAACGGGGACAGGAGAGTATGGTTCCCTCCCACGCCTGCCCGAGTACGGTTTATCCTGGTCAACCCCATTTCAAGACTGGCATTTCATGCACCAGACTTAAAGGGAATTTGTCCACGGCTGCATTAAAAAAAAAAAAAAAAAAAAAAAGGAAGCTTTATACTCTCCTATCGGCTGTACTCCCCGCACTGGCACAGTTCTTCAAAGAAGCCGGAGGAATACACCTCGACTTCAGTGCGCAAGCGCTCAACTTTTGGCAGATGCGCAGTCAAATTGCGGTGTACATTTTCAGCTACACAGAAGAACAGCGCAGTTGCTGGCATGAAAGATCTTCGGACTTATCTCCAAGTATAAAGCTTTTTTTTTTTTTTTTTTTTAATGTAGCATGGGTTGCTCTAAAACAGGGTGATTTGGGACACTAAACCTGACCGGTTTCCTTTAATTCAAGAGATGTGCCAAAAATAAGAGGCCACGTTGATCCCTGCCCACATTTGCCAAAATGACGAGAATGGCAGAAAGTGCCAAAAAGTCACTTTTTTTGTGCAAGAATGGCAATGTGCCAAAAAGTGTGACTTTTGTCAAGCCTTGTAAATCAGAAAACTACCGTACAAGACATGATAAATTGAGCACAATGCATTCCAGGTAAAGCTGTTTTGTCCCTTTAAAAATAGGACTTAAGCCCCAGCTCAGGCTAAATAATGATGTAGGGTGATCTCCAGGTAAGGGAAACTGAAAACGCTGCTTTTGCTCAGTGCTGGCAAGACTCCCAGCCACATCCACACTTTTCAGTTGCAAATGTCCCATCTATATTCTCCATATTCGTCTTACTCTGACAAATGAACCATCTGTTTCCTCCATCACCATATGTAGACCAGTTTACTCCAAGTAATCCATCATAGATACATCAACTCTGGGGGATTAAAAAGATAAGAGCCACGTTCCTGGCATAAAACCTAATAAATGCAGTATATCAATAAAATCAGCTATAAGATAACCTTTTAAAAGAAACTGCACAGTACCTAGTTGTGTACCCACAGTCCGCCTCATGTAACCACATCTGCCCAGACAGATGTGTGGGCCGGCCAGTAGGTACAGTGGGGGAAAAAAAAGGATTTAGTCAGCCACCAATTGTGCAAGTTCTCACACTTAGAAAGACGAGGCCTCAACTATGAGAGACAAAATGAGAAAACAAATCCAGAAAATCATTGTCTGATTTTTTAAGAATTTATTTGCAAATTATGGTGGAAAATAAGTATTTGGTCACCTACAAACAAGCAAGATTTCTGGCTCTCACAGACCTGTAACTTCTTCTTTAAGAGGCTCCTCTGTCCTCCACTCATTACCTGTAGTAATGGCTCCTGTTTGACATTGTTATCAGTATAAAAAACACCTGTCCACAACCTCAAACAGTCACACTCCAAACTCCACTATGGTGAAAACCAAAGAGCTGTGGAAGGACACCAGAAACAAAATTGTAGACCTGCACCAGGCTGGGAAGACTGAATCTGCAATAGGCAGGCAGCTTGGTGTGAAGAAATCACCTGTGGGAGCAATAATTAGAAAATGGAAGACATACAAGACCACTGATAATCTCCCTCGATCAGGGGCTCCAGGAAAGATCTCACCCCGTGGGGTCAAAATGATCACAAGACTGGTGAGCAAAAATCCCAGAACCACACGGGGGGGGGACCTAGTGAATTACCTGCAGAAAGCTGGGACTAATGTAACAAAGGCTACCGTCAGTAATACACTACACCGCCAGGGACTCAGATCCTGCAGTGCCAGACGTGTCCCCCTGCTTAAGCCAGTACATATCCGGGCCCGTCTGAAGTTTGCTAGAGAGCATTTGGATGTTCCAGAAGAGTATTGGGAGAATGTCATATGGTCAGATGAAACCAAAGTAGAACTGTTTGGTAGAAACACAACTCGTCGTGTTTTTTGGAGAGTGAATGCTGAATTGCATCCAAAGAACACCATACCTACTGTGAAGCATGGGGGTGGCAACATCATGCTTTGGGGCTGTTCCTCTGCAAAAGGACCAGGACGACTGATCCGTGTACATGAAAGAATGAATGGGGCCATGTATCATGAGATTTTGAGTGCAAACCTCCTTCCATCAGCAAGGACATTGAAGATGAAACGTGGCTGGGTCTTTCAGCATGACAATGATCCCAAGCACACTGCCAGGGCAACGAAGGAATGCCTTTGTAAGAAGCATTTCAAGGTCCTGGAGTGGCCTAGCCAGTCTCCAGATCTCAACCCCATAGAAAACCTTTGGAGGGAGTTGAAAGTCCGTGTTGCCCAGCGACAGCCCCAAAACATCACTACTCTAGAGGAGATCTGCATGGAGGAATGGGCCAACATACCAGCAACAGTGTGTGCCAACCTTATGAAGACTTAAAGAAAACGTTTGACCTCTTTCATTGCCAACAAAGGATATATAACAAAGTATTGAGATGAACTTTTGTTATTGACCAAATAGTTATTTTCCACCATCATTTGCAAATAAATTCTTTAAAAATCAGACAATATGATTTTCTGGATTTGTTTTCTCATTTTGTCTCTCATAGTTGAGGTCTACCTATGATGACAATTACAGGCCGGCCTCATCTTTTTAAGTGGGAGAACTTGCACAATTGGTGGCTGACTAAATACTTTTTTTCCCCCACTGTATAATCCCAAAGAGGTCAATGATAGTCACAGCACACTACTCAGTCACTACCTCAGGAATAAAACAGTCACAAAAGTGACTGAGGTAACTAACTATATCCATTCCTGGGTTTTATCTTTAACCAGAGAAAGCCATTAAAGCGAAATAGTTAAAATACATGCTGACCCTCACGTAGCTTTCAGTCGTACCCAAACACATCAAATCTCAGACGTTAGAACAGTTTAAGGTTGAATGTAAAATACAAAAAAAAAAAATAAAAAGGCACGTCTATCCAATTCACCCTATTATTCAGTTTCAGAGGGAAAAAAAAAAAAAAAAAAAAAAACACACAAAAATAGAAGATGACAATTTTCCTCATTTTAGGGGAGAAATTCCTTCCCACTACAAACTTGGAAATCAGAATAAATGCCTGGCTCAACATCCCAACACCAGAAACCTAATAACTATAACCTGCGATACTGTTACAGTCAATAAACGCAGCGAGGTCTTTCTTGAGCTCTTTCAGAGAATTCCCCAATACAATTTCTACTAGCAGAGAGCTCCACAGTCTTATCCTCTCTCAGTGTAGAAGTTTTCTTTCCTCTGCTTACAGTTACGGTCATGGGTATGTCATTTCCCAAATTAAAGAATACTAATTTTTATTCCATTTATTACCGGGGTTGCTCCCCTTTGAATCTGCTCAAGCTTCTTGTGCACAGGTGCCCAAAACTCAAGAGGGGATGGGGGGGGGGGGGGGAGATTAAAAAAGGGTGTTCCCTATGCCAGTCAATCCATTCCTACTCCTAAAGTTAAGAGGCTCCAGCTCTACCAACTGATAAGCGGCAAATCTTTGGCAAAAAAAAAAAAAAAAAGTTTTACTCCAGAAAACTGGTGTGAACATTTTAATGAATTCCATCCAATGTTCCATGCGTGTAAGACCTGCCGATGCAGGCGTAGAAGGAGCGCTGACCGATGATAAACACTGCCTATTACTACGATTGTTCCTTCCACATTCAGCTGCACATCCCAGGTTACATAGGGTGACCTTCAGCGTATATGGTGTGACCTTGGCTGCTATAATTGCATGTGAATGCTGCTAGTTTCTGGGCCGTAGCATACAACTGGGTATTTGCCGACTGATCAACAGAACTATTAGACAGGGAAGTTATTGGCTCAAGGGTTTCTATAAATAATAATACATTTTAGTTATATAGCGCCAACATATTCCACAGCACTGTACAATTTGTAGGGTTCAAGTACTGACAAAAAAAAAAAAAGATACATTACAAAGAAATATTCAATTCACAGACTGGGACTGAGGTCCCTGCTCGCAAGAGCTTTCAATCTATGAGGTAGAGGGGGTGACACAGGAGGTAGCAGGGGCGGCATAGGAGGTAGCATTGCTTATACAATGGTCATACAATTTTGTAATAGGGGTTACTGTCATTACACATACAGTCATATGAAAAAAAGTTTGGGCACCCCTATTAATCTTAATCATTTTTAGTTCTAAATATTTGAGTGTTTGCAACAGCCATTTCAATTTGATATATCTAATAACTGATGGACACAGTAATATTTCAGGATTGAAATGAGGTTTATTGTACTAACAGAAAATGTGCAATATGCATTAAACCAAAATTTGACCGGTGCAAAAATTTGGGTACCCTTATCATTTTATTGATTTGAATACTCCTAACTACTTTTTACTGACTTACTGAAGCACAAAATTGGTTTTGTAAACTCACTGAGCTTTGAAATTCATAGCCAGGTGTATCCAATCATGAGAAAAGGTATTTAAGGTGGCCAATTGCAAGTTGTTCTCCTATTTGAATCTCCTCTGAAGAGCGGCATCATGGGCTCCTCAAAACAACTCTCAAATGATCTGAAAACAAAGATTGTTCAACATAGTTGTTCAGGGGAAGGATACAAAAAGTTGTCTCAGAGATTTAACCTGTCAGTTTCCACTGTGAGGAACATAGTAAGGAAATGGAAGACCACAGGGACAGTTCTTGTTAAGCCCAGAAGTGGCAGGCCAAGAAAAATATCAGAAAGGCAGAGAAGAAGAATGGTGAGAACAGTCAAGGACAATCCACAGACCACCTCCAAAGAGCTGCAGCATCATCTTGCTGCAGATGGTGTCACTGTGCATCGGTCAACAATACAGCACACTTTGCACAAGGAGAAGCTGTATGGGAGAGTGATGCGAAAGAAGCCGTTTCTGAAAGTACGCCACAAACAGAGTCGCCTGAGGTATGCAAAAGCACATTTGGACAAGCCAGCTTCATTTTGGAAGAAGGTCCTGTGGACTGATGAAACAAAGATTGAGTTGTTTGGTCATACAAAAAGGCGTTATGCATGGCGTCAAAAAAACACAGCATTCCAAGAAAAACACTTGCTACCCACTGTAAAATTTGGTGGAGGTTCCATCATGCTTTGGGGCTGTGTGGCCAATGCCGGCACCGGGAATCTTGTTAAAGTTGAGGGTCGCATGGATTCAACTCAGTATCAGCAGATTCTTGAGAATAATGTACAAGAATCAGTGACGAATTTGAAGTTACGCCGGGGATGGATATTTCAGCAAGACAATGATCCAAAACACAGCTCCAAATCTACTCAGGCATTCATGCAGAGGAACAATTACAATGTTCTGGAATGGCCATCCCAGTCCCCAGACCTGAATATCATTGAACATCTGTGGGATAATTTGAAGCGGGCTGTCCATGCTCGGCGACCATCAAACTTAACTGAACTGGAATTGTTTTGTAAAGAGGAATGGTCAAAAATACCTTCATCCAGGATCCAGGAACTGATTAAAAGCTACAGGAAGCGACTAGAGGCTGTTATTTTTGCAAAAGGAGGATCTACTAAATATTAATGTCACTTTTCTGTCGAGGTGCCCATACTTTTGCACCGGTCAAATTTTGGTTTAATGCATATTGCACATTTTCTGTTAGTACAATAAACCTCATTTCAATCCTGAAATATTACTGTGTCCATCAGTTATTAGATATATCAAATTGAAATGGCTGTTGCAAACACCCAAATATTTAGAACTAAAAATGATTAAGATTAATAGGGGTGCCCAAACTTTTTCATATGACTGTATATAAAGCTGTATGAGCCGTCACCAGTCGTGTCCTTTAACGTGCTCGGACATATAAAGTGCCTTTATGGTGCCTGGACATATAAAGTTACAGTATGAATGCTTGTTCCAGATGACTGTGGCCAATGTTGGTGCCTGTCTTGTCACAGATTTGCCACATTCATCGTTTGTGTTGTTCTACTCCTATGACGGAGCAGAACAGTTAATAGCACAGATGTGAACAGAGCCTAAAGGGCCTATAATCGTACAGTCAGGCAGTGCAACAACTACAAATGGCCAAGCCATGTCTAACAATAGTGCTCACTGCCCGTGTGCTTTGCAGAGAAGAAAGCTCAGTTGTAACTGCTCATGCAGCCACTGAGTGCTGCAGATTGGTGGGGCTTCGGACACGCAGTTGCCAAACTCTGGCTGTACCCCTATAGTCCTTTGGACTCTATTCACACCTGTGCTACCATTACTGTTCTACGCTCTGTTAGTGGTCTGAAATTTTACATGCTGCACTATTTTGTCCAGTATTTTTAATGATCTCTGCAATGGAGGTTTAAACATCTGTCATTTTTGATATGCAGTATTATCACTTCAGAAGCATTTTTTGTTTTAATCCATTAAAAAATAAATAAATATATATCACACCTAAACTTACCATGAAAAGCATACAAAATGAAAATCAGTATATGTGGAAAGCAGGAGAAATCCCAGATCACCAACATGCTTAGGTACATGGGTGCTCTTCTTTTGATGTACATGAGCGTTCTTACTATTGTCCCATCAAAGTCAAACTGGTTCCATCTTATCTGGACTAAACAATAGGCAGCTGAGCCTCCATCATGTAGATGTCAGGTGGGTTTTACCTAAAGAAGCAATCCAATAGGGGCAAGCGTGTCTCAGTAATAGGATAGAGATGTATTACCAAGAAACATCTTCCCATAGAGAGCTCAGCTTCAAAGTTTTTCTCCTAAAACAACCTAGCAGTGAAATCTGAGATGTCAGGAATGTGACTGATATGGATGTGGTGGATATACCTGAAGAGGCCCAAAGTACTGTCTAGTATAACCACATACAGATCAAACCCTATACAGGTGGCCTGAGACACTCAGTAACTGAACACCATACAGCTTGGCTCAGTAGAGTTTGCACTGGGCAGTGCATTAGCCCATGTACAAGAATCCCTAAGGGTATGTTCATACTGAGGAGTTTGGAGAACCTACACCAGAACTCCCCCATCTGCACATGTGATTCGCCTCATACGATGGGGCTGAATCAGTGATTCCACTGTGGAAAACACGGCAGGGGTCAGAAAGACGTTTCTTTTCTTTGCGTGCTGAAGCGTCCATCAATGCCTCCCATTAAACAGGGCCAATTTTTGACGAGTATTTTGAGGGAGAAGACCACCTTAAAATCCTCATCAATGTATAGGTCATCAGTATGTGATCTCTGGCGATCCGATACCTGGATCTCACTCTGGAAGTTACAACACTGGACGGGGAGCGCATGCAGGCTACCCCTATTCAAGTAATAGTCTATTCAATTGCCTGTCCAGTGCTGTAACTTCCGGAGGCTGCTGATCTGTTCTGGTATATTGCAACAAACACTGACAAGTTGGTCAGAACTGCAAAACAATACGAACAAGAAATGCAGGTGCACGTTGCTGTGGCTGCAATACAATTGTAAATGCAAAAAGTTGCACCTTCGGGCTTACAGATACAGTTTGATCAAACTGCAAACACCAAGAACCTCATATTCATGTATCCTTATATGCAGTAGGTGTTTGCAGTAATGCTCTTGGTGCTACTGTTGCAACTTTTTGTCTGTGCTAATAAAACTCAAAGCTATCATTGGTTCCAACTGCTTTCACTTGTCCTGCGGGGATGAAGTGCCGTACATGCCACATTACCCCTGCTGTTGCATGCTGTATATGAAGGCATCATATTCACATCAACTAGACTGGTGGGAACACCATAGATACAGGTTTTTGATTTTTTTTTTTTTTTTAACAATTCCTTTAACTATATTTACTGTGACAACCTAACATAAACCTATTAGTCGCATTCAGAGTAGACTGTTGTAGGGCGTTAGAAAGATTCTCATATCCACTGACAGCATACATGCCCTGTAGAAGGCTATGTATATAGTATATGAGAGTAATGCCATAATATATAAGCGAGGGTTCACCAGAGGTGAGTCACAGTTCCAGTTGTACTTCAGTGTATACACAGACATGCTCACGCTGTCCTCTTCAATCATTCATTAAGACTCAGAGAAGAAAGAAGCCTCTGAGTCCTTCCAAGCAGTTGTTCCCAGCTATCAGCAGACAGGACAGCAGTGCGTTTGTATGGAAGGATGCGAGAGGAGGGAGGGGGAGCCTGTGAATGAATTCCTTTCCTCCTCCTTCTCTATGACTATTCATGTGGAAGAGGGTCAAAAGCAGGATTACAGGATTTGTTTCCTCTTCCAACAAGCAACGCTATTAACCTCTTAAGGGCCATTAGCAAAACCCCAGGTAACCTTTCATGGTAACGTATGGTCCTATAGCAGAAATAGGACTGAAATATCAGAGCACGTGAAGTTTACTGGAGCTGCACACGACGGAACGTAAGGCTTTATTCACATGCTAGGAAGAGACGTGCAATTACTTACACAAAACGTGCCACAACTTTGCCCATTTCTCAACGGTAGGGTCTTGGAACGGAGAAATCAGAAGGGTTGTCCAGCATAGCAGCCCATACCCATCTCTTACACCCCCCTGCCATCCAGCACTGATCACAGCATGGATGACGTACCAGATCGGCACATGGCCACGGCACACTAACTAGGTTCACACTTGTGCCATGCTCTCAGTCGTTCGGGTCCCACGGCAGATATGGAGAGCCCGCCCGCTAAAACAGCAATTACCTGCGGACCCCATAGACTATAATGGGGTCTGCTGGGTTACCGCTGGTTTTACACTGAGACCTGCAGAGAGAAAAGTCCTCCATGAAGGAATTTTCTCTCCGCCGATTTTCAGCGGAATCTGCGACGGAGTCTCTTACAGAAACTCCGACGCAGATGTGAACGAAGCCTAATTCTGACTTTTGCAGGGCTGTGGATTCAGAGGAGTTGGAGTCAGTGGTTTGGCCTACTATCTTTCCACAGCTCGACTCCTTCACAAATGGCTGATAGCCTTAGTGAGAAGTAGTAAAGCTCCTTTCATTCATTAGAAAGCTAGTGGTCGGATTCCTACGAACATACATATGCAACAAACTATGCATCTAATGTATTATACAATATTAAGGGTGGGCTCACACTACTGTTATTTAATGTCCATTGCTCTCATCCATCACAGGATGAGAGCAACGGACATAAAAAAAAAAAAAAAAAAAAAAAGACGCAGACTGAGCCAGCTGTGGAATCACGATTTCCTTGGTGAATTTGCACAAGATTTATTGTGTATCTTGCAACTATTTCCAAAAATTGCGATCATGAAAAAAAAAGGGCAGAGCCAAAAAAAGGCAACAAAGAAGCAACTAAAATCCCTCCCACTATGTGGGAATTTATCAAGACTTATGTGGTAGTTTTCGGGCATCAAAGTCTCAAAAACAGATTTTTGCAAGTACTTGGACTTTGTCTTTTTACAATTCTATAGGATTCAGGCCACATCTGTGGGGAAGGGATATATGGCCAGCCTAGAGAGGTGCAACAATTATTAAGAGACGTGAAGGAATTTTACCAAAACCAGTCTAAGCAAATGGGTTGCAATGAGTACAACGTCTTGTCAGTACATAAAAGAGGAGGCCAGTGACTGGCCTGGACTGATACAACATGTCCCTGCCACTGGGATGTAAAGACTGACAGGGGGACGTCACTGCTGGATTTTATAGGTGGATATAGGCTGCCTTGTTACTTTAGCACACTTGCTGCTAAGATTTATTCTGCAGACCAGGCAATTCCTTAACAGGTTGTGTTCCTGCAGCCTAAAGGGAAAGATGTCTGGGAATTCCTTTAGTTAATGCGGTAACATGCAGGCTGCTACCATAGTGACACCTACCATAACACTCGCTATACACAGCAATACAAAGTCAAGGGTACATCCAACTTTCAAGACTTCACGAGACTGTTGTGCCAAAAAGATTTGCAAAAAAGATCATGTGCAAGTTGCTGGATTTCTGTAATAAAGTGATGAAAAATCTGTGCGTTGCCATGAGCCTACAAAGCCTTAGTAACATCTGTAAAGGAACCTTCCCAACTTTTTCTGAAGCTTGATGCAACTTTAATACAAGGTCTTTCTGAAGTCATGGCTACATATACATTTTTGTAGCATAGTGCGAGACTGAAAAACCACGTGTTTGATATGGTTTGGCTGTGCAAAAAAAAAATGCAATTGATGCAATTTCAGTTGCATCTCAGCTGCTGTGTGTGAATATACCCTTAATTGATTGTTACCATGCAGTTAACTGCATAGGTCTTCACATCCATGTTTTTGCCCATTTGCCACTGCTAGGTGGGACTGTAACCTAAGCTGCAATGACATGTTACACTAACAAGACTAAGGCCTCATTCACACGACCATACTTTTGATCCCCCATTGTGGATCAAAGTATGGACACGAACTTCTATGGGCCCAAACACACAGCTATATTTTTGGTGTGCTGTATGTCCAGGCCATTGTAAAGAGCTGCAAAATATGGTGCAGGTCCTATACCTGTGCGTATTTGCAGCTCAGTCCATTCAATTCAATGTATGGATCAGTGAAAAGCACTGATGACAGATACCAATCCGTACGTCATCTGTGCCACTTTTACTGACCCGTACATTGTACACAGACATGTGCTGTGGTTTTTTTGTTTGTTTGTTTTTTTAAACTGTGTTTTTTATGCCAGTCTTAAAAACTGTGGTGGATTACGTAAGGTACGTGGGAATTATTAAGAGGCTCTGACCTCTCGATAAATCAGGCGCACAACCGTGTGCCAGAATCAAAATCTACGCTACTCAGGAACTAATACAGAATACCCCTTTAACTCACGTCAGAAAACTGGCATGAGTTTTAATATATATGTTGGGTTAAGGCGTCTCTAACCCGCACCACCCACATTCACTGAAAGTGAAGAGAACAAGGGATGTGTCACATGCGCCAAAATTATCACACATTCCCCCAATGACATGTCCTACTTTTTGCTGTTTTGATGACTACACGGCTCCAATAGAAATCAATGATCCCATTTTTTAATAGGTATCAAAACAAGTGACAAGCCGAGACACAAATTGTGTGACCAATCAGGTATGGACCATTTCATCAGTTTTCACGACAATGGTGGTGTGAATATAACCTTAGTGAAAAGAACAGGCTAGATCGTTCTCTGCCACTGAAAACCATGAAATAGTAGGAGACCATTAGTAAATCAGCATCTGCCTTTCTCCAAGAGTCATTCTAGCCGCTTACATTTTGACAAGATGCAAACAGATCTTTATGCCGCAAATCTTATGCAATGCATCCTTTGCATTGCATTAAAACCTGCTCCATGTCCTAAAATCCCTGTAGACCTTATGTTTTATATGCAGATGAAGTATATACATAATAATAATAGATAATAACATAACACCCTATTAGGTAGCATATTAGTGTGCTTGACTGCGGACATGTATTAAAGGTTCAGAAAGCTGTAGAGCCATGTTCACACTCAGCAGATTTAGTACACAAATTTCTGTGACTCAGAAATCTTATTCATATATCCGAAGAGAGCTGTCTCAATATATGCATCAGATTTTTACAATTACCTTTCAGATGTTTGTAAAGAATTCTTTAAAGCCATAGAAATGCCTTCTTCAAACTCAATCGATGAACATACAACAATATGGCTTCTTATGGGAAACCGTATTGTATGCCAAGAACGGGAGGAGTCACGATAGAAGGATCGGCTCCAAACCAGGTGCCAAAAGAAAAAGATCTGCGCCTCTTCCAGATATTGTAGAATGTTTTTTTTATTAATTGCCAAAAGGACAACGCAACACGTGTTTCAGAGCACCAAAACATTACCACTGCAGCATGCAGGGCTTCAAATCACAAAATGCGCATCAGTGGGCACACCCATATTGTGTGATCTAAAAGCCCTGCATGCTGCAGTGGTATAGGGTTTATTTATTTGCTATATACTTGACAAAGGACCAGTGGTGCTCCGAAACACATGTTGCGTTGTATCCTTTTGGAGCCTAACAAAAAACCATTCTACAATATCTGGAAGAGGCACGGATCTTTCTCTTTTGGCATCTGGTTTGGAGCCGGTCCTTCTATCGTGATTCTTACAGATGTCCCTTGGAGACGTGGATGATCCAGCAGCCATCCGGGAGAGATTCGCTGGTATTACACCAGATTCTGCATTCAAGGCAGTTGTGGCCATAATCACAACATGTTAAGGTGAGAGGCCACTCTATATGTGCTCACTACTAAAATAATCTGTTTCTCCAGACGGTATCACACTAGGCACGGCTCGGTGCTATTCTTTTCTTTTTTGCATTAAGAATGGGAGGAGATCTTTGTTCCCTCTAGTCCTACAACAGGAACTTCAATGCAAACAGCCAATCACCAATAACCTGAAAGCCGCCATGTTTTCCTGGGGCTGGTGTACAGGCAGAACCAGAGGAAGCAAGTCTGCCAGAAAATTCTCGGGTAGTGCCAGGTGCCCAGAGCCGACTCCTGGACACCTTGTTGCCGTTCACAGATGAAGACAGTGAAAACTTATATATTTTTTTTTTATTATTATTATTATATACTCTCGAAACTACTAAAGAGAAAAATCTGTTTAGAACAAAGGACTCACTATATTTATTGTCTATATGGCACATCCAGTTTTGACATTTTTTGTGCGTTTTGTAGGCACACCAGTTGGGACGTATGGTATCTCACAGCCTGTATTACACCAGGTTGTACCCAATACTGCCCATTAGTACATACAGAAGGTCCTGCTAAGGAAGCCCCTATGTTGAGTGACTGCTGAAAGTGGTTTTCTGGCTAAAGGACTCTGAACTCATCCCATGTAATATAACATTTTACCTGGACAGTTTTTCTTGTAAAGTACACGCATGTAGCAGCTGATCCCACACACATCCATTATGGCCAATGCTGGTTTGATTTTAAGGTATTGCCTTCAAAACTATGGTGTTACTGCAGGTAAGCAGAATTACGGTCACATGGTAACGCTCTAATTGTGAGCCATCAGAGGAGTAATATCAAG
The DNA here is from genome assembly GCA_947044405.1 of Leptodactylus fallax. Lineage (NCBI taxonomy): Eukaryota > Metazoa > Chordata > Amphibia > Anura > Leptodactylidae > Leptodactylus > Leptodactylus fallax. The sequence goes on from CAMRHE010000384.1 coordinate 585,981, forward strand.
CACCTGGGCTCCAATGCAAAATCTATACCAGACCCATCCCCCAACTATAATGTATTGTTTATTGAACTGGTCTCCTCATATTGTGAAGAGACTTCTTATGGGCTCCCTTCTGCACAGCCTCAAGTTACTTCCTGCCAGCCATTAGGACCATATTAGCTATAACGGTTTCCTGCGGAACCTGACGGAAAAAAATTGCAGGACTTTTTCATCCGGGCGATCTCTGGCAAATCTGCACCGGCTGGACAGAAGTCTCAGCGATATAACTGGGATCAATTCCTTCGAGGTTATTTTAATATAAAAAAAAACAAACACAGTCTTACATGCTGCGCTACCCTTATCAAAAGTGACACCAGAAATCCCAAACTGTAGTGTGAACACTGCCTGAAAGAAAACTGGTAGAAAAGCTGACAAGTCTGTGGCACTTGGTGGGGCTACCATATGGTCAGTTGTGTTTGTCGGCCATGTATGGGGATACATTTGGCACAGGCCATCTGCTATCATTGCCTCCACTGTATAGGTTGACCACATTTTTTCCCCTTGTACTGACTACACTATAGATAGATAGATAGATAGATATATATAGATAGATAGATATATATATATATATTCCTTTCTTCTTTAGCATGGCAGCTTATGGATGACACTTGTGTCAGTATGGCACACATCTGAGGCTTATGTTTGGTGCACAAACTAACTAGCCCTTCAACACAACATGAGCTGGGCCTGAGAAGCTCAGCAGCCCCTTATGGATGGGACACCTGAGCTGATGGTGCCCAATGTGGCCAGGTGGGTTCGTATGTATGGCTATGCCAACATGGGTACTGGAAGCTGCCTGGCCTGCAGCACACCACAGCATGGGGCAGGCCTCTGTCACAGGCAACAGGGTCTACAGCACACACACTGCCAAACTTAGCACAGGGCACCCAACTCGGCGTGAAGTTCTACCTCCAGCCCCGGCCGCCACATCCCCCTCCACCTGGGTGAGTCACCGGCCGGAGCACACGGCTTTCCTGAGGGCTGGATCAGGAAGGAAGAGCAGGGAAGGGGTGGGATGCGGGGCCTAGTCTCGGGATTTCCCGATCCCCGCACAATAAGATGGGGCGGACACAGACAGACATGTGCCCTGAGCAGACACACATAGGTAACACACGGCCGTCATACGTGCTGACAGGAGCGCGGCCGGGGCCGGGGGTGGGGGCGCTCTGCTCTTACCTGGATCTCCTCCAAGCCCCTCACATAAGTTACTTGCTCCTCGGAGGGCTGGTGCCGGGGGATGCGGGAGTGCGTCCTCCTCACTATCTGAGGGACACGGCGGCCATGGGAAGCGGAGGGGCGGCCAGCAGTCACTCCATGTCGCTCCTGAAGCCCTGGGCCGTGCACTTTGATCTCTTCCCTCCTCCTGCAGGAATCACAGGCTGACACATCCAGGGTCCGGTCCTGTGATCTCTCCCACCCTCCCCTCACAGCGGCTCTCCAGTCCAGGGGGCGGGAAGGAGGAGGAGAGAAAAGGGACGTGGACGATGAAGCGCTGGAGTGGCGGGGAAGCGCAAGACAACGCACGCTAGGTGCAAACTTGCCGGGTGTAGTTGGTGTGACTGGTGTGGAGCCTCCTCCTCCTCCTGGGCATGGACTGCTCCCTGCTCTGAGGGGAAGAGAAGGAGGGGCGGCTGTGCTGGAGATAAAGCCTGTGTCCCGCAACATGGCTGCCTGCGTGATGTTACCTCAGGGAGGGGATACCTACATAGGCACAGTACACACCAGTCAGCTCATGCCCCTCATCGCACGGCCATCACAGGCTGGAGTAAAATGAAATACAGTACTGTTGTATAAAGTGACATTAATATACAATTATGGCATACACAGTATATACAATGACAGAGAGTGATGTGTTATACAGTATGTATTGACATATACAGTAATGTTGTACACAGTATATACAGTGACCTTATAAACAGAGTGATGGTATACACAGTATATACAATGACAGAGTGATGTTATATACAGTATGTATTGACATATACAGTAATGTACACACTATATACAGTGACCTTATAAACAGAGTGATGGTATACACAGTATATACAATGACATAGAGAGTGATGTTACATACAATGACATGTACAGTGATGTCATATACAGTATATTCAGTGGTGTTATACAGTGATGTTATATACAGAGATGTGACGCTAGGTTCACACTAGTGTTTGGCTTTATGGTCTTCGGGTCCCGAAGAACGGAAACCTAATCTGTTTAAAAAGCGGTTACCCGTGGACTCCATAGACTATAATGTGGTCCGCCGGGTTTCAGCCTGATTTCCGCCCGAAAAATGCTGAGAGAAAAGTCCTGCTTGCATTTTTTTAAGCGGATTTGGGACGGAAACCCCGAACGTAGAGCAGGCGCATGTATGAACCTAGCCTGATATAAAGTATAAACAGGAAGATATACAGTAATATTATATACAGTGCCATTGTATACAGAATGATGTTATATGCAGTATATACAGTGACATTATATATGTTACATACGGTATTTACAAAGATTTTATATACAGCATGTGTAGGGGCATTATACATAGGCGTTATAGTGCCACTGTATATAAAGTGGTGTATATAGCAGTGGCATTGCTAGCACCAGGAATACATGCTCTGGCACCAGTAATCTCTATGTCTAATGTATTTGTGTACCTCTCGTCTGTCAGTATCCTAAGCCTGACCATGATCTTCTGACACCCCCAGTGTACTTTATTTACAGTATTCTGGACTAGAGCGGACATGCTTTATCACAGATTCCTCAATAGACTCAAGTCTATGAGAGATCCGTGAAAATGGATGCACTATTATACTGTGTGGGTGCAAAAGTTTTAGGCAGTTGAGGAAGAATGTAAATGGAAAGTACGGCTTCGGTCCCACCTGTGTTGTGTGACCATTCGGGGGACTCTGTCCCCAATTCTGCTTGAAATATGCGGGCTGAAACCTGGTAGACCTCATTATAGTCTATGGAGTCTGCAGGTAATTGCTTTTTAAGTGAATTGGGTTTCCTTTTTTCATGTCCCCAAGTGTGAACCTAGTGTAAAAATGCTTTCAAAAACAGAAGTGTTAATAGTTTATTTTTGTAAATTAACAAAATGCAAAGTGAATGAACAAAAGAAAAATCTAAATAACATCATTATTTGGTGTGACCACCCTTTGCCGTCAGAACAGCATCAATTCTACGTACAATTGTACAGAGGTGTAATACAGTGGGGAAAAAAAGGCCTGTAATTGACATCATAGGTAGACCTCAACTATGAGAGAAAAAATGAGAAAACATATCTAGAAAATCACATTGTCTGATTTTTTAAGAATTTATTTGCAAATTATGGTGGAAAATAAGTATTTGGTCACCTACAAAAAAGCAAGATTTCTAGCTCTCACAGACCTGTAACTTCTTTAAGAGGCTCCTCTGTCCTCCACTAGTAATGGCACCTGTTTGACATTGTTGTCAGTATAAAAGACCCCTGTCCACAACCTCAAACAGTCACACTCCAAACTCCACTATGGTGAAGACCAAAGAGCTGTGGAAGGACACCAGAAACAAAATTGTAGACCTGCACCAGGCTGGGAAGACAATCTGCAATACGCAAGCAGCTTGGTGTGAAGAAATCAACTGTGGGAGCAATAATTAGAAAATGGAAGACATACAAGACCACTTATAATCTCCCTCGATCAGGGAATCCATGCAAGATCTCACCCCGTGGGGTCAAAGTGATCACAAGACCGGTGAGCAAAAATCCCAGAACCACACGGGGGGACCTAGTGAATGACCTGCAGAAAGCTGGGACTAACGTAACAAAGGCTACCGTCAGTAACACACTATGCCGGCAGGGTCTCAGATCCTGCAGTGCCAGACGTGTCCCCCTGCTTAAGCCAGTACATAGCCGGGCCCGTCTGAAGTTTGCTAGAGAGCATTTGGATGTTCCAGAAGAGTATTGGGAGAATATCATATGGTCAGATGAAACCAAAGTAGAACTGTTTGGTAGAAACACAACTCGTCGTGTTTGGAGGAGAGTGAATGCTGAGTTACATCCAAAGAACACCATACCTACTGTGAAGCATGGGGGTGGCAACATCATGCTTTGGGGCTGTTTCTCTGCAAAGGGACCAGGATGACTGATTCGTGTACATGAAAGAATGAATGGGGCCATGTATCATGAGATTTTGAGTGCAAAGCTCCTTCCATCAGCAAGGGCATTGAAGATGAAACGTGGCTGGGTCTTTCAGCATGACAATGATCCCAAGCACACCGCCAGGGCAACGAAGGAGTCGCTTCGTAAGAAGCATTTCAAGGTCCTGGAGTGGCCTAGCCAGTCTCCAGATCTCAACCCCATAGAAAACCTTTGGAGGGAGTTGAAAGTCCGTGTTGCCCAGCGACAGCCCCAAAACATCACTGCTCTAGAGGAGATCTGCATGGAGGAATGGGCCAACATACCAGAAACAGTGTGTGCCAACCTTGTGAAGACTTACAGAAAACGTTTGACCTCTGTAATTGCCAACAAAGAATATAAAACAAAGTATTGAGATGAACTTTTGTTATTGACCAAATACTTATTTTCCACCATAATTTGCAAATAAATTCTTTAAAAATCAGACAATGTGATTTTCTAGATTTGTTTTCACCATTTTGTCTCTCATAGTTGAGGTCTACCTATGATGACAATTACAGGCCTCTCTCATCTTTTTAAGTGGGAGAACTTGCACAATTGGTGGCTGACTAAATACTTTTTTTCCCCACTGTATGAAGTTCTGGGGCCCCCAACTATTATGTATTGTTTATAGCAGGGGTAGGCAACCTTTTTTGTTCGGCGTGCCGATTTTAATTAAAAAATCAAAGATGAGGTCCTCGGAGTGCTGGTCAATAATTGTAAGTGTGACGACCCCTAAACTAAAGTCATATACCACAAACCATAACACAGAAGTGCTGCCACCAGATGCTTTAGGACACATGCGTTTACTGCTATTTCCTGGGACACTCCTGTACTTTCCGATTAGAAGCAATGAAAGTACATGTACATCCCACAATTAGTGGTAAATGTAAGTGTCCAGGAGCACCGTATGGCAGCATCCTTATGGTGAATACACACTATGTGGATGCAGCTATATTCTTAGGCCACTGGAACTTTTACTTCGATGTAAAACTGGTGCATTTTTGCACAAAAAAAAAAACAAAACCTGAGTTTTCTGTGCAAAAACACATCCTTAATACAGAAAACACACTGTTATACAGAATAATGTCCCTTAGTGGTCCCTGCACATGGTATTATGTCCCACAGCCATAGCAGTCCCTGCACACAGTATTATGTCCCATAGCAGCTCCTGCACATGGTATTATATCCCATAACGGCCCTTGCACACGGTATTATGTCCCATAGCGGCGCCTGCACATGGTATATGTCCCATAGCGGCCCCTGCACACGGTATTATGTCCCAGGGGTCACATTGCGTCATTATGCGTAATGACGTCAGACGCGACCCCTGAGGCACTGTCAGCTGACTTCAGGCAGAAGCGCCCGAAGAACACACAGCGGCTGCGGAGCGTGGAATGGTGAGTGACATTGTTTTTTATGTTTGTCACCTTCCCGGGGGCTCCGCTTATTATACTCTGGGGTCTGAAGAAACCCCACAGTATAATAATAGCAGTTTCGTTTCGGCTGTGTTTGGTCTGATCGAAACTGCTGGGTGAGGACTCCCGTACCAGGGAAATAAGACTCGCGTGCTGCTCTTGGTATGCGTGCCAGGGGTTGCCGACCCCTGGTTTATAGTATTGGTCTCCGCATATCCTTGTATTCTCCTTAGAGGCCCCCTAAGACTCCTGGGCCCTGATACAACCGCAGCCTCTGCATCCCCTCAAGTTATTCCCCTGCTTGTCAACATGTTAGTTATTGCTGCAGTTCTCGCAGTTTTCAACCTTTGAAATGCAAAGGCTAAAGGCTACAGAAGACCTATAACTGTTCCAGCAGTTTTGCCAAGGTAGAAACCACCCAAATTTGAATGTTGTTTGCATTGGTGGCTTTTAGAGGAATACAGTGTCGCTGCGTAAGTTGCCCTGCAAAGGGGCTCACTGAGGCTTTATCACCAAAGGGTCTGCTCTGGATGGGGAGGCAAGGTTTCAATTGTGTGCAGTGGATCCCCAACCTAAGGACACTTACAATGAACTGTGTGAAATTATATATAAAAAAAATATATATATATATATACTGTATATATATATATATATATATATATATATATATATATACTGTATATATACACACATATATTAGTGTATAAACTGTCCCCAGAAACATTTGTAAGTGAAATTGTTCTGCAAGGGAAAATGTGTGACAAAGGGCTCAGAATGAGTTAAAATATATGAGAAATATTCACCTCACCAATCCCCTTTGACTCCTGTTTCAGCGCTATCTGGGTCCCCTGCAGCTAGTAATTGTGTCATTTTGAGTGTTTCTAGAGGGACCAGGGAGCGGAGACCAGTGGTGCACCCTGGCAGCTCTGTAGAGGGAGCAGCAGGCATCGGTGTGGCAGGAATAGCTTATTTTATGTTTTTCTAAACCATTCTGAGCCTTTTATCAAAATTCTTGCCTTGCTCAAAAAACTTTTTAATAAATCTGCCACAATTACAAAATGTCAGCCACTTATTGACAGCTCTTGTGTCATTTATCACTGTTGTGTGACACTTGTACGTCTGTAATGATAAATGAAAATGACAAAATCTGCGACATTTCTATTGCCTTCTATGGTGGGAAAAAGACATCATATGATGTGAAGTAATTTACAATTCTAGTGCCAGACATTGGACAGTATAAAGTGTCATTTGAACAGGATATATTGGTATATGGAAAGGTTTTCACATCCTAACAATACCTACAATGATTTATGACAGAATTGATGTGGACATAGATATGACTTTGGAAAAATGACCCTACAGAAAGAACTGTATCATCAAAGCAGTATATATTATTAGTATATGCTGCCCTATGGCCTAGAAAACAACATTGTGCAACTTATACTCAACCTGTTCCAGTTCTGCCTCTGGGCATAGACTGTAGCACGTGCAGGAAGGTGACTGCTTTATATGGTTTCTGTACTGTTTCCTGGAACACAGTTGCATGTCACAAAGAGGCACTTTCACATTCAAGTGACATAAGGCACTGTTCACACCATATTTTGTGGCTACTATTGTGGCAGGACTGCACAATTTTTAAAGTGGTTGCCCAGGCTTAAATTTAAATTTTTTAATTAGGCCGGGGGAAGTGGGAAAAAAAACATACTCACCTGTACCTGGTGCTCCGGTGTCCTTCCAGCGCAGTCTGGTCCTGCTGCTCAGCTGTCTTCTTGCATTGGAATTCCTCACCGCCTGTGATGTCCCTTCCATTGAAGCCGCTGATTGGCCTTGGCGGTTATGTGTGTCGGGGACTTCCACCGGAAGAAAACAACGGAGCTGCAGGACTGGACCATGCTGGGAGGCACCGGGGACAGGTGAGTATGTTTTTTATATTTATTTTTTTCACCTCCCATGGTCTAATTAGCCTGGACATCCCATGGATAACCAGTGCCGCCTATACCATACACGTAAAAATTTGTTGCTGGTGCCTATATATTGGTTGTTTTCTACCTGAAAACCAAACTAGCACATGAAGTAGTCTTACTGGCTCCTTAACAATTTTTCTACCCCTAATTTTATGTAGTTTTCTTTTTTTTTTTCTGCCAAATTTACAACTAACTATATTAAAAAAATTACAACATTTACACATTTATGGTGGGTATTTTTTAGCAAATTTAATTAGAATCTGTGAAAAAATACAAGGTTTTTACTGAGGATACAGTGGAGTTTGGAGACAATAAGATTAATGAAAACTCATTCACTTTGCTGGTACTGTAAATGTAATATTTTTCTCTGCTGTGTTTCCATAACAGGCATTTCTGCATCATGGGTCCTTAGCCTAAGGTCGGTTTCACATGACCATGTGCTTTTCCGCAGCCGTGAATTAAAGGCACGGATGGCGCACGGGGGACATGCGGATGTCACGCTTGTGCCGCCCGTGGACGAGCCATGCTTCCGAGACCCCTTTCATTAAATGAATAGGTGCCACAGAAGCAAAGGCCGCAAAATAGGACAGGAATAGGACCTGTTCTATATTTTGCGGCCCGGACTGTTGGCCCACACATGTGACCGTGTAATTCTGTTCGGGCTCATAGAAATGAATGGGTCAGTGTGCTATCCGTGAAATACACACATAGCACACTGATCATGGCCACGGTCGTCTGAAAGGGGCCTTACACTGTGTTCCAAATTATTATGCAAAAAGTGTTTAGGAGTGATAAGGTAAGAATTTTTTTGTTTGTCAGTTAAACTCATTGATGGTGATGTGTGTCAGGGCTCTTTATATCACTGAAAGCAATTGCAGACACCTTTGCTAATTAGTTTGGCAGGTGTGTCCAATTAAAGGCAAGACTACTTAAGAAGGCTGTCCCACATTATTAAGCAGCCTACATTTTCAGCCAAAATGGGAAAGAAAAAGGATGTGTCGGCTGCTGAGAAGCAACAAATTGTGGAGAGTTTAGGTCAAGGCATGACTACAATCAACATTGCCAAGACACTTCATCGTGATCATCGCACAATCAAGAAGTATGTAGCTGATTCACAGCACACACGTGTGCATGCTGATAAGGGAAAATTGAGGACTCTTTCCAACAGGCAATTACGTCAGGTTAAAAGAGCAGCTTCAAAAATGCCTTGTCATAGCAGCAGACAAGTTTTTGAAGCTGCTGGCGCCTCCAACGTCCCCCGAACAACAAGATGCAGGGTCCTTCAGAGGTTTGCCGCTGTGCGTAAGCCATCCTGTCGACCTCTATCCATTGCACACAAGCAGAAACGGCTCCAGTGGGCCAAACAGTACATGAAGACTGACTTCAAAACTGTTTTGTTCACCGATGAGTGCCGTGCAACGCTCGATGGTCCAGATGGATGGAGTGGAGGATGGCTTGTTGATGGACACCCCATGCAAACACGGCTACGGCGCCAACAAGGAGGAGGTGGAGTAATGTTTTGGGCTGGAATCATGGGGAGAGAGATTGTCGGCCCCTTTAGGATCCCTGAAGGGGTAAAGATGAACTCCATAATGTATGTGGAGTTTCTCAAACAGAACTTCCTGCCATGGTTCAAGAAGAAGAACCATGCATTCTGCAGAAAGATCATTTCATGCATGATAATGCACCGTCTCATGCTGCAAATAACACATCTGCATCTCTGGCTGCTATGGGCATAAAAGGGGACAAACTTATGGTGTGGCCCCCATGCTCCCCTGACCTCAACCCCATTGAGAACCTCTGGAGCATCATCAAAAGGAGTGTCTATGATGGCGAGAGGCAGTTCACATCTAAGCAACAGCTCTGGGAGGGTATTCTGTCCTCATGCAAAACAATTGAAGCAGAAACCATCCAAAAACTGACAAATTCAATGGACGAGAGAGTTCAGAAGCTTCTTTCGAACAAGGGGTCCTATGTGCAAATGTAACATCACCTCGAATAAAGTTTTGGCTTGAAAACTGTTTGATTTCAGTTTGTAATAACCTGCTAATGCTTATAATTTCACAATGACCATTTTTTTGTTCTTAATAAAAATGAAAAGGTTGCAAATTCTGCTGTGCATAATAATTTAAAACATGCATTTTGAGTGTTTATTTTTTTTTTTTTAAATATACTGTTATCATAGGCAGTTTGTTCAAAAACCTTTCAATTATACTCGAATAGTTGATGAATGGAAAATTACAATGACTGCAATTCATATAGGTAATTTTGGAAAATATGAGAAAATATTATTTGCATATTAATTTGGAACACAGTGTAGAGTTAATTTGATGAATCACCCAGCCCTAACACAAACATATAGCACTGTGTGAGAGTTTTAGGCAGGTGTGCAAAAATGACAGTACACTAGTCTGTCTCTCCCTTGTTCAGGTCCATCGGGGGACTTGAACAATGGAAAGGCGGTCCACTTAAACAGCAGTTACACACGTAGCCCCGCAGAGCCCATTTACTATAATGGGGTCCGTTGGGTTTCCGTTGTTTTTAAACTGAAACTGGCAAAAAAGACTTTTTCCTCCACTGATTTTTGCAGGAAAGTGTGATGGAGATTTCGGCGCAGATGTGAATATAGCCTTGATAGTTTATTTTTATCAATTAACAAAGTTAACTGAATGAACAAAAGAGAAATGTAAAGCACATCAATATTTGGCTTGATTGACCTTTGGAGGACGAATCCTGGAAGTGATGACATGGCCCTTGACCTCTGTCTGGGATTACATGAAGAGACAGAAAGATCTGAACAAGCCTACATCCACAGGTGATCTGTGCTTAGTTCTCAAAGATGTTTTGAACAACCTCCCTGCTGAGTTTCTTCAAAAACTGTCTGCAAGTGCACCTAGAAGAATTAATGTTTTGAAGTCATACCAAATATTGAGGTGATTTAGATTTCTGTTTTCTTCATTCACTTAGTTTTGCTAATTGACAAAATAAACTATTAACTTTAAAAGCTATGTTTGAAAGCATTTTTATTTTGCAGCATTTTTTCCACACCTACTTAAAACTTTTGCACAATATTGTAAAAGTAATGCATGGGACAAACATGGTGTGAACATAACCAGACTCAAAATGCTTTGGATTGCTTTTCAAGTAAACATGCAGCGTCCAGATTATCTTTCCCTTTCAGACACAGCCTTTTTGCATATTATTTCTAGCATTAGATTGTTTCAGAGCATAAGGATTACTTTTGCAGAGAGTCAGTATTAGGGTGCAAATGGAATCACATTCATCCTTACAAACAATTTCCTCTTCTCCAGCTGGCCCCATGTTGTTCAGTGAGGTGGGAATGAATGACAAAACTTGTGGACGAATGTTCTGTGGGTGGAAGTTGAAAGTTCTTGGCTTGTAATAGAAAGCACAATACATTGCTTGAGCCATTGCATGACTGATCCTTTTGAATTATAAAGGAGTCCATTGTTGTTCTGTTGTCATTTCCATAGATTTTAGTGGGACTGATCAATGGTTGTTATAACTGGTTGAAATCATTGTCTTATCTATCACTGGATAACTTGATCAATAAATGAATAGAAAATATATTTGTGTTTTCTAGTTTATTGAGCTATATGTCCAATTTTCAGGAATAAATTGAAGATATGATGAGTTTTTATGTCACAGCTAGGCTGTTGCCGGGCTCCTTTCCAATTGATGCCAGCCCAGGGGAGGTGACTAAAAATAAAAAAAAATACTTATATTCACCTCTCCTGGGCTCAGCATCCTTTCCAGGGCTCTTCCTGCTGGTGACTGAGGTCATTGCACCCCACGTGATCGCTGAGGCCCAATCACAGGCCCCAGGCAGTGACATCTGGGGCACATGACCTCAGTCGTCAGGCAGAAGAGGACCAAGGAAGATACCGCAGACAGCAGGACGGAACAAGGATGCCCAAGAGAGGTGAGGTAAGGTGAGTATAAGTGTTTGTTATTTTTAATAACTTTCCCTAGGCCTCTACTTATACTCTGGGGTCTGAGGATACCTCAGAGTATAATAATAGCACCGGCTCTAGGGGTGGCTTTTGGGATCATATAATACTGTGTGGGGGCCACTTTGGAGCATATAATACTGTGTGGTGGCCAATGTGGATCAAATAATACTGTGTGGGAGCCACTGTGGAGCATATAATACTGTATGGGGGCCCACTGTGCAGCATATAATACTGTGTGGGGGCCACTGTGGAACATATAATACTGTGTAGGGGCCACTGTGGATCAAATAATACTGTGTGGGGGCCACTGTTTATCATATAATACTGTGTGGGGGCCACTGTGGATCAAATAATACTGTGTGGGGGCCACTGTGGAGCATTATATACTGTGAGGGGGCCACTGTGGAGCATATACTACTGTGTGGGAGCCACTGAAGAGCATATAATACTGTGTGGAAGCCACTGTGGAGCATATAATACTGTGTGGGGCCACTGCAGAGCATATAATAGTGTGGGGGCCACTGCGGAGCATATAATACTGTGTGGGGGCCACTGTGGAGCAAATAATATTGTGTGGGGGCCACTGTGGAGCATATTATACTGTCCCAGTATTGTTTACGTGCTGGGCGCTGCGCTGCTCACTCACCGTATTATTGATAACTGCAGTTGTGGGTACTAAAGCTGTATCCCTTTCAAGTATCTGAGATATCGCTGCAGCACCCGTAACTGTCACTATCAAGAATTCACTCAAGGGACAGAAGTTTGCACCAGGACCCACAAGACTTTAGTTACACCACTGTTTCAAGAAATAAGTTGCAAGTTCTACTGAATCTTTTTAAACAAACCTATATATCAATCTTCTCAGCCCACTGTGCTCTATAGCATGCTGTCAATAGACTAGATGGCATTTTCATGGCGACAGGTTAGTTTTGTAAGGAAATGGGTTTATAGTCTTTAACAGACTATTTTGTCAGCATTGATTTGACAGAAAATAGACTGCCATGCACAGTGCCTGTGTTCTGCTGCCTGCACTTTCACAGGAGCGTTATTATCAGGAAAATGTTGCCTGTCAAAGGAGTATTTCTTATTATAACATTATAGAATTGCTATTTATGCTGTTCTCTAACATAATCATTAAGAGGATTTCACCATTGAACACAGTTTACAGTTTTCATATTGAATGGAGCAGCTTTGCATGTACATTTCCTTAGTTATCTTGTCATCCTTCGTAACACTTTGGATAGACAAAGAGAGACACTGAAGATCAGTAAGTACACTGTTTTTCATATAGTGATGCATCCCAGAGAGGTGTGGGAATGTCTCTCCCCTTGCTGAGAACTATTCCAACTTTTTGTAAATAAAGGAATTTAAAAATTGTATTATTGGTCACATTGAATAAAATGTCAGGGGATAAATAGTTAGTGGGGTATTCCTAGAAGAAAAAAATAAATAACATAAATGTTCTAAGCCATTAAGAATGATCCTGTCTACAATCATCCGCCATCTTCTAAATCCTACAGGTTGCTAAAGGATACAGGTGGACTACATGTGCCTCATGACCATGTATGTCCAGTGTTTGTCCAGTGTTTACCACAAGCGTATCTCTTTTTAGAATCTCATACAATCACTCATGTAGCAGGAAAAAAAATCTGCTGCCAGAATAGCCAAAGTATCTCTAAGCACTGGTTGGCTTCTTTTCAGTAGTCTTGTGATCAATCACTGACATTAGGGGTTAGTTATGTGGCATTTCAAAAAGTTGAATGGAACCAACTACTACTACTACTAGTGATGTAGCCTTTTCTTTCTAATCATCTGCATGGATCACAGCAGTAAAATCACCACCAACCCTTCTATATACTATCCACATTTTAAGTGAGTAAACTGCTTTAAAATGTTGGGGAACATAATCTCCGAGTGAAGACTGGGCACAGGTGTGAACCTAGCCTAAGTTTGTTATTTTTCCATTCACAGAGCAATATGAGGACTTAATGTTTGCAGGACAAATTGTACTTCATAATGGTACCATTTAATATTCTGTATGACATACTAGGAAGCTGGAAAAAAATTTTCTCTAATTCAAAATGGCCTTTCTGCGACTTTCTTACGCGCTTTGTTTTTACGGCGTTCACTGTGCAGACAAAAAAACATATTATTGTAAGGGAATCGCTAGAGGAGCGATTCCCCAGTAGCTGCTGGAGAACTCTGGGGGGAGGAGCACAACAAGACAGTGGACCCTAAGCTGAATCCCCCCCACTGTCCCTGGATAACTTGCCCGATCTGTCCTAGGCGACAGCCAGCAACCAGTCGACAGTCCCTGCTTACAATAAGTGATACACAGAACGTAGACAGGACGAACAGAACAAAGGGTGGTCTGCTAGCCAAGGGGTCGGTAACAAAGGAGCAATGCAGTACAAAATCACAAATCAAGAGAAAAGTCAAAGGGAAGCCAGTAGTCAGGAAATCAGAAGAACAGGTAACAAAGAATAAGGAGTATAGCCAGTACGTGTAATGCAATAGCAGGCGCCAGTGGGAAAGTAAGCAAACAATAAATAGGGAGGAAGAACCCACCCTAGACTTGATAGGAAGATAGGCTGTCAATCACACAGGTAAGACTAAAGTTAACTCTTAGTGGAGCAGTGGGAAAGCAAGGAGAAGGGTGTGGTGGAAAATCAATTAAGGAGGTGAGGGAATAGGACAGTGTTCAGATAATACAAGAAAAACCCAAAGGAAGGAATCACAACCGGACACGCCTCCTGCGCCGCAGCATGCGCCCGGAGGATGGTGCCAAAGCCCGGAAAGGCAAGGATGTTACAGTACCCCCCCCTTTTACGAGGGGCCTCTGGACCCTCACCAGATGGACCAGGTTTCGAAGGGTTCTGGCAATGAAAGAGATTAATCAAACGTGGCGTATGTAGGTCCCTACCAGAAACCCACGTTCACTCCTCCAGACCATAACCTTTCCAGTGCACGAGGTACTGAACAGCATTCTACACCCGACAGGAATCCAGAATTTTTTCTACCTCCTATTCAAGTTCAACCTTGGACCACCACAGGCGCAGGTGGACTGGAAGAAGTAAGGACAGGGGAGATATACTTCTTCAAAAGCGACTTGTGGAAGACGTTGTGGATATGAAAAGAACTTGGAAGTTGTAATTTAAAAGATACTGGGTTTATGAGTTCAGAAATGACATAGGGCCCAATGTAGCATGGTGCAAATTTCCCCCGAAGGAACTCTAAGACGCAGATTCCTAGTGGACAGCCAGACTCGATCTCCCACTCTGTATTCAGGGCCAGGTAAGTGTCTTTTATTTGCCTGCCGCTTTTGATATTCTTGGGCTTTAACCAGGCTCAAACGAGCCTGGGCCCTGACTATGCACAGTTGCTGATAAATCTGTTCTGCAGTGGGATCAACAGACTCAGTGCTACGGAGAGAGGAGTACCTGGGGTTAAAACCATAGTTGCAATAAAACTGAGACATTTTAGTGGTGACATTAACCCTGTTGTTTATTGCAAACTGCTAGAGGAAGACAGGTTCTCCATTTTTCTTGAGCATCAGACACAAAACACCTTAAGTATTGTTCCAAAGTTTCGTTGAATCTCTCTGACCATTGGTCTCAGGGCGGAACGCGGAAGAGAAAGACAGAGAGACCCCCAGATGACCACAAAATTCCTTCCAGAATCTAGAGACAAATTGTACACCCCGATCAGTTACAATATTTTCCGGTACACCATGCAAGCGAAGTATGTGATTAATAAAGAGCGAGGCTAGACGTGGAGCACTTGGAATTTTCTTTAGGGGTACAAAATGACACATTTTGGAGAATCTATCCACAACAACCCAAATCACAGTCTTCCACTGGGAACAAGGCAAATCAGTAATAAAGTGCATTGACAAATGGGACCATGGTCTCTTAGGTATAGGAAGGGGATGAAGAAGGCCCTCGGGTAATCTCCTAGGAGTCTTCATCCTAGCACATGTCTCACAGGCAGCAACAAATTCACATATGTCTCGAGACCAGGAAGGCCACCAGTAAGAGCGGGAGAGAAGGTATTTAGTCCCAGCGAAGCCGGGATGTCCCGTTAAGGTAGAACAATGAATTTCCTCCAAAACACGAAGATGAAGATTTGGAGGTACAAATAGTTTCCCAGTGGGAGTATTACTGGGAGCAAGATCTTGCGAATTAACCACTAAAGTAGCAAGATCAGGAGTAATAATGGCGAGAACCACTCCGGGGGACAAGATTTTATCTGGGACATCCTTAAGGGCATCACTGGGACCAAAGCTGCGAGATAGGGCATCTGCCCGTACATTTTTAGAGCCTGGACGATAAGTCACCACAAAATTAAAACGAGTGAAGAATAGCGCCCAGTAGGCCTGCCTAGGAGACAGTCACTTAGCGTTATCCAGATATAGTAGGTTCTTATGATCGGTAAATACTGTGATCTGGTGTTTGGCTGCCTCGAGGAAATGTCTCCACTCCTCGAACGCCCATTTAATGGCTAGGAGTTCTCAATTACCAATATCATAGTTGTGCTGCGCAGGAGAGAATTTCCTCGAGAAGAAGGCCACAGGTTGCAAACACGTAAAATTTTCAGAGCACTGAGACAACACGGCACCAACCCCCACTTCAGAGGCATCAACCTCAATAATAAATGGGCAATCATAGTCTGGTGGTACTAATACAGGAGCTTCAACAAAACATTTCTTGAGATGTACAAAAGCCTGTTCAGCTTCTAGAGTCCATTTGGTCACATCGGCACCTTTCTTTGTGAGATCCGTCAACGGCTTCACTATAGTAGAGAAATTTTTAATAAATTTTCGATAATAGTTGGAGTAATAACGGAACCGAGAAAGGTGACCTTTGGACTCCGAACAGGCACTTGGACAGTTTGGCAAAGAGACAGTTTTGACGCAACAGTAGCAAAACACTCCTAACATGCTCAACATGTGTGGCCCAATCAGGAGAGAACACTAGAATGTCATCCAGGTAGACAACCACATAACGGCCGAGCAAGTCTCTAAAGATATCGTTAACAAAATGTTGAAAAACTGCAGGTGCATTACACAACCCGAAAGGCATTACCAAATATTCAAAGTGACCTTCCGGGGTGTTGAACGCAGTTTTCCATTCATCTCCTTCTCTAATCAGATTGTATGCCCCGCGGAGGTCAATTTTAGAAAACCAGCGGGCACCCACAATCTGATTAAAAAGATTAGGGATCAGAGGAAGAGGGTACTGATTTTTAACTGTAATTTTATTTAATTCTCGGTAGTCAATGCATGGTCGCAGTCCACCATCTTTTTTTTAACAAAAAAGAACTCAGCCCCAATGGGAGACTGAGATGGACGGATGTGACCTTTAAGAAGACTATCCTGAATGTATTCCTGCATAGCCTCACGTTCTGGAGCAGAAAGATTGAAGATCCTTCCCTTAGGGTATTTGAAGTCGGGAAGGAGTTCAATCGCTCAATCGTAAGGTCTATGTGGCGGTAAAACTTCAGCAGTTTAGCATCAAAAACATCATGAAAATCAGACAGAAATTCAGGAAGAAGCATCTCCTCACAGAGACAGTCGGAGGCATGCAAAGCTATACAATGGGAGGAGCACTGATTCCCCCATTTCACTAACTCTTTTTTGGGCCAATCAAAGGTAGGGTTAGGGAGGTCTAGCCAGGGAAGCCCTAAAATAATATCAGACGAGAGATCCTCCATAACAAAAAAACTTATGAGCTCCGTATGTATTGAGCCCACTTGCAAAGAGAGTAAGGGGATATTAAAACGGATTTTACCCCTGGCCAGTGGAGTAAAATCCGCCCCAGTAGCCAACAGAGGAGTATCTAATGATACAAGTTCAATACGTAAAGCAGAAACAAACGAAAATTTAACAAAGTTAGTGGCAGCACCAGAATCTACTAGGGCCTGCCTAGAAACAGATTTTCCCCCAAAGGAGAGAGACACAGGTAACATCAATTTGTGAGATTTTTCAGAAGATACCTGACTGCCTGAGTGGTTCTCCCGAATAACACTCAGGCCCTGGAGTTTTCCACTGATGTACGTGGTTTGATGGAACAGTCTCAGATGAGATGACCCAGTTTGCCGCAATACAGGCAGAGATGATTCCAGAGACGATTCTCGTCTAGCCTTGGTATCCAGTGCTCCCAACTGCATAGGCTCATCTCCAGCGGTGACAGAAGGAGAAACAGATTTTTTTAACAGAAAGAGAAGGATAGACAGAAGACTTAGCGGGATCAAGCCCCACCCTCTTTACGTCTGTCCTGGAGTCTACTGTCAATGCGGACGGCTAAGGTCATGGCCTGTTCTAAGGTAGGGGGATCAGGGTGACCAACCCAAACATTCTTAACTGAATCATTAAGGCCCTGTTTAAAAAGAGCCTTCAAAGCGGAGTTGCACCAACCTGCTGTTAAACTCAACTTCCGAAACTCAGAGCAATAAGTCTCAGCGGATAGTTTACTTTGCTGGAGGGTAAGAAGTTGGGACTCGGCAAGTCCAATTTGATCAGGCTCAGCATAAATATCCCCCAAAGACTTAAAAATTTTTTCCAGATCTGTCCACACCTCTGCCTCAGGGGGAGTTTAAGGGCCCAAGTCTGTGGATCCCCCTGTAAGAGAGAAATGACCACCCCCACCATCTGAGACTGCGATGCATGAGGGTTGACCCGAAAATACAACTGACATGATTCCCTGAACGTCTCAAATTTACCTCGGTCCCCTGAAAACCTATCTAAAATGTTACTCTTTTAACCCTGGGAAGGGAAAAGACAGTAGGTGGTGTAACAGCGGCCTCAGCTTGATTCTGGGTGAGGGTGTGTACCTGATTGGCCAGCTCAGACACCAAACCTGCTAAACCCTCCATTCGAGGGACACGTCGGAATAGCTTTTTGAGAGGCTATTCTACTCCTACCTCTGGGTAAATCCTTAACGGCGCCGTTTTTTAAATAAATAACTATTTTCATATATGCAAATGACGCTTAGGGAGCACAGCTTCGTCAGAGCTGGAATGCTACCTCCTGTGCCGTTCCTACATGTCCCCTGAGATGTCATGGTGCTCCTCTTTCCTGACGCTGTCTTCAGCGGGTTCGAAATCCTGTGCATGCACTGTCCCGACAGCGCATGCTCCACCAGCCATCTTTATTTTATTCCTACACGAGCGCACTGCTATCACTAAAGGTTGGTAACAGAGCAGAGGAGAAGCCCATGAAAAATAGCAGCCCCCAAAATCGCATACAGAAAATGGAATAAAAAAAAATCTACCATCTGGAAATAAAAACAACAGATTACAAAAAAGAGACATATTTCATCTGCTTTTAATAAATAAGAAAGTTGTCGATGCATTGCTTTTCAAGACGCCAAATAACCCATGGAACAAATTATGTGGTAAATGAAATGCAGTTTATTACATTTAATAATTCAGATCTATTAATAAATTCCAAAGATGGTCATGTGGAAGGTATGTGTATGTAGTGCTCGAATAACAGTACATACCCTCAAACATTCAGAAATAAAAAGTAAGTATAACTTAATAAGTGCCAGCCACAGATGCTTCCATAAAAACAGTAATGCAAAAACCTGGTCTTCTGGGACAATTGTATTATGGCTCTAAAACAAAATGATATACAATTGCCCCAAAAAAATCTGAACAAGTAAAATACGTATGGTTTTGTACTTTCTGAATTTTCTGAATATTATTGCTATATTTATATGCCATTTATATGGGCTATTTCATATTGTCTTCAACTGTTTTGCCTTTCAACATCTACATTTAATATTTCCATAAGTTTTTGTGTGGAAAATACATTATAGCATAATACTTTCCAACTTCTGTCTTCAGAAGCCCGTGCAAGTATGTGAATTATTAGTGGACCTGCTATTTCCATTGATAACCTGGCCATTAACCCTTTGTGTCACTTTTTAAGAATCTAACAGGGAAAACACTTTTAATTGTACCGGTGCATCTCAATAAATTAGAATATCTTTGAAACGTTTATTTCTTTCAGTAATTAAATTAAAAAAGTGACCTCCTAATATTTTCTAGATTCTTTACACACAGAGTGTTCTATTTCAAGTGTTTTATTTCTGTAAATGTTGATTATGTATTACAGGTAATGAAAACCAAAATAAAAAAAAATCTGAATATTGTAAAAAAGTTCAGTATTGTAAATTTAGTGTGTCACCTGCCAAGGTTTCCTAAGCCTTTGAATGGTCCCTCACTCTGGTTCAGTAGGACACACAATCATGGAAGACGCTGATTATGAATTGTATTACTGAATTACTGAAATGAACGTTTCAAAGATATTCTAATTTATTGAGATGCACCTGCATTTAGCTTATTTAGAGCTGTGATTTCCTATCTCATTGGTAGCAGGAAAAGTTAAATTAGCAAATAATATTATATATATATATATATATATATATATATATATACAGTACAGACCAAAAGTTTGGACACACCTTCTCATTCCAAGAGTTTTCTGTATTTTCATGAATATAAAAATTGTAGATTCACACTGAAGGCATCAAAACTATGAATTAACACATGTGGAATTATATACTTAACAAAAAAGTGTGAAACAAGTGAAAATATGTCTTATATTCTAGGTTCTTCAAAGTAGCCACCTTTTCCTTTGATTACTGCTTTGCACACTCTTGGCATTCTCTTGATGAGCTTCAAGAGGTAGTCACCTGAAATGGTTTTCACTTCACAGGTGTGCCCTGTCAGGTTTAATAAGTGGGATTTCTTGCCTTATAAATGGGGTTGGGACCATCAGTTGTGTTGTTCAGAAGTCAGGTGGATACACAGCTTATAGTTCTACTGAATGGAGTGTTAGAATTTGTATTATGACAAGAAAAAAGCAGCTAAGTAAAGAAAAACGAGTGGCCATCATTACTTTAAGAAATGAAGGTCAATCAGTGCGAAAAATTGGGAAAACTTTGAAAGTGTCCCCAAGTGCAGTGGCCAAAACCATCAAGCGCTACAAAGAAACTGGCTCACATGAGGACCGCCCCAGGAAAGGAAGACCAAGAGTCACCTCTGCTGCGGAGGATAAGTTCATCCGAATCACCAGCCTCAGAAATCGCAGGTTAACAGCAGCTCAGATTAGAGACCAGGTCAATGCCACACAGAGTTCTAGCAGCAGACACATCTCTACAACAACTGTTAAAAGGAGACTGTGTGCAGCAGGCCTTCATGGTTAAATAGCTGCTAGGAAACCACTGCTAAGGACAGGCAACAAGCAGAAGAGACTTGTTTGGAATAAAGAACACAAGGAATGGACATTAGACCTGTGGAAATCTGTGCTTTGGTCTGATGAGTCCAAATTTGAGATCTTTGGTTCCAACCACCGTGTCTTTGTGCGACGCAGAAAAGGTGAACGAATGGACTCTACATGCCTGGTTCCCACCGTGAAGCATGGAGGAGGAGGTGTGATGGTGTGGGGGTGCTTTGCTGGTGACACTGTTGGGGATTTATTCAAAATTGAAGGAATACTGAACCAGCATGGTTACCACAGCATCTTACAGCGGCATGCTATTCCATCCGGTTTGCGTTTAGTTGGACCATCATTTATTTTTCAACAGGACAATGACCCCAAACACACCTCCAGACTGTGTAAGGGCTATTTGACCAAGAAGGAGATTGATGGGGTGCTACGCCAGATGACCTGGCCTCCACAGTCACCAGACCTCAACCCAATCGAGATGGCGTGGGGTGAGCTGGACCGCAGAGTGAAGGCAAAAGGGCCAACAAGTGCTAAGCATCTCTGGGAACTCCTTCAAGACTGTTGGAAGACTATTTCAGGTGACTACCTCTTGAAGCTCATCAAGAGAATGCCAAGAGTGTGCAAAACAGTAATCAAAGGAAAAGGTGGCTACTTTGAAGAACCTAGAATATAAGACATATTTTCAGTTGTTTCACACTTTTTTGTTAAGTATATAATTCCACATGTGTTAATTCATAGTTTTGATGCCTTCAGTGTGAATCTACAATTTTTATACTCATGAAAATACAGAAAACTCTTGGAATGAGAAGGTGTGTCCAAACTTTTGGTCTGTACTGTATATATATATATATATATATATATATATATATATATATATATATAATTTGTGTTGGGACATGATTACTGGAGGCCAGATTACAGAGACTGATGTGGGAACAAAACGTTGTGGAATGAAAGCAGTGGGGATCAGTAAAGTGAGTATTACTTCTTTTATTGTTTTATACCAGTGTTTCTCAACCTTTTCAAGCCAAGAACTCTGTTGTGAAAAAAGTTTCAAACACGTACCCCCATTGAACACTTTGTTGATCTTGTTCTCAATCTCAAGTAGGGAAGATTAACTGGCATGAGTAGCATGGCAAGCAAATCCATCTGCTTATGGGGGCATTTGTGACAGGCACATACTAAAAGTTCTGAGGTTCTTTTAGCCTTAAACCAGCTTTTTGCTCCTCAGATCATAGATCAGAACCTGCCGCTCTATTCAGCACAGACTATCCCCTGCTGTAGAGACCCACTCCCTTAACCCAAACCCGCTGTCTTCTGCTTGGCAGCTACTATGCCTCAGTATTTAAAGGTGTTGGGTGGTTTGGGCGGCATTAGCTCCCCAGGAGCCTCAGAACCTGAGCACTTTCTAAATTTGTCACTTCACACTGGTTCTTAGACATTGCGCGTACTCACGGAGACCCAAGGCCGCTTTAACCTTAGAGCCAATGGTTCACTTGCACCCGGCCCTATGGTAGCAGGGGCTCCGTTGGGACAGCGGACCATTCCGGGCTTCCCCAGTTGCATACAATGATGAAGCAGGTAGCCGTTGGTAAGCCGTTGCTTCACCATTCATCCTCTCTTCCCCAGGAGCTGCAGCTGCAATGTGATGACATCACTTACATCACGCCTGCAGCTCCATGAAGACTCTGGACCCAGACAGCAGGGGAGCCAGGAGAGGTGAGTATTAGAGTTTTTTTTTTTTTTGTTTTTTTTTAGTGTGGTAGGAGAAGGACATTAAATTGTGGGGACAACTGCAGGGCTATGAAGATGACTTTGGATTAATTTTAAATATGAGAATCTCATCTTTACAATGATAACAAGCTCACCATGATAGCTCTTACAGTTCCAGAGCAATGAAAATGTTGTTCAGCATTGAAATCCCAATGCAGATCTCAATTCCCGATAGCATTTATAACAGCAACTCACTCTGAATCTGTAAGGGCTATCATGATGATCTTGGTATCATTTTAAAGATGAGATTCTCATATTTAAAATTAATCCAAAGTCATCTTCATGGGGACTCTAAAGTGTCCTCCCCCCTCCATCCTAAGGCAGCATCTTAAAGCTGCATGAAGGAGGGGGAGGAGCAGACTGCAGAGACAATGAAAAATCATCATCGTCTGTGCATAACCTGTATGTGACATCGGGGGGGGGGGGGGGTGTCCATGTTATCCCCTCTCCTATCAATCAGAGAGCATACCATACTTTTGCTCTCTGATTGTCACATAGAGGTATAATCTAATACCCCTCTGAGCCTAATCATAGGGGTATTCTTATGTAATCCCCCTCTGAACATAACCAGGAAGTTATAAGTGCTGTGACCCAGACGGTTACCATTTTCGAGGTCACAGCACGAAAAGAGTTGCACCAAACACTTACACAACACATACACAAAGTCATCAATAAAGTTTACATTTTTTCACTGTTCCTGTCCTGACATACCTGATCCTTATAGAGTATAATACGCCGCCCACCTCTCTAGTGATATCTGTTACATGCTAAAATAATAGCAATAACGATTATTACTCCAGATTAACGTATAACACCTGTGACAGGTGGAAAAGTTCCATCAGTCAGATATCACATTTTCACCCATTGAATGTCACCATATAAAATGCCAGTTTTTAGAAGCTTTCAGATTTATAGCGGGTGGTGATGGAGGGGCCACTTATGAAACTTTTGCACTGGCCCCACCAATGTGTTAAAACGGCCCTGCGGAGACCAACTAGCATCCCTATGGGGTACATGTACCACAATTTGAGAACCACTGTCTTATATCACTCTAAGCGTGTTGGGTGCCTGGGAAAAAGTGTTAACCTAAATGATTATCTAAATAGCCTACAGATAAATAAGATTTTTTTTTTTTTTGGCAGATATACTTATTTTGATATTGTCTTCTTACTGGCTTATAGTTATCTCCTAAAATTGAATTACCATGAGTGCCATAACACATTTCTGGATATGTACTAGAAAAAGGATCCTTCCTTATGACAGAGGTTTTCTTTATTTGTCTTGCTTATACGTTTGTTTTATTCCAAAGAGATACAGACAGACCATTTTTCTGTTTCAGTTTCATTTCATTGGGATCCTTCCATGTACTTTTCGACACTTTAAAACTGGTTGAGACGGGGAAACATTTGTCTTTTCCTAGTAAGGTAGAACAACTTGTCTGGTCTGTGAGATTAGCTGAAGTTTCCGTAACTCCTTTTCACTATGAAATACAATTATCTTTGCTGACTTGTCTAACTCCTTGTCGACATATAAAATTCACTCAGACTCACAGAATACTGGTACTAATTCCATGCCAGTCTTTTGTGTCTGAATGTTGGCAGGGGATTTTGCATCTTGATTTCATTTTGTAATAAATCTGAATTATTGAAATTGTGAACCATCAAAATATTGCCCTCTTCTGCTAGATAGCTTCTTTAGGTCAGAAATCAAAGCTTTCTTGTGCTGTGAACTTCCTGTAACCTCTCACTTGTTTTTGCATTTTCATCCTATGCCCTTCATTTTTACCTCTTTTTCTATTTTTCCAGTGACAATTTAGTGACTAGATTCATAAAGTACAGTGGGGAAAAAAAGTATTTAATCAGCCACCAATTGTGCAAGTTCTCCCACTTAAAAAGATGAGGCCGGCCTGTAATTGACATCATAGGTAGACCTCAACTATGAGAGACCAAATGAGAAAACAAATCCAGAAAATCACATTGTCTGATTTTTAAAGAATTTATTTGCAAATTATGGTGGAAAATAAGTGTTTGGTCAATAACAAAAGTTCATCTCAATACTTTGTTATACAGTATATCCTTTGTTGGCAATGACAGAGGTCAAACGTTTTCTGTAAGTCTTCACAAGGTTGGCACACACTGTTGCTGGTATGTTGGCCCATTCCTCCATGCAGATCTCCTCTAGAGCAGTGATGTTTTGGGGCTGTCGCTGGACAACACGGATTTTCAACTCCCTCCAAAGGTTTTCTATGGGGTTGAGATCTGGAGACTGGCTAGGCCACTCCAGGACCTTGAAATGCTTCTTACGAAGCCACTCCTTCGTTGCCCTGGCAGTGTGCTTAGGATCATTGTCATGCTGAAAGACCCAGCCACGTTTCATCTTCAATGCCCTTGCTGATGGATGGAAGCAGGTTTGCACTCAAAATCTCACGATACATGGCCCCATTCATTCTTTAATGTACACGGATCAGTCGTCCTGGTCCCTTTGCAGAGAAACAGCCCCAAAGCATGATGTTGCCACCCCCATGCTTCACAGTAGGTATGTTGTTCTTTGGATACAACTCAGCATTCACTCTCCTCCAAATACGACGAGATGTGTTTCTATCAAACAGTTCTACTTTGGTTTCATCTGACCATATGACATTTTCCCAATACTCTTCTGGAACATCCAAATGCTCTCTAGCAAACTTCAGACGGGCCCGGATATGTACTGGCTTAAGCAGGGGGACACTTCTGGCACTGCAGGATCTGAGTCCCTGGCGGCGTAGTGTGTTACTGACGGTAGCCTTTGTTACGTTAGTCCCAGCTTTCTGCAGGTCATTCACTAGGTCCCCCCGTGTGGTTCTGGGATTTTTGCTCACTGTTCTTGTGATCATTTTGACCCCATGGGGTGAGATCTTGCGTGGAGCCCCTGATCGAGGCAGATTATCAGTGGTCTTGTATGTCTTCCATTTTCTAATTATTGCTCCCACGGTTGATTTCTTCACACCAAGCTGCTTGCCTATTGCAGATTCAGTCTTCCCAGCCTGGTGCAGGTCTACAATTTTGTTTGTGGTGTCCTTCCACAGCTCTTTGGTCTTTACCATAGTGGAGTTTGGAGTGTGAGTGTTTGAGGTTGTGGACAGGTGTCTTTTATACTGATAACAATGTCAAACAGGAGCCATTACTACAGGTAATGAGTGGAGGACAGAGGAGCCTCTTAAAGAAGAACTTACAGGTCTGTGAGAGCCAGAAATCTTGCTTGTTTGTAGGTGACCAAATACTTATTTTCCACCACAATTTGCAAATACTTAAAAAATCAGACAATGTGATTTTCTGGATTTGTTTTCTCATTTTGTCTCTCATAGTTGAGGTCTACCTGTGATGTCAATTGGCCTTTCTCATCTTATTAAGTGGGAGAACTTGCACAATTGGTGGCTGACTAAATACTTTTTTTCCCCACTGTAGCTAAGTACTTTATGGCTAGCTAAGGAGAAAAATGGATGATTCTGACTAAGGGCTTATTCACATGACTCGGCTGGTTTTAAAAATGAGTGAGTGAGTGTATTCACATGTCCATCTTTTTGACTTTCTGTTTTACAGGTTCGTCAAAAAAACTGACATTTTCTATTTTTGACCATTTTGATGGCTACATGAAGTCTTTTTTAATGACCATCAACACAGATATCAGTAGACTGGGTCAAATAAATGACCAATTAATTTTATTTGTTTTTATTAGCTATTAAAAACATCTGCAAAGTGGATGACAATCAGCCGTCAAAAATGGATCAATGGACATGGAACAGATGCAAAGTGGATGCACAACGGAGAAACGGACAGGATTGTGTGAATATAACCTAAATCCCTCAATTATCAGGCAATAATTGCCTATGTTTTTCAATGTATATGGAAGATATTTGACAAACGCCCTTTCGACATTATTATGTTTCATTTTTGCATCTGACTGATTGAACGATGCCTGGTTGTAAAAGGTTATGCTTGTGGTATCAGTCGTAAGTACTGTCAGACTTCCATTTTTCTGTTACAATGACAATATAACTATAGTTAAATATTGATGGTACCAGTCCATCATTCTTCTCTACAGTCATGGCCAAAAGTTTTGAGAATGACACAAATATTATATTTTCACATGATCTGCTGCCCTCTGGTTTTTATGTGTGTTTGTCAGATGTTTTTATCACATACAGAAATATAATTGCATTCATATTATGAGTAACAGAAGCTTATATTGACAGTTAGAATGAGTTAATGCAGCAAGTCAATATTTGCAGTGTTGACCCTTCTTCTTCAGGACCTCTGCAATTCTCCCTGGCGTGCTCTCAATCAACTTCTGGACCAAATCCTGACTGATAGCAGTCCATTCTTGCAGAATCAATGCTTTAATTTTGTCTGAATTTGTTGGTTTTTGTTTGTCCACCCGTCTCTTGATGATTGACCACAAGTTCGCAATGGGATTAAGATCTGGGGAGTTTCCAGGCCATGGACCCAAAATCTCTATGTTTTGTTCCCTGAGCCATTTAGTTATCACCTTTGCTTTATGGCAAGGTGCTCCATCATGCTGGAAAAGGCATTGTTGAGCGCCAAACTGCTCTTGGACGGTTGGGAGAAGTTGCTCTTGGAGGACATTCTGGTACCATTCTTTATTCATGGCTGTGTTTTTAGGCAAGACTGTGAGAGAGCCGATTCCCTTGGCTGAGAAGCAACCCCACACATGAATGGTTTCAGGATGCTTTACAGTTGGCATGAGACAAGACTGGTGGCAGCGCTCACCTCTTCTTCTCCGAATAAGCTGTTTTCCAGATGTTCCAAACAATCGAAAAGGGGATTCATCAGAGAAAATGACTTTCCCCCAGTCCTCAGCAGTCCACTCCCTGTACCTTTTGCAGAATATCAGTCTGTCCCTGATGTTTTTTCTGGAGAGAAGTGGCTTCTTTGCTGCCCTCCTTGAGACCAGGCCTTGCTCCAAGAGTCTCCGCCTCACAGTGCGTGCAGATGCACTCACACCTGCCTGCTGCCATTCCTCAGCAAGCTCTGCACTGCTGGTAGCCCGATCCCGCAGCTGAAACACTTTTAAGAGACGGTCCTGCCGCTTGCTGGTCTTTCTTGGGCGCCCTGGAGCCTTTTTGGTACCAATGGAACCTCTCTCCTTGAAGTTCTTGATGATGCGATAGATTGTTGACTGAGGTGCAATCTTTCTAGCTGCAATACTCTTCCCAGTTAGGCCATTTTTGTGCAGTGCAATGATGACTGCACGTGTTTCTTTAGAGATAACCATGGTTAACAGAAGAGAAACAATTATGGCAAGCACCAGCCTCCTTTTAAAGTGTCCAGTGGTGTCATTCTTACTTAATCATGACAGATTGATCTCCAGCCCTGTCCTCATCAACACCCACACCTGTGTTAATGGAGCAATCACTGAAATGATGTTAGGTGGTCCTTTTAAGGCAGGGCTGCAATGATGTTGAAATGTGTTTTGGGGGATAAAGTTCATTTTCTAGGCAAATATTGACTTTGCAAGTAATTGCTGTTAAGCTGATCACTCTTTATAACATTCTGGAGTATATGCAAATTGCCATTAGAAAAACTGAAGCAGTAGACTTTGTAAAAATTAATATTTGTATCATTCTCAAAACTTTTGGCCATGACTGTACATTGTAGATTCATATTGAAGACATGGAATTCAGTAGTAAACAAAAAAGTGTCACATAAACCAGAATATGTTTCATGTTTTAGATTCTTCAAAGTGACCCCCTTTTTTTTAACGACAGCTTTGCACACTCCTGGCAGTCTTTCAATTAGCTTTATGAGGTAGTCATCTGGAATGGTTTTCAATTAACAGGTATGCCTTGTCAATAGTTAATCTGTCAAATTTCTGAACTTCATAATGGTTTGAGATCATCAGTTGTGTTGTGCAGATGTAGGATTGGTACATAGTTCCATACATTGTTTAGCTCTAGTCAATTACTGTTCTAATCTACATTATGCAAAGAACTACTCAAGTAAGTAAAGAGAAATGGCATTCCATCATTTCTTTAAGACATAAAGGTCAGTCAACCTTGAAAATTTAAATAACTTCCAAGGTATCCTCAAGTGCACTCATGAATGACATCAAACTCTATGATGAAATTGGCTCTTACGATGATCACCCAGGAAAGATTTCATTACAGTTACCAGTCTCAGATACTGAAAAGTAGCAGCACCTCAGATTAGAGTCCACATAAATGCTTCAAGTACCAGACACATCTCAACATTAACTGTTCAGAGGAGACTGAGGCCTTTATGGTTGAATTGCTGGAGAAAATCCACTACTGAGGAACAGCAACAAGAAGAGAATTACATGGGCTGAAAAACACAAGAAAGACATTAGATCAGTGGATATGTGTACTTTCTTCAAACATTAGATTTTTGCTTCTACTAGCCATCTTTTTGTGAGATGCAGAAAAAGTGAGTGGATGATTCCTACATGTGTGGTTTACTCTGTGAGGCATGCAGGCAGGAGAGTATCTATAAGGGGTGCAGAGGTAGCAATCGCTACAGGGCCCAGGATCCTGAGGGGGCCCAAAGGCCTCTACAGCATAGGAAGACACCAGTATTATAGATAGCACAAGGTAAGTGGAGGCCCCATTACAGATATTGCATTGGGGCCCAGGAGTTTCAAGTTACATATCTGCATGGAGGTGCCTTGCTGGTGATTTGCTGAAAATTCAAGGCACACTTAGCCAGTAATTAGTCTAAGAGCTCATATCTAGAGTATATCTAGGCTCTTCACTACCAGCAATTACAGATGTATCATGCATGCTTTAGATTTCTCCAAAATTTGCTGAAGAGAGATGTTTAGGGGTTACCCATTACTAGCTACCAACTGGGTTTCAGCTTTTTCTCCCCCAGTATTTCTAGCTTAGCCAAAACTTAAAACCATCTTCCTGTATCTGTATCTACCTACATGCAGTAGCTTAGCATCATATGCATTGACTATATTATTTATGAACATGTTTAACAGTAATTGACTACTAGGTTAAACCACTTTATAAAGAAATACCAGATCGAGTATGACTCATTGAGCCATTTTAACCGCTGGTCCATTCTGGCGTGATAAGACTGAAATCTCGGGAGCCAGTTTATGGACATCCTTGTAAGGGTTTGTTCACACGGAGGAATTTGCCGCCGTTTTGGGGGCAAATTTCGCCCCCTAATCTGGGGCAGTTCCACCCGGAATCCGCCTCCCATTGTTTTCAATGGTAGGCAGAAATCGCAGCAGGGCGTGGAAAAAAGAAACGTCCTGCTCGATCTTGACGCAGATTCCACCCGCGGTGTCCGCGGCTCGAGACACCCTCCTGTTTAGGCCCATTCATCCGGGCCTAATCAGGAGTGGGATGTCACGACGGATTGCCGTAACCTTAAAGTAAGGTTTTAATTGGTTCATATTACTAAAAATATGGATTTGGCTATTTGATGAATTGGGTCTAAAGTCCCAGGTGATTGTGAGTGTTGTCCTTTGGATTATCATATCATTTCTTAGCCGTTTCACAAAATATATACAATAAACTCCTAATCTTGCCCCAGTGGTGACTACTGACAACCAGGATGTAGTTACTGCTGTTACCTTGATGGGATTGTAAGGTAAGTGTGGCATACTTTGAAGGCTGAAGTGTATTTCTAGTACAACATACTTACTAGAGAGAGAAGTTGCTTTTGTTTTTACTATACTGTGAAGATAAAACTTCTTATTCATGTAATTGGTATTGTACAGTACATTAAATCATTAAATGACTTATGACTTATATACATATATAAGCAACATATACAGTACATTTTAGAAATAAATCTTGACTTTTATTTCTGTTGCTTAGATATTAGTATTGTTTGTCACAAGACAGGTGTACTTTAAAGGGCTAAACAGTTTTAATCTTAAAAAGTGCCCAAAGGCTAATGAATAAAAAAGCAAAAACAAAACCCCTCACTACTTACTGTACATCCTCTTTCCTCAAGCAGTTGAGCATTGAAACTCTGTCAGTCTTCATTTGCTAGTGGCTAGCGTGTGGCTCAGTAATGGCGTGCCATACTTACTGGCAGGATGACTCCATTAAGTACAGCATATCATATGTGAACCACTGATTTTAGTACATACCCATAAAGGATTAACCTAGCAAGCACCTTTTGCTCCTAAGGCTTGGTACATTGCATGTACCAACACGCTGAATTTGTGAAAATTCACATTCCTACTATTGTGGCAGTATCACACGCCTACAACCAGTGTAGAAGTATCACACTCCTACCACTATTGTGGCAGTACATTTATAGTTTTCTCTAGGGAAAGATAGCTATAAACTACCGTTAGGTAATTCACATAAATAACTTAGCTCTTAAGATGAAAAAAAAATCATGGATTGGGCAAATAAACAAAACTCAATTGACCTTAGGTCTTATGCCACATTTATCTGCCAAAATATATTGGTTTACAAAGGCAATGTAGACCCCTATAACCTTTGGTTCAGTGGGTGTATAATACTGTTGGTGCATTTTCAGTTGTCCCCTAACTGGCATTTTTCTATAACCGTTCATTAAAAAAATTGAGAGGTTACATGTTAGGTTTCTGATATATACAAAAAAAAGGGGCACCCCAAACTAAAATATAAAAATTGGGTTGAAACAACCAAATAATATAAAAAAAAAAGAGAAAAAAAAATATGGGGTAAAAAAGGGTTTTTTAAAAAAAAAAAAAGAAAAAAAAAAAAAAAAAAGGGGAAAAAATGGTCCCTTTATTAATTTATTAAAAACCTAAAAATTTTACTACTTAAAAAAAAAAAAACCACTCGGTGTAATTTAAAAAGGGGGGGAAAAAATAAAAAAAGAGGAAATGTAGGGGAGTGAAAATTTTTTTTAATCTGAGGGGAAAATGGGGGGCCCCGAAAAAAAAAAAAAAAAAAAAAAAAAAAAAAAAAAAAAAGGGGGGGGGGGAAGAAAAAAAAAAAGGATAAAAAGTTTGGTTGGGGGGAGAGGAAGGAAGAAAGGAAAGAAAGGGGGGGGGGGTGGGAAGGGGGGGGGGGGAAAAAAAAAAAAAAAGAGGGAGGGAGGAGGAAAGGGGGAAAAAGAAGAAAAAAAAAAAAAAAAAAAACAAAAAGGGAGGAATGGGGGGGTGGGGTGGAGAAAAAAAAAAAAAAAAAAAAAAGGGGGAGGGGGGGGAAGAGAAAAAAAAAAAAAAAAAAAGGGGGGGGGAAAGAAAAAAAAAAAGAAGGTGGAGGTGGAGGAGGAGGAGAAAGAAGAAGGGAAAAAAAGAAAAAAAAAAAAAAAAAAAAAAAAAAAAAAAAAAAAAAGGGGGGGGTGGGGTGGGGGGGGGGGGGAGGGGGAAGGGGGGGAGGGGGGGGGGAAAAAAAAAAAAAAAAAAAAAAAAAAAAAAAAAAAAAAAAGAAAAAAAAAGAACGAAACCCAAAACCCAAAAAAAAAAAGGGGAAAAAAAAAAAAAAAAAAAAAAAAAAAAAAAAAAAAAAAAAAAAATTTGTGGAGATATATCAAATTAAAACATTTAGCTAAAAAAAAAAGGGGGCCCAACTTATCCTTTTAAAGGATAAGCCCACATGAGTACCAGAGGTTCAGTCAGCATTTATGCTTGTCTCTCATTACTGTTGACAGATGCAGCACTCTCACATGGTTATGCCAAGCTTAATATTAAATTGTAAAAAAGAAATGATTGATAGCCATAGTCCAAACTGACACAGATAAAAATAACCAAGAATCTATCATCACATTTCTATACAATATCACTGACAGGCTACTGGGACTATGCACTTGCTGATTTTCTTATTTTTTGGATTCAGATAACGGAATGGATGGGTGGGAATAATAAAAATGTCACAGAAAATATGTCGGAACAGAAGTACAGAAAATAATACAAAATAGCACAAAAATTAGCTACTGTGATATTATAAGAGTTTTTCAGCTTGGTGGCAGCTGTGACATTACATACGTCTTTATGTCTGGTAAGTTGTTGGGACATCATAAGTTTCTTTTCATCACGTGAATTTCTGTGACAATAACAACTAAGTTTTTGTGACATCATAAGTATCTTTTCATCACTTGAATTGCTGTGACAATTGACAAAAGTGAGTTTCAGCCAGGAACTCTCTTATGACATCACAAAGCTAGTGTGACATCACAAATGTTTTTTCGTCAGATAAGCTGCTATGTAATTACAAGTAATAAAGTAACTGCTGTGACATCGTAACTATTTCAGTCAGGAAAGCTACTGTGGTATCACAAGTGAATTTCATTCAGGTAAACCACATTCTTCTTCTGTGATATCATAAGTAAGGTACAGTGCTGGCCAAAAGTATTGGCACCCCTGCAGTTCTGTCAGATAATACTCAATTTCTTCCAGAAAATGATTGCAATCACAAATGCTTTGGTAATAATATCTTCATTTATTTTGCTTGCAATGAAAAAACACAAAAGAGAATGAAAAAAAAGTCAAATCATTGATCATTTTACACAAAACTCCAAAAATGGGCCGGACAAAAGTATTGGCACCCTCAGCCTAATACTTGGTAGCACAACCTTTAGACAAAATAACTGCGAACAACCGCTTCCGGTAACCATCAATGAGTTTCTTACAATGCTCTGCTGGAATTTTAGACCATTCTTCTTTGGAAAATTTCTCCAGGTCCCTGAGATTTGAAGGGTGCCTTCTCCAAACTGCCATTTTGAGATCTCTCCACAGGTGTTCTATGGGATTCAGGTCTGGACTCATTGCTGGCCACTTTAGAAGTCTCCAGTGCTTTCTCTCAAACCATTTTCTAGTGCTTTTTGAAGTGTGTTTTGGGTCATTGTCCTGCTGGAAGACCCATGACCTCTGAGGGAGACCCAGCTTTCTCACACTGGGCCCTACATTATGCTGCAAAATTTGTTGGTAGTCTTCAGACTTCATAATGCCATGCACACGGTCAAGCAGTCCAGTGCCAGAGGCAGCAAAGCAACCCCAAAACATCAGGGAACCTCCGCCATGTTTGACTGTAGGGACCATGTTCTTTTCTTTGA
This sequence comes from Leptodactylus fallax, assembly GCA_947044405.1. Classification (NCBI taxonomy): domain Eukaryota; kingdom Metazoa; phylum Chordata; class Amphibia; order Anura; family Leptodactylidae; genus Leptodactylus; species Leptodactylus fallax. The sequence goes on from CAMRHE010000384.1 coordinate 619,552, forward strand.
AGGCCTCTTTTTTTTTCCTGTAAACTCTATGTTGATGCCTTTTCCCAAAAAGCTCTACTTTTGTCTCATCTGACCAGAGAACATTCTTCCAAAAAGTTTTTGGCTTTCTCAGGTAAGTTTTGGCAAACTCCAGCCTGGCTTTTTTATGTCTCTGGGTCAGAAGTGGGGTCTTCCTGGGTATCCTACCATAGAGTCCCTTTTCATTCAGACGCCGACGGATAGTACGGGTTGACACTGTTGTACCCTCGGACTGCAGGGCAGCTAGAACTTGTTTGGATGTTAGTCGAGGTTCTTTAGCCACCATCCGCACAATCTTTCGTTGAAATCTCTCGTCAATTTTTCTTTTCCGTCCACATCTAGGGAGGTTAGCCACAGTGCCATGGGCTTTAAACTTCTTGATGGCACTGCGCACGGTAGACACAGGAACATTCAGGTCTTTGGAGATGGACTTGTAGCCTTGAGATTGCTCATGCTTCCTCACAATTTTGCTTCTCAAGTCCTCAGACAGTTCTTTGGTCTTCTTTCTTTTCTCCATGCTCAATGTGGTACACACAAGGACACAGGACAGAGGTTGAGTCAACTTTAATCCATTTCAACTGGCTGCAAGTGTGATTTAGTTATTGCCGCCACCACCTGTTATGTGCCACAGGTAAGTAACAGGTGCTGTTAATTACACAAATTAGAGAAGCATCACATGATTTTTCAAAGGGTGCCAATACTTTTGTCCACCCCCTTTTTTATGTTTGGTGTGGAATTATATCCAATTTGGCTTTTTGACAATTCTTTTTGTGGTTTTCCATTGAAGACAAATTAAATGAAGATATTATTACCAAAGCATTTGTGATTGCAATCATTTTCTGGAAGAAATTGAGTATTATCTGACAGAATTGCAGGGGTGCCAATACTTTTGGCCAGCACTGTAAGCACTGTCACATCAAATATTTTTCAGACATGTATTGTCTTTGCATCACAAGTATTTCAGACAGTTATATTGCCTTGTCCAACTAGGGAATGTGTTATAGTAATAAAGGGGTAACAATATGCATTTCACCCAGACCTAGCAGTGAACAACTGATCCAGTTTGTCCCTGATGCCAGAAGCTGAGAGAAGGGATCGGGGCCAGAAACTGATGTGTTCCTATTCAAGTGAATAGGAGTAGAACTGCAGTGACCTGGTGCCAGTGCTACAGTGTACGGTGCCTACTTATGGCACCATCCAGCATAAATCTGTGGTGCCCGGGGCATTGCAGTTCTGCTTCTATTCATTTGACCAGTCAGTATACTAGACCTTGTGATGCTAATGACCCTTGAACAAAGAATGAAAGCTGTTTTAGCTGCAACAGGGAGACCAAATCCATATTACTGCCTAGAGATTCAGAATGGGATGTTATAAAAGCTGCTGGAAGTGTCCCAATACTTTTGTTTATGTAGTATACACATGTGGACAAAATTGTTGGTACCCCTCGTTTAATGAAAGAAAAACCTACAATGGTCACAGAAATAATTAAAAAAGCCAGACTGAAATGTGCCAAACTACAGTGCCTTGCGAAAGTATTCGACCCCTTGAACTTTTCAACCTTTTGCCACATTTCAGGCTTCAAACATAAAGATATGAAATTTAAATTTTTTGGTGAAAAATCAACAACAAGTGGGACACAATTGTGAAGTGGAACGAAATTTATTGGATATTTTAAACTTTTGTAAAAAATAAAAAACTGAAAAGTGGGGCGTGCAATATTATTCGGCCCCCTTAAGTTAATACTTTGTAGCACCACCTTTTGCTGCGATTACAGCTGCAAGTCGCTTGGGGTATGTTGCTATCAGTTTTGCACATCGAGAGACTGAAATTCTTGCCCATTCTTCCTTGGAAAACAGCTCGAGCTCAGTGAGGTTGGATGGAGAGCATTTGTGAACAGTAGTTTTCAGCTCTTTCCACAGACTCTCAATTGGATTCAGGTCTGGACTTTGACTTGGCCATTCTAACACCTGGATACGTTTATTTGTGAACCATTCCATTGTAGATTTTGCTTTATGTTTGGGATCATTGTCTTGTTGGAAGATAAATCTCCGTCCCAGTCTCAGGTCTTTTGCAGACTCCAACAGGTTTTCTTCCAGAATGGTCCTGTATTTGGCTCCATCCATCTTCCCATGAATTTTAACCATCTTCCCTGTCCCTGCTGAAGAAAAGCAGGCCCAAACCATGATGCTGCCACCACCATGTTTGACAGTGGGGATGGTGTGTTCAGGGTGATGAGCTGTGTTGCTTTTACGCCAAACATATCGTTTTGCATTGTGGCCAAAAAGTTCGATTTTGGTTTCATCTGACCAGAGCACCTTCTTCCACATGCTTGGTGTGTCTCCCAGGTGGCTTGTGGCAAACTTTAAATGAGACTTTTTATGGATACCTTTGAGAAATGGCTTTCTTCTTGCCACTCTGCCATAAAGGCCAGATTTGTGCAATGTACGACTGATTGTTGTCCTATGGACAGACTCTCCCACCTCAGCTGTAGATCTCTGCAGTTCATCCAGAGTGATCATGGGCCTCTTGGCTGCATCTCTGATCATTCTTCTCCTTGTTTGAGATGAAAGTTTAGAGGGACGGCTGGGTCTTGGTAGATTTGCAGTGGTCTGATACTCCTTCCATTTCAATATGATCACTTGCACAGTGCTCCTTGGGATGTTTAAAGTTTGGGAAATCTTTTTGTATCCAAATCCGGTTTTAATCTTCTCCACAACAGTATCACGGACCTGCCTGGTGTGTTCCTTGGTCTTCATGATGCTCTCTGCGCTTTAAGCATTACCCTGAGACTATCACAGAGCAGGTGCATTTATACGGAGACTTGATTACACACAGGTGGATTATATTTATCATCAGTCATTTAGGACAACATTGGATCATTCAGAGATCCCCACTGAACTTCTGGAGTGAGTTTGCTGCACTGAAAGTAAAGGGGCCGAATAATATTGCACGCCCCACTTTTCAGTTTTTTATTTTTTACTAAAGTTTAAAATAACCAATAAATTTCGTTCCACTTCACAATTGTGTCCCACTTGTTGTTGATTCTTCACCAAAAAATTTTAATTTTATATCTTTATGTTTGAAGCCTGAAATGTGGCAAAAGGTTGAAAAGTTCAAGGGGGCCGAATACTTTTGCAAGGCACTGTATATATGTAGATAGAACTGATAATTGTTATTGTACTTATAAAGGGCCTTGGTCAAATACGATTTGTTATTTAGATACCTTAAAGGGGTTGTCCATGCAAAAATGGACAACCCTTTTAAAGCTTAAATAAGCTGGGGGCAGTGAAAAAAAATAAAAAAAATGTATACTCACCTGTTCCCGTTGCTCCAGTGTCCTCCCGCGGCCTCCCGGTTCATCTGCTCTGGCGGCGTCTTCCGGCATTGTGCTGAAGCCGCTGATTGGCCTCAGCGGTCACTTGACCGCTGAGGCCAATCAGCGAAGGCCTGAATGTCACTACCTGTGACATCACAAGTTCTTTTCCTGAGGCCCGCTGAAACAACAAGATAATGCTAGAAAGTACAACAAGAACCCATAAATATTTACAGGTTTTAAAACACTCAGTGGTCATCTATATGAAGCGGAAAGTCTTTCTAACATCATTTTATTATCATTACATGCTCATAATTTATATGAAAAAGGTAATGACATTATAGTTAAATGCAGCATTGATCACTGATCTATCATAAGCCATCATAGATGTCATAATCCCTAAAGGGTTGTACCACTAACGTTTTGGCTTATCCATAGGATAGGTCATAGCTTGCTGATCAGTGGGGGTCTGACCACTGAGATCCCCACCAAACCTTGAGCAGAGTCCCACATTCCCCATGTCAATGGTGCAGGAAGTCATGCTTGCACTTTGCCGCTCCATTCATGCTCTATGGAACTGCTGGAGATGGTGGCACCATCCCTTCGATGTGGCATCAGTACAGTATATGACGCTACACAAGGTTTAGTTCATGTGGCAGCATACTTTCTATGGCTGTTTTGTAAAATACAAATTAATCTCTGTAATGAGCAGGTTGACAGATAAGGCTGCATTCACAACTGTGTTAGAAGCTCCACTCAAAATTTCCTTCAAAGATCGTGTCTCATTTGAGAGAAAAAAAATAATGCCACATTTTTCCGATAACATGATAGACTCCTCAGCAGAACTTGACTGACTTATTATAAGTTAATGGAGTCCATCTGAGATGGATTCAACACAGTCTTGTGGCTGCTGATATGAATAGAAGCCACAATGCTGATGTGAAGAGAGCCGTAGACAGTGGTAAAATACTTCCTGGACTTGCCAAAGTGCTGTATACATCACCAACCATTAACTAAGACATGTGATCTCCTACCACCATTAATTTTCCAGAATACAGGAATCAGAGACCAATCCCCTAGCACTGTTCAGGGGCGTAACTAGCAAAGACTGGGCCACATAGCAAACTTTTGACTTGGAGTCCCCAACGGCATAGCACCCCCTTTCCACAGTATAATACCCCATTTACACACACTATAATGTACCACAGTGGCTCCTTCACACAGTATAATGTCCCATAGCGGCCACTCCTCACAGTATAATGTCCCATACCGGCCTCTACACACAGTATTAATGTCCCATAGCAGCCTCTCCCCACAGTATTATGTCCCATCGTGGCCCCAATGGTGTTTGTTGCAAATATTGCAAAAATTTCGGGTTCAGCAGAACCCAAAATTTTTGGGTTATGCCACCCATGAACTATTATTATACTCTGGGGTCTGAAAAGACCCTAGAGTATAATGATCGGAGGCCCAGGGATGGTGACAAATATAAAACTAGTGGTATTCACCTCTCCTGGTCTCCGCCCCGGTCCTCTTCAATGATGCCACAGACGTGGGTTACATTGTCGTTGCAACGCCGGCCTAACCCAAGTGACATCTGTGACGTCACTACAGAGGCCGAAGACTGCATGGAGTCACGCTGGAGAGTTGAGTAACACTGGTTTTTATATTCACTCACCTCACCTGGGCCTCTGATCATTATACTCTGGGGTCTGAAGAGACCCCAATGTATAATGATAGCAGTATATGTTGGGGTTTGCCCAACAAATACCTTCCCGCGGGCCTGCGGCCTAATTTACTGATCCCTGCTCCTCCTGCTCACGGCTGCCTCCGATTTTCCTTCTTCCCTCCAGGCGCCAGCGACGTCATATGAGACAGAAGGGGAAGCAGAGTCAGCTGTGAGGAGGAACCGGAATCAGTAAGTAAATAGGGCCTGTCACCTGCTGGGATTACTCAAGCAGGTAACGTCCTATTAAAAAAAAAAGAAAAAATCAGCAGGAGCCCACTGGGCCCCCTATGGTCCCAGACTCTGTGGCAGCCGCTATGGCTGCTACCGCGGTACTTATGTCACTGGGTGAGATGTGGGTGAGGTGTTTACATGCTGCAGTCATTGTGATTGGCAGAGAAATGTTTACACATAACAGATAAGACATATGTCTGTCAATTGGTCATTTACACACATCAATTTATCTTAAATTGGTCTGATTGAACAATAATTTTTCACAAAAAAAAAGGGCGGTATCTGTACATGTAAAAGTTAGTGTCTTTGCAAGTACAGATTTCTGACCAATTTCTTGTCATTAAGAGCAATATTAAGCTAAATTGGCATGTATAAATATGAAATTTGTCTCATCTGCCATAAAACTGATCTACTGATCACAATTATTATAGCGTGTAAATAGCATCTAAGACAACTAATAGGTGGCATAAACTAAAGGCCCCTTTACACAAGGACATAATCCAATCAATTATTGATAACAAGCGTTCCTAGGAGCGCTTATTCCCAAAAATTGACCTGTGTAAATGTACTTACGATCACCTGACTAATGACCTAAAGGCTTGATCATCAGGTGATCATATTGTTTATGTATGCATGAAAAATATATATACAAAAAATGACCCAAATAGGTTGTAGGTACAATGCATACTACAATGTCTAAATATCCCTATATCCTGAAAAGGATTGAGACTTTTCTTTTATTATTATTCCTAATAATAAAGACAAAAGGTGTTAAAAATAGAGATGTAGTAGCTACTGATGTCCACTGTGTAACTCCAAACACAAGAGTAGCTAAGAGTAATGATGGGAAAGAGCTATTATATTCCTGTATGCCGATAAGGTATCTCATTGAGAAGTAGTGCAGTGGTGCAATAACAGTATAACTGATACCACATTAAAATATTTCAGATATGCATAAAAATCACAATTGTCGGCAACACATTTTCCTGTGTAAACAGGGCTATATGCTGCCAACAAATGCAGCTTGTATGGGGGTGTACAACAATCAGGCAAAGATTGGGGATGAACATTCCTGAGGAACAGACTTGCGATTATTGCTGCTGGGTCAGCCCATGTAAAGGGGCCTTTAGACTAGTCAATCTAAAGATGTACCAGATTTATCATCCAGCATTAACCACTGTGATAAATCTGGAACAATGGTCTAAGGTCTCATTGTCTGACTATTAGACAGAATATGTAAATCTGCCCCATTGTTTACAGGTATATGATAACACAGGGAAGTCCCAGATCCTGTTTTTAATACAGGTCACATTGAGTTTGGAATCTACATGGAAAGTCTGAGGTCATTGTAACTGCATGTAACAGGAAATAACAAAGTGATGAATAGGAAACTGGACAGAACATTTCTCAGGAAGAATAGCAGAGGCTATTATAGTGATGTGTTGGCTGCATACGTAATACATTGCCACTTATCATAGGATGGTACCTGTATCTGCAAGTGGGAAAAAGTTACTACATTTCTTACAGTCGACACATAGTTCTTATCTTATAATATGGAACTGTGGTTAATATGGAATATATGGTTAATGAAAAAGGAAATGGCGATGAGTCACAGAAGGACAGTTAGTATACTTAATTAACTTCATTACATTTGGCAGAATAATAATATTAAGCCATTTTATGTGGTTTAGCCACACTTTGAGGTGGGTTCTGCAAATTTTAGTAACATTCTTTCCAAACACCAACTGTTTACAGAGCAAGGATTTCATTTATCTTACAATCATGGTATTTGTTTAGTTTGGGATATACTCAATAGCTCCAGCTCTGTACAACTGACTCATTTCTAAAATACAATTAAAGTGGACCGCTAGGATTTCCTTTCATTTGGTAAATGTGTTAATAATATATTTTAGGTCAAGTATGAGTGCAAGTTAGGAGTATGAATTAGGTGTCTTGAAATTAAGAAAGCACTGATGTAAACAATAATAAAACTTAACATTTAATTACTAAGCATTAAAATAATATCAAAAATGTAGAACAAACATCAAATTTAACATAGCCACTCGTTGGAGTCTAATGTTATAGGAAATATATAAATATTTACCATCATATACCGTGAAACATCATGGCGGCTAAACAATAAGAAATGGAACGATCTTACCAACATCCTAGGCAGGAGAACCCGGCAGGTGATGGTGCAAAACAGGAGGATGAACTAAGTCCCTATTCATGCCCCTGAAATTTCCACTAACACCCAAAATGACTCCTGCCCTAACAAGGGCAGTACCAAGCTGTCCTTAAAGTGACCCTATAGAACCCTAGTCCCTACGCGTTTCCTGGTACAGTAATGCACCAATCATCAGGGGACTTATTAGACTACTCATAAGAACCAAAAAACTTGGTCAAATACATATAATAAATAAATAAATAAATAAATAAATGCTGCCTACAGTGGTAGAACAAAACATAAAGAAAACCCCACAATGGAGGAAAACCGCTAGATGCTGACTGACTCCATGTAGTGACAATGGCAGTAAGAGCAAAGTGAATCAGGGCAACTTATATAGCGATAAACTCTGCCTACAAACAGGTGTGCTCAAGTTCACATAAGTGATGTTTGTTTGAATATGGCGCTAGAAAACCGCGCACATTAGTGATGTAATACGTAGTATCACGTCTGCCCATAGTGAAACGAGCGCTACAAACCATTCTGCGCATGCGCGAAGTAAAAAAAAATCTCCGCGCATGCGCAATGGCGCTCGATTACCGGCCGAAAGTGCGCATGCGCGAAGCAAACACCCCGCGCATGTGCGTATCCTCCTAAATACGGCGCTGAAAGACCAGAGTAGATATGCACTGTGGGACAAGATGCTAAAAGTCCCACAAAGCGCATAAACTGCCTAGAAGGATAGAAAACGTCTATTAGATCAATCTATACCACAACCAATGAGCCAGTTGCTAGCAAAGTATACCAATATAAAACAGAGGGACCCGGAGAGACCCTATCAGTCTCTATCCAGGTTCTGTAGCCCCAGAACATTAGGGGCTGGACTGAATCAGCAAAATTGGTCAGGAGTAGGAAAATTTCTCTAAGGATAAATATACATATCATCTTGTACAGATATATATGCAAATAAAATACCACAATTACCTATTCATAGTACCAAAATATATAGTCTACCAAATCTGACAAATGGATCTGTATCTATATTTGACTGTGGAAGGAATATCTTAACCATAAGGTCTAATTCGTTTAAGTAAATGGGAAAAAGGGGGAGTTAAAATAAAACAGCAAAAATTAAGGCGTTCATTAAGTCCATTTGGAATCTCAGTTTTTTATTTAAATATCCACTTGAATTCACATTGCAATGTCATTCTATGCCAATCCCCTCCTCTTGGATGTTGTTTAACCAAATCAATTCCTGTAAAACGTAAACAATTAGCATTACCCCCGTGGCATGAGTTAACATGTCTCACCACTGGGGTGTCCCGTTCATGCCGTATATCCCCAAGGTGTTCACCAATTCTTTTCTTCAATTCTCGGTTGGTTTTACCGATATATTCCAATTTGCCCTGGCAAGTGATCTTATAGATCACTCCTCTAGACCGACAGGATATAAAGTGTTTGATTTTAAAGGAGGTTTTCAAGTTTTCTGAAAAAAATTCCCATCCTGCCAGAACAAGTGGACATGAGGAACACCCACTACATTTATAGCAACCCTTTGGTGGGGAAAGCCATGATGTGGTTGTTTTTTGTACATCCAAATGGCTTGGAGCTAAATGATCTTTCAAAGATCTTCCTCTTCTAAACGGGATCTGTGGTTGCTCACTCACGACTGCCTTAATGTCGGGATCCATGATTAAAATATCCCAGTGGCGCTGTAAGATCTCCCTTACTTGTGGTGCCCCATTGTCAAAAGTTCCGATTAACCGGACAATCTTTTCTGAACTAGCTTGTTCTACCTTTTTAGGATTCAATGACTGGATACGATCACATTTCAGGGAAGATTTATATGCTTCCCTTAAGATCCTATCAGGATAGCCGCGTCTAATAAATCTTGACCTAAGATCAGCAGCCTGGTCCACAAAGTCCTGCCCCCCGAACAATTTCTTCTGAGTCTCAGATACTGGCCACGGGGAATTCCCCTCTTCAATGGATAAGGATGATTACTCCTCCATTGCAGAAAGGAGTTGGTGGCCGTAGCCTTCCTAAACACCTTGGTATTAAGTGTGCCTCCACAACCTTTAGAAATCAAGACATCCAAAAAAGGAAGGGTAGAGCCACAAACTTCAAACGTGAAGGATAAACCAATTTTATTCACGTTTAGAGTATCAACAAATGCTGAAAAAGACTCTGCACTTCCCCTCCATAGGACCAGGATATCATCAATATATCATGCCCACAGTTCAATCTTAGTTATAAAATCCTCTCTTTCATCTATAAATACCATAGTCTCCTCCCACCAGCCCAGGAGCAAGTTTGCATACGTTGGTGCACATGGATTGCCCATGGCAGTGCCCCTGAGCTGGTGGAAGTGCTTACCGTTGAATGAAAAAAAATTATGAGTCAATGAGAATTCTAAAAGATCCAAAACAAATTGACTGTGGGCACGATATTGATTACCGTGTGATTTAAGATAATACTCAACGGCTTTCAGACCCCATTGATGTGGTATTGATGAATATAATGCCTCCACATCAATAGAGCATAAAATAACCCCCTCATGCAGGGTTATGCCTTCCAACTTCCGAAGTAAGTCGGAGGTGTCCTGTACATAGGATGGAAGGGAAGTTACAAAGGATCTTAAAACTTTATCAAGATAAATCCCAGCATTTTGACACAGGCTATTTACTCCTGAGACAATTGGTCGTCCCTTCAGGGGGGACAGGCCTTTGTGGACTTTAGGTAGACAATAAAAAGTTGCCTCTACTGGTGTCAAAGGCATCAAAAAATCTAATTCTTTATCAGAAATCAACTTTAGGGTCTTAGCCTCCAAAAGCAAAGTTCGCAGAAGACCACTATATTCAACAGTCGGATTACCACGTAGAACAGCATAATTGTCCTTCTGTAGGAGGAGAGACTCACACATGACAATATATTGGGAGATATCCATAAGTACCACATTACCTCCTTTGTCCACTGGTTTAATAACCAGCCCCTTGTTCATTTAAAGACTATGTAATGCTGACATTTCTTCCTTAGTCAAATTAAAAGGACAATGTGTATGCTTAATTTTCTTCAAATCCAATACAACTTTCTCTACAAAGACATCAATACATGATAGATCACTCATGGGGGGTAACTTAGTATTTTTATTATGGAGATCAGTAAAGGGACCATATCCTGTAATATCACTCCCTTCCTGTTCAAGGTTAGCTAATGTTCTTACATCAGGGAGAAGATCTATTGGAATACCCAGCTCTGAACTGGCTCTTTCATCCTGTTTCTTAAAAAATTTATGCCATCTTAGTTTACGAGTGAAAAGATGTAGGTCCTTCACCCAATTAAATACTCCACTTCCTCTTGGTTCCTTTTTTTGCTTTTTTGTTGTATATTTTTGGACATGGCTGGACTGTTATCAGTAGGTTTAGATAAGGAGTAGTGGCTAAATGAAGCTAAGGAAGTTTTTTCTGATAAAACCTATGTGCAGAAACATTATACTCCCTCTTTTAATGCAGCCTTTAGGGATTTAACTGCAGCATTTAAAGAACAGATTGTTTCCTGGTGGGAAATTCAAAGTCTAGAAAGTTACATAAAAAATAGTATAGTCCCTAGGGGCCTAAGGGTGGGGCTGCTTCCGGCAGCTCGTATTAGAAATACAAATTTGTTGAGTAAATGGGAGAAAGAAATGACTAGCTTCTCGCTGAGATTGCTTCAGATTCTTCTGGAGGAGGAGAGAACTCATTTAGAGATACTTGAAAATCGGTTGAAAGAACAATTTGAGATTATTAAAAAATTTCAGGGAGAGTCAGAATTTGCATCCAAGGAAATACAACTTCAGAATTCTTTGGAGAAGTTCCAATATCATCTTAAAGAACATAAACATAAACAGTTTGCTCGGGACTTACAGGACTTCAGAGAAAACAAAGTTTATAGTACAATAGGTGATAGATCCGTATTTAGGGGTGGAGAGAGTGAGATATCATCTACAGATGCTGAACGCTCGGATTCTGAAACCCGCAGTAGATCAACGAGGGGAGAGGTAGAGGTAGAGAGAGGGGTGGAAAAAATCAAACAGGTAGTTTTTTAGAACAATCATACCTACTAAGAAACCGGAATCAACCCCAGAACCAACTGAATCTCAAATAATCAATCTCTCCTCTAAGAATATTAGTATGATGGAGATGAGTATTTTAAATAAGGGACTTTCCTTTGTCCCCAGCTCTGATTTTGACTTATTTAATTGGGTGAAGGACCTACATCTTTTCACTCGTAAACTAAGATGACATAAATTTTTTAAGAAACAGGATGAAAGAGTCAGTTCAGAGCTGGGTATTCCAATAGATCTTCTCCCTGATGTAAGAACATTAGCTAACCTTGAACAGGAAGGGAGTGATATTACAGGATATGGTCCCTTTACTGATCTCCATAATAAAAATACTAAGTTACCCCCCCTGAGTGATCTATCATGTATTGATGTCTTTGTAGAGAAAGTTGTATTGGATTTGCAGAAAATTAAGCATACACATTGTCCTTTTAATTTGACTAAGGAAGAAATGTCAGCATTACATAGTCTTGAAATGAACAAGGGGCTGGTTATTAAACCAGCGGACAAAGGAGGTAATGTGGTACTTATGGATATCTCCCAATATATTGTCATGTGTGAGTCTCTCCTCCTACAGAAGGACAATTATGCTGTTCTACGTGGTAATCCGACTGTTGAATATAGTGGTCTTCTGCGAACTTTGCTTTTGGAGGCTAAAACCCTAAAGTTGATTTCTGATAAAGAATTTGATTTTTTGATGCCTTTGACACCAGTAGAGGCAACTTTTTATTGTCTACCTATAGTCCACAAAGGCCTGTCCCCCCTGAAGGGACGACCAATTGTCTCAGGAGTAAATAGCCTGTGTCAAAATGCTGGGATTTATCTTGATAAAGTTTTAAGATCCTTTGTAACTTCCCTTCCATCCTATGTACAGGACACCTCCGACTTACTTCGGAAGTTGGAAGGCATAACCCTGCATGAGGGGGTTATTTTATGCTCTATTGATGTGGAGGCATTATATTCATCAATACCACATCAATGGGGTCTGAAAGCCGTTGAGTATTATCTTAAATCACACGGTAATCAATATTGTGCCCACAGTCAATTTGTTTTGGATCTTTTAGAATTCTCATTGACTCATAATTTTTTTTCATTCAACGGTAAGCACTTCCACCAGCTCAGGGGCACTGCCATGGGCAATCCATGTGCACCAACGTATGCAAACTTGCTCCTGGGCTGGTGGGAGGAGACTATGGTATTTATAGATGAAAGAGAGGATTTTATAACTAAGATTGAACTGTGGGCATGATATATTGATGATATCCTGGTCCTATGGAGGGGAAGTGCAGAGTCTTTTTCAGCATTTGTTGATACTCTAAACGTGAATAAAATTGGTTTATCCTTCACGTTTGAAGTTTGTGGCTCTACCCTTCCTTTTTTGGATGTCTTGATTTCTAAAGGTTGTGGAGGCACACTTAATACCAAGGTGTTTAGGAAGGCTACGGCCACCAACTCCTTTCTGCAATGGAGGAGTAATCATCCTTATCCATTGAAGAGGGGAATTCTCCGTGGCCAGTATCTGAGACTCAGAAGAAATTGTTCGGGGGGGCAGGACTTTGTGGACCAGGCTGCTGATCTTAGGTCAAGATTTATTAAACGGGGCTATCCTGATAGGATCTTAAGGGAAGCATATAAATCTTCCCTGAAATGTGATCGTATCCAGTTATTGAGTCCTAAAAAGGTAGAACAAGCTAGTTCAGAAAAGATTGTCCGGTTAATCGGAACTTTTGACAATGGGGCACCACAAGTAAGGGAGATCTTACAGCGCCACTGGGATATTTTAATCATGGATCCCGACATTAAGGCAGTCGTGAGTGAGAAACCACAGATCCCGTTTAGAAGAGGAAGATCTTTGAAAGATCGTTTAGCTCATAGCCATTTGGATGTACAAAAAACAACCACATCATGGCTTTCCCCACCAAAGGGTTGCTATAAATGTAGTGGGTGTTCATCATGTCCATTTGTACTGGCAGGACGGGAATTTTTTTCAGAAAACTTGAAAACCTCCTTTAAAATCAAACACTTTATATCCTGTCAGTCTAGAGGAGTGATCTATAAGATCACTTGCCAGTGCAAATTGGAATATATCGGTAAAACCAACCGAGAATTGAAGAAAAGAATTGGTGAACACCTTGGGGATATACGGCATGAACGGGACACCCCAGTGGCGAGACATGTTAACTCATGCCATGGGGGTAATGCTAATTGTTTACGTTTTACAGGAATTGATTTGGTTAAACCCCATCCAAGAGGAGGGGATTGGCATAGAATGACATTGCAATGTGAATCCAAGTGGATATTTAAATAAAAAACTGAGATTCCAAATGGACTTAATGAACGCCTTAATTTTTGCTGTTTTATTTGATCTCCCCCTTCTTCCCATTTACTTAAACGAATTAGACCCTATGGTTAAGATATTCCTTCCACAGTCAAATATAGATACAGATCCATTTGTCAGATTTGGTAGACTATATATTTTGGTACTATGAATAGGTAATTGTGGTATTTTATTTGCATATATATCTGTACAAGATGATATGTATATTTATCCTTAGAGAAATTTTCCTACTCCTGACCAATTTTGCTGATTCAGTCCAGCCCCTAATGTTCTGGGGCTACAGAACCTGGATAGAGACTGATAGGGTCTCTCCGGGTCCCTCTGTTTTATATTGGTATACTTTGCTAGCAACTGGCTCATTGGTTGTGGTATAGATTGATCTAATAGACGTTTTCTATCCTTCTAGGCAGTTTATGCGCTTTGTGGGACTTTTAGCATCTTGTCCCACAGTGCATATCTACTCTGGTCTTTCAGCGCCGTATTTAGGAGGATACGCACATGCACGGGGTGTTTGCTTCGCGCATGCGCACTTTCGGCCGGTAATCGAGCGCCATTGCGCATGCGCGGAGATTTTTTTACTTCGCGCATGCGCAGAATGGTTTGTAGCGCTCGTTTCACTATGGGCAGACGTGATACTACGTATTACATCACTAATGTGCGCGGTTTTCTAGCGCCATATTCAAACAAACATCACTTATGTGAACTTGAGCACACCTGTTTGTAGGCAGAGTTTATCGCTATATAAGTTGCCCTGATTCACTTTGCTCTTACTGCCATTGTCACTACATGGAGTCAGTCAGCATCTAGCGGTTTTCCTCCATTGTGGGGTTTTCTTTATGTTTTGTTCTACCACTGTAGGCAGCATTTATTTATTTATTTATTTATTTATTATTTATTTATTTATTATATGTATTTGACCAAGTTTTTTGGTTCTTATGAGTAGTCTAATAAGTCCCCTGATGATTGGTGCATTACTGTACCAGGAAACGCGTAGGGACTAGGGTTCTATAGGGTCACTTTAAGGACAGCTTGGTACTGCCCTTGTTAGGGCAGGAGTCATTTTGGGTGTTAGTGGAAATTTCAGGGGCATGCATAGGGACTTAGTTCATCCTCCTGTTTTGCACCATCACCTGCCGGGTTCTCCTGCCTAGGATGTTGGTAAGATCGTTCCATTTCTTATTGTTTAGCCGCCATGATGTTTCACGGTATATGATGGTAAATATTTATATATTTGCTATAACATTAGACTCCAACGAGTGGCTATGTTAAATTTGATGTTTGTTCTACATTTTTGATATTATTTTAATGCTTAGTAATTAAATGTTAAGTTTTATTATTGTTTGCATCAGTGCTTTCTTGATTAATTATTGTCTGTTGCAATTGGTGGATTATCTGTGTCCGTTGTCATAGTACTCCACTTCCTCTTGGCTCCTTTTTTTGCTTTTTTGGTGTCTTGAAATTAACTCATTGTGATACACATAGGAAATATATGTATTTGTGTGTTTAAGATAAAAAAAAATTAGATTGTGACAGGGCTGATACAAGTGATGAAAGTCTCTGTATAGCGCAGTGTCATGTGTATATATAATATATACATATCTAACTATCCATCTAGGCAGTGGCGTAACTAGGAATGGCTGGGCCCCAAGGCAAACATTTGACATGGGGCCCCCATAGTGGCCCCTGCACACAGTATTATGCTCCATAGTGGCTCCTGCACACAGTATTATGCCCCATAGTGGCCTTTGCACACAGTATTATGCAGCATAGTGGCCCCTGCACAGTATTATGCCCCATAGTGGCCCATGCACAGTATTATGCTCCATAGTGGCCCCTGCACACAGTATTATGCCCCACTGTGGACCACCCATGAACAATTATTATACTCTGGGGTCTCGGACGTCACCAAACAGGCCCGAAACCTGTGGAGCACAGGAGAGGTAAGTAACGTTTTTTATGTTCCCTCACCTCCCTTGGGCCTCCGATCGTTATACTCCGGGATCTAAAAAGACCCTGGAGTATAATGATTGCAGTGTTTGTGGGGTTCGCGGTAGTGGCTGCCAAAGGGCTCCGGACCCCATAATGTCTCAGGCCCTGTGTCAGCTGCTACCCCGGTATTTACGCTCCTGCATCTTGGGCAGTGGTGAACCTAGCCTCTTTGCTGCCTGAGGCGGACTATTGAAAGACGCCGCCCCCCAATATAAAATTGTGTTTACATGCTACTAGCTTCACACGCTGTTATTGTCGTACAATAAACATACACAAACTTATGAAACAGTTTTTAAGAATTCTTCTTCCTGCATTACTTCAGTATCAGAAATCAACAACACGACATTAACAATGAAAGTAACTTCACACATCTTCTGCTTGGTGGATGGACGAGCCCACGTGGCCCCCATTCTCTATAATAGGAGCACCACAGATAGCTGAGTACTGGACTTCGGCTATATTTGGCACTCCCATTGAAGCGAATGAGAGCCATGTGGGTTCATCCATCCAGCAAGCGACACGCCTATATTCAGCCTGGCTGCGGCCAGGCTGTTTTCCAACCCAGTGGGGGGAAAAAAAACCCAATTCTCAGGTTCAGTGGGGGTCTCAGCAGACAGACCCCATCAATCAGGTATTTATTCTCTATCATTTAGGTGAATACAGGGCAGTAACATTTTGTGACTTACAGGTGACGTCTCTGACTAATCCTTCACATTTCCCTTCTCTTCCCTTTGGACCGCCATGACCACTTCTTCCAGCTGTGACTTGTCTCTGTAAAGTTTGCAACACAGACATCTTTGGCTCCTCACTTTTCCAGGCACCCGACCCACATTGTCCTCACCTGCACACCCATCCTGCTGCTACCCCAATTATAAAATATATGATATAACCCCCCATAATGAATAATACCCCCAAGTGCATCTTTATATTGATAATGTCCGTGTGTACCCTGTATAAATAGTGCCCCTTATTAATAATGCCCCAGGTGTTAACTAATTAAAAGGTTTTCCAGGTCATTAATAAACTAATCAGTGGGGCTCAAAAACCCAGGACCCCCACTGATCAGCTGTTTGAATGAACCGTGGTATCTGTGTAAGCGCCATGACTGCTTCTCTGTTTACATAGTGTCATTCATCTCATAGCGCCATGTAATGTAACTACAGCCTCATCCTATACATATCTATGTGACAAGACTGGAATTACATCACACGGTCACTATAAACAGACAGCGTATGATATAAAAAGGCTCCAGGGCCCCTTCATACAGATGATCAGAGGAGGGGTCCACTGATCTCTTATTGATAATGTCCTAAGGATAGAACATCAATAAAAATGAACTGTAAAGACCCTTTAATAAAGCCCAAGTGCCACCTTAAAGGGGTTGTCCAGGATAACCACTTTTTTAATATGAGGCTGGGGACGGTGCTCCGGTGTCTTCCAGCGCATTTCAGTCCTGCTGCTCCGGTGTTTTCTTCCCCACAGCACTGTGACATCCCGTGTCAGCGTCTTCCGCCAGAAGAAAACACCAGAACAACAGAACCAGACCGTGGTGGGAGACATCGGAGCACAAGGGACAGGTGAGTAGGTGTTTTTTTTTAATACAGTATTACACAGTATTATGGCCCACAGCGGCCCCTGCACACAGTATTATGCTCCATAGTGGCCCCTTCACACAGTATTATGCCCTGCAGCGGCCCCTGCACACAGTATTATGCTCCATAGTGGCCCCTGCACACAGTATTATGCTCCATAGTGGCCCCTGCACACGGTATTATGCTCCATAGTGGTCCCTGCACACGGTAACCTGCTTCAGAGTGGCCCCTGCACACAGTATTCTGCTCCATAGTGGCCCCTGCACACAGTATTCTGCCCCATAGTGATCCACCCATGAACTATTATTATACTCTGGGGTGTTTTCAGACCCCAGAGTATAATGATCGGAGACCCAGGTGGTGACAAACATAAAAACCACATAATGACGTCGGCCTGGCTCACATGACGCCTGGGACGTCACCAAAGAAGGCCGAAGCCTGCTGGGAGTAACATCAGATCGCAGAAGAGGTTAGTAACACTGGCTTTTATGTTTATCACCTCCCCTGGGTCTCTGATTATTATACTCTGGGGTCTGAAAAGACCCCGGAGTATAATAATAGTAGTATTTGGCCTCACTTACCGATCCCCGCTGCCGCTCACAGCCGCTTCTGATGCCCCCTTCTGCGTCCGATAGCAGAAGGGGAAGCAGAGGCAGCCACAGCAGGCGCAGGGATTGATAAGTAAATAGGACGTTACCTGCTGGGGTACCCAGTAGGTAACGGCTTTTATATATATATATATATATATATATATATATATTTTTTAGGTAAAGTTCTCCTCACCTACCTTTGATGCCTTGATGGAGCCGCAGCCACCTCTTCTTCACCCATGTCCGCGTCTCAGCGTAGGAGGCACCTCTGACATGCAGAGGTCTCGTAAACCAGCCCAGGACAGACCCCGCTCAGCTTTTTTTTTTTTTTTTAAGCGGCCTGTCCTGGGCTGGTTTACAGTAAATAGAATGGAAAAAATGCCGCCCCCCAGACAGTGACGGACAGTGCCGCCTGAGGCAGCCGCCTCACTTCACCTCATTAGAGGTGCGCCCCTGATCTTGGGTCTACTATTTTTATTTTTGTTAACATTGATTCAGCAAAATATGATCTCTCTGTAGTTTGGGTTCTGTTAGGGGTATTGATTCCTAAAGATTGCATTAACCTATTTATCATACACATACAAAAACACATATACACAGTTTAGCTACTATTGCTTTCAAGTTATCGTGCCAATCTGGAAAGTTTCAGCAGTGTCAGAGTTCTCTTAGGATTATCCAATTAGGAGCTGAGGAGGCATATTTAAACCCTCTTCCTCAACCATATAGCAAGCCAGGAGCTTTCTATATGGTTGTACCTAGTTTTGCTTGCATTACCTGACTGTTTGTGCTCACTGCTTTATACTGACCCTTGCTTGATACTGGAAAACCGATTGTCTTCTGATTTTGGCATTGACGTGACCTCTAGGAACTGACCCTTGGTTTTATACCGTAAAACAGTTTGTCTTCTGATTTTGGCTCTGATGTTTCCTCATGAACTGTTTATTGGCCTGAACGTTCACTCGTGGGTCCTGCTTTGACTTTGATACTGATTGTGGAGCATTTATTTCTTGTACCAGTTTAGGTGGTAATAACTTGGACCCCAAATTCAGCACAAGTCCATCTGGCTTCGTGGCTGGCTCTGGTGGAAACATTTGGGTGTCTGAGATTTATCTCTCAGCATTGTATAAGGTTTAAACAGCTAGTTCTACTTCTTTCTGTTATCGGCCAGTTCCTGCAATTTTTGAAATTTGCTCCAGAGACAGGGGACAAAATATGTAAAGTGTTTTTCAACATATGTGGATATATTAATATAATTTAAAAACTATAAGGCTAAGTTCACATCTGCATCAGAGTCTCTGTTGGGGTAACTGCTATTTTAGCGGTCCGGCAGTACGCAGTTGCGAACCTAGCCCCCTCAGCAGTAAATGCCCACTTTTTCTTTAAAAAAGAACAAAAAACAATAGTTTGCATGGCATTGTAATGTTCTTTCTGGACAGCAAATAGTACATTCATGTGCTTTCACATAAGTAGTAGCAAAGATCTACCTGTAAGGCTAAGGTCACATCTGTTCTGGTAATACTTTTTTGACAAAAGCTCCTAACTGTATATACTTGTCCGTGGAATTGTTTTGTTGATTTGTGCGTAAATGTGATTCTGTATCAGCCCTGCAAACTGACCAGGAGATCTTTATTGCCAGGATGGTGATAGGGAAAGGAATGGAACCAGTGGAGAGTGTAAGTTTTGTCACCTGGGCCTGGCTTACACAACTTTCCAGGGTTGACCAGATGGACAAATAAACATGAGTATTATCAGAGCTGAACGACCTCTCGTCCTTTACAGGGGGTGAATTAAAAAACAGGAACAATTAATATTCCTGAAATTGTAATGAATATTCATGTAATGAATATTAATTGTTCCTGTTATTTAATTCACCCCCTTGTATGGGATGAAGGATTGTTCTGTTGCGGTAACTGCTCCCTATTAATTTACTGTCCAGTTACTAACAAAGAATTAAAATAATAAACCAGAAGGGTGACTCTCAAACCTGCAGCAAGGGCTAAAAGTAAAAAATTTGGGTGTGACCAGTGGAACGTTGTCACACATATGTGGATCATTCAAATCTTAGTGTGGACATTCTCTTCCAACCTCAGGGAATCTGGAAGACTATAGCTTGTAAAATAGTTTTTTCTTTTTTTAATCCCATTTATTTTTTAACAGTTTGTTTGTGTATGTCATTTTTATTTTGTCTTTTTGTAAGCACTGAACCCTTTTGTATTAAAGTGTTTACTTTAATGTTAGTCCCTGTATACTCTACTGATCGATTGCCTTGTAAAGCATGCTTGGCCATCTAACTGCTGGAAACAGTGAGTTTGTGTGTGTTGGGTCGCTATTGGCCTGGAAATTAGTAGGTGGTATGGTGTGTGATTTATGCACAATTTGACATCTTCCACTTGTATCTGTCTGTTATTGATTTCAATGTAAAATAAAATGTAACTCGTTCTGGTTATTTGGAAGGAGAAAAGAGACCTGCATAGATGGCTTCTTTTCTCCATTTGAAAAATGGATCCACAAAAGAGTAGATGCAAATGGACAACATTTGAGTAGTTTAAACACCCATTGAAATCAATCGGAGTGTAAATGAACTAGTTTTATCAGTTTTTCTATTCTTTTGATGGCACAGAAAAAACAATAACACAGTGCAGAGGTGAATGTAGCCTAGGTTCTGGGATAACATAGGTTCTTTCTCTAAGATCATGTCGATTACCTAATCAATTGCATATGGTCTGTTGCACACAGTTCTCACTGTATTTTTCATTTTAGTGTGTATACAGACAGTGCAGCTAAATGCAGTTAAAACTACATTAAAAAAGTATAAAATAACTGCATATGTGACGTGATATGGGAAACACTGGGCCCCCAGGAGGCTGAAGAGTCTGCAGCAAGAGTATTTGTTGGGTAAACCATGTGAGATATGTCTCGCAAGGTCACTTGTTGGTTTTGTTCAGACCCTAGAGTATAATGATCAGAGGCCCAGGAGAGGTGATCAAACATAAATAACAGTGTTACTCACCTCTCCTGGGCTCCAACATTGGTCTTTGAGCCTCTTGAATGACAAGACGTCACAACGCATCAGGAAAGGTGAGTAACACTGACACTGTTTTTTTATGTTTGATCACCTCCCCCGGGCCTCTGATTATTATACTCCGGGGTCTGAAGAGATCCTGGAGTATAATAGTTTGTGGGTAATGAACCCCAAACATTTGTGGTTCTGCCAAGCCTGAAATTTTTGCAATATTTTTAATGAACAATGTGGGATATTATACTGTGTGAAGGCCACTATGGGACATTTACTGTGTGGAGGGGCCACTGTGGGACATTATACTGTGTAGAGAGACTTTTATGGGACATTATACTGTGTGGAGGGGTCGCTATGGGACATCATACTGTGTGGAGGGGTCGCTATGGGACATTATATTGTGTGGAGGGGTCGCTATGGGACATCATACTGTGTGGAGGGGTCGCTATGGGACATTATACTGTGTCAAGGGGCCACTATAGGACATTATACTGTGTCAAGGGGCCACTATGGGACATTATACCTTGTGAAGGGGCCACTATGGGACATTATACTGTGTGGAGGAGCCATTGTGGGACATTCTACTGTGTGGAGGGACTGCTATGGGACATTCTACTGTGTGGAGGGGTCACTATGGGACATCATACTGTGTGAAGGAACTGCCATGGGACATTATAATGTGTGGATGGGCCGCTATGGGACTTTATACTGTGTGGAGGCCAGTATGGGACATTATACTATGTGAAGGGGACCACTGTTGTACATTATTCTTAATGAAGGGGCCACTGTGATACATTACAGTGTGTGTAAATAGGGCATTATACTGTGTGAGGGCCAGGAAAGGGGGAGCTATGCCGTTTGTGGGTGGGGGCCCTCAAGTCAAAAATTTGCTATGAGACCCAGTCTTTGCTAGTTATGCTCCTGGTCATTTGGAGTATAAAAGATTGGACAATTGTGATCAGCCTTTAGTTGCTGTAAAGGTGCACATGCAGTTTGCTGCTGTTCACCCAATATACAATCTAGCCTGCACTAACCTTAAAAAAACATTTTGTCATTTTATGTTTTATTTTTTTTTTTCACTCTTATGACTATACACAGTGTGACAGAGTGTTGTTGTTAATCTGAAAAAAATA
Source organism: Leptodactylus fallax (assembly GCA_947044405.1). NCBI lineage: Eukaryota > Metazoa > Chordata > Amphibia > Anura > Leptodactylidae > Leptodactylus > Leptodactylus fallax. The sequence goes on from CAMRHE010000384.1 coordinate 641,767, forward strand.
TCCATTGCTTAAAGGGGTTGTGTGTGATAAATGGAAATCCCTACACTAATCTAAACCCCCTCCTACTTTCTAAATAACATAATTAATCAAAAATGTATATTTACCCATATCCCTGGGGCGGTCATGTGACCACTCCAGAGCCATTTGCTGGTTATCTGGTGACGATTGGAACGTCACTACTACTCCCCCTCCCCCCATCCACTCCATCATACTTACCTTCCAGGCTTCTTCTTGCGGAACGGCTCCTCCCTCTTTTCTGACTGCCGGTGCGTGCTGTTGTTCCAGCACTGCTCTGCGCTCTGCTGCCGATAATCCACCTCTACTGCGCATCTCTCAAGCCTGTTCAGTAGAGGTGGTTAATCACTGCAGAGCACAGAGCAGCGCTGGGACTGTAACATGCGCCGTCAGTCAGAAAAGAAGGATGGGCCTCCCGCAGGAAGAAGCCTGGAAGGAACAGAGGTAAGTATATAATGGGGTCAGGGTTAGGCTGAGTAGGTTGGGAAGGGCTAGTAGTGGGCGGGATAACTAGAGAGACAGGGGGTGTGAGAGGGAGGGGGAGAGGAAGGGGGGAATGAGGTAAGAGGGAGTTAGTGTGGAAGTTACATAGCAGGAAGCTGAACCATGTAAACAAATGCAGAAGACACCAGGAGCTCCCAGAGACACCCAGAAATCACTCAAAACACTGCTAAAGGTATATGGGTGCATTTATTAACACATTAATAGCACTAACAGACCTTTTCCAAAAAAACATTTTTTACCCAGAAAACTCCTTTAAGCATTTCTCTGTTTGCACGAGTGCGCATACAGTTGAAACCAGAAGTTTACATACACTATATAAAAAGACACATATGCATGTTGTTCTCACTATCAGACATGAAATCAGAATAAACCTTTCCCATTTTAGGTCAATTAGGATTACCAAAATTATTTATATTTGCCAAATGCCAGAATAATGAGAGAGAGAGAGAATTTTTTTTTTTTTTTTTAAATAATATTTTTATTTTATTGTTGATTCTCGTATAACAAATGAGAATACATGCAAACATTTTGCAGCAGTGCACAAAGTCATATAAAGTACATCCAACATATTACAATTGTATTAGTGCAGACTGTGTAATATCAATAAACTCAATTTATGGAATAATAAATCCTAAATATTACTGAGCCATATGGGGCGCAGCCTAGTCTTGTAATGCAAAAGAAAGAACATTGATTGATTGAAAAGAGGTGGTATGTAAGGGGCAGAGAGGACTGACATAGATAAGAAAGGAAGAGAGAGAGAGCAACGAGAGGATGGGAAGGGGGGGAGGGGTACCGAGGGAGGGAAAGATAGGGGATACATTAATGACTTCAAGTAGGGTAGCGGGGTGATATAGGGTAGATAGTATAGACCCATGAATGGAGGGAGGCGGATGTGGAGGAGGGGATAGGTGGAGAGAGGAGGATGGAGGTCGGAAGCTAGGGAGGAGGAGGAGGAAGGGGGAAGGGGTGGGGGGGGGACTCACAGTCTCAGCTCCTTCCACTTTGCCCAGGTCTTAAGGAAACGGGCATGTGTCCTGGATTTCCAGCTTGACAATTCTTCGAAGCGTGAGATCTGATTAACTTTTTCCACCCATTCCATTTTTGATGGGGGATCCGTACTTAGCCATTTGCGAGGAATAAGTGAATTGGCAGCTGATAAAAGGAGCGAGATAAGGTTATTTCTCGATGGAGTATAGTAAGTCGATTGTAGTGAGAGCAGGACCATAGTTGGGCTAAGCTTAAAGGTCGGAGAAGAAAGTTGTCTAATCACTGATTGGATATCATTCCAAAACGGACTAATTACCGGGCACTGCCACCATATGTGCAACAAGGACCCACTTTGAGTCTTACATCTCCAGCAGATGTCAGAATCTGATAGGTTCATTTTATGGAGCCATTGTGGAGTATGATACCATCTGGTTAGCAACTTATAGTGAGTCTCCTGTAGGCGCACACAGGTGGAAAAGCCATGAGAATTTCGTAATACCTGTTTGACTTGCTCCTCTGAGAGGATCACACCCAACTCCATTTCCCAAGAAGTTAGGAAAGCCGGTTTGTGTATCCGAACTGGACTGACATAAGTGGACAGGACATATGATGTCTTGGACAAAGATTTATTTCGAACTATGAGGCTGCGTCGAAGGGAGTGAGATCAACTCGTATCGTGTTAGTTGTCAGCCAGTCCCGCATATATTTGTGCAGGTGGTGTTTATGTAGAAAGGACAGCGGTTTGTCAGAGACCAGCGATTCCAGTTTTGCGAAATTCACCTCTGCTTCCTCACCAACAGCCTCCAGCAGTCGGTGTGAAATCAGGCGATGCCACATGTCTGAACAGGATACCTTCGACCTTCCCAACCAATCCGGTACAATGCCTATAGGGCTTAGAGGCGAAGGGGAAGGTGCCAGTGTTTCTTTCAACTCCCGCCATGTTTCACAGGCGCCTAACAGGATCTGATAAATTGATTGGGATCTGCAGCTTGGGGAGCCATACAGCCACAGGTCTACTTGGCAGGCCGGTCCAAATGTGCACACAGAAAGTTTATGGAACAGTGAGGGTGGTTCCGCTGAAGTGAGCTCAATCCAACGCTTCAATTGTATTGCTTTGTAATAACCTAAGACATCTGGCATGCCTATGCCACCTGCCACCTTCTTCTTCATCAAGAAACTTATAGAGAGCCGTGGACGTTTGCCACGCCAGAGGAAAGTGGAGAAAAGACTTCTTACTGACTTGAAAAAATACGGGGGGAGGCGTATGGGCAACATATGGAGTCGGTATAGGATCTTGGGAAGCACATAAGTCTGCAATAGATTTCGTCTACCAAACCAAGAAAACGGCATTCCTTGATAAGAAGCTAACATGGTGCGAATTTCCGTTAATAGTGGCTGAAAATTCTCTGTGTAGATGTGAGACGGATCCGCTGTTAGTTGGACACCTAAATATTTAATGGATTTTGAGGTCCACTTAAAGGGCGTGGAGGCGGATACTTGTAGTGACTGTTTAAGGGGGAGAGAAACATTTAATACCTCCGATTTATCTAGATTGGCTTTATATCCGGAGACTGAGCCATAGCGAAAGAGGAGTTCTACAATGGCAGGGAGCCCTTTCTCGGGGTTGGACACCATAAACAGAACATCGTCTGCAAAGGCGGCGGAATGCATAGTTTGTGTTCCTATTTTAAATCCTGATATGTCTGGGTGGGCACGAACCGCCTGTAATAGGGATTCCAATACTAAAATGAACAGGGAGGGGGAAAGAGGGCAACCCTGTCTGGTCCCATTCGTAATATTGAAACTGGGGGAAAGTGTGTCATTAATCTTTAAGCGAGCGTAAGGGGAACCATAAAGAGTGAAGATCGCTTCTATTAATTGAGGGGGGAAGTTAAATTTTTTTAGCGTAGCTTTCATAAATAACCAGTCCACTCTGTCAAACGCTTTTTCAGCGTCTACTCCCAGCAAAACCAGGCTCGAGTGTGTTTTCCTAGCGTGGGTGATAACGTGGAGTAAGCGATGGGAGTTATCCTTTCCCTCTCTGCCCAGAACAAAACCAGCTTGATCAGGGTGTAGTAAAGAGGGTAGAAGATGTTTCATTCTGGTGGCCAGTATTTTCGCCCACAATTTAAGATCGAGATTAAGGAGGGAGATAGGCCTATAGCTACCACAGGAGAGGGGGTCTTTCCCTTCTTTAGGAAGCAGCGTAATATGTGCTTCTTGTGCTTGGCGGGGGAGTTTTTTCCCAGAGAGCAGGGCATTACAGGATCGAGAGAGATGCGGTAGTAATTCAGATTGGAATACTTTATAGTATTGTAAGGGGAAGCCATCTGGACCTGGGCTTTTCCCTTTAGGGAAGCTATTTAAGACACATTTAATTTCTTCCAAAGAAATGTAGGACGTGAGTGTCACAGTGTCTTCTGCCGACAGGGATGGCAGAGAGAGGGAGTTAAGGAATTCTTCTATCCTATTTATTTTGCTCGTTGTAGCGGTCTCCGGATCATTGGTGTTTAGGTTGTATAGCCCAGTGTAAAATGAGAGGAAAGCCGAGGTTATGTCTTTGGTGGATTTGCGTGTGTTGCCTGCCTGATCTTTTATAACCGAAATGAAGCACTTGGACTTTCACTTCTTTATCAGCGAAGTCAGAAGCTTACCCCCCTTGTCCCCATGTGCATAGAGCCTGTGTTGGTAGTGAAGAAAATGTTTAGCCGTTCGGACGTTAATGGTATCTTTTAGTTTTTCTCGCAAAGTTTGGAGTTCAGTGCTTCTATTCAACTGTCTACTTGCCTTGCGTGTGCGTTCAATTGCCGCTATGTCTGAGAGAATTTTGTCTAGTTCCGCCTGAGTTTCCCTCTTGACTCTAGAGGCCAGGAATATGAAAATTCCCCTAATTACCGACTTATGTGCCTCCCAAGTAATGGTGGGACAAGTGTCTGCATTAGCATTTATGGCAAAGTACGACTTCATCTGCTGCCTGACGGTCCCAACTATATCTGGGCGATCCATCAAAGCTTCGTTTAATCTCCAGCACCAATCCTTTTGAGGCAGTTGGCGCAGTGTTAACCTCGCCCATACTGGTGCATGATCGGACACCGATATAGAGTCAATGCGGGATTGCAGAGAATACGGGGCTAGATCTCTAGTGGCAAAGATATAATCCAATCTCTGATAGGATTGCCGTGGATTGGAAAAAAAGGAATAGTCCTTCACGGATGGGTTGTGCAGGCGCCAAAGATCGACCAAATGTAGGTCATTTAGGTCTTGCAGGAGTCTACCCAGTGCTTTCTGGGGAATAGAAGATGTCCCTCTAGAGGCATCAAGAGCGGGGTTGAGAGTGAGGTTAAAATCGCCAGCTAGGATTATAGAACCTTCTGCAAAGAGTTCCAGTGTGCGCAGGGCCTCAACAAGCCAAGCCACTTGGCCTTGATTGGGAGCGTAGAAATTGGCAAAGGTGTATTTATAAGTAGCGATAGTGCCTTTTAGCAGCAGAATTCTGCCCTCGGAGTCCTCATAAGTTTGAGAACACTGGAAAGGCACTGAGGAATGAAATAGAATGGAAACACCCTGTGAAAGATCCTCCGTGCGCCAAACCGCTTTGGCCACACCCTGAGTCTTCTTTCATATAAAAACCACACTCACCGCCAGTGAGTGTCGGGTTCATCAGATAAATACAAGACAAGCCTTCTAAATTTTATATATTTATTAACCCCTAAATGGATCGGTATTAAAATCTAACATATACAGATCAGAACAGATATGCAGACATATGCAAGCATTAACAGTTACTAGTTGTAAGATACAGTACAAATAAAATAAAAGGGATTAAAGGTGAAATGATTACTTTACCACACATGTCCTTGCTGTGGTTCTATAGTCCAACACTCACACATGCATGTGTGAGTAACCAGTGGAGGCTCCTTGGCATGTGGCATTAAAACGATAATCCCGCCTGCATGCTCTCATAACAGTCTCTCAGCATTAGTCCAATAGTCAATCACAAAAAAACTCCTCATGGTCTGTCTATAACAACTCTGTAGCATGATCCCAGCACAGTCTTCATAGCATGATCTCTTAGTGATAGTCTCCTCATAATCTCCTCCCACAGACCTCTTACCTCATCTTTTATACCCTTTATGCCACCTCCCAGAATGAGGTCACCAGCGACAGTACGTCTGATGAGTTAATTCAATCACGTTCAGACCCTTTGTATGTAGATGAGACAAAGTGAATTGATACCCTGTTATCAGTCATATCTGGTCAACAGCCCAGGCTTGAACAATGCACTATTGTTTGATCAGCCAGGGCTGTATAGGAATACAATGGAGCCCTATTGTTCCAGCCTGGCAGCTACTGCCAATATGCACCTAGGCTTGTAGCTGCGCACAGTATGCAAGCAAGCAAGAAGGGATATCCTATACCCAGAGACCAAAATACAGCTGAGTTATGGCCATATTTAGGCAGAATCATCACACCTCCTCCTTTAGATGGGGCTTGCAGGAAGTAGGGGCCTACGCCCCTCTTCTGAAAGCACTTCTGCCTCCAGCTTCTCAGGCTCTGGCCCCAAGGCTTTCTCACCTCCCCCCGGGGTCCCAGCAAAATCGGGCCTTGTCAGACTCCGAGGGTGGTTGGGCGGCACGCGCCTTCAATATGTCCAGACTAGGGTCAGCTTGGACAGCATCTCTGAACTCTTGGCTGGAGTGAGACAAAAGAGAGGTGCATGTTACATAGCTGCCGGACCCTTCTGGCTCTCTAGTCTGACTAGGGACACTTCTAAGGCCCAGGCTCTGAGCCACGTACACTTGGCTACCTCCTGCCTGTTCTGGGTCTGCTTTCTGAGTGCGGGCATCCCGTAGCTTTACCCTCATGACCTCAGGCCCTTGGAATACCATTCCAGAGATCCCATCCCGGCAATCTCTGCTCTCCTGGCTACCCTTGGCCTGCTCTCTCAGAGTCTCCCCCACACTAGCCGCTAGTTGGGAGAGTTCTAGGGGATTCTGCACCTCCCCCTCTGCTTCCAAACCTAGGGGCACCTCTGGTTCTGGCACAGGTATGTTTGGACCCTGTCCTCCCTGTACTTCGGTGGGTGATGGTGATACTTTGGGCAAATGACTGAGATCATGCTTCCCCAAACCATCCCCCCACAATACATTGACAGGTAATACATTTGACATACACCCTTCTTGGCTCACACCTCCAGTACCCCATGCCATCTGTACTTGGGCCATGGGCGCTCCTGGAATAGAACTGGACAGAAGAGACGTGTATGTCTCATACCGGCCGGACTCCTCTGGCTTCAAGGGAGTGAGGCTAGTCATGGCGGTCTCAGCACCGACTCCAGGTGGTGTAGGCAACGGTTCAAGGGTCGGAACGCCCTCCACCCTTGTAGCACTCTGGCTGCGGGCTAACACCGCACTACCAGCAGTCCGTCCCTCACCTGGATCAGTCATAAGATCCCCATAGCCTACCTGACCACCTGGCACATGGTCAGCAATTGGGTGCTTATCGGATGCACTGGGCGAAATAGTAGAAGTCACTTCCAGTGACTCGGAAGAGCTACCCTGTACATTTTCACAACAAGCATTGGCAATTACATTGACAGTACCTTCATTAGCAATTGTTAATTCACACCGGACCTCAATGAGATTTGTGGTAGACAGATTAACAAGCTGGGAGGGCGACGCCCCCGCAGATGTGGGTGTGTCTACAGACTTAGTCTCATTGGCTCCTAGCACGGGGGTGCACAAAGCATTAATAACATTTTTGCTGAGCTGGGTTGCAGGAAGTTCAGTTGCATCTTCCCTGCTCTCAGCTGAAGGCAACTCATTAGCATTTACATTGACTGCCATGGGAAGTATCTCAGAGGGGGGTTACGGGCCCTCTCTGCAGATATGACAGACACATTATCAACATTAGTCATAGACAGTTTATCACAGTAAATTGGGTTGCTCCCCACCCCATATTGGGACATCATAGGTCCTAAATCAGTTCCCAACAGTACATTAGCAGGCAAATCAGTCAATAGTCCCACAGTCCGCATTCCTTTTCCTGCATCCCCATCCAGACACACAGATGGGCCACCTGCTGTGGCTTGGGAAGCAGGGAAGTTCTCAGGGTAGTTGGGGCACTCCTTCTTGAAATGTCCTGTCGGGTTACAGGCATGGCCCCGCCGCACCTCCCCTTGGGGTTTGGGGAAGGTCACTAGGGTGCCCAGAGTTCTTGGGACAGGGGAGGGACCACCCGGGGCATAATATGTCTCACCCGACCTGACGACAGATGGCTGTGGTGAACTCCGGCCTGGCTTCTCCTTCCAACTTGAGGGTCTCTGCAGGGTTGTTGGAGTTTGCGCTTGCTGGGAGAGCTCCATCCTTTTGAGCTCAAGCTGAAACTCCCTCTTGGCCTGTTGCTCAGCAGCCTGTCGTTCAGCAGCCTTCCTCTCTCTCTCTCTGCCTGTTGCTCAGCAGCCTTCCTCTCTCTCTCTGCCTGTCGCTCAGCAGCCTCCCGATCAGCCTGCCGTTCTCGTTCTACAGCTTCCTGAAACCAGTGCAACGCCTGCTGGTATATGTTAGGGTCCCTGGTGCTTAAGTGCTGCAGAGCCATTTGCCAGGCTGAAGCCATTCCCCCAGCAAAGCTGAGGCTACTGGTCCCTCCTGGTGAAGTAATCCTTGGGACCGGGCTGCTTGCCGCACTTCCTGGCCTAGCCCCAAAATCAGGACTCTGCTCGATTCTCTGCATGGCTGTGGCTGCCTCCATTTCAGCCATACGCTCAGGATCTCCAAAAGCCTGGTTCTGCAGTTCTGGAGATCTGCTTCTGAGCCCACTAGCCATCCATTGGTATTTGCCAAATAAAAGATAGGATAGAATAAAAAGAATAAGGGAGGGGAACAGCACTGTATCAAACTTTCACTGTATCTTAATGCTTGCTTTAATACCGAGCTTGTCTCATAGGATTACCATAATCCCCAGCATGTGAGTGATATAGGTCACCAACACACACCGTTTATCCTAAGATCCCACTACGCTGTGACACAAATGTGAAAGATCCTCCGTGCGCCAAACCACTTTGGCCACACCCTGAGTCCTCTTTCATATAAAAACCACACTCACCGCCAGTGAGTGTCGGGTTCATCAGATAAATACAAGACAAGCCTTCTAAATTTTATATATTTATTAACCCCTAAATGGATCGGTATTAAAATCTAACATATACAGATCAGAACAGATATTCAGACATATGCAAGCATTAACAGTTACTAGTTGTAAGATACAGTACAAATAAAATAAAAGGGATTAAAGGTGAAATGATTACTTTACCACACATGTCCTTGCTGTGGTTCTATAGTCCAACACTCACACATGCATGTGTGAGTAACCAGTGGAGGCTCCTTGGCATGTGGCATTAAAACGATAATCCCGCCTGCATGCTCTCATAACAGTCTCTCAGCATTAGTCCAATAGTCAATCACAAAAAAACTCCTCATGGTCTGTCTGTAACAACTCTGTAGCATGATCCCAGCACAGTCTTCATAGCATGATCTCTTAGTGATAGTCTCCTCATAATCTCCTCCCACAGACCTCTTACCTCATCTTTTATACCATTTATGCCACCTCCCAGAATGAGGTCACCGGCGACAGTATGTCTGATGAGTTAATTCAATCACGTTCAGACCCTTTGTATGTAGATGAGACAAAGTGAATTGATACCCTGTTATCAGTCATATCTGGTCAACAGCCCAGGCTTGAACAATGCACTATTGTTTGATCAGCCAGGGCTGTATAGGAATACAATGGAGCCCTATTGTTCCAGCCTGGCAGCTACTGCCAATATGCACCTAGGCTTGTAGCTGCGCACAGTATGCAAGCAAGCAAGAAGGGATATCCTATACCCAGAGACCAAAATACAGCTGAGTTATGGCCATATTTAGGCAGAATCATCACACACCCCTAGAGGAAGCAATGGGATTCGTGGAGTGGAAACAAGTGGTGAACATTTTTGCGGGGAGATGAGGGATTTTCCCTGTTTTGAAATGAGTCTCTTGAAGGAACGCCACATTTGTGTGCAGCTTACGGAGTATGGTAAAAATTTGAGATCTCTTATTCGGGGAGTTTAGGCCATGAGCGTTAAAGGAGGTAAAAACTAATTCGGACATGGTGATTCTGAGACAATGTGAGTCCAATGGGTAAGGAGGGTGAGGGAGATAGGAGAGGCCCAAGGGGAGGGGGAGGAGGGGTATTTGAGCACACAGAGGTTAGGTGGGAAGGTTTGGGTAGAAAGACAACCAGTCGGGGAAGGGGAGGGGTAGAAAGGGAGAAAGAAGAAAAGTGAAGAAGGCTTAGAGAGAGATAGAGGAGAGGAAGAGTACAAGAGCTAGGTTGGTGCCCAAGATAATGCGCCCGTCAATAGATCAAATATTTAGCGGCAACGCCTGACAGTCGCTAAGCTTTAAACACTTACTCTGTCAATAGACAGAATATAAAAGGATAGGGGAAACGGAGATGGTCCCAATCGTGCCATACCATACCTTACAGGAGTAGATACGTATAGAGGCGTGTAGCAATGAGGACTACATACAGGCAACAGTGTGTAAAAGATGTAGAGGTACACAAGAGATGTGAAAGTTGGAGACATCCTACGGACATGTCTGGGTGGGCGGGAGGCAGACAGTATGAGAGTGCAAGTAGGCTCAGGGGTAGTTGCCATAACTGCGCCAAAATGAGCCCATGTCATATAATACAACATTAACAACAGAATCAATACAATCCAAGATTACATAAACATCTCCAATGTGGTTATACCTAAAACCCTTATGGGGTTCTATCCCAGCAATACGGTTAGGGTGGTGCACACACCCCTATGTATTAGGGTGGCATGACTTCCCGGGGCTTTGGGAATCCCGGCACGACACCCTGCTATCCAGAGAGCCCACAAACCCGTGTGAGAGCCCCCCCCCCCCCACAAATTGCCCCCCCACCCAACAACCCGCCACCCCCGATATTCCGTTAGTGGTAGTTAGTAGTTAGTAATAGTTAGCTGTTAGTAATGGTTTTTGTGGTAGCCCCTGATAGTTAGCGATAGGTACTAACTAGTGACGGTTAGTAGTGATTAGTAATTGGCAGTTAGTAGTTAGTAGCAAGTAGGCGTAATTAGCAGGTTCCCTGACGTGCCCAGCGTACACAGTGCAACTTGGAAATTTTGGCTCACTGAATGAATATACTCCATACTAAAATAATGAACCTCTTCCCCAACCTGGGCTCCCCCGCCATCCGAGACCACGGGGCCCACGTGCCTGCGCTCCTCCCCTCCAAGGCACCAGAAACGCACCACCAGCCCCGAAATCCCGGACGGGGGGGTGGAAGGCCCCACAAATACAATGGTTAGTCAAAAAACCCACCCACAGACATGTACATCAAACAACTCAAACAGTTGGACATTTCAGTGAACTAGCCGGGGGGGGGGGGGATATGGTAGAGAGTGTCAGAGCTCCAACCTCTAGGTTCCCGGTGGGTGCCAGCACCACGTGGGTGCTGCAGGGCCCGCGGCCAAGGCAAACCTGGGTAGGCAGGGGGAGTGGGGTCCCGGTATAGGGTGCCAGTCACTCTTACTGTGGGTGCTGCAGGGCCCGTGGGACACAAGGCAAACTTCTGGGATAGGTCAGGAGGGAGTGGAGGTTGTGGAAAGTATGAGGGGGTGTGGGAGGATAGGTCCAGGGTAGAGGGTACCTTCAACCGCCAGCAGTCCTGGATATGAGTGTAGGATATAGGTACTTCGCGTCTGGGCCAGTCCAGTGGGAGGGAATGGTTCCACAGCGGATTTTCAAGAGGTACCTTTCACACACAGGTCAGCTCCACGCAGAGGAACAGCTCAGTGGTAAGATTACCGACATCAAGTGGATTCTTGTATGTGTCTCTTCAAGGAGGGTTTCCTAGGTCTTGGCGACCTGAGACGCTGTTGCAGGCCTTCCTGTTCAAAGCTGGGCAGTGACGGCCAGGAGTGTAAGTCCTCTGGGAGGGTCAACCATGAGGGAATCTCCATAGGGGGTATGTCGAGCAAGGCCCAGGCTTTGGAGAGATCTTCTGGTGAACATATGACTATCCTGCAGCCTTGCTTAAGACCAGACAACCCGAAGGGGAAAAGCCATGCATACTGAAGGCCTCTTTCCCGTAGTGCCTCCAGCAGTGGACATAACATCCGACGCTTTGCCAGGGTAGATGGCGCCAGGTCTTGGTATAGGTGGATCTCTGTTTGGGAATGCATAAGTGGCCTTTTTTCCCTTGCAGCAGCTAGTATAGCCGACGTGTCCGCGGAGGACAGCAGCCCGCAGATTACATCCCTCGGTGGGTCAGCAGGGGAGGGTTTAGGTCTGACCGCTCGGTGGACCCTTTCGATTTGAACCGAGGCCGCCCTTTCCGCACCCACGAGAGATACAAAGATGGCCGACATCACCTCTCTCAGATCCTCAGAAGCGGGAGTTTCCGGAAGGCCCTTGAGGCGCAGGTTCCTCCTGCAGTTCCGATTCTCCAGATCCTCCAGAACATCGTATGCTCTATTCAGGTGGGTATGATGATCGGCGATACGTTGTGCCAGCGAAGAGGAGTGAAGAGTAATCGCTGAGCACGCCGACTCAAGGGAGTCTACTCTTTTGCCCAAGGAGTGTATGTCGGCCCGTATGTCAGAGAGCTCCGCGAGCACTGGGGCGATTGCTTGTGCCAGAGCCTTGCGAAGGAAGGACTTGGTAATCACCCCGGAGATAGCGTCTGTCCGGTCAGTACCCGACGCGCTGTCCAGATCTGAGTCCTCTGCCGCGTCTTCCGAGTGGGCCTCTTCCAGCGCCATCTTGCGTGCCACTGCAGGAGAACGCTGGACTTTCTTGCGAAAGAATTTATGCACCTCCACTGCGTTATTCTTGTCCGTGGGGGTACCTGGTAGTTCCCCGCTTCTTTCTCTCAGTGTCTTGCCCATTCTTGTCCTCAATTGAGCGTTTTAAGGCAGGTAGTGGCTTAGTGTCTGACGGAGCTGCAGGCTCAGACGTCCATCAGCCTCGACGGTTAGGCTCTGCCCCCCGAGAGAGAGAGAATTTTTTAAAGCCTTTTTCCTCCAAACTTAATGAAAATGGAGAAGCTTGCAAGCCTAAGAACACCATCATGTTGTGGGGTTGTTTTGCTGCAGGATGGACTGGTGCACATCACAAAATAGATGGCATCTTGAGGAAAGAACATTATATGGCAATGCTGAAGCAACATCTCAAGACATCAACCAGGAAGTTAAAGCTTAGGCGCAAATGGGTCTTCCAATTGGACAATGACCCAAAGCATACTGCCAAACTGGTTACAAAGTGGCTTAAAGGGAGTCTATCATTCGCAAAAGCACTTTTAAGCTAATGGCACGTTGGAATGGCCTTTAAAAAGGCCATTCTTCTCCTACCTGATTTCATGTCAAATAGTGTGAAAAACATGCATATGTGTCTTTTTATATAGTGTATGTAAACTTCTGGTTTCAACTGCATATACATACACAGTAGTGCAGCCTCCACTAACCTAAAAAAAAAAAAAAGAATCTCCATTATTTCAGCATTTTTTTTGGATAACAATTAAGCACTGTATACAGTAAAAATATGACTGGAAAAAACAGGCAGGGAACAGATAAAAGGAGGGGGAGGAGGAAACAATCGTGTCTCTTTCAAATTCTTCACTGACACAGATCCCTGGTAGTGATGTGGTACTTTCTGAGCAATCCTAGACAGAGCAGCTTCCTCCTCTTTTTGAAGAGCTGGATATGAACAGTCAGCATTGTGTGCAAGCAGAGGAGGAAGACATGATGTTGGTGGTGGAGGTAGTAGTGGCAGGGGATTTGGTACTACTACTGGCAGGAGCAACTATACGCGGTCATCTCCTGTGTAGGAATTTTTTTGTTCATTTCTAAATGATAAATCCATGGCAATGGATGCATAGCAGTTGTGAGTGTGTGAACCTAGAGGGCGCTAGTGAGCAACCAAAAATCAGGATTGAAAAGCTCCTCAGCCACACCCATAGGTGGGGGGCACCAACTCCAGACGGAGTGTCTGCAGCAGGAGAGAGTGCTGTGGAGACCTGCAGGAAACAGGAAGACAGTGAACCAGTTGGAGACAGACAAGGCGGTCTGTCCCAAGAGGACTGGGGTCCTGAAATGAGTGATTGAGCCAGGCTGCTTCTTGCCTCCCCAGAGGCTAGTAAGGGAGCAAACAGTGAGGTAGTGCCTATGTGTGGCCTAGGTTGTTTTTTTTTGTTTGGTTCCTGTTCCATTTTGTAAGCTGAATAAAGCCATTTTACGTTGGATTAACACCGCTTGAATGCTGCTTCTATTGGCGCCCAGTACCACCAACACCGCTGAGGATTCCAGGAGGCTGTTGTCACATATGGTGCTTCGGATGTGGGCATAAAGAGATCCACGCAAGTCCTGGAAGACAAGTGTTTGGTGACTGCAGTACTGCTAAATGTGCATCGTGGCCTACAGCTGGAAGAAATCTGTGATTTCAACTGAGAAACCTAGGAGGGGTGAGTGGAACTGCAAAATAGCAAATTGTGTGTAAAACTGGTGAAAGCAAAACTCTGGAAGAGGAATCCAGGGAATGGACTTTGTGTATACTGTGGCACAGAAGTCTGTAAAGTGCTTGCTGATGGCAAGAAAGTATGCAATGTGTGTAGAAGCTGGATATTGCAAACAGTCTATGTGAAAGGCTATGGTGCCATGTTTGTGTTTTCTGTGGAAGACAGAAGAAAATGCTGGTTGTTGTAGTGCCACATAAGTTAACTGTTTGGTGAATACATGTGACTGCAGAAGATAGTAAAAAGTTGCTGCCGGTTGAACCCAAGGTTTCTGTGGAATATTGCGGAATCTTGTTATTAAACCATAGGCAAGAAAAAGAAAATTTCAGTTTGTAAGAAAGCAGAAAAGCTGGGCACAGGTTTATTAGTGCAGCAGTCTCAAGGTAGAGAGACACAGAACCCGGAACAGAGCATGTGGAGTGCAAGTAAAGATAATGGGTTGCATGAGAGTGACTTAGTTTTTCTGAAGCACCTCTGTTCTATGATTGAATATGTCCCTGCTGACTGTATGTCTCATACTGGAGTGCATGAAAGCGCCAAAGATGAAAATATTATGGTGCTGCAGCTTCAAGATGAGATTAAAACCATCAGGTTCATTTATGAAGATGAAATATCTGATTGGAAATGGCAACTTGAGGTATCAGAAAAAGAGAACTTTAAGTTAAAGAAAGAGCTCTATGAAGAGTTCATATCCTAGTCACTGTGAAAATGTGGTGCTGGGTTTGCCTGGAATGGACTGTGTCACTAAGAAGGAGTTTGCTGAAATGACATGTCTATCTAATAAAGTTATACAGAGTGTAGAGCAAAAGCAAGTGCTTGAGAAGCAATTGCAGGATTTAAAGGAGCAGCATGTCCAAGACTCCATTGCCAAAGAGAGTGTCATTGAAAAATTAAGAGATGACCTTGAAACTGCTAAACGTGAGAAAAGTGAATTTTTGCAGTGTCAGTCAGAATGTTTGGATGACCAAGTCAGGAAGTGTGAAAAACTTTCGGCTGCATTAACTGATAAAGAAAATGAACTTGTAGAGCTGAGGAAGTATGTGTCTGACCGAGAGAGTGATTTAGAATCTGTGGTGAAGACATTGCAGTCAGAGCAAAACTTGCATGAACTAAAGCAGGTTCGCCTAACCAATGAAGTGAAGGAATGGCAGAGCAGAACTGGAGTTCTGGAACAAAGAGAAAGGGAACTCAAAGCTAGAATATGTAGCCTGGAGAGGGCGCTGTCAGGATCTTGTGAAGATAATGAGAAATTGTCTGTTTTGGTGCAAAATAAAGACAAAGAATTGATGGAGATGTCGTCTGTCCATGCTCAGAATTTACAAACCTTACAGGAGAGTCACAATGAAGTTGAGAAAAACCTGGAATCTGTGCAAATACTGTATGAGGACAAAGCCAATGATTATGACAAGCTTGAAAAGGCCAAGAGAGAATTGGACCTCCAGATAAAAGACATGAAGATTCAGTTTGAGGAAAAAATGTCTGATTTATCTGCTCAGATTGTAGATCTAAAAATGCTTGCTGTTCAACTAAAACTGCAAGTGGACAAACAGGAGGAAGTTGCACGCATCAAGGAACAGCTGGAGTTTCAGATGGATCAAGTGAAGCACGAGTTAGAAATAAAGTTGGAAGAGCACACTTTTGAGATAGAACAGTTAAAAACCGAAGTTGAATCTAAAAGAGAAGAATTGGATTGATTGCAGCAGTCTTTATCCAATACTGAACAGTCTGCATCTGCACTATCTTCAAAGCTGGCAGCACTAGAAGCTGAGAAGGACTCGCTGCAGAACCCTGTTAACCTCTAAAGAATCAGAGCTGTTGTCCATGAAACACATGACTCAAGAGAGAGAGTCTTTAGTCAACCAAGAGCAAGATAAGAGAGCCACTGAGATACGGGACTTGAAGGAAAGACTTGACAAAAAATCTGCAGATGAGCAGAAGCTTTGTCAGAAGATGTTGGAGGATCAATTCAATATAATTCAGGGAACAGTGAGGGAAGCAGAAAATATCATCCAGGATGCAGTTGCTATAAACTTAATGATCCTCTACATATCCGCTGCACTAGTTCACCAGATTATCTGGTAAACCGAGCAAAAGTTGCTATAGATTCATTAACCTCCCTCTCGAATGGGCACTCCCAATACATACAGAATATGACAGATGCCTCTGAGTTAGTTGGAGCACTGGCACAGTTTGCACACTTAACAGCAGATACAATTGTAAATGGCAGTGCAACGTCTCACTTGGCACCACCAGGCCATGGAGATCGTCTTGTAGACAACTGCAGGGAATGTGGAAGCCAGAGTTTACAGTATCTGAATGAGCTGAAGGATAAGCAGTCTTTGATGGATGCTGACCTGACAAATGTTAGAAGAACGCTGCAGAATATCCTAGGACTTGGAGAAGAGTTGAGGGCTAAGATCTTGGATGTCAAGCAGGAAGAACTAGGAAACACGGTGGATAAGATGGCATCTACAACTGCTGCCATAGAAGATGCAGTGCAAAGGATTGAGGAAGATCTGCAAGTTGCACTAATAAAAACTGAGATGGAGGCTGTGCAGAAAAATGTGGCAATGAAGAAAGTTCTGGAGCTGGAGTCAGAGATTTGTGCGCTACAGAAGGCGTTAGAATTGGAGAAAGCTGCCAGCATAGAGGCAGAGGAAGCAGAGCCATTAAGTCAGACAGACATAAGTGACCTGTCCAGTGATGGTGATGGCAAAGATCAAAAGGATGAGAAACGTGGTGTGAAAAGACCATGTGAAGATCATGGCCGTGGCTACTTCGAGTGTATTGAAGAAAATAAATACAACAGGCCTAAGTCCCCACAGCCACGGGTGGAAGGGGAAGATGAAAAACTGGATGAAACTAATGTTCTTCTTGACACTTATATTTGTGATCTTCACTTCAAAATTTCACGGGATCGCCTGGGCACCAATTCTCTCACCATGGAGAGTTTTGCCTTCCTGTGGGCAGCTGGAATAGCTTCATATGGTGTCTCGAATGGCAAAGTTTGCTTTGAGATGAAGGTTACAGAAAAGGTACCCGTGAAACAGTTATACTCTAAAGACATTGATGTGCATGAAGTACATGTTGGTTGGTCTCTGAGCTCCTGTGGATTCATGATAGGTGAAGATGAAAATTCTTATGGCTATTCACTAAAGGGATCAAAGTCATGCAATGGGGTGGCTGAAGACTATGGCGAGAAATATGAAAATGATGTGATCCCCTGTATGGCGAATTTTGAAGGTGATGAAGTAGAACTTGCCTTTGCACAGAATGGCCAGGATATTGGCGTAGCATGTAAAGTGCTGAAAAAACAGAAATCTCGACTGACCGGAATTTGGAAAAAGAGACCGCCAGATTGGGACATGTGGACAATCACAGGACAAGTTTATCTGATTAAAGAGGGATGTCGACATAGTATGTCTTGTCCCATTGTCGCTCACCCCATGGGTAGTGAGCTGAGGGGGAGGATATGTGAGTGTGTGAACCTAGAGGGCGCTAGTGAGCAACCAAAAATCAGGATTGAAAAGCTCCTCAGCCACACCCATAGGTGGGGGGCACCAACTCCAGACGGAGTGTCTGCAGCAGGAGAGAGTGCTGTGGAGACCTACAGGAAGCAGGGAGATGGGAAACCAGTTGGAGACAGACAAGGCGGTCTGTCCCAAGAGGACTGCGGTCCTGAAAGGACTGATTGAGCCAGGCTGATTCTTGTCCCCCCAGAGGCTATTAAGGGAGCAAACAGTTACGTAGTGCCTATGTGTGGCCTAGGTTGTTTTTTTTTGTTTGGTTCCTCTTCCATTTTGTAAGGTGAATAAAGCCATTTTATGTTGGATTAACACCGCTTGAATGCTGCTTCTATTGGCGCCCAGTACCACCAACACCGCTGAGGATTCCAGGAGGCTGCCGCCTTTGAGGCTAAATCCCCCCAAATTGTCACACAGTGCAAGATCTTCAAGCAGAAACTTAGTCATGGCTGTGCAGGAACAAATTTAGGAACGACAGCTCTATATACATGAAAAGGAATTACTCTCTTATTTGGAAAAAATAGACTTGACAGAATCATTGGCACTGACAGGGGAAGTGAGCAAGGTTGTTCTCCCACTCCCACTTCTCATCAGCCTGTAGAAGCGCATGAGCGTGAAACGGCCCGTTGCTGTTGTGCTCTGTATGTGGCTATGCCTGTTTTTATTGCTGCTTGAATTGCTGCTGTTCTTTCTTGTGGATGTTTCTAAGTGTTTCATAGCATGCCCCTGGACTAACTCGCATCGTATATTTTTACCAGATAAGTACCCCAGTGTGCATACTTTGCGGTGTATGATGTGGCAGTGAATAGTGCTTGCCATTGTTCCTTTTTCGTGGTACTATTCTCCCACTCCTCCAGTGTTCTTCCTTGTAGGCAGCCCTCATCTACATCAAGCACATGGTCATTTTTGTTATCATCATCACCAACTCCTTTTCCTACTCCTCCTCTTCCACGTCCAAAATAAATGAAAGGATGATTAAAAGATGATGCTGATATATAGCATAGATATGGTAGCTAATATGTATTAATGTATTTGGGTGGTATGACTGTCTGAAAAGCAGAGCATTTCACATTTTGAAAATTGCGATTTTTTTCCAAATTTCCATCAATGTGTCATGAAAAAACAGTCTCAAAATCACTTGTGTAAGTTAAAGCATCTCAAAGTTATTGCCATATAAAGTGACACATGCCAGTTTTGAAAAAAGAGGCCTGGTCCTTACAGCACTTTTGGGCTGGGTCCTTAAGGGGTTAATAAACACAAATGAAACATAATGCAAGAAATATGTTCTCTTAGTAGATATCAAAAAAGTTAAGGAAAATTTTCTACCTGTAAATGATTCTACTCAAAGCATTAAGCGATCATTTAGTGCCATCTAGTGGTTATTTATCATAATGTTTTAATTCTTTTGGCAGTGTAGCCAACTGTTTTATGCTGGCTATAATTCTGTGTCTGATTTTGTAAATGTCTCTCTTAGGGCTAATAGACACAATATACTAACGCACATGATATGCAGTAGGAATCTGCAGTATTTTCTCTGTGTGCTTCTGTGTGCTATAGTATTCTCTACTAAAAACACTGCTTGTACTAGATAATACTGTCTGTACAGTATTAGAGGCGTTATAAAAACTTGGAGGTGCACTGACTTTCAGAATGCAGCACTGTATGTCTTATATATATTATAGTTCAGGAAGAAACTTTTTTGTAAGGAAAATGTTTAGTTATTAAATTAATGGGCCTAAGGCAGGGTTCACACTACCGTTGGATGTCGGTTATGATAGTGTCCGTTAAAAAAAACCCCAAAACGGACACCTATCATAACAGACAATAACGGACACTAACTGAAGTTAATGTGTCCGTTTTTTTAACTGATCCATTTAATGGATCAGTTAAAAAAAAACGGACACATTAGTGTGCGTTAGTATCCGTTTTTTTACTGTCCGATTTTTTTGCTTTTTTTGTTTGTGCTTTCTGAGTATGCGCAGAAAAAAATGGACAGTAATAACGGACAGTATAACGGACAATAACGGACACCCATCCATTACTGTCTGTTACCCATAGACTTTAATGTTAAAAAATAACGGATGCTTGATGTCCGTCATGAAACCGTTTTTTTTAACGGACACAAAAGTCCTGCATGTAGGATTTTTTTGTCTGCGAAAAAAATAGACATGTGACGGATTGGTTGTAAACGGACACTAACAGTCACTAATGGACACAAGATAAAATCTCATTGAAATGAATGGAAATTTTAACGGATTTCTGACAGTTCAGCTAGTGTCCGTTGCTAAAATCTTGACAATAGCAACGGACACTACTGAAGGTCACCAACGGTAGTGTGAACACCCCCTAACTTGTGATACAACATTTTTTTTCGACATGTCTGAAGGTTTTATCAATAAAAAGGCAAGGTGCTGGAATGAATTTGTACAAGGAAAGGAGAGTTCTGAGAAGCTGTTCAAGCCCATAGCGCTCATCTAAGTATTGCTACCCCTTCATCCCAGCCCTCAAATACCCAGATACTATGTGACGTCAGAGGGTTACACAGTGCTGTGAAAAAGTATTTGCCCCGTTACAGATTTCTTTTGCTTTAGATTTTTTTGTCATACTTACATTTTTCAGATTATCAAACAAATTTCAATATCAGACAAAGATAAACTGAGTAAATATAAAATGCAGTTTTTCAATGATGATTTCATTTATTAAGGGAAAAAGAGCTATCCAAACCAACCTGGCCTTACATAAAAAAGTAATTGCCCCCTAAAACTAATAAATGTTTTTGCCACCTCTGGCGGCAAGAACTGAAATCAACCTTTTCCGAAAAATGGCAATGAGAAGGGCCATTTTAACACATTGGTTTCATAAATGGGCACCCCCTTTCCAGGTTGCCCCCACAATATAATGTCTCCTTTTCAGGTTGTCCACTACTCCAGTAACATGTCCCCTTTTCAAGTTACCCCCCCCCCCCATTATCAATCAAATAAAGAAAAAAAAAAACACCTAATACTCACACCTTTCCCCATTCCCCTGTTGTCTTCTGTTTTCAAAGTGCAACAGGTGCGATGTAAGTACACAGGGAGCAGAGACAGTGGAGCGGCCGAATGGTGATGCAGGGAATGGACGGCTCCCTGCATCACCATTGTACTCATCTGAACCCAAAGGACACGCATATGAGTTGGAGCTGTGGCATATTGAGGTAGCCCGGTGAAAGTGCACTGTTGGTCCTATGGTTAAAGCGACCCTGGTAATGAGTCTTTCACATCTCTGTGGAGGAATTCGTCTCACTCTTCTTTTGGAGGGTTTTTGAGCATGATAGGCCACAGCACTTTGACTAGGCCTCTCCAAAACCTTAATTTTTTTTTTTTTAGCCAGTCAGAGGTAGAGTTGCTGGTGTTCTTTGAGTCATTGTCCTGCTGCAGAACCCAAGTACGCTTGAGCATAAAGGGGTTGTCCAGGCTGAAATTTTATTTTTTAATTAGGCCGGTGAGGTGAAGAAAGTAAAATAAAAAATACCTGACCTCGCTGCTTCGGTGCCTTTCACTGTCTGGTCCTGCAGCTCCGTTGTTGTCTTCCAGTTGAAGTCCCCACCACACATGACCGCTGAGGCCATTCCACTGCAAGAAGATAGCCAACCAGAAGGACTGGACCGCGCTGGGAGGACACCAGAGCACTTGGGAAAGGTGAGTATGTTTTTTTTATTTTGTTTTATTTTTTTTTTTACCTCCCTTGGCCTAATTAAAAAATAATATTTTAGCCTTGACAACCTCTTTAAGGTTACTTCTGATGGCTGGAAATTGAACTTCAGAATTTTCTGGTAGAGAGCAGAATTCATGATTCCACCAACTACAGCATATATGTCCAGGTCCTGAAGCAGCAAAGCAGCCAAAAGACCTTCACACTAGCACCATCATGTTTGACTATCGGTATGATATTCTGTTTCTGAAATGCTGTGTTAGTTTTACACACCGTCCAATAAGTTCCACTTTTTTCTTGTTAGTCCACAAATTATTTTCCCAAAAGCCTTGGGGATTTGTAAGCTGTGTACCGGGGTGGGCTCCCCAGGATACAGCGAAGTCACGAACAAAGGAAGCGATTCCAAATCAATTTAGTAAAAACAAGATTTTAATTAGTGTATTAATATCCCTTTACCAAAAAAACACTCCCAACTATTTACATACACTCAGCCAGTAAGCTGAGACCCTGGTGTTGTACAGCGCGGTGCCCTCTATGTGCAGCTCCAATATACTCCAAGCTTTTAGCTATCTGCAGGCTGCAACTAACCAGCCGCTTGTTACCTTTTTATCACCCTAGTCACAGGAACAATTCAATGAGTGTGATAGGGGCACCAGCAGTATAACACTAGAGCTTACAAACTTATCAAAATACCCCTATTACCCCCCAAACAAAGTACAAACTAGTAAATACAATAGTAGGTCAGCTTGCAAGCCAAAGAAATGTGACCATGTATAAAATGTCACTGCTAGACTTCCTCAGAAGCTCCTCTATGAGAGTTACAACT
The DNA here is from genome assembly GCA_947044405.1 of Leptodactylus fallax. Taxonomy (NCBI): domain Eukaryota; kingdom Metazoa; phylum Chordata; class Amphibia; order Anura; family Leptodactylidae; genus Leptodactylus; species Leptodactylus fallax. The sequence continues at coordinate 663,895 of CAMRHE010000384.1, forward strand.
CAATAGAGTTCTCTGAGTCCTTACTACTGAATAGGAAGCTAATTCACCAGTAGTGTGGCCTGTGAAGATGAGTATGCCTAACTATTCTAACTACAGGCCCTTACTCAGTCCCAAAAATGTAATGCGGTGCGTGCACGATTACTTCTCTTACTGACCCGGGTCTGTTGGGTACCTTTAGCCTTTGTCTGGAACAGCTGAAAGTGGGGCTCATCCAGAAAAACTGTGGTCTCACTGACAGGGCCACTTCTCAGCCGGGTCCTTGATAGTAATCTTCTCCTTCAGGATGCTGTTTGAACAAACCCTGGAACAGTCTCTGCTTCAGCTCCACCTTGCTATATTTCTGATCCCTTAGGAATCCTCCATCTCTCACTTCAGTCCTTCTTCTAAAAGCTCAAAACACACTCCTAAGATGGCTGCCACACACACTTTGCTCCTCCTTCTAGTTCTACCTCTGCAGAACAGGGTCTCCACGTCACTACTCCAGGGAATTACAGAATTACAGTCCTTCCCATTTCTAAGATAACAGTGGCCTCTTGTGGTCAAACAACCAAATGTCAGTTAGTTTATAAAAAAATAAACTTATTTACAGAAACAGACACATTCATAACATGAGGGCTTTTTCCCTATCTTACAGATTATCAAGATGTTTTTTGGCAAATGTGATGGGCAAGTGAGGCCTTCAGTGCTTTATTTATTGTTCTGGGTTCTTTTGTGAACTCCTGGACAAGTCGTTGATGCGCTCTTGGAGTAATTTTGGTACGCTGGCCACTCCTGGGAAGGTTCACCACTGTTCCATGTTTTCTCCATTCGTGGATAATAGCTCTCACTGTGGCTTGCTGGAGTCCTAAAGCCTTAGAAATGGCTTTGTAACTTTTTCCAGACTGTTTCTCATCTGTTCTTGAATTTCTTCAGATCAGGACATAAAGTGTTGCTTTTTGTGATCTGTTAGTCTCCTTCATGTTGTCAGACAAGTTCTATTTAAATGATTTCTTGATTCATCAGGTTTGGCAGTGATCAGGCCTGGGTGTGACTAGTGAAAAATGTGTTTTTTTTTTTTCACAGCACCATGTATAGTTTATATATATTGACCCAGTATATAATGCCCCAACCGGGTACTGCCCCTGTATACAGTAACCAAGCCAGAGAGTAACCTAGTGCTCCATACAGAGAGTGCTCTATATACATTGCCCCAGCCCATATACAATAGCCCAGTCAGAGACTGTCTACATAGCCAGAGAGTGCTTCAGTATCAGCTCTAAAGAGCTTCCCCCCACTTTGGTGATCTTGATGCAGCCAGGTATTGTGACCAATCTGTCTGAGATCACAATACTACTTTCCTATCTTTAGAATAGGCTATTAACCCCCTGCCGGAGGAATTTTTTGATTTTCATTGACTCCCCCCCACTTCCAAACCCCATAACTTTGTTATTTTTCCATTCTCAGAGCCATATGAGGTCTTAATGTTTGTGGGACAAATTTTTCTTCATGATGCTACCATTTATTATTCTGTACAATGTACTGTATGTAAATTCAGAATGGGGTGGATTTGAAGAAAAAGTGCATTTATGCGACTTTCTTACGGGCTTCGTTTTTACAGCGTTCACTCTGCAGCCAAAATGACATGTCACCTGTATTCTATGTTTCGGTATGATTCCGTGGATACCAAATTTATATGGTTTTATTTACATTTTAACTCCTTAACAAAAATCTAAAACGGTGCAAAAATTTTTTTTTCTAAAAGTCGCCATATTTTGACACCCGGAACTTTTTTTATACTTCCATGTACTGGGATGCATAGGGGGTCTTTTTTTGTGGGGCCAGGCCAAACTTTTTAGTTATACCATTTTGGGGAATATCTATTGCTTTGATAACTTTTTATTCAAATTTTTTTTCAGACACGAAACAGTGAAGAAACAGCGGTTTGGCACTTTTGATTTTTTTTTTTCCCGCTACGGCATTTACCGTACAGGAAAAATATTTTTATAGATTTGTAGACCGGGTATTTTTGGACACAGGAATACCTAATGTTTATGTATTTCACAGTATTTAAGCACTTTTAGGCTAAGGGCCCACGGTGCGGAAAAGCAGCTTTTTTGTTGCAGATTTTGTTGCGGTTTTTTGAGCCAAAGCTAGGAGTGGATTGAGTTGAAGGTAGATGTATAAGAGCTTCCTATATATTTCCCATTCCTTTTGTAGCCACTCTTGGCTTTGGCTTAAAAAAACGCAACAAAATAAGCTGTGTTTCCGCAACATGGGGCCTCAGCCTTAGATGTGTTCTAGGAAAAGGGAGTTGATTTGAATTTTTAATTTTACTTTTTTAAAGATTTTTTTTTCTTGCATTTATTAGAACCCATAGGGGTCTTGAACCCCAGGGGGTCTGATCACTAATGCAATGCACTGCAAAGTAGCGACACTTCTATTGCAGGGTGCATAGAGCAGCCTGCAATAGAAGATAATGAGAGACAGGCCTGGGAGCCTTCAAAAGTCTCCCGGCTGCCATAGTAACGGGATGCCGGCCCTGGAGCTCGCTCCGTGTGCCGGCGATCTCCAGCAAAATGGCAGCGCACAGGCGGGGAGTTTAATGCCCGCGTTCAGGGGGCAGTAGTTTAGTTTAGAACTGCCCTATCGTGAATGGAGGGGGGGGGAAGTAGTTTAGTTGTTAAAAAAACAAACAAAGCACAGTGGGTCTTTTGGCTGACCATGCCAAACACTGATATTTTCAGCTGCTGGTTCTCTGGTTCTGGTGCTGCTGCAATGATGTAACCATGCATATGACTGCTGAGGCCAGTTACTGGCACCTGCACCACATGAGGGGTCACTAAAATCATCACTGGAGCCCTGGAACCAGAATCAGTGAAGAGGACTGGGATCCTGCTGCTGGAATGGCAGGGAGAGGACGAGGCAAGTAACGCTTTAAATTACATGCTTTCTTGCTGTCACCAAATTTGTCTTTAATCACAGAAAATATCTTTATATCAAAATATCAGGGGCAAACTGTCATTGTTTGAGGGAGTAATGCTAGTGGTTGGCGAATCAAAAGATTTCCCAAAGGCTTACTACTTGTCTTGACTTCATATTAAATGTGCTAGATGCCTTCACTGTTCCTATGAGCTCCCGGCTCAAGCGGCTGTGCTGGAGCTCACGGGTACAGTCAAGGCGGCTAGCACATTAGTCTGCTCTGGACAAGTCAAGACAAGTAGTAAGCTTTTGGGAAATCTTTTGATTCACCAGCCAACTGCATTACATGCTCCGCAATACCACGCTAAAAATCCCACTTGAGGCACAAGTTTTGTAAACTGCTGCTTCAATTCATTTCTACCATTTACAGCATCAGTGTAGAAGTCTGTCCATCTACTCTTAATAGGACTCATAGGCTACATACACACGGACATTAAACATGAATTAAACTGTCAGTTTGTAACATCCGTTTTCCATCAGTATGTCATTTATTTATCATTAGTTTTCTGCCCATCTGTCCTTCATTAATGACTGTTTTGCATCAGTTTTTCATGCATATTTAACTGTCAGTAAAAAACAAACAAACCTACTCAATCCATTTTGATGGATGTTAAAATGGATCCATTGACTTGTATGACCTGATATACACACAACATTTGTTGTAAATTAGGACTATTTTTGTATCGGACTATCAAAATGTAGGTCATGCTCTATTTTATCTGTTTTCACGGATACCTCCATACCCTGCAATGTATAAAACGGGCGCTCCTTGGGTGCACCTTGATCGCATGAATGTAGGTTTAGTCTTTCCATCGGTGAAAATGGACAAACATAGGACATATCCTATTTTTTAATGGTCTGTGTGTATGTTCCCATTGACTCCCATTTTTCTAAAAATGGATGTGTAATGGACATGAAGACATCTGGTATACAGTATGTACATTTTTCACGTTTTCTTTTTTGTTGTGCCATACACGGGTGCATTCATTGAAGCTTCAGTTAGTCTCCTAATAACCCCTAACCCCTAAGACAAATCTGTAATTCCCAGAACAGCTGCTGCTATATTCTTGAACAGCAGTTACCTATAAACACAACAGGCACCTGTGCTTTACTCAGCGGCATAACTAGGAATGACATGGCCCCCCCCCCCCCCGGCAACCCCCCCCCCCCCCCGCACAAACCGCATTCCTGCACACACTATTATGCCCCATACTGGCTCCTGCACACAGTATTATACCCCATAGTGGCCCCTGCACACAGTATTATGCCCCATAGTGGCCCCTGCATACAGTATTATGCCCCATTGTGGACCACCCATGAACAATTATTATACTCTGGGGTCTTATCAGACCCCAGAGTATAATGATCGGAGACCCAGGGGAGGATACAGACATAAAAAACAATGTTTCTTACCTCTCCCTGGCTCTGTCGCACTCCCCGCCTTCTTCAATGACCAGACGTCATGTTTGCCCGGCATGTGTTGCGACGCATTCTGATGTTGGTCTGGGCCACGGTGGCGCCTAGGACAATCACCACAGAGGCCCCAAGCCTGCTGGAGCACAGGAGCGGTAAGTAACATTGTTTTTTATGGTCCCTCACCTTCCCCGGGCCTCCGATCATTATACTCTGGGGTCTGAAAAGACCGGGTTTGCGGCCCGCAGCCTTACTAATCGATCCCCACTTCTGCTCACAGCCGCCTTTGCTTCCACAGAAAGGCAGCCGTGAGCTGGAGTGGGGATCAGTAAGTAAATGGGGTCCGTTACCTGCTGATGTTACACCAGCAGGTAACGGCCTATTAAAAAAAAAATAAAAACATCAGGGGCCCTGTGGCAGCTGCTACCGCTGCTACACCGGTATTTAGACCCCTGGCCTTACTGTACTTAGTCTTGTGTTATAGAACAGCACAACCTAAAAACCTCAATAGCAAGGATAAATACTGGGTCACAATACATGCACATTACACTAATAAACTGACAGGGATGATCATTCACTAGTCTATACATTCTGAAAACATTCTCAGATAGTGATAAACTGACAACTATTGCTGTAATGAATCTTGTAAAAGCAGCATAGCATTGGCATTAGATAGCACAATAGCACCCTCTAGTGTCTAGACATGTAAGACACGTGCCTAGTTAGAAAAGTAAAGTGGCTTTAAAAAAAAAAAAAAAAAAAATAACAAAAACCCACAGCAAAAATTATCCCATTGTGGGAGCATATGCTACACCAGCATGGTGCTGGTATTGGAGGAAGCAGGGGTGTTTTTGAGGGGGGAGGGGGTTCCTTTTTTCTAAATATAATTTTTTTTTTTTTGATTATGGCAACAGTGGCACAAGAGTATGGAATAGAACATTATGGTACCAGGCCAACTGCAGGAGATGTCTGGCTAAGAGGTGGCAGTGGCAACATAAGTGGCAGTACAGTATGGAATACAACAAGACAGACCAGGCTGCAGCAGATGATGCCCTGCTGTATAGGGGCAGCATTCAAGCAACAGCTGCAGTACAGTAAATGGAATATGATAGAGAGATAGCAGCATTGCCATCATTAGTGATAATAGCCAGTCCCCCCTCACTGTAAGCAATTGCAAATATATTCATTGGCATCACTGGATGTGTGTGCAGCTTTCCCCAAACAATCCAGCATGTACAATGCCACAGATGCGGCAGTGCAAGGGCAGGGAATTTTGTTGCTGCAAGTCCAGCAGGGTGATTTTAGTCATTGAAATGGCTGCAATGTGCAGATAATTGTTTTGTCATAAGCAGCACCTCCTTTAAGACAATATATGTTTTTAAAGGGGCACACCGCCAAAATGTATAAAACTGAAGATGACAATGACAATGACCATGTGCTAAGTGTGGATGTGGCCTGACTACAGGAAAGACGATGGTGAAGAGGAGTAGGATAGGCTTGTTTGCTTTGCATGTCACTGCCAATTCTATTTTGCCAAATGAACCAGTGATGCTATTCCGTACAGAGTACAGAGAGATGTAGTTCTTACATTTATGCCTACACCTTATTTTCTACTTGCAGGTCTTGCACAGTGCCATGGATTTGTCAGCTCATTATTATCTCCGCTGCCAGCATCCTCTTTCCCCAAGTGTACCTATCAGTTCAGCTACCAGTACTACCACCAACACTGCTGTATGACATATTTTATTATGAATTATTAAGTGCAACATTACCGTATGACAAATTTGTTAATGAATATGGCTTAAAAGTGGCAAAACTGCAGGAAAAAAAGTTAACTGTACATCTCCACGATCATACCCCTATAGGCAAGAAGAGCTCCTGCATTTTAATAAGCGGATTCAAGTATGTATAAGAGCAGGTACTCTGACATTTTTTTATTTGTTATTTTTTGGCCTATTCTGGAAAACCACTCTAAGAACCAGTCTGCTGTGCATCTGTTTGGTCACTAGATGGCAGTTTCTCATTTATGTTTACATGGGCAGGCATGGTGGAACAAAAAGTAAAATCTGCCAAAAAAGCTATAATTAAAGTGAATCTACAGCCCTCATTTGGATGAAAACTTCAGTTCTGGATGTTTATCCTAGATAATGATGACCGGCAGGATTTGGACCCTCTCTCGGCCCCCTACTGGTGCTGCTTAACCCCTTCACGCAAAATCACGTACATGTACGTGATTAGGTGTGAGGGGGTGTACAGCCATCACTCACCGATAACAGCTACGATCGGTGCAAACACCAATCGCAGCTGTTAACACTTTAGATGCTGTGGTTAAACATGATCACGGCATCTAAAGTGCGCAGGCGCCATGGCATGTCCCCAGACTTGTCATTACGTCAGTTCTATTACAAGCAGCCATAGGCAGCGTTTAATATAAGTGAATGGATTTTCCTATATACGGCAATACATTATAATTGGCGTGTATAGTATGAGAGCGATCAGACCCCCTAGGGTTCAAGGTCCCTAGGAGGTCTGAAAAGTAAAAGAAAAAGAAAATTTTAAAAGTATAAAAAAACACACAAAACACAAAAGTTTAAATCACCCCCTTTTCCCTAGATCACATATAAAAATATATAATGAACATAAACACATTAGGTATCCCCGCTTTCCAAAATGTCAGAACTATTAAAATATAAAAATATTTAGCCCATATGGTGAATGGCGTAGCGGGGAAAAAAAATCAAAATGGCCAAATTGCTATTTTTTCAACACTTTGAAACACTGCTATAAAAATGGAATAAAAAGAGATCAAACCATCAGAACTACTCCCAAATGGTGTCAATTAAAACGCCATCTGGTCCCGCATAAAAAGACGCCTTACCCAGCTCCATACACAAATATGAAAAAGTTACAGGTGTCACAATATGGTGACACAAAATTTTTTTCTATTTTGCAAAGTTTTTAATTTTTTAAAACATTATGAAAACATAACAAATACTATAGAAATTTTGGTATCGTCATGATTGTAATGACCCGCAGAATACAGGTAACATGTAATTTTTACCACATAGTGAATGCCGTAAAAGTTAATCCCATAAGAAATTGGTGCAAATGTGTTTTTTTTCCAATTGCACCTCATTCTGAATTTTTTTCCAGCTTCCCAGTACATTGCGGAGGATATTGAATGGTGCCATTACAAAGTACAATTTGTCCCGCAGACAATAAGCCATCATGTGACTCTGGCTGTGGCATGAAGGGGTTAAAGGGATTTTCCTATATCATCCTCTCTAGCAGGTGTCAAAATACTGCAATTACAGCCATAGCGACTGCAATAGAGCACGCGTCAGTAGGGGACGTGACCTCGCACTTTTTTTTTTAGTAGGCCAATACCTACTAGATTATTCACACAATATATCCAGATGCTGAACAACATCCGAATGTTTCGTACTGGTGTTGTTCAGCCTCGGGATGTAATATTACAGCAAGAACTTGGAGCTGATGAGGAGAAGTCCACTAATCCGGTAGGTAGTTGCCTAAAGTCACTGTGTGGGGGCAAGGATGGGGGCAGTATATTAGGAGGGGGACAATAAAGAGGGCACTTTCTGTATGGGGGCCTGTAAAGGGGGCACTTACTCTACGGGGGCCTGTAAAGGACATACTTACTGTGTGGAGGAAAAGTAAAGGGGGCAATTACTGTGTGGTGGGCTAGTAATGGGGGAAGTATACTGTATGAGTGCCAATAAAGGGCCATTTTACTGTCTGGGGCGGATCAGTAAAGTAGGGTGTTATACTGTGTGGATGCCAATATTCTGTGTGGGAGCTAATAAAGGGAAGATATACTGTGTTGCGGCCAATAAAGAAGCAATATACTGTGTGGGGGCCAGTAAAGGGGCCAAAATACCATGTGGTGGATTCAGTCAATATACCATGTGGTGGGCTAAGAAAAGGGGGCATTATATTGTGTGAGGTCAGGAAAGGGGGCCTTATACTGGGTGGGGGTCAGTAAAGAGGAGTTATACCGTGTTGTGGCCAGTAAAAGGTGCACTATAGGGACTGAGGGTCAGTAAAAAGCTTGCTATGGGTCTCAGTATTTCCTAGTTACACCCCTGCTCTCTAGAATATGTCATAACATTATGGTCAGTGAGTGACTGACCTCTGGGGTTCCCACTGATCCTGAGAATGACAAGTATGCAATGTTGGTTAGTGCTGTTTTTCTCTTAATTTTCTCTTACATGGTGATGCTTCTGGCTACGTTACTGTGCTGCAGTTATCTGCACAGTCAGAGTGGCCATTGCACAGAGAAAACTGAGAAGGGGACACAGATCTAAGATCATTAACAAGGTTCTTAACAACTTCTGTGCTCATCATAGGAGACTTCAGTTATTTCGATTGGGATATGTTCACACCCTTGAAATACACATCCTTAAAAATCCAAAAACATGGCAGAAATATGTGGAGGAGCTTCAGGTTTCTGTCGTGGTTTTCAGAATTGAACTGGTGCGGATCCACACATTCTATTAGCTCAATTTAATAGGGCAAGTCTACATATCCGACAGAAGAGCTGCCTCATTTATAATATGGCGCGCACCCTTTCATATATGCTGTGGCTACTCCTCTGTGCCATGTGCTTGTGCTGGAATCTATACAAACTTGTAGCTGTCGCAGATTTCAGTGCACATTTTCGCCAGTAAATTGATCTGAATTATATAAAATGTAGTGCAACTCCCACACCACTTTCACTTTCTTGCAACTGGCACTTAAAAAGTTGCAAACTTTATAACTTTTTTACACCGCTGGGTCTATTCTGCCTGCAGCCACTTATTTGTTTCAGTGCTAAAAGCATGACAAAAATTACCATACCCCTTTTTTTTCTTCAATGTGGTTTCAAAACCAAATGCGTGAAAAACAGAGTCCCTCTGAAACCAATGGGACTGTAGTATGACCATTTTTGACAGATGTACCAAATCCATGAAAAAAAAAAAACACCAAGTGAACATACCAGGTATGTGCAGGTATATAATAAGAAACGTATTACTTTTATTTTTTGACTCATTGGGTGGCCCTTAAAAGGGCCCTTAGGTCTAGGACAGGGGCATTGGAGCACAGGTGACAGCACCTCCCAGGTGTACAATGACATTTTTATACAGTTCATCCAGTTCTGCATCCTGATGCATTGCCAACTGTAAGTGATGGGGTATAATGTGGGGACAGCTCCAGGCATGCCCAGGTCCTCACTGAGGCCCAATCACAAGCCTCAGTGCTGAGCCCGGACTGATGATGTTACAGAAGAGTGCCAGACGTCACCAGGAGAGTGCCAGACTCCGTGAGTGGGCCCAAAAGAAGTAATGGAAGATGAGTATGAATTTTTGTTTATTTTTTTCACCTTCCCTGGGCCACCACCTTTTATACTCTGGGGTCATTATAGTTCATCCGAGACAAATCTCCATTTGTTCGGTTTCGTGAAAAACCAAACAACTTGGAATATTCAGGTTGAACCCAGCTTGGTAAGAACCGATTCACGTATCTCTAGTCAGAACCAAAATCTTTTGTGTAGGCTTTTTTCTGCTGTCTGTCTGCTGTGATCTGTTATGTATGGGCTAGACTGACAGACCTGTGGGTGATTTTTGTATTGTGGTCATTAGTTTTTACTACTAACACATCAAAAAAGTGTCCGTCATTTCCTGTTTTCAGGACTTTATTAGCATTAAACACATTTTATCTTTTAATTTTCCAAGTGTCTGGGGTAGTTGAAGGTTTGTGGTTGTTCATGTGTTTGGAACAGTTGGCCATATGACCAACCAACCACAGTTAATTTCAGACAAGCGATGGCAGTCTAAAATCTAATGCATATAGCCAGCTTTAGGCTGTAAGGGATGTTACATCTGTTGTTGCTGCTTTAAAGTTGCCGGGTCTACATAAAGAAGGGTTGGTGGTTGCTGCTTTAAGGTTGCCATGACAACATAGGGAAGCTTCCTGAGCAAGCCTTTTTAAACCACTCCCTGTCACTCAGCTGTGCTGGCTAATCAGTTCTCTAACTCCTGCTAAGCGCCTGACTGTGAATTGACTTCTCCTATACCTGACCTTTGGCCGTGTACCTGGTTTCCTCTTTTGTCTTGCGATTTTGTTCTGGTATTCCTTATCGGTTCTGACTATTGGCTTTGTTTCCCGGATTTGTCTTTGTCTCGTGATTTGGATCTATGTTGCCCTCCTTAGCTGCTGACCTGTGATTGTCGACCATTCTGTTTTCTCTGTCCCTGTGAGTAGTGTGCGGATTTGGTGTAGGTCTCTGCTGCATTGCATTTATTTGTAATACACTTTCTGTTCTGGTGACAATTCCGGTCTTCAGATTAAGTGGAAGGCCACCTCTTCTTGCGAGGAGCTCTGATGAAGGCATCTGAGGCCGGTCTTGGCTCACAGTAGTGTTTTGCCTTTAAGTAGCATTTTCTACTTCTCGCAGTTGTCAGCCCTCTTCTGCTGCTGCTCTTCTATACACTTGTACATTTCTTACCTTGCATCTGAATCCTAACATAGGCCTTATGCAAAAAACAGTGACATTTTTGACCGATCTAATGGCCATTAAAAACAGACATGTATGTCCATTTTGTATCCGTTCTATTCTGATTTTCTGGTTTTGATGGCCAAGTTTCATCCATTTTGCATCAGTTTTTAACATTCAGTGAAAAAGACGGATGAATTTAATTGTTCTTTTTTTTTTGACCCAGCCAACTGATTCATTTTATGTCAGTTTTACATCAGTTAAAAAACAGATCCATGGAAAGCTATTGGGTCTATGTGTAAAGTTATATATATATATTTGAAAAAGAACACTGATCAAAAACACTTTAAGTTTCCTCCCAGTTATTGGTGTTAATCTGGCACCCAGTGCTAATTTCCTTTATTATCTGACAAACCCTATTTAACTGACAGCCTATCTTTCCAGTTTTCACTGACTTTGCAAGATGGTGAGCCATTCTAAGGTGACTGAAACCCATCGGCAGCAGCTTGTCCAGATGAAGGTCAAAGGGATCCAAATTGCAAAAAAGGACAGGCTAAGGCGAAGGATGCCAACTGGCACCACTCTGCAGTGACCAAGCCTCTCATTAGCAGAGAGAGTCAAAAGGCTAGACTAATATTCGCTGAAAAGCATGTTGTATGGACAGAGAAGTGGTCCAAAGTTAAAGAGGTTGTTTAGGATAATTTTATATATATATATATATATATATATATATATATATATATATATTAGGCTGGGGAAGGTGAAAAAAAAATCCCAAAAATCATACCATACTCACCTGTCCCCGGTGCTCCGGTGTTTCCCAGGGTAGTTTGATCTGGCTGCTTTGCTGTCTACTTTTGCCAGAAGTCGTTGCCGGCTGTGACGTCCCATGTCCCTATCTTTAGGCCAGTGGTCACATGTAGTGGGGGCTTTCTCCCAGCAAGACCGGACCACACAGGAAGACACCGAAGAGCTGAGGTGAGTACGGGATTTTTTTTGTTTTTGTTTTCACCTTCCCTGGTCTAAAGTAAAAAAATATATATATCCTGGACAACCCCTTTAACTGTAGTGATGAAAGCAAGTTTCATTTACTTGGGTCCAATGGGAAGCACTATGTATGTCATCAAACTGGGGAAAGACAACCCGAAGTGTGTAAAAAGTGGAGGAGGAAGTCTCATGGTTTGGAAAATGTTTTTGGCATCAGGAGTTGGCCTCTCGTATATCTACATGGCAGAGTGAATGCAAATTTTTATCAGAACCTACTGCAACAACATACGGTTCCTACTCTGCGTTCATGCAGGACAATGCCATCCGTCACACAACAAAACAGGGAAACCAATTACTAATTTTTTTTTTTTTCCTTTTTCTCTTGACTTTTTTTAAAATTATATTTATTTTTTTTTTACATGAAAATATCACATATGAGAAAAAGAAAGAATCATAAATCCCAGATCAACCCTTTTCCCTCGACTGCACATAGGGGGGAATAACAATAAATTAATTAAAAAAATTAATAAAATAAAAATTAGGAAAAAAAATAGTTCTTAAGCTACCAATTTATCAGCAAAAAAGCAGATCCTTGAAAGCAGTTCTTTGAAACTGAAAACATTGAAATAATGAAATGGCCAGTCCAGATCTAAACCCAATAGAAGACCTATGGAAAATCCTTGGCGACAAAGTTATGGCCAAGAAACACACTACAGTCATCGAAATGGGAAGAGACTGGAAAAAGAGTGGACCAAAATCACACCAGAGCAATGTGAGACTAGGGAAGTCGTACAAATCAAAAGCCTGTACACTTCCTATTAATTGTTGACTGTTGTAACCTCTAGAAACTGTAGTTGTAATCTTTCTTTGTACTACAGTCATTGCACAAAGTCAATGACTGTACCACACTCAGACCAATCAGTGGCCTCAGTGGCCCAAGGAAAGGACAGAGGACGTCATAGTCATAGTGTTTGTGTTGCCGATTTTGCTGCATTTTTTTGGCCAAAGTCAGGAGTGGCTTGAAAAGGAATGGAAAATATAAAGGAAGTTTTTATACTTCTCCCTTCTGTTAAATCCACTCATGACTTTGGCTCAGAAACTGCAGCAAAATCTGCAACAAAAAACACTGTGTTTCCGCAACGTGGGTCCTTAGCCATAAATCAGCTTTACTCTTAATACCAGAAACAGTGAGGTGTTGAACTTGTAACATTACACCTTTATCCATTTTAAAAGTGTAAGGCTGAGGCCCCACGTTGCGGAAACACAGCTAATTTTGTTGCAAATTTTGCTGCGTTTTTTTTGATCCAAAGCCAACACTGGCTACAAAAGGAATGGGAAATATATAGGAAGCTTCTTATACTTCTACCTTCTGCTCAATCCACTCCTGGCTTTGGCTCAAAAAACCGCAACAAAATCTGCAACAAAAAAAGCTGCTTTTCCGCACATACACATTAGGAATTCCTGTGTCCAAAAATACCCGGTCTACAAATCTATAAAAATATTTTTCTTGTACGGTAAACGCCGTAGCAGGGGAAAAAAAAAAATCAAAAGTGCAAAACCGCCGTTTTTCACTGTTTCGTGTCTGAAAAAAATTTTAATAAAAAGTGATCAAAGCAATAGATATTCCCCAAAATGGTCTTCATAAATATGCCACACTGTTTCTTTATTCTTATTCATTTTTGGTATCACCTATCACATCTGGAGTATACAGTAGGTACATTTTTATTGCTAAGTAGTCCATGAAGCAACACATAGCATCTGTATTTGTGATCTTTGGCACTAAAATAATAATAAATTGTAGATGAGAAACATCTCCTATGTCATTCCTTGTAGAGTCTTAAATCCTCCTTGTCATCCATCTTCTCCCTCTTTTGGATTTTCTTTAAGTTTGTGTCTCTTGAGCCATAAGTATACTTCTTATAGCAAGAAAGACCTGGAGTTATAAGAGTTAAAGGGGTTGTCCGGCCTAAAATTTTATTTATTAATTAAGCCGGAGGAGGTGAAAAAAATAAAAGGAAACCTGATGCTCCGGCGCCTCCCTGTGCAGTCTGGTCCTGCAATTCCGTTGTTGTCTTCCGGCGGAAGTATCCGCCCCACATGACAGCTGAGGCCAATCAGTGGCCTCAAGAAGGGAACAGGGGATGTCACTACCTGTGACGCCCCCAATTCCCTTCCTGAGGCCACCAAGGCTGTTGATTGGCCTCAGCAATCACATGACCTCTAAGGCCAATCCGCGGCCTCAGTGGAAGGGATACGGAACGTCACAGCCAGTGAGGAATTCATGAACAAGAAGGCAGTCAACTGGACTGGACCACCGTGGGAGGAACCCGGAGCATCGGGAACAGGTGAATATGTTTGTTTTTTTAAATATTTTTTCACCTCCCCCGGCCTAATTAGAAAATATTATTTAGCCTGGACAACCTCTTTAAGTTATACCCACTACTCACTCCCAAAATAAAAAGTTTTATATAGATTTTTCCTGAGCACAATATACCATAATCAGCAATACAAAAGTGATAAATTAATGCAAAAGAGATTTCTTTTAATCTAACTTCTTGGAGAGGAAGAACAATTTAAGCCAATGATGTCACATTCCGAAACAGAAAGATTATGGTATTTTTCTGATTTCAGGATATCTGTAATGTGCAGTTTGTTTTATTATTCATTTATGAGAGCTTTCTAGAGCCTTCAGACTGACACAGCATCATATTGAAGTGCTGTGACTCATGAATGGCTCGATTAAACTCAATCAAAGACAAATTCTCAAGAGAATCCAAAGTAAATTTACAGTAAAACCCATGAAACTATGAATTATGGTGCAAGAATTGCCCCTTCTCTTAGGAGAGGAACGAGACATGGCAAATAAACCAATTGTTAGAGCTTACAAAAAAATCTGTATAAGCACTGTGTCCCAAACCTCACAACAGGAAGGCTTATAAAGGCTTCCTGGAGATTTCTGCCTCCAGTTTATAAATGTTTCTAGCTTTAACCTAACATCTTCTTGGACTTTACAATGATTGATTCTACTATGTAAAAGAAAAGAAATACACAGTTCTTTGTAACAAGATAGAAGGAACTTATAATGCAGTTTCAAGACAGCTCCAGTACTTGTATGAGTAAAAATTTAAGCGTATCAAAGAACATAAAAGCAATGTTCTACATAAAGATATAGGACAAACAGATAAATATTCATACACAGACACTGCTGGTATGATTAAGATGTATGTACGAGGGCTTGAAACGTGGTCTTGACATCAATGGGGGACATAGCTTTGACTTAAAAAAAAAAAAAAAAAAAAAAGCCATAATTTATTTTTGCATTAACAAAACCATATGAGGGCTTATTTTTTGCAGGACAAATTCACTTCAGGTTGGTACCATTTAATATTCCATACAATATCTGGTCCAAGCCGGATGACGTCACCTCAGGGTCAGAGGCGAGCTGCATCATGGAGGCTCCCATAGCTGTGTATACAGGGTGTATTGAGTGCTGTGTACACAGTGATTGGGAAGACAGGGATGCTAATAAACTGTTCCTGCCTTCTCTATAGGAGCTCCCCAGTTCTTTAGCTGCACGATTTCATGCAGCTGCTTAACACTGCAAGGACATACAGGTTTGTCCTTGCAGAGTTATGAGTGGACCGCCCAGATGTAAATAGTCTATAGGCAGTCCGGAACGGTCAAGATATATTTAATATCAGTGAACTGAAATATTCTTTATTCCTCTCCTTATCCTGATCTAGCTCTGCTCACTCAACCGATGAGGTTGTTATAGTATACGTCAGTTTTCCACCTGCAGCCCAGAGCAAGAGAAACATTTGTGTTTTTTCTGTTATTGCCTATACAGGGATTTCCCCTGTGAATGTTCCCCAAAGGCTTCATTCACACAACTGTAGGCAGTGTACAGTTGGCATACGGATTGGCATGAATGTTTTCATGGACCCATACACTTGAATGAATGGACTGAGCCTCAAAAATGGACAGGTATAGATAGAACTTGCTCCATATTTTTCAGCTCATTTCCATAGCTCAGACACTGATCCGTGTCAACTACCGTACATATATGTGTATAGGACAATAGAAATAAATTGGTCTGTATCCCATCCTTTTTCACTGAACTGATTGTGTACATAAGACTTAAGTCAGGACAGGTTTTGTATGGAAGTGTGAATAGGAATATACTCATTCATGGACAGAGAAACAAGACCAAATTGTGATAAATTAAAGCACAAAGTTACAGTTTTTTTTCATTATATCAGGTCTGTGGAGTTAGTAAAACAAACCTTTGACTCCTGGATTTTTCCACACTTCGACTCCTTTATAAATGACTGTTTACTTCTAAGACTTCTTCCTTGCTAATTTTTCACTACTTTGGCCCAAACTAGATGTGCCATTTTGCGCCAAAGATGCCTTGTTTATGTCAGTATCTAACTGTAACAACAATAGTAAATCTGGGCAATTGTAAAATTTTTCCAACTTCTACCAATACTGACTATCACCCCTACTTCACACCACTGCGCAATAAAACACAGTGCAGCTAACTTTTCAACAAACTTTGAATAAATGAATAGTAAGCACAGTGGGGCAGATTTATGAGGTACACCCTCCGTCGGTGATGGGGCTTTGAAGACTGGCATTGACTCTCCAAATTTTTATCATGGTCTCCAATGGACAATGTATGCTTTTGTATGGCCCAGAGTGGTAAGGCCTTCCACCACTGTTGTCTTCATTATGACAGTAGAGTTGCAGCATAGCATTGCACTGGACAGCACAGCACTCTTTATAAAAACAGGGTGATTCAGTTGGTAAGTACTACTGGCAGTTGGTAATACAATGTAAATCCCCATGCACACAACTGAATGTGCTTCCGATGTGGGGCCGAGTTGTGGAGCTCTTGGATGAAACTTGGAGTGACATCCAAGTGTCATATGAGTGCATCCTATCATGCATTCACGTATATGGGGGATTAGGATTCAGTCCTAATTAATCAGAAGCCCCATAGAGGTGAATGCATAGCGAAATGCACTTGGATGTTACTCCGAGTGTCATCCGAGTGCATTCTGCTGCAAACTTGGTCCCATATCAGATGCACACTTGGTTGTGTACATGGGGTCTAATGCTGATGGATACTCGGCCCTGTGGTTCGCCATGGAGGCTGGCTCTGAGGACATTTTTTCAGTGCCTGGGAGACACATAGACACATACAAGGGAGACACATAGTCTGAACTGCAGGCTGTCGCTCTTACTTCATACAGTAAATATTTCTCACATCAACATAACCTACTGTCTGCCTCACGTTGCTGAGGGTTTGTTACACTGAATCAGAATAAGTCAGAGGTATCAGCCTAGAGTCTGGGACTGGAGAGGTATTTATACTTCAGTGTATAGCTTAGGTAATTGCTTAAACTAATACACTGTAACAAACCCTAAGAAAATAAGACTTGATATGGACTGATTTTACTTCAAGCCTATGTGCATTTTCACAAACTGCTTTTCTATTGTCAGAAATCAAATCAAATGCACAAAATAAAGACACTACAATAGGTCTTAATAGGGTTTTCCAGGATGATGATATCGATATCCTATTCTTACAGGGAGACAGCATTACTTTCCAGTTAAATTAACTGAACAGCCAATGAAGGAATATTCTGAGGTGCTTATGTCATTAAGCTGGTTTGGATTTCCACCAATCAGAAAAGGGGACCACCCGAATAGAACCACCCATGAGGTACTGATGTCATAAAGCTCAGAGAGCATCACTGTGTATAAATAACAGTTATCGCTGCCTAATTCAAATTCCAATTAGTTGCTACAAATATGAATATACTCCCCATCAAAGACTACTACATTTAGTATTTTGTATGAACTCCATGATATTTAATGACCACTCCATGGAATGAATAAGTTGGCAACATATTACAACATCTTTTTCCATTCTTCAAGAACAACCTCTTTTAGAGCCTGGATGCTGGATGTAGAGGGATGCTCAACTTGTTTCTTCAGAATTCCTCATAGGTGTTTGATTGGGTTCAGATCAGGAGAGATACTTGGCCTCTGAATCACTTTCACCCTGTTCAATCTCAGAAATTCAACTGGCCTCTTCTAGCATATTCTCTGTCGATATAAAGCAGTATATCTGTGAATTCATGATACCATAAATGAAAAGCAGCTCCACCACCAGCACCACTCATGCAGGACACTGCCACCACCATGTTTCACTGTAGACACTATACATTTTTCTTTGTACTCCTCACCTTTGCAGTGCCATACAGTTTTGAAGCCATCAGTTGCAAAAACATTTATCTTGGTCTTATTACTCCAAATTATAGAGTCCCAGTAAACTTAATCTTTTTTATCATGGGTCCTGGCAAATTGTAGACAGCCTTTTTTTACATATTCTTTAGGAGTGGCTTCCTTGGTGAATGACACCAATGAATGCCATTCCTCTGCAGTATTCACTGTATTGTGTCACAGGAAATACTCACCCCAGTTTGGTTTTCTGCTTCTTTAGAAAACTATAGTGAACTTGCATGGCGATTTTCTTTAACCCTTCTCATCAGAAGACACTCTTGTTTAGGTGTTAACTTCCATGGATGGCCTGGATGTCTCTGTGCGATGGTTGCAGTTCCATCTTTTTAAAATATTTTTGATATACTGACTGATAAGTACAGCTTTGCTGATCTTCTTGTAGTCATCACCTTTCTTGTGTAAATATGTTATTTTCTTTCTCAGGTCTTGTGACATTTCTCTTCCATGTGGCACCATTGCTGACTGTATGAAATAGGATTCAAAAAAAGAAGGTAGTCCGCTCTTAACAGACGATAATTCTTTATTAATGTCCAAACGCACGATGTGTTTCGGGGTTGGTCCCGTTTATCAAGTGCATACTGTATATGGCATAACCATTATGCCATATATGCACTTGATAAAGGGGACCAAGCCCAAAACACGTCGTGTGTTTGGACATACTTTGAAACTTATATCCCGCCTGGAACGTGAGGTCTTGGCGCTCAGAAGTCCTGCTGCTACCTGCAATTTCCAATATGTCCACAAAAGTGGTTGCGTCTAACACAACCCTATAAAGTGAGAGTACACGCAGACCACTTTTTCATGTGCAAATGCACTCTCTTACCTTGTTTCTGTGTCCACATCTTCTCTTGAGCACTGTTATCATATAAGTTAGAGTTTTACGCTATGTGCCGCTCAATGTTTTTTCTTTTTTTCCATTGAAAGCAGTATGAAATAGGAGGTTTTTTTTTTTTTGTTAAGTAACACCCTTTTATAGTCAACTGTTTGATGAATAATTAGACTCACCAATGGTTAATTCTTGTTAATTATAATTGTGCAGTCTAAACTTTAGCTTTGCCTATAAGACTTTCATTGGGGTCTATTCATTTTTGCAACATGGTCTTGAATGAAAATTGCTTTTTCATGTGAGTAAATTAAAAAAGCTTGTTTGCAATCGATGGCCCACATTTGTGGAAGTATTTTGTATTATGATATCCCATAAAAAATATAATCTGACAAAATTGTTGTATATGAGTATGAAAGGCGGTATTCACATCTGCATTCATCGATTCCGTTCTTCTTTGTCATAAAAGCAGAACAATGAAATTATTGAACACCAATAAAGACCAATGCATCCCAATCATTATCTTACCATTGGGTCAGTCAGGTTTCTCTGATAGTTCCGTTATTTTACTGGAAAACTAGCTTCAATATTTTTTTCTGGCATTTACAATGTAATCTACAATGGAAACTCTTAACAGAGGAATTGTCCCAGGAACATCCTGTACAAGGACTCTTTTTTATCAATGTACGCCTCTGCTAGTAGCATAATCTGGGAATAAAGCCAAGCCAAAATCACTCAAGGAAGACCCATCTGCAGACAGCGGTTATTGCCTCTCAGTGTGAAGCAGGGTACTGACTGGCTGGATGAGAGGTCCTAGATATGGCTCAGAATTCACAGTATAGGAAATAAAAAAATCCCTGTACCACATACACTCCTCAGGTTTTTAACTAGACATAACTCAATGGGGCAGAGTAGAGATAGTAAATTTAGGAGAGGCAGTGAGAAATTGTGCTGGTTTATGCCGTATGAAAAATTCAGTGGATCTTGCTAGACATATAAGAAACTTTTATCTTTCTTATGCCACCCTTTGTTTGGCTTACTTTTTGCCAATATTTTCTGCCAAAATTGTGACTCATTTTTGGAGCATACTAGGGTATTTTAAGTCACAATCTTTTTAAGTCCAAATCCCCTTTATGTATGCATAAAATTTTTAAGACACATAAATATGGCATGCATATAAATATTTTATGGTGGACTAATAATGGGGTTTTTGTCACTTAAGTTAAAACTGATTCAGTGTTAAAACTCTCTTCCACTAAAGTAAGGTTCTCAAGTTTTTTGAGCTATTTTACTGTCTACACTAAGCTTACATACAAGTAGATGAGAAATACCATCTTTCCCATGAGATATCAGTTCAGTAGTCTGTTGTTTATACCTCTCAATACCTCACAAATCGTTGTAGTGAAAAACATAGCACTTGTTTTGTATAGCTTTTCTATAGCTGCTTAGAGCATACTGTATCTTTAGTAAAAACCTGAAAACCTAATTCTTTCGTGCAGTTAACTCTGATACTATATCTTACTACCTCCAGTCATGTTTTCTCATTCCCATGAAGCTGAGCTCTATGTTACCATTTGTCAGGATTATCACTCTGGAGAGCTAGTTTAGTTGTCAGTGAATTTCTTTCCTGTCTAGCAACCTCTGCAGGGAAAAAAATAGCTATTACGCCGGGGACCCACATAGCGTAAACACCGTAATTTTGCAGTGGCGGAAACAGCGCGGCAAAAACCATGGTGTTCAAAGTGGATGGGTTCTGTGTGATCCCATTAACATACTGCAGAAAAATATCTGTAGAGGACATGCTGCGATTTCCAAAACTGTCGCGTTTTTATAAATCGCAGCATATCAATTATACTTACAAAAACGCTGGCGCTTTCCGTATAGGTATAATTGAAGTGGAAAGTCCATAGAGGAAAACTCTGCGGACTTTCTGTGAAAAGTACTGCAGGAAATACCACAATGCATTTACGCTGTGGTTTTTCTCACAGCAATTTTTGGCTCCATTTAGCAGTTTGTCACAGAGACCTCTAAAGCAGCCTTTAGTCTTCATTTACACAGGTGGACTTTATTTTTATATCAACTTTCCAATTGGCAGAAATCAACAATGATCCAGTTTGTCAATGCATGTACTCACTCATCTGTATTTGTTACATTTGTAATATGTAAGTGTTTGATCCATGAAACATGTGTGTTGTCTGTGTTCTAACTAGAAATGGGTGAACCTCTGAAGATTTGTTTTGGGTTTGGGTGGTTCAGACCAATGATTTGTTTTGGGTCAAATAAGTTCAGTACGACCCAGCTGGATTGGATTAAAACATAGTGTATGACACTATCAAGGCACTTAGGGACCTATCTATCCCATTTTTAGCTCCTAAGCCAAACACAGCTAAAGTTATGTCAAAGTGAAAGTGAAATCTATGTCTACGGGAAAACAAATGGTAAGCAGAGGATACAAAGTCAGAGTTTAGCCATACACTGCGCTTCCTGTTGCTATTATACATTTAAAACCCTCTAAAAATTACCTTTTTGGGGGGAAAGGTGCTTGCCTATGGTTTTTATACATACATGGTGGTTATATTGTCAAAAGCAATGGTTTTATTGAAAAATTAGCCCGTTTTGATGACTTGTAAGTGCTACAGGCTTGTTATTTTGATGGAATATGTGTGGCTGTGTGCCTGGTTGAAAAGTGACGAAGAAGAAATGACATTCTAAAAAAAAGCCGCCAAAAATTATCCCTTAATGGGAACAGATGGAAAATAAATATGGCGTTGGTCTTGAAAGATGCAATGGCATGGGTTTTTTTGACATGCAGACCTTTTTCAATACAACTTTATTGGTGCCACAGTGTTGTCATAGAAAAAAAACAGTGTGGTACAGTAGAATATTATGGACTGGCTGAGTGGTGGCAGAGGTGGTAGCTGTGGCAGGATGAGTTTTAGTTTGGCATGAATATGATGGACCAGGCTGCAGGACATGTCTGGCTGAGTGGTGGCAGAGGTGGTAGCAGTCGCAACATGAATGACAGTGCGGCATGGAATAATCTGATTATTAAACCCAATGCGCCATGAAGTCCTTCAAATAAGGAATAGTTGTATTCAAAATTGTATGCATGGCTACCAAAAAATATATATATGCATGCCCACAATGGTGCAAGATAAATACCTCACGCATATTGCTGCTCAATGCAGCTTCATCAGGGATCTCCAAATGATATTCTAACATCCTAACACAAGTAAAGAGAACATGTAGTACTGCACTCTATGGTAGAGAGGTGCTATAAGTCAGCATATGTACTTAACTAACAAAATTTACCTGTAAAATGACCCTGTTGATTTTTTGGAACCCCAGCCAAACATTGTATGTTAAACCCAGTTTCAAGTTACAGTGGTCTTTTCTAGACCAATAGAAAATATTGTATCCTGGGGCCATTGTAACTTGAGGGTCTACTGTATAATAAAAGTGTTGAAAACTTTATAGTAAAAATTCCCAAAAAGACCATAAACTGTAATGTTGTACCATAAAACATAAAACTGTAACATACAACTGCTGTTAGGCTATATTCACATGAAGGTCAAGAATAGGTATCACACAGCAGTTTTTACGAGACAGTGGGGGGAATTTATCAATCCCTCTATGCCAGTTTCATGTGTACAGGGATGATATTGCTGGCCCCAAATTTGGACATTGTGTTTGATTTTTCAAAACTGTCCATATTAACACTGTCCACTTAAAGAGGACCTTCTACCACCTCCAGTTCATACGATCTATACATGATGCTCCACTGATTCCAGCACAGTTGGAATATTTTCTCTAGCCCCCTCCATTCCTGAGCAATACATGTTCTTAGATTTGGTGCCAGATATACTACTAAGGCTCTGTACTGTTAGGAGGGCAGTGTCAGGCAGATGCAGGAAAGGGCGTGTGACTCAGATCTCAAATCCCAGATGGACAGTGTCAGAGCTCAGAATCACACCCCTTGCTTGCTTCTGCATGACTCTGACCACCTGACAGTACAGGAACAGAAAACTGGCATGAGTTATAATAAATCTGTTGGACGGAGGTGCCCCGCCACATTTTGTTTGATCCCTACCCGCACCATGAGGATCAGGGCTTGTAGCACACATTTGGTGCAATAAAGCGGCTAGTGCCGAATGTGCGCCACAATATCATCCCTCTATGTCAGTTTTCTGAATGATGAATTCCCCCCATTGTGTTTTAAAAACAACCACGTGATGGCCATTTTTCACATTTGTGTGAATAAGACATAATATTTGCTAAACCACCCCTCTATCTTCAGCAGGTATTTCTAGACCTGAAGCTATAGTTCTTTGAGTTGTTAGAACTACTGACCCCCTATTCAGTGGTAAAATAATCCTGTACTTCAAAATATTAGAAAGGGATCTTTATAAATTCTCAAAATGACAATTGGTTTAATATAAAAGGATTTCTATCATGAAAACATTGTTGACTCAAGATGTTGACTTAAGAAGTTTCTTAAAACACAATTGTTCCTAGGGTAGAGAATCAGTCACACATACAAAGGGCAGATTAGTTTATCACTTATGCATTGTGAAAAATACCCTGACATTTAATTAACTATATTGATATGCTTTTTATATTTGTCAGTACCGTGGTAATCTCTTCTTTACTGAACCCTGTCAGAATTCTGAAATATAATACATTGTTAAAATTACAATTTTCTTTAGCTGAAACTTGGCACTGTTCTTTATAATAAGTGCTAAGATCTTTTTCCTCATTAAACCAGAACGCATCCAGTGTGGTTCTCGCTGGGGCATCATTGGATTAATTTATTATTGAGTCACTCAGCAATATGTGAAGATGATTTTAGGAGAAAGATGGATTCCTGCCTCTAACCATCTACTTTCAGCGGGGATTACTTAAAATATCACTACTTCATAAATCATTTGTGAACATGTCCTAAAAGAAAATGTCAACACTCCAATGTATGCATGTTTTTCCAAATGAAAAAATAAATATGAAACAGCCATTTTTGCTGCGCCTGTTTATTAACTTAATTCATGATAGGCAATAAGAGATGAGTCACATGCTATTTCAATATGCTTCTAATATATTTAGGATGCAACCTGGTATTTTTTTTTGGAGGCAGAATAGAAGAAAAAAGCTGTAATTTGAGTATTCTTTGTACCATGCTCTCTGTCATTGTATTAATTTTAATGTACCTGTCATTACAGCTATCAATTATATTTTTTTATTTTTACATACTTTTCTTTTGCATACAATTCCCTTTAGACTCTGCCTATGGCAGTGCCTATTAGGCATCAGTGCTTGAAAGACTCAAAGGTGTTGGTTAGGCCTCCAGTTTACATGGCAACTCCTCGGCACCTAGGATTGCATCACAGAAGGCCTGAGAGGGTGAGAAAGGAAGTGCCCACTCCCTCTAACCCCTTAGATGCTGTAATCAGATGATGCTGATTAAGTTATGATGACTGGTGTTAATCACACCAGTCTTCATAAATCTGCCCCACTGAGTATCTTATGGTATACTTGCACTTTGATATGTTGTACCGCTGTTTGAAGTGTTTTTGCCTGATGTAACTTTAACTGGACAAACCCAGTTGTAGGTTGTAGGTAGATGGTACATCACTTGACTTAGATCACCTACCTTACTTCAGTGAGCGTTTACATTGTTTCTCATTGTCTCATGAGTCCTTAATCCTGCATCAACATCAAGGGCCATCAGTCAGGAGGCTTACTACACAGACTATTTCTTTGGAAACTACTACCATCACACAATCCATACTGCAGGCCTCCTCATCATTATTGCACCAGCTTTTGTGGAGTACCAGAGGTCTCGTGGACTAGAGCCACCATGAGCCCAACAGTGACTGACTACTACTCCCAACCAGGGGCGCACCGCTAATGAGTAAACCAGTCCAGGACAGGCCGCTTTAAAAAACAAAACAAAAAAAAAAACAGAGCTGAGCGCGGCCTGTTCTGGGCTGGTTTACGAGACGTCCGCATTACAGCGCAGGTGGCGATACAATAACGTCATTGCGCCGCCTACGCTGAGACACAGACATCGCGGACAAGAAGAGGAGGCAGCGGTGGCTGCATCAAGGCATCGCAGGTGAGTGTAACTTTTTTTTTTATATATAAATAGGCCGTACCCGGCAGGTAACGGCCTATTTATTTACCTACCCCGAGTCTGCTGTGGCTGCCTCCGCTTCCCCTTCTGCTATGGGACGCAGAAAGGGAAGTGGATGCCGCTGTGAGTGGCCACGGGCATCGGTAAGTGCGACCGCGGACCTCAAATACTACTATTATACTCCGGGGTCTTTTCAGACCCCGGAGTATAATAATTGGAGGCCCAGGGTAGGTGAGAGAACATAAAAACATATCCTACTTACCTCTCCTGCGATCGGTGTTACTCCGAGCAGGCTTGAGGCCTCTGTTGACGTCATCAGGTCACGTCGCCGGCCTGATCACGTGATGTGTCCGCGCAATTAAACAGGGCCAAAAGCTGCAAGGAGTGCACCGGTGTCCAGGATAGGTAAGTAACACTGGTTTTTATGTTTGTCACCTCCCCTGGGTCTCCGTTCATTATACTCTGGGGTCTGAAAAGACCCCAGAGTATAATAATAGTTCATGGTTTGGCCACTATGGGGCATAATACCCTGTGCAGGGACCACTGTGGAGCATAATACCAGTACAGGGGCCATTATGGAGCATAATACCGTGTGCAGTGGCCACTGTGGAGCATAATACCGTGTGCAGGGGCCAATATGGAGCATAATACCATGTGCAGGGGCCAATATGGAGCATAATACCGTGTGCAGGGGCCACTAGGGAGCATAAAACTGTGTGCAGGGTTTGCTGGTTGCTGAAGAATATAATACCGTGTGCAGTGGCCACTGCGGGGCATAATACCGTGTGCAGGGGCCACTATGGAGCATAATACCGTGTGCAGGGGAAGCTGCGAGTCATAATACTGTGTGCAGGGACTGCTGCGGAACATTATAGTGTGTGTAAATGGGGCGCTATAAACAGGGGCTATGGCGCCTGTTTATATTATACGCTGTCTGTTTATAGTGACCGTGTGATGTAATTCCAGCCTTGTCACATAGACATGTACAAGACAAGGCTGTAGTTACATTACATGACTGCTATAAGATGAATGACACTATGTAAACAGAAAAGCGGTCATGGCGCTTACACAGGTACCATTCAAACAGCTGATCAGTGGGGGTCCTGGGTTTTTGAGCCCCACTGATTAGTTTATTAATGACCTGGAAAACCTTTTAATTAGTTAACACCTCGGCCATTATTAATAAGGGGCACTATTTATACAGCGTACACACGGACATTATTAATATAAAGATGCACTTGGGAGTATTATTCATTATGGGGGTTATATCATATATTTTATAATTGGGGTAGCAGCAGGATGGGGTCTTTGTGTAGGTGAGGACAATGTGGGTTGGATGCCTGGAAAAGTGAGGAGCCAAAGATGTCTATGTGTTGCAAACTTTACAGAGACAAGTCACAGCTGGAAGAAGTGGTCATGGCGGTCCAAAGGGAAGAGAAGGGAAATGTGACCGATTAGTCAGAGACGTCACCTGTAAGTCACAAAATGTTACTGCCCTGTATTCACCTAAAAGATAGAGGATAAATACCTAATTGATGGGGATCTGTCTGCTGAGACCCCCACTGAGCCTGAGAATTGTTTTTCCCCCCCCCCACTGGGTGAGAATCCAGCCTGGCTGCAGCCATATATATAGGTGTGTCACTTGGTGGATGGACGAACCCGCGTGGCTCTCATTCATTTCAATGGGAGTGCCAAAGATAGCCGAAGTCCAGTACTCAGCTATCTGTGGCGCTTCTATTATAGAGAATGGGGGCCACGTGGGCTGGTCCATCCACCAAGCAGAAGATGTGTGAAGTTACTTTCATTGTTAATGCCGTATTGTTGATCTGATACTGAAGTAATGTAGTAAGAAGAATTCTTAAAAACTGTTTCATAAGTTTGTGTATTGTGTATACAGTATTGTGCGACGATAACAGTGTGTTAAACTAGTAGCATGGAAACTCAATATTTTTTTTTTGGGGGGGGGGGGCGTCTTTCTATAGTCCGCCTCAGGCAGCAAAGAGGCTAGGTTCACCACTGCTCCCAACCTCCCTGCCTTCCTCCACTGGGTTGCTGCATTAGGACTGTAGTCCTTCTAGATATGATGGTAGACCATACTGGCGACTGTAGGTGGTATAATAGCATGTTGGAACTGTAGTCCTTGGTGAATTGCAAATGCTGTCTGAACTTTAATAAAACATGCTTTTACAGTGCAAGAAGTAAAATATGAAATAAACTAGATATATCCTGGATATTGACATAGCTATAATGACCTGTAGAATAAAGTTATCTTGCTATATATACATACTGCATACTGTAAAAATAAGTAAAAATAGCAGATTTACCCCCCCGGTGATCACAAGAATGGTTGTCCTCCAATGCCCCTGTGTGAATGTGTAAGATGGGGAAACAGCCCTCATGTTATGAATGTACAGTGGGGAAAAAAAGTATTTAGTCAGCCACCAATTGTGGAAGTTCTCCCACTTAAAAAGATGAGGCCGGCCTGTATTTGACATCATAGGTAGACCTCAACTATGACAAGGTAGACAAAATGAGAAAACATATCCAGAAAATCACATTGTCTGATTTTTAAAGAATTTATTTGCAAATTATGATGGAAAATAAATATTTGGTCAATAACAAAAGTTCATCTCAGTACTTTGTTATATATCCTTTGTTGGCAATGACAGAGGTCAAACGTTTTCTGTAAGTCTTCACAAGGTTGGCACACACTGTTGCTGGTATGTTGGCCCATTCCTCCTTGCAGATCTCCTCTAGAGCAGTGATGTTTTGGGGCTGTCGCTGGGCAACACGGACTTTCAACTCCCTCCAAAGGTTTTCTATGGGGTTGAGATCTGGAGACTAGCTAGGCCACTCCAGGACCTTGAAATGCTTCTTACAAAGCCACTCCTTCATTGCCCTGGCAGTATGCTTGGGATCATTGTCATGCTGAAAGACCCAACCATGTTTCATCTTCAATGCCCTTGGTGATGGAAGGAGGTTTGCACTCAAAATCTCACGATACATGGCCCCATTCATTCTTTCATGTACACGGATCAGTCATCCTGGTCCCTTTGCAGAGAAACAGCCCCAAAGCATGATGTTGCCACCCCCATGCTTCACAGTAGGTATGGTGTTCTTTGGATGCAACTCAGCATTCACTCTCCTTCAAACACGACGAGTTGTGTTTCTACCAAACAGTTCTACTTTGGTTTCATCTGACCATATGACATTCTCCCAATACTCTTCTGGAACATCCAAATGCTCTCTAGCAAACTTCAGATGGGCCCGGATATGTACTGGCTTAAGCAGGGGGACACGTCTGGCACTGCAGGATCTGAGTCCCTGGTGGCGTAGTGTGTTACTGACGGTAGCCTTTGTTACGTTAGTCCCAGCTTTCTGCAGGTCATTCACTAGGTACCCCCGTGTGGTTCTGGGATTTTTGCTCACCGTTCTTGTGATCATCTTGACCCCACGGGGTGAGATCTTGCGTGGAGCCCCTGATTGAGAGAGATTATCAGTGATCTTGTATGTCTTCCATTTTCTAATTATTGCTCCCACAGTTGATTTCTTCACACCAAGCTGCTTGCCTATTGCAGATTCAGTCTTCCCATCCTGGTGCAAGTCTACAATTTTGTTTCTGGTGTTCTTCCACAGCTCTTTGGTCTTCACCATAGTGGAGTTTGGAGTGTGACTGCTTGAGGTTGTGGACAGGTGTCTTTTATACTGATAACAATGTCAAACAGGAGCCATTACTACAGGTAGTGAGTGGAGGACAGAGGAGCCTCTTAAAGAAGAAGTTACAGGTCTGTGAGAGCCAGAAATCTTGCTTGTTTGTAGGTGACCAAATACTTATTTTCCACCATAATTTGCAAATAAATTCTTAAAAAATCAGACAATGTGATTTTCTGGATTTATTTTCTCATTTTGTCTCTCATAGTTGAGGTCTACCTATGATGTCAATTACAGGCCTCTCTCATCTTTTTAAGTGGGAGAACTTGCATAATGGGTGGCTCACTAAATACTTTTTTCCCCTCTCTACCTGTTTCTGTAGATATGTTTATTTTTTTTTATAAACTGACATTTGGTTGTTTGACCACAAGAGGCCACTGTTACCTCAGAAATGGGAAAAGACTGTAATTCTGTAATTCCCTGGAGTAGTGATGTGGAGACCCTGTTCTGCAGAGGTGGAACTACAAGGAGGAGCAGAGTGTGTGTGGCAGCCATCTTTGGAGTGTTCTTTGAGCTATGAGGAGGAGGACTGGAGTGTGACACAGGTGTGGAAGGATCCCTAAGGGACCAGAGGACAGAGCAAAGTGGAGCTGAATCAAAGACTGTTCCAGAGTTGGTCCAGACAGCATCCTGAAGGAGAAAATTGCCATCAAGGACCCGGCTGAGAAGTGACACTGTCAGTGAGACTGCATGTCTTCTGGATGAGCCCCTCTTCCAGTTGTTCCAAACAAAGTCTAAAGGTACCCAACAGACCTGGGTCAGTAAGAGAAGTAATCGTGCACGCACCACATTACATTTTTGGCGCCAAATTGCTTGGGACTGAGTAAGGGCCTGTATTTAGACTAGTTAGACATACTCATCTTCACAGGCCACACTACTGGTGAACTACCTATTCGGTAGTAAGGACTAGGACTCAGAATTCTATAGAGTTGTAACTCTCAGAGAGGAGCTTCTGAGTAAGTCTGGTAGTGACATTTTATGCAATTTCACATTTCTTTGGATTGCAAGCTGACCTACTATTATATTATTATATTTACTTGGTTGGACTTTGTTTGGGGGGAATAGGGATATTTTGATAAGTTTGTAAACTCTTGTGTTATACCGCCGGTGCCCCTATCACACTCACTGAATTGTTCCTGTGATTAGGGTGATAAAAGGTAACAAGTGGCTGGCTAGTTGCAGCCTGCAGATAGGTAAAAGCTTGGAGTATATTGGAGGCGCACATTCGAGGGCACCGCGCTGTACAACACCAGGGCTTCAGCTTACTGGCTGAGTGTATGTAAATATCTGGGAGTGTTCTTTTTGGTAAAGGGGTGTTACTACACTAAGTAAAATCTTGGTTTTACTAAATTGAGTTGGAGTTGCTTCCTTTGTTCGTGACTTCACTGCATCCTGGGGTGCCCACCCCGGTACACAGCTTACAAATGGAGCTGTGGTGAATGCCAAATACAGTGATCCATCAGTCCCATAGAAATGAATAATGTGTCGACCTGAGAACACTTTTTAATGACTGGGAGTTCCACTGGTCCAACCTCGCCCAAAACACTCATCAGACACTTATCATCTACTCTGATGAAAGTTGATACATTTTATTGTGAGTGGTCCCCTTACCCCTGTTTGCCAATTCCTTGCCTCAGCTTTCTTTATACACATCAACAGAGAGGTGGCCATGCTTGTGTGTGTAACGCCTAAAAAT
Organism: Leptodactylus fallax; assembly: GCA_947044405.1. NCBI lineage: Eukaryota > Metazoa > Chordata > Amphibia > Anura > Leptodactylidae > Leptodactylus > Leptodactylus fallax. Next base: position 694,412 of record CAMRHE010000384.1, read on the forward strand.
GAACAGGTAATATTCATGCAGCTAGGCTGGACCATCAGAATCAATTCCAATGGTGGGCCTAGGCAATCCAGCCTAACACTGACTGTATGTCCATCAAGGGTTGAGAGAGGATGTTGGTGAAGGAAAGGCATATGGCTAAACTATAGAAATTTATTTCCTCCCCCTACTGATCCAAAGGAAGGTAAAAACACATGAATTAATCTGGCCAAAAAAGAAAAATTTCAGTCTTGATCTCTAACTTTGAAAGATTTACCCAAGACTGTGCAAGAAAAAACTGCACACTGACTGTAGGCAAGTTTATTTTCTATTTACCTAATCTTTCATCTCTAGATTTAGTGTTCCTTTTAAGCCGGCCATATACTTGCAATAGCAATGAACCAAATTAAAAACTATATTCAATTTAATGGAGGCACCAAAGATAGCCGAGAGCCGGAGTCTGGCTACCTCCTGTACGGCTTGATCAGCATTTTTCAGACTATGTGGTTGTCGAATTTATTTAAACTATTTTTTTGGCCTCAAAATCCAGGGGCTGTAGTTTCCATGAATTGTGAAATATAGAATTCCTACAGTATGTATTTAGTCATTGGAAATCCATGTACTGTTTCTGTTGCTGCTAGTTGATATATTTTCTACATTTTGACAGCTTACAATTATAAGATCACTTCGGTGGTAAGAAGGGGTTTCAAAATACATTAGGCACTGAGATGAGTGTTTCAAGGGACATACTATGTTATTGCAAGACTGTCATACTGCTCTCTGGTGAAGCTGTTATTCTTCATTGAATGAAGGAATCTCTAGAAATATCATTTCAATTTATAAATTTGTCTTACAACTTTGCATAATAGTTCAACATTGGAACCTTATATTCCCCGTAAGATACTGCTTCTCTCAAAAATTGGTGTTCAGATGTCATAACATTAAGAATATATTCATTTTGTTGGATAAAATCGGTGCTTTTTATTTGACTTTTTGGAATATTATCTATAATTCTCTTTCTCGCTTTTCAAAAACTATTTTATGCAAATGTTTAGGTCCATCAACAAAATAAGGCCACCTAACTATGTAGTCAAGGTGCAACAAAAAGGAAGAGAAGACCCTCTATTTAAAGAGGAACTCTAGCTCATTACATCCTCCAATAGGCACAGCTCCACAGATTCTAGCCCAGCTGGACTTTCCCTCTAGACCCAACCATTTGTAACGACGCTAGTTATCTGATCTGGAGTCCAATTGGTGAGGCAATGGCACAGTACTTAAACAGTAGTAGATGAAGAGCTAACTAGCAGAAATAGCACCTCAGGAGTAAGAAGCAACTGTGGTCAGACGTATGTAGGATTCGGTACACAGGAGCAGTGGATCAGCCGTAGTCAGACATATGCAGGAGTTGGTACACAGGAGCAGTGAATCAGCCGTAGTCAGACATATGCAGGAATCGGTACAGAGGAGCAGTGGATCAGCCGTAGTCAGACATATGCAGAATTTGGTACACAGGAGCAATAGAGTAATGCTGAGGATCAGGGCAAACAGGAAACAGACAGCCAGAATAATCTGACACAGGATGGAGTAAACTGTGGGTTTATATAGGGATTGCTATACTGTGATTGGCCACAGAGCAGGTGAGATCCATAAGCTAATCACTCCAGTAGAAAGGACCAGGCTCAGCAGAGCAAAGAACAAACAGGCTTCTACAATGGCACAATGGCCAAGACTGCAGAACATGGCTGAGAAGTCAAAGGTTCAAGACCCAGTGAGCTCAATTCCTGACATTACTCCCCCTTCTCCAGGAGCGTCCTCTGGACAGTACTTACCTGGGTAGCGCTGATGAAATTCTCTTACCAGTTGTAGAGCATGCATGTTCTGTACTGGTTCCCATGAGTTATCTTCAGGACCATATCCTTGCTACTTTATTCAATAATGTAACTGATTTGAGAAATTCTAGAATCCAAAATATTTTCTACTACATATTCTTCTTCAACAATAACTGGGTCAAGTTACATCAGGTAAAGTTATGTACTGGGAATGGATTTTACACAAAAGGCTTGAAAAGGAAGGAATGAAAAACAGAGTGAATCTGCATAAAGTCTTTTCTCCTATACCAAAGGAAGGGAAAGACTGGCAATTTCTATCAGCAGTTTTGTTATAGTGATCCTGAACTTCATGCAGAGTGTTTGTCAATTTTTCTTGAACTTGCTTCAAGGTAGACAGTCTGTCAGTGACAGCAAGAACTGAAGAAGAAATTGGGAGATTAGGAATGAATGCAGGATGGAAACCCATACTGGCAAAAAATGCTGGGAGTTATTATAAGCAAATTCTGCTGTAGGAAAAAAATTAATCCAATGATCTTGGAGATAACTTGTATAACACAGCAAATACTGTTCAAGGGTTTGATTAGTACGCTCAGTTTGGTCATTAGACTGTGGATGAAAAGCAGAAGATAAGTTCACTTAAATTCCTAGAGTGGCTCAAAAACTCTTCCCAAACTTTGAGGTAAACTGTACCCCACGATCAGAAACTACATTGTCAGGTATACCATGTAGGCAGAAAACTTCTTGAATAACCAATTCTGCAGTCTCTTCTGCAGAGGGTACCCCCTTTTGTGGGTATAAAATGAGCCATTTTTGTTAGACAGTCTACGACTACTAGAATTGTGTTCATATTTTTTGAAGATGGTAGATTAACAATAAAGTCTATTTTAACAGAACCCCAAGGACGAGATGGAATACGAAGAGGATGAAATAATCCCACTGGTGAGGAACGAGGGGTCTTATTCCTAGCACAGGTTTGACAGGAAGAAACATACTTCTTGACATTCATCTGGTATTCAGGCCACCAAAATGAGTGGGACAAAAGTTCTTTGGTCTTTTTGACTCCAATATGACCTGCGGGTCTAGAGTCGTGAACAAGGCGCAGAATTTCTAATCGAGTACTCTCAGGAACATAAACACACTGATCAAGAGTCCAAACCCCATCTTTAAACGTTAAATCTATATCTATGGGGGGATGATTAAGGAAAGGATATCCATTATAACCTTCTTTATTCCTCTGAAGTATACCCTTAGAAATTGTTGCCCCCACAAAATTCTTAGCAGGTAAGATGGTGATTTTAGGTGTGTCATCTTCCGTCATTTTAGAAAACATCTGGGATAATGCATCTACTTTTCCATTGCAGGATCCAGGTCTGTAGGAAATTATGAAATTAAATTTTGCAAAAAATAAAGATCATCTAGCTTGTCTACTAGAAAGTCTCTTGGCTGATCTAATAAATTCAAGATTTCGGTGATCAGTAAGAATCTGCACCACATCAGATGCTCCTTCAACAAGATGCCTCCATTCCGTGAATGCTTTTTTAATTGCCAGTAATTCTTTATTTCCAATGTCATAGTTTCTTTCAGGAGGTGACATCAAGCAGGAGAAAAAAGCACAAGGATGAAGCAACTGTTTATCCTCAACTCTTTTGGACAATAATGCTCCTACTGCCGGATCTGAAGCATCCACTTCAACTATAAATGGGAGGTCTGGATTAGGATGAACTAAGATAGTAGCAGAAGTAAAAAGTGTCTTTAATTGGGTAAATGCTTCGTCTGCACTTGACCATTTAAAAGGAATTCCTTTCTGAGACCCCCAAAAAACACAAAAAAAAAAAAAAAGGGGGGAAAAAAGGGGGGGGAAAAAATAATTGTATTATTATAGTAATAACTTTTGAGAAATTCTTAATAAATTTACTGTAGAAATTTGCAAAGCCCACAAATCTTTGACCTTCTTGATATTCATGGGAGAAGGCCAGTCTAAAATTGCTTGGATCTTGCTGGGGTCCATGCGCAATCCTTCTGTAGAAATGATGTACCCCGAAAACTGAATTTCTGTCTTTTCAAATTCACACTTTTCCAGTTTAATATATAGTTGGTTTTCTCTTAGACAGCTCAAAACAACGGTAACCTGCTTACAATGTTCTTCAAGGTTCTCCGAGTATATTAATATGTCATCCAAATACGCCACTACAAATTGATCCAGCAGATCTCGGAAGACATCATTGATAAAATGTTGAAATGTCGCTGGGGCGTTGCAAAGTCCAAATGGCATGACAAGGGATGGTCAAAATGCCCATAGCGTGTTCGGAATGCTGTCTTCCACTCGTCCCTGGGTCGTATACGGACAAGATTGTATGCCCCTCATAGATCCAACTTGGTAAAGATCTTTGCTGACCGTAATCTCTCGATTAATTCTGGAATAAGCGGAAGAGGGTAACGATTTTTGACGGTTATTTGGTTTAGTGCCCTATAGTCAATACAAGAACGTAATATGCCTTCTTTCTTTGGTACAAAGAATATAGGTGTTCCTGCTGGAGAAGTGAAATGCCATATAAATCCTTTTGGCAGATTTTCCTTGATGTACTCATCTAGGACCTTCAGTTCCATCTCTGTAAGTGGATAGATGCGTCCATAAGGTATGGATGCACCTGGTAAAAGTTTAATAGGACAATTATAAGTGTGATGAGGAGGTAGCTGTTCAGCATTCCTTTTGTTACACACATCTTTAAATTCCTCATACGGTTCAGGTAATTCTACAGAGTTAGTGATAGAGCTTTCAGTAGCTCCCACCTGGGAAGGAATTGACTGCTTCAGTTGACTATTTTGTTGACAATATTCAGAAGTGAAAGTTACATTTCCTGACTTCCAGTCTACTGAAGGATTATGGATGCTGAGCCATGGTATGCCCAAAATTACTGGAAATTTTGGTGAAGAGATTAACTGGAAACAAATTCTCTCCTGATGACCAGGATCAATAAATACTTCCAGTTCGATAGTTTCATGAGAGAAAAACAGAATTTAAAGGTGACTCATCAACGGTCACTAATTCAACTGGCGAAGATCTTGTACTGTGCTCAATATGATTATCAAATGTAAACTTATTGTCCATAAAATTTCCAGCTTCACCAGAATCCAACATTCCTGTAGTGGACAACTTGTAAGATCCATAAGAAAGCTGAACTGTTAAGGTGAAATGAGGATGGTTAGAAGTCATATTATCAGGACATGGTGTGGTGGAAAATAGAGGCTGTGTCACCAGACTAAGCGAAGCACAGTGGGGACAAGACTCCGAATTCGATCTTTTTTCAGTTGCAGCAACTGCTCATTGAGGTTTATTAGGGTGGTCAAGAACATAATGCCCAGGTTGTCCACAATAAAGATATAGTTTTTCAGCAAGGAGGCAACGTTTTTCAGCAGTCAAAATTGGTCCCCGGACAACATCCACTTGCATAGGTTCTGGAGCAGATCTTGTTTGAGAAGGTGTCTGCAACTTTGGAAGAAAACAACCCTCTGGTAAATGGGAGAAGGTGCCCAGATCATAATAACCCTGTCTTTCTCGCTTCCTTTCCAGGAGTCTTTGGTCAATATGGATACATAATCGTATATACTCCTCAAGATCAGCTGAAAGTTCTATTTTAACAAGTTCATCTTTAACTGATTCAGAAAGTCCTCCATAGAACCTCCATTTTAGTGCAGAGGTGTTCCAAGAAACATCAGAAGCCCAGCGCAGAAACTCTGCAGCGTACTTCGCAACAAAGCGTTTTCCCTGGTGAAGATCACGCAAGGCCCCTTCAGCAGTGGCACAACGATTGGGTTCATCAAATACTAGATTCATTGCTGCAAGAAAGTCCTTCAAATCATCCAAAATGGCATGATCCTTTTCTAAATAGGATGATGCCCATGCTTGTGCATTGTCTATTAGCAGGGCAATGATGAACACAACTTTGGACCTATCAGTAGGGAACTGAGAGGAATGTGTAGTAAAAATCATCTGGCAATGATTAAGAAATCCTCAGAACAAATGTCTCTTTCCGACAAATATTTCAGGTAGTGGAGTCTGATAAACTTGAGAAGTGGCACTGACAGCAGCAGAATTTGCATGCACTTCATGTAGTCCTTCCAATTCAGTGACTTGAGTTTTCACTTCATTTAATTGTCTTTGAAGATTGTACATAAGGTTATGCAATTCCGAGATCTGGAATGCATGCTGTGACAAGGCAAACTGCGCCCCTCCGGCCTACATGTTGGGCCTGAATATTATGTAACGATGCTAGTTCTCTGATCTGGAGTCCAATTGGTGAGGCAATGGCACAGTACTTAAACAGTAGTAGATGAAGAGCTAACTAGCAGAAATAGTACCTCAGGAGTAAGAAGCAACCGTGGTCAGACGTATGCAGGAGTTGGTACACAGGAGCAGTGGATCAGCCGTAGTCAGACGTATGCAGGAATTGGTACACAGAAGCAGTGGATCAGCCGTAGTTAGACGTATACAGGATTCGGTACACAGGAGTAATAGAGTAATGCTGAGGATCAGGGCAAACAGAAAGCAGACAGCCATAATAGTCAGGCACAGACTGGAGTAAACTGTGGATTTATATAGGGATTACTATACTGTGATTGGCCACAGAGCAGGTGAGATCCATAAGCTAATCACTCCAATAGAAAGGACCAGGATCAGCAGAGCATAGAACAAACAGGTTTCTAAAATGGCATAATGGTGAAGGCTGCAGAACATGGCAGGGGGGACGTCAAGGGTTCAAGACCCAGTGAGCTCAATTCCTGACACCATTCTTGAGCACTCATTTGTGTTAGTTTTAGCACAATTGTCAATCTATATGTTGCATTTTTGCAGCATTGTAGCTCATTTTGTATAATTGGATTTATAATATAATTGCTAAATTGTATACAATAGTTTTATTATTACTGGCTGTGCAAGGTGTAGAGTTTAGAGTCTATTCATAAACCAAAGTCCGGGAACACACGTTTGAATATCTCCTACAGTATATATTCTTGAGTAAAACATTGTACAGACCACTGGGAAAAGATTTTAATTCAAATATAGTTTTGTCCTGTGTGCAAGTGCAATGAAATATAATAAGCAATATCTGCTGTTGCATTTGGTTGTTTTCACTTTGTACAATCCACAAAACACTATGCATAACTCAATTACTTTTTATGGATATTAATGATAATGTAAGCAAGATTTATGGGGAATAATGTAATTTAAGATGCCACAACTCACAGAAAGCAGATTGCTAGAAAAAAAAACACATGACTGTACCGTATTTTACTTTATGTTCATTAATATATTCACACTTTTTCCAATTTTCATGTCCTTCAGATTATGAAGAGTTATTTTGAGAAATGATGTGGTGTCTCCAACCACAGTATATACATAATTATAAATATTTAAGCAGAAAGAGATGCAAGATACACTTTTTACACATAATGATCATTTGCCTACTTTACTTTTATCATAAAATAGACATATAAAATAAAGTGTTACCGCCTCCAAAGTGTTGTAAAGTATTGAACATGAAAATAAAAACACTTTGAGCCGTAATAAGATGCACATTTGACGAGCATAGTAAATCATGTTCTTGCATTAGCATGCTGTAAAAAGTACACTTAGCTGTAAGCACTGGCAATTCCTAGCAGCATGGTCACACTTGCAAAATCCTTCTTAAATTTCAATTTCAGCAACAGGCTGGATTCACAAATGCAGTTTTTGATTTAGGTTTTGATTCAAAGATAGGAGTGAATGCAAAAAAAAAAGCAACTGTATTGAGAACTGTCACAAAAACTGATTTGTTAATCCAGTCTAAGGCTGAAGCCCCACATTGGGGAAATACACCTTTTTTGTTGCAAATTTTGTTGCTTTTTTGAGCCAAAGCCCAGAATGGCTACGAAAGAAATGGGAAATATATAGGTAGCTTTTATACTTCTACCTTCTGCTCAAACCACTTCTGGCTTTGGCTCAAAAAAAATCACAGCATAATCTGCAACAAAAAAAGCTGCGTTTCCGCAACGTAGGGCCTCAGCCTAAAAAGGTATTCTGACCAAAACCAGTTTTGGCATATTATATGGCAAATACCAGAAGTATCTTTTACTGTTAAGACCCCTTTAATGATACTCCCTGGTAGACCTGCTATGTTGACTCAGTTAAAAGAATGATAAATTTCCTATAATCATCAGTCTATCAATCTTGGGTCCAAAAAAAGGTTATGAGTCTGATGTCTGCCTCACTGAGTCTCACAGTGATTTACAGGTTGGTGTGTATGTAGTTACACAGCTGCAGGCCCCTGAAAGGGGTGGGGAGACTGCTTTCCTCATGAATACACTGGACTCGTGTCTAGAACTATATGTACAGTATAGCTTCTAATTGCTCCTATTGGACAAGTAGTGTTAACCAAAATGCAAAAGGTGATCCCTTAAACTTAACTTTTAATGTATAATCATTAAAATAATAAAAATAGTGATCAGACACTAATAAATTGTGGGCGCAAGATGCCAACCAACAACACACACCCAAATCAGACTTCGCCAAAAAAAAAAAACAGCATATAGGAATATAGCCATACCTTACAGCCTACATGTGGTATCAGGTGATTCAATGGATGGTCAGGGTAATGGAGGAGATAACGAGAAAGGATTCATGGTGTAATCCAGCCAGGGAAACTACGCAAATTCTGTTCATGTAGGCAGCAGGTAATGTAAAGGGACTGGTTACTGACCCTAACAATCCTGAGTATTCCCTAAAAATTCCTAACATTGGAGCTGTAGCCCTAAATGACCATGGCCCCGACCAGAACTTGATCCTAGAAGAGCAAGCCCTGATGGGCTTTGCGAGCCAAATACCAACAAAGACTCCTCAATAGCTATTCTGACATGCATGTTTCTCCATACCATATGTAAGGCTCGTCAGGGGATCTATGAAACTAACCAACACCCAATTTATGAATGATCCCTACAAGATGGGGGAACATATTAAAAATGTCATAAAGATGAATTGCATAATAGGGCATACAGTAAAACTGTGATAGCAAGGTAAGTAGTAAACTACCACACCAGAAATTACATATTACTAATACTATGTTCAGAATTTATGTGAGGGGAAGGCAGAGGAGGTAGTCTGTGAGGTACAGCTTCAGCCACTAGGTGCAGAGCAAAAAGGCATGTCAGAGAAGACTTCTCCTGTATAACCCAGTAACATGCAGCCATTTTGTATTTGCATGTGGTGTTAAGGTCCTATAATAACAGAATACACTGGAATTTCTTTTTGAGAAACCACAGTGTACAGTACATAAAATTTTAGTAATTATGCAAGTTTGCCAAAGAAATTTGATGTTTCACTACCAGAATGTGTGCAATTCGGGGAATAGCAAAACACACCTGAGGTAGGTCAGACCAGTCCTATGTCTGCACATTTCACCTGTCCATATATATCAGACTCTAGACTGCTAAAATGGCTGACAATTCTCCAGTCCATAAGTAAACCAGTGAAAGATCATTCCAAACAACCAATTGACTAAAGTTTGACCAAACTAAAATCATTCAGGGTATTTTTCAGTTGACATTCATCAGAAAATAAGAGTGTTCGGCATATCTGCCGATTTGTGCAGACTCACTGATATTTTATTTTTTTAGAAACTAAACTGCCCCTCCCCCCATTGGACAGCTTAGTTTTTAATATTTATGTTAGGATCTTTCATGAAAATGATCCCACCATTAAGCAAACAGCAGCATAATGAACATCAAAAAATGAACATGCATGGCCAATTTTACAGCCCTTTATCTTTCTGCGTGTGAAATTCTGATCTATACAGAAGAAAAGCTGCACAGGACACTAAAATGTCTATTTTCTATAAGGCTGAACGGCCTGGAGCCTGTTGTATAATATGTTCTAGGTGTTGTCCAACTCATAATTTTATTATTTAATACTACTTCTGAGCATCCCTTAGACATAACAAGCTGGTAATTTTAATACTATTTTATTACTCTCCTGTCTAAATCCTTTTAGGATGATTTCACACACAGAATTTTTTTGAAAAATGGCACTCCAGTTTCTGATCCAGTTTTTGAGCCAAAGCTAAAAGTGGATCCAACAAGACACTTTGAAGTTATAACAGACAGTGGATCGTGGACCCACTGTGCCAACTAACTGGTTAGACTTTGGGCTACTCCTGAGGGCATTGTCTAAGTGGCCCTTTTAACCACTATTCAGGAATCTGGTCTTTGCTGCAGGGGACCACCAGGTAGGTACCTCTAGGAGTAGTCTCAGTGTAAATGGCAACTGACCCAAAGGCCAGAGAGTGTATAAACACAAAATAAATACGAACCCCTTGCAGAAAATTGAATGCAAGGACCTTTCTTGCTCAAGCACAGTTCAGAGGTTTAAATAGACATGATCTGTTAGAAATTGGCTGGGTAGAGCTCACAGATATATTTGGTAAACCCAGATGCATTAGCAGCAGGAGGATGACTAGATAGAGAAAAAAAGGGCTGCATTGTGAGAAAACGAGGTAACCTGGGAACGGTGCTTGCTGGGAGTAGTACAACAGTAATTGTAGACCTCCGTTGTTATAGAAGTCTTTCCTTTATATTCCCATTTCTTTTAATTCCACTCCTGCCTTTGGCTAAAAACGTAAAGTTGCATTTTTCCAGATGCCCAAATGTTAATACGCATTAGGTATTTACAGTACGTGTATTTGATCCGAGCTATACAGGATAGAACCCCTTTGATCCAACCTATACAGGATAAAAGCCCTAATCATTATAACATAAAGAAATAATAAGATCTGACAGTGGCAACAAGGTGCTTGTTGATGGGTCACAGACAACATAAAATATGCATAGAATGATAAATAAAAACAGCCAAAAATATAATGAAAAGATATGCTTGGTTTTACATCTTCTGAATAGTATTGGGCTTCACTTTAAATCCTCATTCTACGTGTACATCATTTATTTAGCTACCATCATTGCTTCTGTGAATGTACACAGTGACTCACACAAGAAATGTTTGTTTTCTTTGTATGGTGTCAGCTTTACGCAATTTACAAATACCCTGTCAGATTGTGTTGTAGATGTACAGGATGTTATATAGTCTTAGGAGACATTGGATGACTTTGTACTTCTATTGAAGATCTAAATGCACAGGCAGGAGACTATTCGCTATGTGCTCGATGATAGAAATGTTATGTTACTGAAACCAGCACCCTCGATGGCAGCAGCTGCTTCTCTATAAGCGAGTAATAAATTCATGTCATCCCGACAATTTCAGCCTGACTTTCCCCCAATGAAGTGACTATAAAATGTCCTGATTTATGCCCATGCACATTCAAAATTTCAAAAGGAGACTGCCGGACCAAGGCTCGGAAAGATCTAAAACTTTCACAGCATATTAATCAAAGAGCTCCTATGGGAAGCAGTAATAAGTGTTTCAGGAGTCAGTGAAATTAGATTGTGCTTATCACTCCATGGGTTTCCAACAAAACACAAGCAGGCACTGGGTCCTGAGCTCTTGTTATTAGAAGTGCAATGATTTGAATTGATTCTCTGAGCAGTACTGGAGAATCAAATTATTTGTCTGATGCATGCAATAGGCTTGTAGCCAGTTGTCAGTATAGAGACCTATGGCCGGTGGCACAAATTTGATTCATTGGACAATTACCCTGTGTGCTTCTATTCTGTGCACCATTAAATGAGTATTAAATGGCACTTTGTTTTCCTTTTTTCAATGAAGATGCTGACAACTCTTTTATTTTTGACCAATGAAGCATTTCTTATGAGCCAGGGTCAGTGAAAACAAATCAGGTCAAATTTTACAAACTGTCAATCTAGTGAAAACATAATCCCATATTTAGCTACTGTGCAGATACATACAGTAGGTTTCCATTAATAATGTGATAGACGCATGTTTTGCCCCTTAAGTGGAAATATTTCAGTCCATTGTAAGGTCTTGTCTAACAGTCAGCAATCTTTCACCAAGAGATACACTACCCAAAAGCAGCTTCTGAGAGCCTTTTTTAGGGAAGGAAGCACTTTTATGCCATCTTGTCACAAAGCCTTGTTTCTAATCAAACCACACCTGTAATCATTTACAGGTGCACCTCAATAAATTAGAATAGCTTTGAAACTTTATTTATTTCAGTAATTCAGTTAAAAAAGTGACCTCCTATATTTTCTAGATTCTTTACACACAGAGTGTTCTATTTCAAGTGTTTTATTTCTGTAAATGTTGATTATGGATTACAGGTAATAAAAACCCAAATCTAAGAAAATTTGAATATTGTAAAAAAGTTTAGTATTGTAAATTCAGTGTGTCACCTGTCAAGGTTTCCTAAGCCTTTAAATGGTCCCTCAGTCTGGTTCAGTAGGACACACAATCATGGAAGACGCTGATTATGAATTGTATTACTGAATTACTGAAATGAATGAAGGGTTCAATGATATTCTAATTTATTGAGATGCGCCTGTACATATCTGCCTGAGACTTAACAGCATTCCAAGTTTGCAGCAATCTGACATTTCTGGCTGTATTATTTTTTGTCAATGAGTGTACATCAATCTGCTCAGCAGAATACACATACCTAAACTTATTATTGTTGTTACTGGAATAAATCTGGAGCATCTTTGGGATAATGTGGTGCATTTGTGGCCCAATGTGATGCAATTTAGCGCATCTAGTTTGGGCTAGAAATTTTCAACTTGCTAGACATGTGGGTGTGAATACTCAGAAAAAGGGGTATGACTTAAATGTGCCATGATGCACACAAAATTGTGTGGTGGAATTCTGACTCAAATTAGGCCAACTATACAGTTTAAAGATATATCATACAGTGTCAGCCACTATGATAAATCTGGCACATATTCAGACTGCCTGTCTAAATTTTCACGGCTTAACTATTAGTAAATCTGGGCCACAGTGTCTTATTTTACATTTATATACACATGAAAGTTGCCTGCAGCTTAATTGATAAACACCCCAGAAATCTGAGGTATGTTAGCGAAATAAGTGACACAAAGTTTCAACAATGTATAAATGTAGATGTGCTAGACAAACTTAGTTTTTTCACCATGAAACACTATTATATAGTCGAAGATCCGTCTACAGCGCCTTTAAATATTCCGAAGTTTGATTATGAGCCTCCAAACCCTTTTTAATATTTAGTTCTAGCCACTAAATCTACATTTTTGATGAAAAGGTCAGTGTTTGTGTGAAAGCATAATATTATACAATGTGATCAACAAGCATCAATAATTCAAGAGATATTTCCAGATGAGATAAATACACAAGAAAGGTTACCTTGAATAGCTGTAGCATTTATTCCAGATAAAACAGGTTTCATGTTTTTACATTTTCTTTTATGCGCTGCCTATCTGTCTTTTTTTCTAGCTGTCAGGAATAGCTCCGTTTCCTTTAGGCATCCGTGGATGTAACAAAGGCCTCTAGTGTCAGGATGTACAATACTGAAAGAACTGAAGCAGATGCTTTCGGAGCGGGTGATGGCTCCCTTTGGCTTCTACTTCTTGTTGACTAACACATACAGCTGCTGGGTAATTTCGGTGATTTTCCTATGCTGATGCTTTTTAAGTTACTTGTTGATTTTTTTGCTTTTGTTCATGTTGGTACAGTACGTTACTCTTAAGAAGTACAGCATGGGCTATAGAGAGGGTGCATGTACATAAAACATTTAATAGCAGGCATATGGAGAGATCACATATGGTTTACATTCATTTACTACGGTTGATTAATTTATATTTATCTGTTACTTTCCCTTTTAAAATATAATAAGATGAATTTTTGCTGTTGAATTTAGTTCAGCTTCTCTTTTACTTTTCATAGGGTAATGAATGCTCCATAAGACTAGGTTCATACCTGCAAGCAGGGCTTTTCTCTCCTCATTTATGGGGCAGAAACTGGGCGGAAACCCGGAGGACCCCATTATAGTCTATTTTCGCGGGTAACCACTTTTTAAGCAGATGGAAACCCGAATGCAGGTGTGAACCTAGTGTAAGTCAAGTACCCACATAATATTATAGTCATCATAGTGAATCATAAGTTTGTGGAAGATTTACTAAGCAAAATACAAATTGCACCAACAATGAGTTTATGGGATGTACCAAATTATGTATTTTAGAAACTTTTGAAATTTATGAAAACCACGTAGAAAGAAACTAATGACTTTTGGCATTTTTTATGTAAAAATGTTTGTCCATGTATGGCAACCACAAGCTATCTTATGGAAGAGAAAATGATCTAATTATAGTTGTGTCTCCTATTATGCATGTGTCCAACATTTATACATTTAGTACAATTTGCACCATCTCCACCATCCCATTGAATTCATGCTCCTTTCAAAACTGTTAACAAATCCTCCCAACTGTGCCCTGCAACAGAATCTTGGGGAGGAGTCATAAAAGTAGACAAGAAAAATAGCTGCCATCAGTATTTGTCAGTCTGCAGCATTTTTGATGTCATTGTGTTCAGGTTACAAGAAGTAAATATATTTCTCCTAAATGCGACCCTAACTTGTCTGGTTTGATATGGACACAGGGAGTGGTGCCTAGGCAAAAGTACCTACTGTTACTATTTTGATACTGAAACAGTCTTGTAGAAATCCTGCAGAAGGTAAAGGTGTTAAACTGAGGCCCCACGTTGCGGTAACGCACCTTTTTTTGTTGCAGATAAAGCAACATTTTTTTTGAGCCAAAGGCAACAGTGGATTGAGAAGAAGGGACAAGTATAAGTACTTCGTATATATTTTCCCATTCCTCTTCTAGCCACTATTGGCTTTGGATAAAAAAAAACAAAAAAACGCAGCAAAATCTGCAAAAATGCTGCATTTCCACAACGTGGGGCAATTCCACAACGAGGTTATTCCCACAGAGCCTTTTTTGCTTCCATTATAGCTATAGTGAAACCGCCTGTGTTTCCATAGGTATAACTGACATGCTGCCATTTCCAAAATTGCAATATTTTTGGAAATCGCAACGTGTCCACTGCACATATTTTCCGCAATATGTGAATGGGATTCGCTAGAATCCCATCCACTTTACAGGGACTGTAAAATGCTGTGGTTTTTGCCACATGGGGCCCCAGCCTAAAGGGGTTTTCTGACCCCAAATGGAGTTCTCATACTGATGATCTATCCATAGTGCCTGTGTGGGTCCGATAAGCAGACCCCACACAGATCAGCTGTTCCAACAGCCTCCAGACTCCTAAAGCTGGTGCTGTGGATGGGCCTGCATGTGTTCCCTGTCCACTACAGCTGCGTGGAGGTGGCCGGAACAGTTCTGTGTGAGGTTCAGGTGTTGGACCCCCATGGATGACATACTGTTGACCCATCCTGTGGGTAGGTCATTAGTATCAAAAATCCATTTAGGGCCAGAGAATCCCTTTAATCTCCTAATGACCACCTCCATCTTCAACTTAAAATTGACTGAGGGATGGTTCTTAACTGAAGGGGTGGGGCTTAACAGGCTCTTTGTCCTACTGAAGATAGGGAACGAGGTGAGTCTACTACTCCAGCTAGCTGTCTAACAGCCAAGCACAGGATAGTAAGGGGAGAACGGAGGTTTCAGCACAATTTCCGTCCAAAAAATGCGGAAAAATGCGGAGAGAAAAGTCATGCTTTCAGGACTTTTCTCACCGTATTTTTAAAGCAGAATCGGGAACAGAATCCCCAAATGCTCATGGAGTGCTGATGTGAACATACCATTACTCTGGGTATCATGGCTATACATTACAATAACAGCCCACTGAGTAGTGTGGTGGCACTTCAGGAAAAATAAAAAAAAAAGCTATCTGGTTTTCCCTCTGGATTATATCTGGTTGCTGGGTATCTCTTGAACAAAACAAAAAGGGATTGTCCAAAGAACACAACAGTTTTAAGCTTTAGGGTAGCAGCATACAACCAAGTTTCACCCATGAACTTCATGCTGGGAGCTCTTAGCAGTATAATTATCTATGATGCTAGGAGTCCCTGCCTCCCAGCCACATACTGTACTGTAATTGGCACGGGACAGTAAGTTGCTGGGAGGCAGGGACTCCTACTATCAAAGATAACTAGGATGCTAGGAGTCCCGCTCTCAGCATTAAGTTCAAGCCGGTAAATCTGGTTAACACATGGATGAGTGAAATACACTCGTGTGCAGCCAGCCTTAGGCTGAGGTCACATACTATGGAAGTTTATTTCAGATTTTGCTGTGGCTTTTTGAACCAAAGCCAAGAGTGCCTTCAAAAGAAATGGAAAATGTAAAGGAAGCACATATACTTTTCCCTTTTGCCAAATTCATTTCTGGGTGTAGCTAAAGAACAGTAAAATCTGTGGGAAAAAAACTCAGCTTTTCCCACAGCCTAAATGGCGTTTTTTAGATTTGATTTTTGATTTACCACAAAAAATGTTAAAAAGAAAAAAAAAAGTTAAATAAATGATTTTCTATCCTTTTTTAGCTGCATTGTCTCAACACTTAGCACTATGTTAATTCTGAACTCATCTTACCAAGGTCATTTGATAACTTGGATTGAAGCATAATAAATATCATACTCTCTGAGAGCAATTTTTGATCAATTGCTATTGATCTGCTTTTCTCTTTATCTCCTGTATACATACCACATTACACAGTTTATAGTTTGTTTATGTGAACTTGGGGACGTCTTCCAAATGGTAAAGAAAGAAAACACTTTGGTAATTTAATGCGGGTAAAAGCAGCGCATTAGTCCAGTTCTCTCTGGAAACTAGAGAAACTGTTTTAGGGTTATAAATAAGCAGCGCCACCATGCACAATGAAGGTGCAATTATTTCCTATGGCGTGTTTCGCTTTGCAGGCAATTACTGTGACAGACATTTTTGGTCAAAATGAAAATAGATTTCAGTGGATTAAAATGGAGTTTCATGCAGGCAGTTCACATTAATAACTGTAAATTGGTAGGACTATTACCGCAGCTACAAAGTTGGCCGTGCCAATTAGCCTTCAGCAGAAAAGATCTTTTTGACATTTTTGTTTCTTAATGCGAAAGTTGCAAATTTAATCTTTTCTGTGATTTCTAAATTGTGTAGTGCTTGTCAATTATTTGTTGTCTTATCATATAGCCAGTATTAACAAGTGACTCGAGACACAGAGGAGATGCAGGAAGGGATTGTTTTCATGAGGTTCTCCAAGTCCAATTTAAAAATACTTTAAGACAGTTAAAGTGACCTCATTTTAATTTTAAGCTATCAACTCATTCAGCTCTCAAGGATGTACTGTCCCTTTAAGTCATTAGGCACTTCATCTTTTGTTTACATGTTAGACTGTAGAAAATGCACTAAAATAAAACAGAAACCAACTAAGTTGAGCACCTTTGCCCTGCACAACAGGAATAAGAGATGACATCTACAAGACATTTACTCATTATTAAGTGTTATGCTTCAGGATTTAGCTGCTACCACCTCCCAAGGAGAGCTGATCAATAAAACCTCCATAGCAGACACACTGACTGATCAAGTACTGTAGAATAATCTGAAAAACAACCATCCAAGCAGCCTCTTTCACCATTTACATAATCTTATATGTATTAAAAGGACCTGGTACTAGTCTGAAATCTAGATGTGGGTATCATTCCTACAAAGTGATCAGAGGCATCAATGATACAATTCAGAAATGTACCTATATTTTGTGGGTTTTTTTCAGCGCTTTCCCATGTTAGAATCTATAATCTCTATTGAAAAGTAGTGCAGCATGCCAAAATGACAGACACCAGGATGGAAACTTGTTAAACCCATTATAAGTCAAGGGGGTCCACCTGGTGCCACCAGTGTTTGTCATTTGACAGAGCCTGTGCTCAGTTTTTTAACTTACTACTCCTCCGATGGAACTGAAAAACTGAAAACATAGCAGAAATGTGAACACAGACTTATAATTATAAAATGAATAAACCATAACAGTAATTGCCCAGGGTAAATAAATCCTATGAGATGCATAGTCAATGTATGGAACAATTTTGGCTAGGATGCCTTTGGGGCGCTATAGTCATGGATACAGTCTTTATAATCGCTGTAAGAAAGTGATTTAAAATGTAAATCTGTAGTGATCTGTTCTAAAATCATATGCTAAGCTCAGAGGCGTAGCACGGGGGGGGGGGCAAACATGTTCAAGTGGGCCCCCAACTTAAGTATACCGATATTATCACTATACGGTGACCATATAGTGGTAGGTATCGGCAGCACACAAGTTGAATACAGTGCAGTATCATTTAGTGACTTACCAGTGTTGTGTCTGACTAATTGTTCACATTTCCATTTCAATTTTTCTTCCATCTGGACCACCATAACCATTTCTTCCAGTCTCTGTAAAGTTTGCAGAACAGACATCTTTGGCTCCTCACTTTTCCAGGCACCTGACCCACATTGTCCTCACCTGCACACCCATCCTGCTGCTACCCCCAATTATAAAATATATAATATAACCCCCCATAATGAATAACACCCCCAAGTGCATCTTTAAATTAACTTCCCTGTGTACCTCCTTTAAATATTGCCCCTTATTACTAATGCCCCAGGTGTTTCCTAATTAAAAGGTAAAAAAAAAATTAGTGGGGTTCCAATACCCGGGACCCCCAGGATCAGCTGTTTGAATGGACCGTGGTATCTGTGTAAGCGCCGTGACCCCTTCTCTGTTTATATAGTATCATACATTTCATAGCGGCCATGTAATGTAACTACAGCCTCATCCTATACACGTCTATGTGACAAGACTGTAACTACATCACACGGTCACTATAAACAGACAGCATGTGATATAAACAGACGCCATGACCCCTTTATATAGCTGATCGGGGGGGGGGGCACTGATCTCTTATTGACGATCTATTTTGAGGATAGATCATCAATAAAAATGAGGTGGAAAACTCCTTAAAGGGAATCTGTCAGGTCAGTCTGGGATACTAAACCACCCACAGGTCCTTATAGACCTGGGGTTTAGTGTCCCAAATTGCCCTGTTGTAATGCAATTCGCAGGCGCATTAAAAATAAAAAAACCTTTATACTTACCTAGAGAAGGGTCCGATGAATGCTATTCGGTCGAGAACAGTCCGGCTTATTCATGAGCTTCTTTGTTGGCACACCTCACCCATGCTCCCGGCGCCTGCGCTGTTCTTCAGTGAAACCAAAGATGAACACCCCAGCTTCATTGCGCAACTGCCAGAGATACGGGACATGTGCACTGAAGCCAAGGTGTACTCCTCTGGATTAATTGAAGAACTGCGCAGGCGCAGGGAGTACAGCGTCAGGGTGAGTATAAAGCTTTTTTATTTTTAATGTGGCGGTGGATTGCGTTATAACAGGGTGATTTGGGACACTAAACCTCAGGTCCATATGGACGTGTAGGTCCATATGGACCTCTGCGGATTTTCTGTGAAAAGCACTGCGGGAAAAAAAAACGTGATTCGTTACCGCCGCGGTTTTCCCTGCAGCACTTTTTTGCTGCGGCCTGCTATGTGGGACCTTCGTCTTAATAAAGCCAAGTGTCACCTTAATTAAATTAATTGCCTCCTCATATTATGCCCCTGACATAAATACTGCACCTCTAATGGCCCCTTTTATAAATGATCTCCCCTAATGACCCCTTATATAACCTCCCTCTTTGTATTCATAATGCCCCTTAATAGCCCTTATATAAATGACCCCCCCCTTATGTTCACAATGCCCCCATATATAGATGACCCCCTGTCATGATATTAGGCGCAGATATGGTCTTATGATATCAATATTGGTCTATATCACTGCACAGTGTGGGTTGGGGCCTAGGATCAAGACAAGTGGGGCAAATGGAATGTGGTCAGACTACTATCTAGCCCTGGCCTATTGTCCTGTCCCTGAAGCAATCAGCCATTTGGTCAAAAACCTGTATCTGCATAAGACTGCAACCCTCATTAACCCAGTGGGGGTTCATTTAGACAGGATGTGTTGTATAAACAATCCACATATCACTGATAGACACACTGGCTTCACTGTTACTTCAAAGAGATTATGATTTTATGACAATATCTGGCCTGGGGAACATCTTACAGTTGCCCCGATAAATTCCCCAGATGCGTCAGGTCAAGGCGCACGCTCAGAATATACACATGTCACAGTTCAAAGCCCGGGAAAGGTCCAGGCACTGATCTCCTTACCCAAAGGGAACTGGAGTGTTGACCTTGGAGTCTATGTGTTGGGGATCTCGCCAGGAACCCCATTATACTACCAGCCCAACTCTATAAACATCCGGCAAATAATTATACCGAAAAATGATTCTAAGAGATGTAGAGAGGGGGCAGGGCTCCTCCCCCTGGTGACCTCACTCAGGGAGGAGACCAGGGGAAACAAAAGGGCTCCGCCCAGGCTGAACCAGTCTCTTTTGTTTTGTGACCTTGGTGATGTGCGATCCCTAGAGGATAGGTGTTGGGGAAATCACATGGGAGACTTCAGCCATGTGCTTCAACTATGTGATCACCATGTGGATCACATACGGCCTAAGCAGCGAGGCTTGAGGCCATATTGTGAACCTGAACAAGGGGTAACCACATGTAAGCAACACATGCTTTGCCCAAGACTGTGCCCTGAGCCTGCCACCTGGGCTCAGAGAAATGGACTAACTACTTGTTCCGGAAGGTCTTCTACCCTTGGCTCTGCTAAGATTCATCTGCTACTGGATTTTCATAAGATACGTGCCCTGGCTCATCATCTGGAGGCCAGAGAAACCATCACAAGCTGGTGTTGGTAATATATATTCTTTTCTTTCTGTTATTCCCATTTTTATTTTATGTACCGTGTTATGCTGCTTTCACTTGTATCTGCTTGCTACTACTATTAGAACAACCACAACTGCGCTAAAAAAAAAAAAAAAAAAAAGTTATACCCTTTGGTGAATGGAGCCGCCGCTGCCTCCTCTTCTTGGCCCTAGGCTCTATGTGCAGGGTTCATGCATAGGACGTCTGCATCTCGGCGTAGGCGAGATGCTATGATGTCATCGCGCCGCCTGTGCCGAGAATCTTGTAAACCGCAGGCCTGAAGTGGCTTGCGGTTTACAAGACAGTTAGTTGCAGGATGGGTTTTTAACTAGATCGATGTCTGCAGACATTGATCTAGTTAAAAGTAAAACATGTATTAATGATGGTCCCCGGGTTGGGCCCCCAAAGAATCAGTGGGCCCGGGGCTTTCGCCCCCCTCTATCCCCCCCCACTAGCTACGCCTCTGGCTAAGCTTCTTCAAGTTATGTGAGCTACATAGTTGCTGAGAAATATGGAAAAAGGCTGACAAAGAGTGAGACCTTGAATCCTTTCATGACTTCCCAGAGATCATTATAATGTACTCTGAAAATATCTGATGACAAATGTTCTATATGAATTGGATGACAAAAGAGTGTTACTCACCTTTCAGACAACCAAGGTCGTTGGTTTTCATACATTCACAGGAATGAAAATGGCATTGGATATAAATGTATTTGTGATTGACAAATAGTGACATAAGAATAACTATCCTTCAATGACAAAGAGTATTTTGTTACAATACAACTTACCTAATCAAAGAATAAAGACATGACATCTTTTTATCATCATTCTACGCACTTCCATTGTACCATTACCCTATATAATCTGTAAGGTTTTCTTTAGACAATTACGTCTTTTAAGTCCAATGACAATATTGACTGCTCGTAGCTGATTGGCTGATCAATGACAGTTCTTTATAAAGATCATGGTCGTGAAACTATAGAAACCTGCTATGTTTATTACACCAAATGTATACTTAAAACTCTGTTTCTTCCTATCTGAGATGTATGTGAATCCTCCACAGTTTTCCATTTAACTACTTCAATAGTGGTGTGCTGCAGGTTCCTGCTCAGCGGCGCCACTATCCAAGTGCAGTTTGCTGCACAGCAGTGCTCCCAGTCACCCACTGTACAGAGGGAACTAAATAACATCCCCAGTGAAATGCCCCAGGAATATCAGCTATTTCATTCTCAGGAGGTTGGATCCTCATGATCAAAATGATATCATATACCTAGTGATATGAATAAAAATGGTGGAAACTTTCCTTTAACTTCCTTTAATTGGGGATAGACAGCTCTAGGTCAGGTCATCAGAGAAAGCTATATACCCAGTCAAAAGAGAGATATGTGGGGTTTTTTTTTTATTAGTTTTTTTCTTTCACAGATTCTGGAATCTCAATCTTTATTTCAGCAGTAATCAATGAGCACTATGTATGCAAGGGAAGTGGCAGTGCCGCTCTTTCCAGGGATCATGTGATTGCTATGACACTTGTCCCTAGACAGTTGACCCTCTAGTGCCCCTCCATTGATTCCAGCAGAATTTGAATTTTTTCATTTTTTCAGCTGAAATTTTTCCAGATAATTAAAGGGGTTTTCCGGGCACAAAATCTTTTTTTAAAAAAAAAGGTCTGTTAGTGCTATTAATGGGTTAATAAGTGCACCCAAATACCTTTAGCAGTGTTTTGAGTGATTTCTGGGTTTCAATAGGAGCGCCTAGCATCTTCTGCATTTGTTTACATGGTGTAACTTCCTGCTGCCTTGGCTAATGCAATGCATTATGGTAGTTGTAGGACCTCACACTATCTCCCTCTCTAACACCTCCCCCCTCCCTCTCTAACACCCCCTCCCTGTCTCCCTAGCTATCGCGCCCACTACTAGCCCTTCCCAACAAACTCAGCCCACCCCCCCTACCCCATTATACTTACCTGTCTTCTTCCTGTACAGACTTCCTTCTGCGGGGAACGGCTCCTCCTCTTTTGTAACTCTGCCAGCGCCTGTGCAGCAGGCCCAGCACTGTGCTGTAGCCTTCACACCATCTCTACAGCACAGGCGTGGTACTTCAGGCTCCCACACTTGCGCAATAGAGATGGAGTGTTGGCTTCAGTGCAAAGCAGACGTCGCAGAAGGAGGAGGAGCCATTCCCCGCAGAAGGAAATCTGGACAGGAAGAAAATAGGTAAGTATGATGGTGTGGATGGGGGGGGGAGTAGTAGTGACGTTCCATTTCCGGAAACGGGGAAACGGATTGTCACCAGATAATCAGAAAATTTCCCTGGGGTGGTCATTTAATTGGTAAGTATACATTTTTGGTGAAGTATGTACTTTAGAAAGTAGGCGGGGGGGAGGGTATTTAGATTAGTGTAGGAATTTATACTTATCCTGGTCAATCTTTGCATTGTGTGTCTGTTCGTGCAACACTAAGCATGGAGAACAGAAAGATGAGAAGAGAACTGTCTGAGTACTTGAGAACCAAAATTGTGGAAAAATATCAACAATCTCAAGGTTACAAGTCCATCTCCAGAGATCTTGATGTTCCTTGGTCCACAGTGCGCAACATAATCAAAAAGTTTACATTCCATGGTAATGTAGCTAATCTCCCTGGATGTGGATGGAAGAGAAAAATTGATGAAAGGTTGCAACGCAGGATAGTCCGGATGGTGGATAAGCAGCCCCAATCAAGTTCCAAAGAGATTCAAGCTGTACTGCAGGCTCAGGGTGCATCAGTGTCAGTGCGAACTATCTGTCAACATGTGAATGAAACGCTATGGCAGGAGACTCAGGAGAACCCCACTGCTGATACAGAGATAAAAAAGCTAGACTGCAGTTTGCCAAAATGTACATGAGCAAGCCAAAATTCTTCTGGGAAAACATCTTGTGGGCGGATAAGAACAAGACAGAGCGTTTTGGTAAAGCACATCATTCTACTGTTTACTGAAAACAGAATGAGGCCTACAAAGAAAAGAACCCAGTACCAACAGTCAAATATGGTGGTGGTTCAAAGATGTTTTGGGGTTGTTTTGCTGCCTCTGGCACTGAGTACCTTGACTGTGTGGAAGGCATAATGAAATCTGAAGATTACCAAAGGATTTTGGGCCGATTGTCAAAAAGCTGGGTTTGTGTCCTAGGTCATGGATCGTCCAGCAGGACAATGACCACAAACATACTTCAAAAACCACCCAGAAATGGATGGAAATAAAGTGCTGGAGAGTTCTGAAGTGGCCAGCAAGAGTCCGGATCTAAATCCCATTGAACACCGTGGAAAGATCTAAAATTGCTGTTGGGAGAAGCCACCCACCAAATATGAGAGACCTGGAGTAGTTTGCAAAAGAAGAGTGATCCAAAATTCCAGTTGAGAGGTGTAAGACGCTTGTTGATGGTTATAGGAAGCAATTGATTTCAGTTATTTTTTCCAAAGGGCGTGCAACCAAATATTAAATTAAGGGTGCCAGTAATTTTCTCCAGCCCATTTTTGGAGTTTTGCCTGACATTATATCATTTTTGGCTTTTTTTTTTCTCTGTGTTTTGTGTTGTTCCAATGCATGCAAAGGAAATAAACATGTGTATAACAAAATGTGTAATTGCAATCCTTTCGTGTGAGACATACTTAATTTTTTTGGAAAAATTTCAGGGGTGCCAACATTTACGGCCGTGACAGTATATATGTGCAGTTTATCAAACTGTAAGGCCTCACTGGTGCCACTTAGTTCTACAGGATGTACTGCCACCCAAATGCCATGATTCCTACTAGATTGACATTTCTAGATGGATCTATAACAGATTGATTTATCTCAGAAGATGTTTTCTTGTGGAAATTGTCTCAGGAACAAGAAGTTAAGAGCTCCCTTCTAGATGAAATATCAGGAGTGCAGATAAGGTATATGTTGTACTGACTGAGGACAAGGTGACTTTTACTGGTTGAGTTCCTAGGGTCATCCCCAGAAAAATTATATAGAAGAACAACGCCAACAAATTGGTTAACACCCTTTTTTATGTTGGAGAGTGCTTGAGAATTAAGTAATTTGCATGACTCTGTGAGTGCCTGAAAATGAAGTAATTTCCATGAATCTCACATTTGGTCATTAAAGTAACATTCTTTACGCTTTTTGTTATTTGTATGAATACGATTACCTATACTGAAAACTATTTTGTTATTATTTATTATAGGTGCACAGAGCTTGTATGGCACCACATGATGTCCATAATACAGACTCTCTGTGCCACCAAGTGATGCCTTAATATGGATTAAGGCGCACATATCCATAAACCTCTACGTGAAACCATACACTTATATTGTAATGTATGAGAATCACTATCATTTACAAAGCTCAAAAAAAAAAGAGGAATCTATAAAAAAGCAGAACTGATTTTAAGACCCAGGAACATAGGGTAGTCCAATGAAAGGATCAAACAAGTGAGCAAATCACAGTTACCTTAGAGATATGCTGAATACATTAGATGTACTTATTTACTATTATTGTCCAATTTCAACCATTTTGGTAATTCAAAAATATTAGTAGTTGAAGTAGTGAACACCGCGCCTGACAATCCAGCAGCGGTCAGAGAAAAGTGCAATAAGCATAAATTTAGAGTAACAGATTTTCAGCTTCAGTCTATTACCACTGGATTTGCAATTCCTGAGCCTACAGGCACATAATCTCTGGTTCCCTAAACCCCGCTCCATCCACTTCCCACGCTCTCTGACACAGAACATTTTGTAGCTATTCTAGTTTCTTTAGAGACCAGAAAATAATGCCACTGCCCTATATAATTCATCCTCCCAAATTTATATTAGTTGCTCTTTCTCATTCCCCAGTTAATTTTCATTTGGCAATAGAAGAAATAAGTTTTCTGCGCATACAGTGCAGAAAAAGTGCTGCCTCCTAATCCCTTCCAGCCTATTGTACCTAGTGATAAACCTGGCCTTGTACTTTTTACTACATTGCCACAGCTAGTTCTGTAACTTAATTATGCATTATACTGAACTGAAGTCTTTCCCTCTAGTTTTGGCATGTTCTAGAAGATGTGATAACAAGAATACCAAAATGCCATCTAAACATTATGGAAGATATTTATTTCTGCCCAGCAGGAATAGAAAAAAATGTGTGATCTGTGTCTTAAAGACATAATGATAGTATAATAGTTTTCAGGTGTAATTGTGTTCGTTCACATTAGCTGCTGTCTATTATGTAATGAGATGGAGCTTGGTACTGTATACATTATCAGAGAAATAGACATGCTGTAGTGAATATTTATTTATTTATTATGCTTACTTATATAGCGCCATCATATTCCGCAGCGCTTTACAGACATTGACAGTCACTGTCCCATATAGGGCTCACAATCTATATTCCCTATCAGTATGTCTTTGGAGTGTGGGAGGAAACCCACGCAAACACAGGGAAAACATACAAACTCCTTGCAGATGTTGTCCTTGGCAGGATTCGAACCCAGGAGTTGCACCTGTACAGTACATTAGCTATGCTGGTGATAACAGTCATCTAGTTGCGATGATATTTAGTTTAAGTTTAGGAAAGCTAAAATCATTCTAAAATATTTTATAATTATGTTGGAATACTACATTTATAATAATGTTAAGATTGGGTGACTAAGATCAAAAGTGCATTTTAGACTGGGTTCACACACTGAACTGGGGAACTAGCATGTACATTTGCAGCAAATTCAACATGTGACCCTGGTGTCTAGTGTAGTGTAGGGATAAATGTTTGCTTTATTTATGGAAGTCGGATAGGATACTTAAGGGGTTAATTAGAGAAATGATTGTTATATTGTATCTAGTGGTTTACTCATAACCTCATACAGTACCCCATGTCCCTGGTGATCTCTTTCTCAAGAAATGAACACAATTCATTGCATTCAGGTTCCCCTTCTATTATACAATGAGAACTGTGAGACTGCAATTGAACTGCCACACCGTTTTATAACTGGCTGTCCAGGTCCTGAGCGCCCTGCCCAAACATTAGAGTACCTTTCATTACTTCCACTAGCTATAACTTATTGCATCCTACCATAAGTGCTGCTCCACTGAATCCAGATTTTGTTGCATTTTTTTTGAGCAAAAGACAAGAATGGCTGAAAAAATACTTATACTTCTACCTTCTGCTCAATCCACTCCATGGCTTTGACTCAAAAAACTGCAGCAAAATCTGCAATAAATAAAGCTGCGTTTCTGCAACTTGGGTCTTTGATAGTCC
Source organism: Leptodactylus fallax (assembly GCA_947044405.1). NCBI lineage: Eukaryota > Metazoa > Chordata > Amphibia > Anura > Leptodactylidae > Leptodactylus > Leptodactylus fallax. Next base: position 721,223 of record CAMRHE010000384.1, read on the forward strand.
AAAAAGTAGTGAAGTATGCTTTGTGGAAAGAAAAGTATGTCTGTGATTCCAGTAATGGTCAGTACACTGCACTGTTATTCGCTTACAATAGATTTATGGTTGTATAAGAATTGAAAACATGAATTTTTTTCTAGAAACAGCACCACTATTTCTTCAGGTTATGTCTCATATTTACAAAGCCTACAGGGAAATAGGAATCTGTGAAATTAGGTGGTCAATTAGAGTGCTGCTTTAGGCCGGAACCCCAGGTAGCTTAAACACCGAGGCAAAAACCGCGGCGTTTACAGTCACTGCAAAGTGGATGTAATTCTAACGAATCCCATCTTTATATATTGCAGAAAAATACGTGCAGCAGAAACGCTGTCATTTCCAAAACCGTTGAGGTTTTGGAAATCGCACCATGTTAATTATACCTACAGAAACACTAGATGGATATATGGAGATCATCGTTTTATGCTGGATTTTTTTATTTTCTGGTGTATACCTACAGAAACACTGGGGGTTTCCCTATAGGTATAATGGAAGCAGAAAGTCCGCAGAGGAAACCTGCTGCTTTTTTGCTGCAGCCCGCTACATGGGGCCTTAGCCTTAGGGACAAAGTGACTGAATATCTTAATGTCCTAACTAAACAGTCGCAATACATAGTTAAGCATAAAGGCTTAATAGCTCTTTTCCACCTTGTATACTTTGTATTTTGTGCACTAGTTTTGTCCACTGACCCTGCTTATTATAGTGGGAATAGCATTATGTACAGTACTCACTCTTTATACTGGTGCAGTCATTACCAGTGTCAGTATACAATGGTTAGTGTAAGTCTGATGGTCTAATTTATGTGTATTTCCTACGTGGGCGTCAGTTGCCTGCACTATAAACAAGCTAGAGCTGGGCTTGCTGTAATATGAATGCCACACAGCTCTGACTCCTGCGATTCACAGAGGTTCATAAATCACTTTGGCCATAGCAGTCTTGTAGTAGTGAGATGTTGGAAGAGAATATACAACTTTTATAACACCAGGAAAAGACATTAAATAGAATCAATAAATTATTTTCAGATGACTCATTTGTATCCAGTTTCAGGATCGGTTTGTATTTGTTATGCTGGAAGTTCTATTATACAGGGAGGATATCTGCTGAGATTTTTATATGCTCATGTGTAGAACAGAAATTCTTTAAAGACTATAACAGAGAATGCTGCATACATTTATAACATACTCTATATCGTATATGAGCACAACTTGGAGTGGGGCATTACAGAAATGTGTACTGCGACCTATTGTTTTCAATATATTTATAATGACTTAAGTTATGCTGTGTAGGGTTATACGTAAAATGATATTATACTGCTAATTGACAAACCTGGTTGTTTGGTTGGAGATGTTCATTGTAAATAATGACTTAAAGGGTGTTATCATCAGGAAATTAACTATTGTTATGTTTTAGTTTGCTGAAAAGTAACCTGTCAACTCTTCAGACATGTTAATCTATACCTGCATTCCCCTAAGGCTGAGGCCATACGTTGTGCAGCATCCCAGAGTGCTACTGCTTTTATTTGTTTGTTTCCTATGCCTCTGGGTTTTATGTTAGTACGTCCCGTTCTCTGTTCTATGTCATTGTTATGCAGCTTTTCCCTCGGCATTTTTCCTCCTGCAGTGTTCAAAACCTTGCCTTGGTTCAGCCCTGGCCTATAACAGGCCACTGGGCGGGGTTGAGGGAGGTCTCATCTCCCGGTGACAGTTGGTCTTCAGTTCTGTGTGTGCAGTGGACAAGAGAAGGTGTGCAGAGCTGACCTGCCACCAGCTCTGGGACTGAGGGTTAACTGTTGCCTCTACAGCCCCAGGAGGGGTAACACCAGCCCCAGGCTCATCTAAAGACAGCCCTGAGCAAGGGAGAAGTGCTGTCTGGACTTTTGACCACTTTCGGTGCTGTGCTAGGAGGAACAGGTGAGGACTCTGACAGGAGAAACTCATTCAGGCCTAGACTCCAGGTAACCAGATCCCTGTCAGGACACCCTGTAAATCCATCCTCAGTGCACCTGTCTGGGAGAGGCAGAGAGGAGGAGAAGTAGAAAAGCATACAATGGAGCCTATAACATCCCTGGGCACCCTCCTAGAACCAAGGCTGGGGGTTGGACAATGTAGGACTACTACCCCCATTTAGAAGCTGCCGTTTACCTGATGTTCCTGTTGCCAAATAAAGGCTGTTCTCTTGTTTACCTGCACCGCTGACTCCTGAGTCGTGCCTGCTTCACCATCAGGGCCCTTCCGACTTCCATCACACCGTCTCAGAGAGAAGAGGTCCCCTCTTCAACTGGAAGTGCCCTGGGGGAAAGAACTACTACCACCACCATATGGTAGTGCTGCAGGACCCCCCTCGACTTTGTCCGGCCTAGGAGTGGGACTGGAGTACTTGGTGAGCATGCTCGGCCTGCTAGGTGGCACAGCATCCTCCACTACTACTCCCATCCTCCGGTCTCCTCCATCTGGGTTGCGGCAGTTGCGGAAAAGCTGCTTTTTTGTTGTAGGTTTTGCTGAGGTTTTTTTTTTTTTTTTTGAGTGAAGAGCATCGCAGTTTTTCCCACAGCACTATTCACAAAACGTCCACAAAGGTTTCCTCTGCAGACTTTCTGGTTCCATTATAGCTATAGGGAAACCACCAGCATTTCTGTAGGTATAATTGACATTGCTGCGATTTCCAAAATGTGTCCGCTGTGCGTGTTTTTCCACAAAGCAGGTTTTTTCCGCAGTGGTTTTCATTGCATCTTTGCTGAGTTGTTCTCTGCAGATTTTCTTCCCTTATAAAACCTATAGGGAAACACTAGCATTTCCTCTGGTATAATTCACATGCTGCTATTTTAAAAAATGCGGGCGTTTTTGAAAACACAGTTTTGTCGGTAGAGGATTTTTTTCTGCAATTTGTGGATGGGATTAGCCAGAATTTCATTCACTTTGCAGGTACTGTAAAATGCAGTGTTTTTATCCTTGGCGTTTTCATGGGATTGGTGAATAATTGGTAACAAGTTGTTAAAGGAGTTTTGTAGGTTTAAATATATTGATGGCCTTTGCTTACGATAGACTGTCAATATCAGATGGGTGGAGGTCTGATACCGAACAAGTGTTTTCAGCAGCCATTACACAGAGAATGTAGTGGGAAACAGATGGTTACGTTCTCTGTGTGGTGGCCAGATCAGCTTACTGCAGATCATCTCTTATTTACTTGAATGGGAGCTTATCTGCAGTGATTCGGCTCAGCCACCACACAGAAAACAGAGCTGCCTTCCAGCTCCATTGTTTGTGTATGCTACTGAGAAGTGCTGATCAGTGGGGGGGTCATGTCAATTATACCTATACTGGTGTTTTCCATATAGGTATAATAGGGACAGGAAGTCCACAAAGGAAGACATCTGTGGACTTTCTGTGAAAAGCGCTGTGGAAAAAAACACGATGCGTTTCCACTGCAGTCTTTTCTGCAGCCTTTTTGGCTGCAGCTTGCTACATGGGGTCTTAGCCTTAACATTTAATACTCAATGCTGTCCGATCATTGGGACACACCTTCTTGACAAAGATATGGTTAACGCCCAGCTGTCAATTTATTAACACATTTCAGGAGATAATGTTGGAAGTAAAGCCCAATACAGTTCACTATAGAAAAAATTTAAATTGCCATCTCTGAAGGGCTGCAAAAAACTATTATAACAGACAGGCCTAATATGTAACGGGTCATCACATCGGTTCTAACTCTTTATCGCTTTACTATGCAGTTCAATGAAGTATGTGTTCTTTAAATCAATACACTTGTTAGAAATAACCATATAACTGTCAATTTAACAAGCAGAAAATATCATTTTCCCAGTAAGAACACAGGTTTGTGGGCCTAGAAGGAAACATCTGCTTGTCTCATTTAAATCTTTCGGCTGCTTACAAATGACTTTTAGTGCCTTCAGGCCTCTTCGGAGGACATCAAGAACAGCAATTTTCTTGCTAAGCAGAATCAATTATCTATTAGTGAATTGTCACTTGTACATTTTTGGGCTGGTGTTAATGCAGGCTACATTGAAGTAAAACACATAAGATTTGCATTTCAAATACATCACATCCTACTAACACACAAGTTTATGTTACTTGACATAAATTATCAATGATCTTATCTGTAGGATGATGTAAACCCTAAGAATATTAAAAGTAAAAGAGGCATTCCATAACTACATAAAGCACAAGGCAACAGACAAGAGTATTAAGCTTCCATTCCTCTAAAAAAAAAGTTTTGCATGAGGTTTGTTGCAATTTTTTTCTCTAATACCCCAATGTCCAACATAATATTGCCAGGGACTTTGCCCCATGTATCAGTGCCAGTCATAGTGTCCATAACACTGGTGCCTTCTATAGCAGTACCTATAGTAGTGCCATCCACATTCAAATACAGTGCTTCTTAGCCTAAACATAATAAAAATACATACAGCAGTGCCTTAATACTTCTTTGATTTTGCCAATCTTTAGTCTTTATCAGTCAGATTCCCACAGAAGTAAATTGTGACAGTACCACTGCACATGTACTACGAACATTTTGTGGTTTGAATTGTATGAAACAACTAAAATGGTGGCTGCCATGTGAAAGGCTTGGAGAATGGGATCACATGACCTCAGAGACCTGGTGGACCCATAATGTCTTGCAAACTTTCCTCATGACAGGGGACAGATAGTCATAAGGGACTATAGATCTAAGGTCACTGATAGCTCATAGGCAGTATAAAAAAAACCGCCCAGGCAGAAAGAGGTGTCCATTTTGTAGGAAGAGATTGGAAAGAAAAAGTTTCAGACAGTCAGAATGAGATATATAGGAAATAATACAAGCAGATACAATACAGCAGACTTATGTTTAAATAATTGATAGAGAGAGATAATAAACTCAATAAAAATGTCTGTCGCATCACAACACTGATGAGACAGACAGGCACAGACTGTGTGCTCAGTGATGTGTGCAGCAGCTGTAACAATTAGGCACGAGTTCTCAGAGTCCAAATAAAGCTGTACTGTGTGTGCTCCTGTACTGCACTGTGCAGCAGCTAAATGAGTCAATCACAATTTTCAGAGCCAAATAAACTCAATCTGTACTGTGTGTTCTCATGTACTGCACTGTGCAGCAGCTAAATGAGTCAATCACAATTCTCAGAGCCAAATAAACTCAATCTGTACTGTGTGTTCTCATGTACTGCACTGTGCAGCAGCTAAATGAGTCAATCACAACTCTCAGAGTCCAAATCAAACTCAATCTGTACTGTGTGTGCTCCTGTACTGCACTGTGCAGCAGCTACATGAGTCAATCACAATTATCAGAGCCAAATAAACTCAATCTGTACTGTGTGTGCTCCTGTACTGCACTGTGCAGCAGCTACATGAATCACTGATTCAAATAAACTCAGTCTGTACTGTATGTGTGTCCAAATAGACCAAGAACAATTTAGTCTTCTTAAACACTCTTTTTATACATTTCAAGTAAAATTTGGCTATTTTTTATTTATCTTGCCAAAAGTCAAAAAAACTCCCATGAAGAACACTAACAACAATGCAACTTTTTCTCTAAAAGTCATTCTAGTTCAATACAAATTGGCATTTTTTTATTAATAAACAGTAGTTCCATACAAATTTCAAAACCCCCAGGGAGAGTGAAGTTTATACACTGTCTACACTAACACTAGTAGTGTGATTGAGTTTTTACTACATAAGACTTCTTGTTCATGAAAAACTAATTTAAAAAAAGAAAAATCCTACAGTGCAGTGTGTTATCAAACAAGTTAGTATCATTTGTTTACCCATAGCCATATCTGTTGCTGTCAGTTTTACATTATTACTAAGGCTGTGCTTGTGTTGAGAGCTAGAAAGGGGTTACATAGAATCCTAGAAGCCATAAGAGTGTCATACAGAACGTTTTAAGGCAAGTTCCTCTATGGGTTCGCAGTAAACCAGTTCAAACCCGGATTGAACTTTGGCTTGAATTGGGGATTCTGTATTGAATTGATCCTTGAAAGATTCTCTAATTTCTAGTGCTGGTATCAGCAGTATGTTTTACCAAACCTCTATTATACTTACACAACAGTGATTATTACATATTATTTCAGCACTAGAGACATGAACAGGTGAACATGGCAACTTCACTTTCAGGACCTTCTTTTCATCAGCACCAGGGAGGTTTAGGAATGCGAAGAGGTGAGTCTCTGTATATCTGTCAGAGGTCTGTATTATGGACTGGGCTAGGAATTACTATGTTGGACGAAGGTGTGATAATAGAATCTAGTTAATCCTGGTTTTACCCCTGCTTTATGCTTCTAGCACATGAAGACTATGGACTTATTCTCTCAACCGTGTCCATTTCTTGGCTGTGCAAAATGGAAAATAAGTCCATTTTCAATGACCATTTTGCATTTGTTCTTTGTCTGTTTGTCCTATTATGATGGCTGAATGCCATTCTTTTGCATCCATTTTAATGGTCCAATTAAAAAATTCATTCATTTGTCCTTTTTCTTTTTTACTGATCCATTTTTATGGCCTGTCATTCAGATGCAAATCTGTTTTAAAAATGTACCCATTTATGTTAATGGGGGTTGTGTGACTGTCAAAACAAAAATAGAATATGGAAGTTTTTTGTAAAAAAAAAATGGACATGTGAATAGACTGATTCTCTCTTATGGATTTTAAAATGGTCATGTGATGGATGTTTTTCACTGTGGTGTGAATAAGGCCTAATCCAGACTCAGCATGTAACTCTAGCAGCCCATCTTTCAGTGTCAATACCAGCACAGATAAACTGAGTTCTCCAGAGTTGCTATAAGTAGAAGGGGACAGAATCAGGGCTATCCTTATTACCACATAGTGAGATCAGGGGACAGAGAAGCTGCCGCACAGTATATACTTACATTTAGCTGAAATGAATTAATTAACCCCTTTCTGGCCATACCACAGATAAATTAATGGGCTAATGGCATAGTTCTCACCATTTCACATGTTCTGTCTGTTTGGAGAGCTCGCTTCTGTGTATAGTATCATCAACTGGAACAAGCTGTCATTGTGACACTGCGATCTGTCCTAAAATATCTGTTGCTTGTCTTTAAGACTCCTGAACATGGATAGACGGCACTAACATAAGTCAATGGGTCCATTTTTAATGTTCATGTGTCGGCCGTTAAAAAGGATGGGTTGGTTGGGTAAAAAAAAAAAAATAGGCTAATGAAATTCATCCATTTTTTTAAAAACGGATGACGAACCAATGCAAACTGGATATTAAAAACGGACAGACAACCAGACAACTGATGAAAAATATAGACACACTGATGGAAAATGGAGGTTCAAAACTGACAGTTTAATCCATTTTTAGGCTAAGGCCCCATGTAGCAAGCCGCAGTCAAATAATGCTGCGGAAAAGCATCATATTTCTATAGCATTTTTCACAGAAAGTCCAGTTTTCCTCTGCACACTTTCTGCCCCAATTATACCTATATGTAAAACGCCAGCATTTATGTATGTATAATTGACATGCTGCCGTTTACAAAAACGCGTTTTTGAAATTGCATAATTTCCGCTGCAGATTTTTTTCTGCAATGCGTGGATGGGATTAGACAGAATCCCATCCACTTTGCAGGTAATATAAGTGTGGTCCCCGGCCTGAATGTCTATTTTAACTGTCATGTGCATGTAGCCTTAACTCTGTTTTTACTGGCAAAAAGTTGGATCCCATTGGAGTCAGGGAGGTTAGTCAGGTGCTGCTTGTGTCAGTCATACAACGGATTTAGCTGTGCATCATGGTTTTTTTTTTGTTAGAAACTGAATGCACGGTGCACATGTGAACAGAATCTTATATATACTTTTTCATTTTTTTTTTAAATTATTTATTTATTTTTTTATAATAAAAAATTATTTATTATTTTTTTAATTCTACATTTTCATACAACCCAGCTTCAGAATTTGGTGTTAATAGCTAAACAGAGATAATTTGCTAGAAAAGGAAATAGCAAAAGACTTACTGGAAGTCCTAATAATTATTCTGTAAAGCCCTGATGATGACCTGCTATGTAATCCACCTAATACTGAGACTTTAGTCATCTGTGTAGTTCCTAATTTAGGACTTAATTTAATAAAATGTTTTTATTTTCTTTTTAAACTAAATGTACTCATTATTCCTGGACGTGTAGTTAGTGAGCTGACATCTGCTCTGAACGCTAAAATATGCAGAAGAAATCTCAATCGTAATATCAAAGGGCCACTAAGAAGTAGATTATAGCAAGTGAAGGAAATACTTTAGATTTTGAAACTGAGGATAAATGATTTGCATCTTCTTCGGCAATACAAGGTTCTTTTAATGTTTCACTTGCTAAAATAATGCATAAAACTAAACTCCAGAAAGTAGCTTCAGATTTCAAGGCTTTCTTTCAACGAAACATTAAATGGTTGAAGTTTGTTGCCATTAATATTTTATTTTAGCAGAATTCTCATGAAGAAATAAATCTGTTTATGTTGTTGTAATATACTGTACATTTATCCGTGCTTATTGTTGCATACACTTGCAAAAAGGTAACTTTGAAAATAATAATATAAAATGGTCCCCCCCCCCCCCACAGTACCACTCTTATTCATTGGTTAGTATTGCAACTAAAACTCATTCAGTTTCATTTTGTTCCTATTTGTTTTTCTCAGTTTACATGATAAACAGTTTTAGGCTGAATCTCATCTACATTATGCAGAAAAATATGCGACAGCAGTTTCCCTATAGGTATAATTGAAGATGACAGTCCTCAGAGGTTTCCTGCATGTGTTTCTGCCGCGGTTTTTCCTGCAGAGCTTTTTTTTCTGTGGCCTGCTACGTGTGGCCTTAGCCTTAAACATGCACACATAATTCATGAATCCACTAACTTTTCTTAAGGCTAAGGCCACATGTAGCGTAGCATAGCGTCCTCTGCCGACTTTCTGCTTCCATTATTAGGGAAACCACCGACATTTCTGTAGGCATAATTGACATGCTGTGATTTCCAAAACGGCGCTAGTTTTCAAAATCACAGCAAGTCCGCAGTACATATTTCTACACTGTGTGTGTGGATGGAATTCACTAGAATCCCATCCACTACACAGTGACTGTAAAACGGCACATTTTTTTTTCCGCGGCGTTTCCACTGCGGCCAAACCGAAGCGTTTATACCACGTGGGGCCCCGGCCTAAAACTGACTGTTCAACTGTGTATTACTAAACCCCTATATGACAAAGCACTTTAGAATATGATGGTGCTATAAAAATAAAAAATAAAATTAAAGGGAGTCTACCACTGCCCCCAACCATATTCAACTGTCACCAGTGTGTTACAGAGCACATTACAATGATAAACAGCATACCTCTTTTTTTTTTATAAATGTCCCTTTGGTAGATTTAGAGAAAAATAACTTTGAAGTCTTGAAGTGAATTGCAAATGAGGCAGTTGGTACAGTGTGGGCAGGCCTTCAGCTCCCTGGAAAACTGTTCTTTGCACTCAGACCCCTACCATGAATTGGGAGTTGATCCGCTTCACCACCCATCCTATTTGAGCAGCAAAAGCAATTACCCATGGCTGAAGTCCCGCCCCAGCCATAGCTTTGTACGGTCAGGGGGGGTGTTCCTCACAGCCCAGCGATGACGTTGAGCTGTAAGGTCCGCCCTTCTGACAGTGGAGAGATATTAGTGCCGAAACTAACTACACCAATGTCTCCAGCGCCAAAGCACATACTTGGAAAGCTGACAGTATCGGCTTTCTACCAGTATGTAATACCGCACATCTCTGAGAATATGAAATGTCCTCTTTAATTTATAAATAAAGTGCATCCTCTAACTATCTATATGCCTAGAATAAAATGTACACCAGCTTGTTTTAGTTCTCACTAGTGAAGTATGTGACTGTCCGCTTCACTAGTGAAGACTACATTGCCCAGGTGTACCTTTCTCTGTTGCACCTGCCATTCTTCCTAACAGGAATTATTCATGCACTGCATGGATGACACATGCATGGTTATGTAGCACTAATTCAATAAATAGCTAGAGGGAAGAGAAACTGAGCATGCTGAACCTGGATAAAAAGATGGACTAAAGGACATATCCAGTGGCAAGTAGTGGTTAGAAAAGGGGAATTTCACTGGGCTTTGTCGCTTGACTTATGCATTTTGTTATATGAAATATGATTGTTGTTGTGGGAAATATCCCTTTAAGAGATGATCTCCAAAAAAATTTGTGCATTTTGATGTGTGGCTTTTTTGTGCAAAACTTGTTATAACTGTTCTAAAGTTCTCCAGTTGTATTATTTCTGTTCTGCAGTTATGTTTGTTGTTCAGTCATTTGCACGTTCCCCAGCAACAGTGACGTATTAAGGAGGAGGAGCAGACCAAGGTGTGGTAGATGCTACAGACAGAGCCAGAGAAAAGCATGGAATAAACTGCCCTCTGATCCTGCAAACAGCTATTCCTGTGTGGGTTCCTTGGCATCACCAGCATCCATACCACAACATTACAGCTGGCGACAAGCATAGCTAAATATAGCTAAAGGTGTTTTAGTAATTCAGCAAACTGTGTACAAGCCTGCAATACTATAACCTACCATGATCTGTATGCCATCATTTCCTTCTTTTGATGTTCACCAGTCCCAAGCAAATGCTGCAATAAGTGGCTGAAACGCTTTGGTATATTTTTGCAAGCTACGAACATTACTGACATTGCAAAAAAGAAATCAATGCTACTACATTATGCTGGTGATGTGTTCACCACCATGCATGGGGAGGAGGGGACAGTGACTGTGAGCTATGTACAAAAGCCCTAAGCTAGCTTTTGAAGTTTTCAAGCTTAGACAGACACAACTGTCACCATTAGAAAGCAATGAAGAATGTCATGTATGGTATCTTGCTACCTACTGTAAATTTACAGATATAAACAAAGAAATTCAGATGCAGGAAACAAGCACTAAGAATTCCTTCTATGACTCTTCCAAAATTAATGGAGATTGTACACATTAATGATACAGCAGGGAACCAGGCTAAACTGATAGAGACCAAAGACTGAATGCAAGAGCATCCATTTTCTATAGCAAAGATCGCACAGAAACCACATGTGCCTCACATACACGCTGTACCCTGCCATAACTGTGGTAGTTCTTATCCTCACCAGAACACCTTCCCAACAAAGGAAGTAACATGCCATAACTGAAGAACGGAATCACTTTGCTTAAGTCTGCAGGTCATCAAGTAATCCACAATCTTTTCACTATACAAAAAAAACCTTCCCTAGAAAACACATTTAGCACAGTCAATGCTACCTACACAACACATACTTATTCTCAGTTATTGAAGAAAATCTGCAAAGGTGTAAACTGTTACTAAGCTAAAATAGGTCTTGTGGAAGTGCTGATGATTTAGGGGCATCTGTCAATATTATTACTGAAGTGGTCTATAGTAATCTCGAAAAAAAACCTGCTTTGCAAAATACCAATTTAACCCCACTGCACCATTACAGCGGGAAGCCTCCTGTCCACTTAGTGTCTGAGCGGGTAGCTGCTGGAGCAGGTGTTAGCTGTAACTTACATGTTTGACCATGGCATCTAAGGGGTTTCCATGGTCATTTCCACTGGCCATAATAACCCCCATCGGCTTCTCCGTGGCGAGTTTGGGAGATGCCAAAACCTAATTTCGGCAGCCCGGGATCTGACCAGTGACCCCAGGTTGTCAGGAGCCCACATACCTCGTTGATCCTGCTCAGTTGAACGGAAGTCAGCCTATGCATCTGCATTGGCTGACTTTTTGTATTCACCAGATTGCTGGTTCAGGTCCCCGAGTGGGACATCAAAAAAATTAAAAAAAAAAAAAAAAAAAAGGGAATTATTACTGCGTCCATAACAACCTGTACAATAAAATTGGAACATTTTTAAACCTGCATGGTGAACGTCATAAAAAAGAAAAAAAAGGCAGAAGTAATTCTCTTCTCACAAACTATGCTATTAAAAGTAAACAAAAATTCAATACCAATAAAAAGCACAGCTCGCCCTGCAAAAAAACAAGACCCAACCAACTCTGTGAACTGAAAAATAGAAATATTAGCTCTCAAAAGATGGCGATGCAAAAACAATAAATTTATGTCCCCAAATGGGTTTTTGTTCTGCAAAATTAGTAATGCATAAAAAAATATAAATTAGGTATCACTGTAATCATACCGACCCATAGAATAAAGGTAACACGTTGCTTATGCTGTACGCTGCCCGTCAAAAAATTAAAAAGGTAAAAAGCAATGCCAGAATTGATGATGATTTTTTTTTTTTTTATCCACCAAGAAAGAGTTAATAAAATTTAGTGAATAAGTTATAGGCACCCCAAAATAGTGTCATTACAAAATGTATCTCATCTCACAAAAAAACAAACCCTCATATGGCTACATCACCAGAAAAAAAAAATATAGCTTGCACAATGTGAAGACAAAACCCCCCAAAATCACTAAATCATTACAACGTAACTGTCTGTGGCAAGAAGGGAATATATACAGTGGGGGAAAAAAGTGTGACTAAATACTTTTTTCCCCACTGTAAGCTGTGCAAGCATATATCAGGGCACACCACAGATTTAGAGTTTACAAGGGAAAAGACACCAGAAGTGACGTCCCTAATCATAGGCGCTACTGAGAAAATAATTGGGAATTTGGTGTTCCCAATGTACTCCACCTAGCTTACGTATTCACTTTTCACCATCCACTGTCTGGGAAACTAATGCTCACTGCACCCCTTGATAAATTCTTTGAAGGGTGCAGTTTTCAAAATTGGGTCACTCCCTAGGGGATTCCACTTTATTGGCACCTTGGGGCTCTGCAAACATGACATGGCATCCAGATACCAAACATCTAAATTTGTGCTCAAAAAGCCACATAGTGCTCCTCCATATCTGCATCCTGCTGTGTGCCCAAACTGCAGTTTATGCCCACATGTATGACACTGTTGTACCCAGGATAATGTACTTAAAGTCATATGTGCATATAAACTGGTGTCTGGGCACAGCTGGGCACTGAAGTCAAGGAGCACTATTTGGTTTTTGAAACACAGGTTTAGATGGTTTGGTTTTTGGACATCATGCCATGTTTGCAGAGCTCCTCAAATTCCAGTAAAGTGGAATCCCCTGACATGTTACCCCATTTTGGAAACTATACACATGAAGGAATTTGTCCAGAGAGTTAGTGAAAATTTTTAATCCCCAAGTGCAAGTTGCATTAATTTATTTTCCAGACATGAATGTGCAGCTGATGGTGAAATGTGAAAATGGCAATTTTCCCAGGAATACGTCATTTTAATGGGTTGTATCAGAGATGAGTACTCCAAGTTGTAGTGCCTGGGATACCCCCTTATGCTAAGTTCACCCTAGCGTTTGAGTCTCAGTACAACACTACGTCCTACATTCTGCTTAAAATCAGCAGAGAGAAATGTCCTTCAAGGAGGGCTTTTCTCTTCTCCGTTTTCAGTGGAAACCGGGAAGAAACCCGGCAGACCCCATTGTAGTCTAACCACGTTCAACCGCTTTTTAGACAGATAGGGTTACCATCTTTTGGGTCCCCAAGTGGACCTGAAGGATGGAAACCCGAACTCTAGTGTGAACCTAGTGTCAACAGTTTTTGGAGTGTGTTTCTCTGCTGACACAAGCTGGGCACAACATTTTAGGCACTTAAATAGCATATCTCTGGAAAATTGCAATTTTCACTTTTCATTATCAGCTGCACATTCATTTCTGGAAACTAAATTAAGGCAACACTCAAGGGTTAAAAATGCTTGCTATGCTGCTTGACAAATCCCTTGAGGGGTGTAGTTTCCAAAATGGGGCTGAGTGTCTGCGGATTCCACTTTACAGGCAACTCAGTGGCTCTGCAAAAGTGGAATGACATTCAGAAACCAAACTGTTCTCCAAAAACTAAAATAATGCTCCTTCCCATTTGTGCCCAGCTGTGCCCAAACAGCAGTTTATACCCACATATGGCATTGTTAAGTACATTATCCTGGGTACAACAGTGTCATACATGTGGGCACAAACTGCTGTTTGGCCACACATCAGGGAACAGATGTGAAGAAGCCCTATGTGCTTTTGGAGCACAGATTTACTGTAGATTGTTGGTTTTTGGATACCATGCCATGTTTGCAAAGACCCTAAAATTGCCCCTACAAAATAGGGTCACTTCTTGGGGGAATTCCAATTTACTGGCACTTCCAGGGCTCTGCAAAAACAACATGGCATCCAGAAAGTCCCTCTAAATCTATTCTCCAACAGCCACAAAGTGCATAACTCCTTCCCTGAGCCCTGCTGTGTGCCCAAGCAGCAGTTTACACCCACACATACAACTTTTTGTACCCGTGTCCCTGTTGATACAGAGTGGGCAGAACATATTGGGCACTGAAATGGCACATTTCTTTAAAAATTTCAATTTTCACTTTGTACATGAATATTTGGGAATCACTCTTTAACACCCCTTGCGAAATTCCTTGAGAGTTTTAGTTTCTAAAATGGGGTCACTTTTGGGGGTTTCCATTGTATTGGTACTTTAGGGGCCCTCCAAAATGACATGGCGCCTGAAAACTATTCCAGCAAAATCTGGCCCCCAAAATCCAAATAGCGCTTTTTCTACTTCGAGCCCCACCAAATACCTATACAACATTTTACACATATGGGGTATTGCCTTGTTCAGGAGAAATTGTGTAACAAACTTTGCGGTGCTTTTTATCCTTTAATCTCTTGTAAAATTTAAAAACTTGTGGCTAAATGGAAAGTGTATTGGAAAAAAGGAATTTTTCACATCCCAATGCTAATAAAACCTATGAAACAAGGCTATGACCCAAACTGAAACAGCCTTGGGTCAAAATGCTCACCATACCCCTTGATAAATTCTATGAGCGGTGTAGTTTCCAAAATGAAGCATTGCATTGGTTCTCTAGGAGCTCTGTAAATATGACATTCCAGCACAATTTGCCCTCCAAAAACCAAACAGCGCTCTATCCATTCTAAGCCCTGCCATGTACCCTTATAGCAGTTTACAACCACATATAGAATATTGCTGTATTCAGGAGAATTTGTGTAACAAACAGAACAGACTTAAATATCCCTCCTCAGCTGCTAATTGGTTCAGTTTCTCAGAGCTCAGAAAAGCTGCAGAGTTAGTGAAAGTTGGCCTAGGAACCTTTGGAACCTTAATAAGCAAATCTGCATTAACTGAATGAGTCAGTACCCAAGTTCATTCTTTTGATCCATAGCCCTTCCAATGATTAAGTATTGGAGTGCACCTCTAACCCTATGTGAGTCAACAATTCTTCATACTTCAAATTCTAGATCTCCCTCCACTTGAATGGGGGAGAGGATTTATTGGGTAGGGTAACTGGTGGCAAATTTTTCTTTAGGAGAGACTTATGAAAAACATTATGTATCCTATAGGATGGAGGAGGAAGTAAACAAAAAGACACAGGATTAATAACTTCAAGAATTTCGTAAGGACCAATAAACCTAGGACCCAGTTTATGAGAACATAATCTTAAATCATACATTTTTTGCAGAGAGCCACACCTTTTCACCCACAGTAAAAATAGGACCTGCTGAACATCTCTTATCTGCATATCCCTTAGAGATTAATTGGAATTTCCTCAGGTTCAACTGAACCTGAGCTTAAACTGTGCACAGTTATCTGATTCTACTTCTACAGTACTTCTGGACTTTCCGTACAAGTAGAAAACGAACTGAAACGAAGATGAAACACAAAATTACGTAAAAATGGCAAATTATTCAGAGAAACATGAGGAAGAGACCACAGAGTATAATAATGACACTTTCACTTTGACATACACTGATAAGCAAAAAGGTGAATGTTTTGAACTTTTGACTATCAGGCTCCAAATCTCACCATTCACTACAGCTTCGAACATGAGACTACCATCATTTTATAGACAATCATCTTGGCTATCGCATACATAAATTTGACTTGTAACTATTTAGCATATGATTTGTTATGCAGATTCTTGTCATGTCACTGCATTGTTACTGTTTTGCTACTAAAAATCATAATTTTAATTTTTATTATTTTGTTAGTGTTTTGTAAATCCACCTTTGGCTTTCATCACTGCCTGAATCCTTGTGGGCAGGTTCTTGATCAGATTCAAGCATGTCTCCACCGAAATCCGATCCTAGGTTTCTTTAACATGTTCCCAATGTTGGTGCATACTGGTCGACTCACTTGGGTACAAATACAACTTTTTCTTCAACTCTACCCACAAGAGTTTGATTGGGTTTTGGTCCGGGTACTGTGGGTGCTGTTACTTCATTGTCATTGAACCATTTCTTCGCTAATCTCTACGTATGCTTTAGGTCGTTGTCCTGCTGGAACACTGTGTTGTCCTTTTCATACCCATAGTACTCGAGTGTACGAAGTAACTCATCTTCTAGGCTACCCACATATAGCTCAGCATTGAGACCCCCATCGATCCTGGTCAAGCAGCCAACACCTTTGGCTGTGAAACAACCCCATATCATCAGGCTTCCTCCACCAAACTTGACAGTTCCTTCAAATTTCTTGATCCGTTATCCCCCTTTTCCCTTACCAGACCCATTTGCACCCATCAGAGTCCAGTCTATTGACTAATCTTCTACTGTCCACTTTTTTTCGTACTTTTTTGCAAACTCGAGCTGATGCTTCTTATGATGACTTTGAAGTTGAGGCTTCTTCACCTTTTTTCGGGCCACCATTCCAGACTTGTGTAATGCACATCACACAGTGTTTGCATGGATGTCTATGATGTCACTATTACAAAGCATACGCTCTACCTCTATTGCTGTGTTTGTCGTGCCAGAACTGATAGACCTTGTGATGAGCCGATTTGTTGACTCCGATATTTTGCCTGGACATCCACCTCTTGGCTTTTGAATGGATGGAGATGAGTGTCTTCCACTCATCTACCTTGCAAATTCACACAAGATTATAAACTCCCTGTAGATTGAGCTTGGAGAACCACCTAGCTCTAGAGTTTTGATTAAGTTTGTCAGGGATGGAAGGAAGAGGGTACTGGTTTTTTTACCGTAATTTTATTTAAATAATGATAATCAATACATGGCTGCAAGCCTCTGTCTTTTTTTTTTTTAACAAAGAAAAACCCAGCTCCCACTGAAAATGTAGAATGACATATATGGCCATTGCAAAGGCTATCTTTAATATAATCTTTCATGGCCTGTCTTTCCAGATAACAAAGATTATATAACTGTCCATTAGGGAGTTTAGCATCAGGGAGAAGAACAATCATATGGTCTATAAGGTGGATTCACTACCAGCTTCAGAAAAAACATCAGCAAAATCTTGAATAAACTAAGGCAAGGATGGAGATTTATTACAAACAGAAGCAATAGTAAGAGAAAAACAAGATTTAATACATTCAGAACTCCATTTATCCAAATCCCCCTCTTTCCAATCAATTATTGGATTATGTATCTGTAAGCAAGGAAAAGACAAAATTAAATCTGTAGGTAAATTCTCAAGTACAAAAAAAGAAATAGATTCAGAGTGTATAGTACCTACAACAATAGTCACCAGAGATGTAATTAACTTGACTGTACTCTGAGAAACAGGCAAAGGAATGGACACCAATTCCTTCATGCATTCTCATAAACACCAAACACCAAAACAAAATAGCCAGGGTCATAGTTTTGTCCAGAGACATGGGTTTCTGGATAGTTGATCAACAAGTCCCTAATAGTTTCAGACAGGTCCTGACGAAACTGACAATAAATGGCTGGATCATTCCACTGAAAATGAACCAACCACCTTCTAAATTTGGAATATGTATCCTCAGCAGGATGGTTGCCTTGGTGAAGGGAGAGCAGATTGGTTTCCGCCACGGTTGTAATATCAGGTTTATGATCAATTAAGCAATCCCAAGGCTGCAAAAAATCTATCTACAGAAAAAAGTTTTGAAGCATGTGGTTTTAACAAGAAAGCCCAAACTTGAGGGTTTCCTTGCAGGAGAGAAATTTTGATGGCAACCTGTTTGCTGTTCATTTCCTGAAGTGTGGGGTTGAAGATGGAAATATAATTTGCAAATTCATGGAAGTTGGTAAAGGATTTCCAATCAACTGAAAATCTGTCTGGAAGATTTACTGTCCATAGGGACAGCAGATGCAAGTGTGACCTGATTATGGAATGTCTCTTGGTTTTGAACAGAGAGCAGTAGAACAAGCTACCTAAATCTCACACTGCACTGGGAGAGTCTAAGGTTGTCCAGATGTCTTCACCAGAGCCCACTGCAAGGTTGGCTGAACTTGACAGGATCTGGGAGACAGGTTGTTGCCCCAGAAGCTCTTCAAAAACTTTGGAAAGCTGAAAAACTTTCAAGTAAAGTTACACATTGATCAGTCAATACAACTTTCAGTTGAACCTCACAGGTGCATCCTGTTTCAGAAGCTTGTAGAGCAAGAATTTCAAGACTTGGAGGTATCTGATGTTATTGAGCAAGTTGAAGACCAAACTCCATTAGTCTCAGCAATCTTTGTTACCCCTAAACCAAGGCAGTTTAGATGTGGATATGTGTCATGCAAATATAGCTATTGAAAGAGAGAGGCACATTATACCCTCCATTGATAACATTCTTACAGACCTAAATAGCCCAAAAATATTTTCTAAAATTGGTATCAAATCTGGTTATCATCAGCTTGACTTACATCCAGATTCCAGGTGTATTACAACATTTAGGAATCATGTGGGACTGCTGAACTTTGGCATTTCAACAGCCGCAGACATATTTCAGAATGTTACCAGACAGGTTCTTTCAGGTATAACTGTAGTTCTCAACACCAGTGATGACATCCTAATATTCGGTAAAAACAATAGGCAAAGAACAGTTGCTTAGAACAGGCATTTCAGAGACTGCAAACCTGCAATTTAACATTAAATCATCAAAATGTGAATTCAACCAAAAGTCATTGAATATTTTTACTATGATTTTTTTTTTTTTTTTTTTTTGAAAATGGCATATCAGCAGACCCTCAGAAAATTTCTGGCATAAAGTCTGCAAGCCAGCCTCAAAATGAGTCAGAAGTTTGCAGTTTTCTTGCACTGGTCATAAACTGTTTCATACCTGACTTGGCCACTATTTATGAGCCCCTGCGGCAACTAACAAAAAAAGACACCCCTTGGTCATGGGCTACTGAGCATCAAAGAGCATTTGGAAAACTGAAGTCCAGCTTGGCAAGTGATGTGCTCATGGCTAGTGTTGAGTGAACCCAAACTGCACAGTTCGGGTCTGTGAACGATATCACCTTGCCAAGACTCTTGGCCTACCTGCGATCACCCTTTTTACCTTCCACTCACGCCCCGTGAGTGACTGAGTTCATAGGATAATATGAAATGAGCTTTATAAATTTTATATATTTATTAACCCGAGTGGGTCGGTACTAGCCACTAACATATACAAAATACACATCAGAGGATTGTCAAGCAAAAACAGGAATAAAAGCTAGGAAAATACCAGAACAAGTTTGTAGTTAGTTTTCTAGGCCTCAGCAGTTTGGCCTAAGGCACTTTCTTAAGTCATCATGTATCTCCTACATGCTGTCCAGCAATAGAACTAATCAGGCCTCACTGCTAGGCCTCAGGGAACTTGCTTAAGTCCACAGCACGACATGTCCTCACAACTTTACCAGGATAAGAACTCTCTCCTTTGTCCCTCAGGTAAGACCATATACTATCCTGGTCCCCTCCTCTAAGTGATGTCACTAGGAGGGGAAGTCCAGCCCACTATCCTGAAACCCAAATAACTATGAATTGTCATATTTCCTTGCCAGATGACCATAGAGTCAGGCTAGGGGTAAGATGGGGTTTGTGGCGAGACCCCATCTTGTAGATATCAAGAATGACCCCCCAGAACCCTTTGGGTAATGAGTTCAGTGTCTGGACTTTTTCCCTGCGCCCACCAGTACCGTGTTTGTATTTGGGGCGTTCGGCTCAGCCTTGTGCACCCGAGGAATTTATTGGTCCGACTGTACGATGTCCTTCTAGGGAGATATTACCATAAAACCATATTTCCTTTGTAGCTTTGGCTATAGACACAAAGTCTGGTGTTTGCGTACTCAGAGGTCTTACCAGCCACATGTTTGCAGGAATCCCCTGCTGATATAATGAGTTTAGCACGGGTATGCTAATGGAGCTAACAGTCATTGAGTCTGTGCAGATCTTGGAACAAAAAAAGGGTTTGATTACAAAGAAGACATACCACATCGCTGAAGCCAAAAGGGTTAATATGACCAAGTGATAATACATCAAATAAAAATACCTGACTGGAAATACATAACTGGGGCTCTCATCATCATAGGGTCCGTGCCGAACTTCGTGCGTTGGGGCCGACCCCAACCCCAAACGTCAGCATTGAAGTTCGGGTCCGGGTTCGGCTCATCCCTAAAGCTGGTTGATTGACTGCTGAGCAGTGTCACGTACATGTATGCAGGAGAATGTGGGTAGTTAGAGCCCGTGCGATCACCTTGGGAGCCCAGCTGTATCTGACAGCCAGGCTCCCACTGCAACAGTGGCGACAGTGATAACAATAGTGACCGCGGCATCTTAGGTGTTTGTCCTTGAAACACCCTGCTCCTTAACCCCCGATCAGAGCTGAGCTCTGATCGGGGGGTTTGAACCTCTTGGATGCCGCAGTCAAAAATGACCGCGGCATCCAAGGGGTTCCGTCGTGCCAAATGTCCCTCTTGGCACCCTCCGCGGCAAGATCGGTGGGTGCCCATATGTATCTTCTGCAGCCTGGGGTCTGGCCAGTGACCCCAGGCTGTTAGGAGCCGCCAGTACCTGGTTGATCCTGCATAGGCTGACTTCCTCTATAGACTGCAATACACATGTATTGCAGTCTATAGTGCTGAACCAGCAATCAGTGTATCGCTGGTTCAGGTGCCATAGCGGGACATCACTAAAAAGTAAAAAAAAAAAAAGTTTTACAGCCATTTTGGGTCACAAAGTTCGGGTCCCCATTGATTTCAATGGGGTTCGGGTTCAGGTCAAGTTTGGATACCCAAACAGAACTTTTGGGCAAAGTTGGGCGGGCGTGTCAAACCCGAACTTCGACGGGTACGCTCAACACTACTCATGGCCTATTTTGGCCCTCTGAAATCTATAGAGCTTATAGTCGATGCCAGTCCAGTAGGCCTTAGTGCAATTATAACTCAGGTGTCGAAAACTGGGAGCATCTCTACTATTTGTGCAAGCAAGGCCCTAACAGAGACAGAACAGCGCTACTCAAGAACTGAAAGAGAAGCTCATGCTGTTGTGTGGGGATGTCTTCATTTTCATCTATACCTGTTTTATTGTCATTTCACAGTGATAAGTGACCACAAACCACTCCATAAAATCTTCAATAAACATTCCTCTAAGTCTCCCCCACGAATTGAACATTACTCTGACTACAAACTACCATTTTAATTATGAAGCAGGAGCTGCAGACATTTTGACACATCACCAAAATCTGTCAAGACTGACATACCAGCAATGATATTAGCTGAGGAGCACGTAAATTTTGTTGTCACACACTCTGATCCAAGAGCAATGACCATTGAGGAAACAAAACAATTAGTTATTGAAACTGTTTGGTCTAAGAACTGGAGTTCCTTCTATGCAGAGGCTCGCTTCACCTGAACAAACAATATACTTGCTTGCATGCTTTAATACCAGACATTCACTCTCTATGTCAGACTCAGATTTTCTTCTGAGAGACAGTCGCTTGTAATGTCTCAGAAACTCCAGGACAGAGTGCTCCATCTGACTCATGAGGCTCATACAGGTGTTGTAAAAACAAAGCAATGGCTTAGACAGAAACTTTGGTTTCCTGAAATTGACAATGAAGTGGAAGCATTCAGTGAAGTGTGTATACCTTGCAAAGGACTTACGGCTGACCATAGGCATGCACCATTACAAATTACACCCTTGGCTAAAAGTCCATTGAATTTTGTTAGCATTGATTTCTATTCTTTGCAAGATCAGTCCTACTTACTAGTTGTCAAGGATGTTTTTTGAAGTTTCCAGTTATTGAACCTGTTTCTTCAACGTCTACAAGAGCTGTTATACTGGCCATGCCATACTCTTCCACTAGTGTGCTTGCAACAACAGCACTCTTCAAGAGATCTGTTATAATTTACAACAGAATCATAGCAGAAATGTGTATCAGCTCATAGCTTGCATAAATTTTAGCTTGTGGCACATTGATAGACAAAGATGTGTTTTTTATATTTATTTTTTGCTTAAAGGGTGTGCAAGTAATCACAGGGTGACTATGCAGGCTCCATGTAGATGTTGTCTTTGGCTAGATTTGATCCCAAGGCTCTATTGCTGTAGGGCAATAGCACTAACCTTTAAGCCACCTTGCTCCTCCTCTCCTTTTTTTTTAAAATTCAATTGGGAAAACCATCAAACTCCCTTTGTCACTTTTGTGATTTGAGACTATTTCACACCACTTACAACTAAAATAGTCACAAGTGGCATTTTTGTGCCTGCCTTGCCACTTTTCTGAAAGCCATCTTCATGAACATTTATGCCACAAAAGTGGTGTAATGCCACCAGCATTGTGCTAGATTTGCTCCTAGGCACAGAGGTACTGTTGGGAAGTGCCTAATCATCATGAATTAAGAGCGCCCTCCACTGGTGCAGGGAAAATTAATCCAGCATAAAATCTACCAGTCTTAATGAATCCCCCCATGTCTGTATTTTACCTCTATGTATTTTAGACCAATACACAGCATTTGAGGTAACCTTTGGCCAATGTCATAAGTCCATAGAAATCTGTAGTGTATTGGTAGTCTATAGAGTATAGGTCCCTCAAGCGATATGAAATCTACTTTATATTAGACTTTAAATTTGTTTCTTGTGAATTGCTGGCAGAATAGTTATTTCAGCAATAATAACCATGTTCTACAATTCTTTTATCTTGTTTATTGTTTAGGTAAACATTGATGTAATTAAGTGGAAAGAAATATGAGATTGATAGTTTTTCACAAAAACACATCCAATCCATTCATTTTTAAGAAATCATCTCTGGAGACAAGGCAAAATGTTCATCACATCCACTTAGCATGGGAAGGAATTACTTTTGTACTAGATTCTGTTATTGTGGTTTTGCTTCTCGGAGTGGAAGGATGCTCAATAAACCATTCAGCTGGTGCCAATGTGTTAATTAAGGTTTTTGATGCATGCCTCCGAATAGAATAATCAACCTTTTCACTAGAAAAAAGTTCATAGGTCAGCAGCTCATGAAAATTTCAGTGATCCAATTTATTTACCATTTCATTACTGGATAGGAAAAATTTATATCTCCGCCCAGCCAAAGGACTTATATATCTTGTAATAAGTTAAACCAGTGTGAAAAATCTTGAGATTTCGAAGTTTAAGTGCCATAGTACATTTTCTGCAGAACCTACTGCTGTAATCTAGTGTATGTCTGGTAAAAGGCCCAGTGATTTAATATAAAAATACTGCAGATATCGTAATACTACTTTAGGCTGAGGCCCCATGTTGCACAATCGTACCTTTTATTGTTGCAGATTTTTTTGAGTCAATGTCAAGACTGGCTACAACAGGAATGGGAAATATATAGGAAGCTCTTATACTTCTACCTTCTACTCAATACACTCCTGGCTTTGGCTCAAGAAAACGCAGCAAAATCTGCAACAAAAAAAGCTGCGTTTCCGCAACGTAGGGCCTTAGCCTAAGTTTTGGTTCACATACACGTAGTCTAAAGCTGGCCATGCACATTAGATTGTGGATTGCTGTCATGTGACTTATTGATGATGATCGGTTCGGTTCCTACATTTCCCAAAGGTGGACTCGGCATGGTATTATGTGATATATTTTTCATGTTATTACTGAGGTGTATTTATTTATATTATAATTGTCTTTATGTGTACTTATATTATAGATGTGGGGTAAATCACAATAGTGTTTTTAATCACAATATGGTACTGCTAATAAATTTTTATATTAATATAAAGTGATTGAGTTGTTTATTAGCTCTTTACATACATCTATTTAGTGGAGTTTTTGCATGATCGATGATGAGATCAAATCATCACCATGTTCTTCCCGTTGTCGGTCACCATTGTTCTGATTTTAAGTTCTCTTGGAGAAAGCCAGGATTCGATTTCTTGATTGAGGATACAAAGCAGTTCCTCCCCTGTGTGACTTTGTTCACCCAGGCAAATGAGGTTATCAAGCATCACACCGCTGTGCCCTGCACATGTGGTATGTTGGAGGAGCACTGTGAATTGTCTCTGCAGTGGAGGCTGAGGAAACAGTGGAGGATGAGGTGGATATTGTTGCAGGACCAATGGCGTTAGAACGTGGAGGCGGAAGCAGCATCACCTGGCCAAGTTGCAGGTGACAAGAAGACAATGTGGAGTTGGCCGCAGCATGAGGAGGACACAGAGTGGTAAGGCGACATAATGTGAAGTTGGCAGCAGCATGAGTAGGTCATACAGTGACCCAGTGGCAGTGGTGGAGGTAGCAGCATCCTTAGGAGGCCATACAGTGACCCGGGGACAGAGTGTGGAGGTGTCAGCAGCCTTAGGAGACCATACAGTGACCCGGTAAGAGAGTGTGGAGGTGTCAGAAGCCTTAGGAGGCCATACAATGACCCAGTGGCAGAGTGAGGAGGTGGCAGCAGTGTGAAGGGGACATACAGTGACCCAGTGGCAGAGGTGGAGGTAGCAGCAGCCTTAGGAGGCCATACAGTGACCCAGTAAGAATGTAGATGGCAACAGCAACACCACTTCTGGTTTTGACAGCTCCAACAGTAGCAGTGTTGTCGTACTTCCTGAGAATAAATACGTTTTTGAAAGCAGTGAACCACAAATCATGAGTTAGGGTTCTGTGTGTTTCCTCCTCCTCTGTTGTAACACGTAATTTGCCACACTTTCTTTCTGTACTGTCAATCATGTCTTCTTCACTGACACAGATTCCATTCTCTAGTAGTCATGTGGCATCTGCTATGAGAGATATTCCTCATAGGCTTCTTCTTCTTGATGAGTTGGATAAGAACTGCCAGTGTTTTTTGGATGTAGAGGAGGTAAAAGTGGAAAACATGAGTGTTGGGGGAGGTAGTAGTGGCAGAGGGTATGCTACTGTTAGTTGTGCTGGTAGGAGCCCTAGGGGGAAATCTGTTGTTGAATTGTTAGGGCATGGAGTAATCCCATTGCCATGATGAGTCACAAAAAAGTAAGACAGATGATTACATTACTGAATCTGATGATTATTCTATTATACATAAGACCTGGAAACCAGGTCAGGGTTACATTATAGGAAAAGGGTGGTGGCAGCTGCAATAGTAACTATTCTATCTGATGTGCAGCCCCAACATCCAAAAGACCTTCCTGGGTTAGATGTAAGGCGCGCTCCACGTTTCCACTGCTGCTGGTTTTGGTGGCTGCAGCTACATGCGGTCGTCTGCCATATGGGAATTTATTTGTACATTACCAAATAATAAATTGATGATAAGGTGTAAGATCTGCAAGCAGATAATTAGACATAGGTGTGCAGGCACATGTGTAGGAACTGGGTCTCTCTGTAGTCACATGAAATGGCATCACCAGCTAATTTGGCAAAATCCTTCTCCCCATGATCGTGTTTGTTGGCAGGCTGAATCCACACCTAGAACATGTTCATTGTCATTATCATTATTATCTCCATCTTGTTCTCCTCCTCCACACCAATGTCAGTCTTCATCCATAGAGGAATGTTTGTTCATTAAACAGCAATCTGCATTTAACTGCATTTAACTCGCACTTGACCAAGTTATAGGCGGTGTAGTCGCTGCTTTACCACTTAGTGGAATCCACTTTGTGCGCAGACTTTCAATGAAGAATACCTAGCTGCCATTATTTCTCGAGAAAGATGTCGCTGCTTGATATCACCATGTGGATAACCGTGAGAGGAAGAAGAACTTCAAACGTATGTTCATTTTTAGTTAGGCAGTAGGCATACTGACAGTGTGCTCCAAAGTTTTCTTAAAATTATGTAAATTAGCATTCTGCAAACATGATGTTGATGCTGTGAAGTGCTGTTCTCATGGTCAAGACCGTCCTTGGGTTTTTTTGGGCCGGATAGTAAATTGAAATTCTGTAAATTGTCAGTCTGTCAACACAATGTTGATGTGGTATGTGCTCCCATACAATGATAACCGTTAGGATAATCAAGGTTTCTGCCTCCCAAGTGCTGTTCTCACGGGCATAGAATCATTTCCATTTCAGAGTATATTTTAGCTTTTTCAGCTGGCAGGCCAGGCATGCTGATAGTGTGTCACAAATTTTTCTTGAAATTTTGTAATTGTCACTTATTGGGACAATTTTTGGTAGCTTTTTTTCTGAAGTAAATTTTTTATGGCTTTTGGCTTTATGGCTGTTTTAAGCCACTTTTCAAGTGGCAGGCACACTGATAGTGTGCCAAAATATTTTTTAAAATACTATAGTTGCTAGTGCCACTGTTGGTGCCACTCAATTGGCATGATAATAAGAAAATAAAACAAACAACCTAAACCATTGCTTCTTCCAATACCAATGCAATGTTAATGTGGCATTCTGCTCCCATAAAGGGGTAATTTTTTGTGTTTTTTTTTTTTTTTTTTTTATGAAAAACCAATTCTCCATTGCTTTTAACTAGGCTCACAGCCACACATTTGTCTCCCAAATAACAACAAGCCTGTAGCATTTACAAGTCATCAAAAAGGGCTAATTTTTCTACAAAACCATTGCTTTCGCAATACAATCGCCTTGTGTCTCTAAAAAACCTTTTTTAGCATTTTTAATGTTAAAATGTACATGTAATGTGAATGTGTTTGGTTTATCTCAGAGTTTGTATCCTCTTCTTAACACTCGTTTTTCCATTGACATACATGTCACTTTCACTTTAACCTAACTTCAGCTGTGTTTGCCTTAGAGAGCTAGAAATTGGATACATAGGTTCCTAGGAGCCCTGACAGTGTTATACACTATGTTTTAAGCCAATTTAAAGTGTGGTTTATACTGAACCTGTTCGATCCAAATCGAATCTGGGCCTTAGCCACCCGAAAAACAAAATGAATCTTGAGAGGTTCACCCATCTCTAGTGGGTACTACTGGCAGATGGTAATTGCACTATGGATGCTAGGCGTTGTAGTTAGCCAAGGAAGCTGGCTCTAAGGATAGATTTCTAGATCCTGTCGTATATCACCACACAGGAGACACAAAGTCTAAACTGCAGGCTGTCGCTTTTACTTCATACAGTAAATATTTCTCACCTCCATATAACCTTCTGTCTGCCTTAGATTGCTGAGGGTTTGTCACATTGTATCAGTATAGGAAGAGCTATCAGTTTAGAGTACAGGACTGCAGAAGTATTTGTGCTTATGTGTATAACTTATGTAATTGCCTACACTGATACACTGTAACAAACTCTGAGCAAAGTAAGACTTGATTTGAAGAACTGATTTTACTTCAAGCCTATGTGCATTTTTGCAAACTACTTTTTTATTGTCACAAAAAAAATCAAATGTACAAAATGAAGCAATAGGTCTTAACAGGGTTTTCCACAATAATGATATTGATAACCTATCATTACAGGGAGGCTTTCCCCCCAATCATTGGGCAACATTATTGGCCAGTTAAATTAACTGAATAGCCAATGAGGGAATATTTCGGGTTGTGTCATTAAGCTGGCTTGGATTTCCATCAATCAGATAAGGGCACTACCCAAATAGAACCAACAATGATGTCATAAAGCTGGCTTGAAAGTCCACCAATTAGAAAAGGGCACCACCCAAGCAGAACCACCAGTGAGGTACTGATGTCATAAAGATGAGACAGTAGCACTGAGTATAAATAACAGATGCCTATTCCTCTCATTCTTGGTTATTGTCTTGTATGGTAGCCATTCTATTCCTTGTGAACTTGTCTTGTAGAGAATTCTGAAGAAAGAGCAGGTTGATCAGAGCATCCAGCGTAGGTCTGAAATTTCCAGCTATCTGTATTCATCACTTTCTGAGAAAAGGAAATTATGTCAAACCCTTTAGTGCTAATGCTCCAGTATTCCTGGCTGATGTGATGGAGTACATGACTTGTTCTTAGCAGGGTACAAAGGCGGGACCTTCAGCTGTCATCACATTAAACGCAATTACTTACAGCTGGCAATGTATCAGGATGTAGAACTGGATGACCTGTACAAAAATGTTATCATACCCGGGGATGTGTACCAATGTGTCATCCAGGTACTGCCACCTGCAGAATTCTAAATGCCTCTCTTGTAGACACAATAGCCCTTTTAATGGCCACCCCAGTGTGTCAAAAAAAATGAGCATTGCCATTCTTGTTGTGGTTTCAAAGCTGAAAAAAATATGGAAATGACTGCAGTCTAGACCCAATGGGGCAGATTTATTATCCAGTTTACTCCAGATATCTTGTTCTAAAAAACACGACTTTTTCCCTGGTGCCAAGGATATGAAGATTGGCATTAAATATATCAGTCTTTATAAATATGCCATTTGAATTGAGCTAATAGAGTGTGCAGACCTTTGATAGTTTTTCAGGATGTATATTTCCATAATGTGAATATACCCCTTGGAAAATAACTCTCCAATGGTGTGCAAAGAAGTAAGGGGGCCCCATAGTAAAGATTAAAATAGGGCTCCCTCTTCTGGTTAAACAGATTTTCACATCCTTACTAGGATATACCATCTCTTTATCAGTGGAGGTTGTTATATTCTATACTAAGTATGACAGATGAGGCCCCATAGCAAGCTTTTACTGGGTTCCCCCAGCCCCCACATGGTACAACGCCTACTTTACTGGTCCCCCTCATGGTATAAAGCCCCCTTTCCTGGCCCTCCACACAGTAGAAAGCCACCTTCACTGACCTCCCAAGGTATGTTTCCTTACTTAGCAGCAACATGTTATAACATCCCTTTTCCTGACCAACACATAGTATAGTTCTCCCTTTCCTGGCTCCCCCACAGCATAATGCCCCCTTTACTGGACCCCACATTGTATATTGCCCCCTTTACTGATCTCAACACATGGTATATTGCCCCTTTTATTAGTCCTCAAACAGTATATTGCTTCATTAGCCCCCACACAGTATAATACCCCTTTATTGGCTCCCATGCAGTATATTGCCTCCTTTATTGCCCTACAGCTCCAGCCTCTTGCTGCATATTACGTGGCAATGCTAAATAACATCAGAATGTGACATCCGGATGTGTTCAGCTTTGGGGAGTAACGCCGCTGAATGTGAAGTAGAGAAAGCCATAGGAAGGAACTTGGTTGGGTAAATGAATATTTGCTGCTACCTTCTGGAGTAATCAAATAGGTAACTGCTAGTCATGATTATTGAGGTTAAATAGCTGGAATTGGAGTTTTCATCCGAAGGAGGGAGATTGTAGATTTAGTTTTATTTTACATTTTTTTTGGCAGTGTTTACTTTTTGTTCTGTTATTCCTGCCTATGTAAACATAAATGAGAAAGTGACATCTAGTGGCCAAACAGATGCACTTCAAACTGGTTCTTAGAGGGGTTCTTTGAAATAGGGCAAAAAAATTACCTACTGAAGCTGTGGCCCCACATTGCAAAAGCACAGCATTTTAGCTGTGGTGGAAATGCTGCAGCAAAAAACAATTTTTACATTACTTGCAAAGTGGATGGGATTCTGGCTAATCCCATCCACACATTGCAGAACAAAATCCACAGCGGAAAAGCTGTGTTTTCTAAAACGCTTGCGTTTTTTAAATTCACAGCATGTCAATTATACCTATGGAAATGCTGGTGTTTTCCAGATAGGGTATAATGGGGACAGAAAATTTGCAGAGGAAAACACCGAGGACTTTGTGGAAAAAAATGCAATGTGTTTCCGCTATGTTTTTTTTTTTTTTTTTTTTGCTGCGGCTTGCTTTGTGGGGCCTTAGCCTAAATAAAATGTCAGGGTAACTGCTCTTATACATACTTGCAACTTCCTACTCAGATGCAGGAGCTTGTTTGGCCTCTAGGGATATGATTGTGGAAAAAAATCACCACCATTGCACTGAATCCCTTCTTATAAAACATTCTGTTACAAGATAAAAAGTCAGATTAACAGAGCTGTTTAGCCCAGCCAACTAAACCCAGTCTGATCTGACATCACAACGTATTCTGTGCTCTGGACTCTTTTCTAAAGCTTAGTAACAAAATTTTGCGACTAAGTCATGAGCAACAGTTTTGGCTAAAGGATTAGTCTTTTTGTTGGCTCTATTCTGTAAGCCATGGCCTTTTTATTTTTCAGTCAATGTAGCTTTCTGAATGCTTGTTTTTTTGTGGGATTAGCTATATTTGTCATTGACTTCATTCTAGGGCACCTATAACTTATTGACTAAACTTTATTAAAGAGGTTGTCCAGGATAAATTTGTATTTCTAAGATAAGCAGCCCCCCCAAGCCTACATTCTAAATTTCTTATTGTACAAAAAAATCTATATTTATGTAGATCGCCAGATCGTCATGTGACCGCCCCAGGCACATTTTCTGATTTTCTGGTGATGTTCCGTTTCTGGAAGGGGGGAAAACGGAATGTCACCTATACTAAATTACCCCCCTCCACCTCATGATACTTACCTGTCTTCCAGTCCGGACCTTCTGGGCACAGGAAGTCTCTTCTTCCGTCTCACCTCCTCTTCTGGACATCTGCCGGCCGCCCACGCAATAGAGCCAGAGTGTCAGCATGCACAGTAGCTCAGAAGAAATGACATCCTGTGCCCAGAAGGTCCGGATTGGAAGACAGGTAAGTATGATGCGGTGGGTGGGGGGGTTGAGTTAATTAGGAAGGGCTAGTAGTGGGTGTCTAGCTAGGGAAACAGGGAGGGGGGTGTGAGTGAGAAAGGGAGGGAAAAGGAGTGATAAAGGGAGGTGGTGTGAGTGAGCGCTGAGTGAAGCCCAAGGCATCATGGTAGTTATAGGAAAACACAGAACAGGAAGATGCCCATGTAAAGAAATACAGAAGATTCCAGGAGGTCACAGAGAAACCCAGAAATCACTCAAAACACTGCTGAAGGTATTTGGGTGCACTTATTAACCTAATAATAGCACTAACAGACCTTTTTTGAAAAAATGATTTTTTTTTCTTGCCCGGAAAACCCCTTTAAATCTTCTTGTGAGAGATGAGGAAAAATACCTATTGTAGCACTGTTTTCTTAAATTAAAAATTTTGTACCATTCACCATACAGCATACATAATATTTCCTTATTGTATAGGTCAGTAAAATTAAGTAGATAGCATTTACACTGTTGGACAAAATATGCATTAATTTATATAGTACCAAATTTGTATTGGTTTTAATTTTTTAAAAATGATTTTTTTTTTTACATTTTAAAGATTTTTAAATTAATTTGTTAACTTTTAAACATTTTTATTTTTCAGTTTTTTTCAGTTTTTCCCACTATGGTGCTCAATGAGGTGAAACATAGCTCTTTGGTGCAATGACAGAAAAGACGACACCCTCCTTGCACCAAACAACTCATTAGATATTATATAAGCAACAGAAGTACTCAGTGACTCAAAGGCACCCTGTCTCTGCTCAAAGAAAGTGGGGTCTGTCAGCCAATGCATGCCTCTTCATTTGCTTATTTTATTTATACTTATTTTCCACCATAATTTGCAAACAAATTCTTTAAAAATCAGACAATGTGATTTTCTAGATATGTTTTCTCATTTTGTCTCTCATAGTTGAGGTCTACCTATGATGACAATTACAGGCCGGCCTCATCTTTTTAAGTGGGAGAACTTGCACAATTGGTGGCTGACTAAATACTTTTTTCCCCCACTGTATATGTGCATAATGTGTATGTATGCATTATGTGTATATACGTGCATAAAGCATGTTTTTTATAGGTGTAACGTGTCTTTGAGTGTGAAATGCAGTATTCACATCTGTGTTCATCAATTCTATTGTTCTTCTTGGTCATCAAACCAAAACAATGAAATTATTGAACATCAATGAAGTCCAATGGATACCTTTTCATTAAGAGAAAGTCAGGTTTCTCTCATAGTGCTGTTATTTTAGTGGAAAAAATAGCTGCAATGTTTATTCAGGAATTTACAATGTAATATCCCAGGAAAACTCCTTACAGAACTTCCATTGCAGATGTGAACAAAGCCTAACGTGTATGTATCGCATAGTTTGTATATTTGTGTGGAATGAGTATATAAAAGTATATGTGCATAGTATATATATGCATGTGTCAAATCTATGGTGAAAAGCTCATGCTTTAAGGGTCTATTTGCCTTCTAGATTAACAGGGTAAAATTACCCCAACTCTTTCCCTTCACCTGCACCCTCTGCCATTTCCTGGTTGAACTTGATGTAAAACTGTGTAACTATATTCAAAGGTATACCCACTATTTTACAGTATATACAGTGTATTCTACGTAAATAGGCGAGCATATTTTTGCATACACCTTATTGCTGCTGAATATTCTTCCTGAGCTCCAATTTGTTTCAGAGCTAAATTTACAACTCTGCAGTCTGTGATCTTGCTTGCTCAGTGTCCGCTCATAGCTTGCTATTCTGATCTGCACCAGGTACTGAACAATAATTGCTTGTATATAAAACTGCATTATGGGATGTCAGCTAAGTTATTAATTATTAATAACTGATTATTCATATTAGTAGTTATTTTTCAATTGCATGTACAATTGTTCAATTGTACATAGCAACCAGTCAAATCAGTACTAGTAAAAAAGAGAAGCTTGAAATGTTTGTTTTTCCGGCAGACCTCCGTACAAGTCCCTCTGTGTCTTAAACAAAACCTGGAGAAGACAAAGCAAATTGGGCATTTAATTATTCGATCCAGAGCCAAAATAGCAGACTCCATTCTAATTATATTTTTATAAGGATGTTAATTCATTTGTGGGCTTGTAAAAGTAGGTCTGTTTCATCTGCAGGAGGATATTGTTGAGAATATGATAGGGCTTAAGTTTAACCATCCCTATAATTAAAAAGAATATTAAGTGGTTAGTTTACATACTTCAAGAAATGAATTATTATTCTTAATGAGAAACAGGTGATTAGTTTTCACAGTAAATTCAATGCTTGTTGAAGTATCGCAATAAATTGACAGTTTATTTCAATATATTTCCTTTCAGCTCGAATGATTACAATTAACTGTAACCTCTAAGCATACCAAGTGGTCAGAGAGAGACACTTCAGGTTCCTCTGGCACTTTTTTTTTCAAGATTGCATTGTAAATAGTCAATTACACTATTCAGTACATAAGCATGTAATAAAAAGAGGTGTATACACGTAATTTTGGAAGTCAGTGGACAACGGAAAGCTTAAAATAACTATATAAATTACATCCAGAAGGGGTTAACTACACAATATTCACTAAACATAATGTACAAGGTGGGTGAGAATTAGTGATGGGCAAATCTCGAATATTCGCAAAGTTCACTAGGATGATTTGTTTTGGCCTAAATTGTTTGGTCCAAACTGGAAATGCTATTATTATACTATGGGGTTTCCTCAGGCCCCTGAATATTATAATCAGAGGCCATAGCTCGTTGGCATCATGACGTTTTGATGCTGCCCCAGAGTATAATAATGATTCGTAGGTGGTGAACCCCAAAACTTTCAAGTTTAGTGGAACCAAAAATTTCTGGAAAATTTGTAAGCAGGTTTGTTAGGAAAAGGTTTACCCATCTTTAGTGCTAATAAGTAGTTTGGAACTAGAAGGACACTTTCTATAGCACAAGGACTCATGCATATGGATCTAGCACATAGAGGTAGCACACAAAATTCCTATGGCTCACTGTAAATTCCCATGATAAGAATAAATAAATAAGAAACACTATACATTAGTCTTAATAAACGTCCCGACTGGCACAGGGTTTTAGAGATTTATGATGAGGCTGTGGCCTCTTTCTAATTCTGTCTGAAGTCCTGGCCCCAAAACGAAATAGATTTTCATTCTAACTCATGGCAGGCAACTGGTGTGAATTTCAATAAATCAGTCTCACAGATTGGGGTTTGAGTTGCACGTTTGCCTTAATGTCATCCCTCCAGTTTTCTGGCATAGATAGATTGATGAATTTGCCCCTACATTTGCTGGTTTCAGGAAGGGAATTTCTCTCCTTGGGGAGAGCACCAGTGAAGGTGTGTAGAGTTTTGAATTGCCTTTTGCCCTCTACTAAGCATCTGCATATCACAAGGCATTATGGGAAAAGGAGCTGGGAAGCTCAAGCACCCTCTGTTGGATGTAACAGATCCTCAATTTTCTTTTGACTCACTGAGTCTTGAGACAGCAAAAGGGATTTTAGCCAAGCCAATTTCACTCATCTGCATACAGCGCTGTTTCGGGATTTTTGTTCCTCATCAGTGCAGAGCAGAGTGAATTGGCTGGCTTTGTGGGAGGCAATGAGTTGCTCAGGAAAGGGAATCTCTCTCCTTGGGGAGAGCACCAGTGAAGGTGTGTAGAGTTTTGAATTGAGTGAAATTGGCTTGGCTAAAATCCCTTTTGCTGTCTCAAGACTCAGTGGGTCAAAAGCAAATTCAGGATCTGTTACATCCAACAGAGGGCGCATGAGCTTCCCAGCTCCTTTTCCCATAATGCCTTGTGATTTGCTGGCTTCAACAGCCAATCACAGCACAGCTTTTATTTTGGATTGGTGATTGGTTATCTTATGGGCAACAAATGCTGTTTTTTTCTCATAAATCTAAATGGTAGTTCCTTGATCTAAACTAGTTCACAGACAAACAACATAAATATAATAGAATATTTAATGTATTATCCTGTGGAAGAGAATTCTGCTAAAATACACTTGTCCTTGTCTCACAGGGATCAAGGTGCAAGAGCTGAAGGAAACAAAACACTCAACCTAACGGTGCAACCACTGTTGCTATAGCAACTAAAAAAGTAAAAGTAATTGAGAATATTCACTATTCTATACCAAGGTACAGAAAGTGAGAGTAGATTGTGCTGCTAATCCAGAAATACAAATAACCATGCGATATTCTAATTCTTACAATCCTTATGTTAAGAAAAATAGAAACCGCCATTTATAGTCATAAAACATGCAGAGATGCTATAAGATTAATATACACGATAAATACAATACAATAGTACACAATAAATACACAATTTACTTCTATTCTATTGAAATGAGTTCTCCAAGAACAGATGTTCATGGCCTATCCAGATATCAGTTGACATCTGCACAATGTAAAGAGCCAGAAACAGCCAGCCGTGTAGTTGCATATGGACAAACTCTTTAAAGCGTAGCTCCTAAACATATATGGCATTCTTGGATACCATTTCTGCTTTTCTGACTCCATGTAAAACTGTATGATTATCTGACGAATCCATATTCAGTTTACATATACTTTCTACAGAACACTGCATAATTTGGCTGGTACATGTGATATAACTTCCCATCAGCTAAAAAATCAAGCAGAGCTGAGCTGGTGATCTGGAGAAACCCTGATGAGAAAGTTATTGGGAAAAGGAAATGTGATTATAAAGAATCTGGTTATGGGTCATATATTACATACTGTACATATGACTGGTGCAAAATATAATTGCAGATCATTTCTACATGTATTACTGGGTTTATTTGTTTGCAGCGGATGAATATAGTCTGGTTTTAATCACTGTATAGTCAGCTAACAGTATTGTGAGTATACAGAAGTACATACTTATGCTCAGAAGAAGTCCCTGCTTGTCTGAAAGCTCCTGCGACCTCCTACAGTGTGGAGCTCTGTGGGTGAACTTATAGGAAGACAAATGAGAACCTTTAGGTCAAAGCTCATTTTTGTATGAAGCTGTCTCTGTTGTGTTAGCAAGAGGAAAAAGTTCAAATGGATGAATATATTGTTTTTATATATCAATAAAATTCATAAACACAAAATCTCAAGCTAAAAAAATCTTTCATTTCTTACATTTACAAAAAAGTTTAAATTGTCCACAAATGTAAATATTGCTATGTTTGTCAGAACACTCCTTTAATGTATTTTACTGTTTAGACGAAGTCATAACTTCCTATAACTTAAAGAGCCCTTTTGTTGCATCTTTAGCATATTATGAGGCATATACAGTACTGTTATGCCATAGGGAGGAATGGACGAAATAAAATAAAATAATAAAAATATACTTTTATAATTTTTTTTATTATTTCTGGTTATATAAGTACAAAGTAAAGTCAGGGCATGAACATGTCAACATTTATAGCAAGGTACACACTTCATGTTGTAATTTAGCATACATAGTGAAATATGAAGCAATATTGTGCTTTTGTATGCCTTTGATTTTAGTATGTCATAAATCTTTTGTGTTGGATTTGTACTGAAAAAAAAAAAAGTGCCATGTTCCCTTGAATATCTTATTACAGAGGTACAAAAGCATTCTTCCTTGTCTACAAGTATTGTCTCTAGAGATTATTGGAAATTGCTAACAATAATGCATATGTATACACCATTCAGCAACATGGGGAGCGTGGGAGCTCAGAAACTCTGCTGTATGAACAATGCATCATTTGTTCTTTAATCCTTGTTTACAGTTTTATTGGGTTTAAAAGATAAATTTCAAATGATCACTAGTTTTCCTACAAACTTTGCATGAATTTGCATAAATCAATAGAATACAAACAAATATAAAATAGGTATATCTTATCAAAGTAAAATGCTTCTTTCTCCACGCATCTGTGTTTTTTTTTTCCTGCCTTAACCTCCCAAGTGACATTCACTATGAAACCTCTGCTTAATCTGTCTTGCTAGTGTTACACTAGGTTCACACTAGTTGTCCACTATAATGGGGTCTTCTGGGTTTCCTCCGATTTTATACTGAAATCAGTGGAGAGAAAAGTCTTTTTTCTCTGCTGATTTAAGTGGAATCCTGGACAGAGAAAATAAAACGCTAGTATGAAAGATGAACTGAAGTTCACTAAAGTGTCTAAATACAGGTCATAATAGGAGTCTATACTGTATAGAGAGGAATGAGATGGACTGAGGAATGAGCAGTAGCTGAGTGAGAGAGAAAAACTTGTGCTTTCTCCATGTGCTGTCTATAAAAACATCATATCAACTAGCCTCCACCTTCTAGTTCAGGGAGAACTAGAGGTTACAGAAAGGAGAAACTGCTAAAAGTGCAAAATACAAGCAATATAATGACCAGAACCAGTTTAAGGGTGGGTTCACACCTGCGCTTGAGTCCGTCCGCTGCCAATCCGAGTGAAAATCTCCGGGAACGGGATAGGCATCGGAAACCGACAGGTTAGCGACGCATTGGTTAAAAACTCATTCATTTGAATGGGTTTTTAAAGCAATGCGCGGGTGTGCGCTTACACCCTCTGCGCTGCGAAGCCGTTTTTTTTCGTCGGATACGAAGTTCTGCATGTCCGACTTTGTTTCCGAAGAAAAAAAAAGGATTCACAGCGCAGAGGGTGTAAGCTCACACCTGCGCATTGCTTTAAAAACCCATTCAAATGAATGAGTTTTTAACCAATGCGTCGCTAACCTGTCGGTTTCTGATGCCTATCCCGTTCCCCGAGATTTTCACTCGGATTGGCAGCGGACGGACTCAAGCGCAAGTGTGAACCCACCCTTACTTCTCATGCATGCACACCGTGCTATTGATTTATGCATAGACTCTTACACTTACAGTATATAAAGACACTTCAAGGTAAATTGAGATTTTTCTTTAATATTTTGGCCTGGACCGTTATCAAAAGGTAAGGTCCACATATCAACCAATTCTGAATGGTGAACTAGCAGTAGAAAAGTTGTAAGGAAACCTACTCTAGTTAAACCCATGAAATGCCTCTGAAAAAAACGCGGCATTTTACACTTCCTGTAAAGTGGATTGCATTCTAGCAAATC
The DNA here is from genome assembly GCA_947044405.1 of Leptodactylus fallax. Taxonomy (NCBI): domain Eukaryota; kingdom Metazoa; phylum Chordata; class Amphibia; order Anura; family Leptodactylidae; genus Leptodactylus; species Leptodactylus fallax. The sequence goes on from CAMRHE010000384.1 coordinate 759,111, forward strand.
CCATCCACACAGTGCAGAAAAATATGCGCAGTGGTCACTCTGCGATTTCCAAAACCGTTGCGGCTTTGGAAATCGCAGCATGTCAATTATACCTACAGAAATGCCGGTGGTTTCCCTATAGCTATAATGGAAACCTCTGCGGACTTTCTGTGAAAAGCGCTGCGGGAAAAACCGTGATATGTTACCGCCGTGGTTTTTCCCACATTTTTTTTTTTTTTGCTGCGGCCTACTATGTGGGGCCTTAGCCTAAGGATGGTACACTTATATTTTCCCCTGGTTTTGCGCACCTATTGAGTCATTCTTCCAAGCACTGCCATGAATAATGTGATAACCTTTGCAAAGCTCACAGAACTGTAATACAAAGATTATGAACCTCTTCTTATTTTCTTTGTCTCCTTTCCTAATACAGTACTTCCTCATTGAAAGTCAGGAGTGGTGTTATGTTTGTGCGTTATTATTCATATCTATGTGTTTTGAATATATATTCCTTATTTTCATTGAGCAGATGTTTCAGGAGTAACAAAACTTACAAAAGTGATTGTGTATCCGGTGTGATATAGTTGTCTCATGTAGCGAGAGCTAGGTCAGCCACTCACTTCATGCTTTTAAGAACAACTTTATGGATTCAGTTTGTGAAATAGGTAACATTTATATGCATAATACATAGAATATTGCTACGTGAAGCACAGAATTTGTAGCATAAAATTTTCAATACTTACATAGACACCAGTTTAATAGATTACGTGATAGAATCCAAAATGGATAGTACTAGCAGGTGAGAAAATGTGATTTATGTGTATTGCACACCCACTGTCGAAAGCTTTCCATTATATATTAGATCTTGTTTTGCCTCTCAATTTGAATACCAACATAGCGAAGTTAGAGGAATCCATAGATTAACAGATCCATAAACTTTGCTTTAGAAACTTGATTTTGGAAATGTCAGCTGAAATGTATTCATTTATTCATTAACTGAATTCATTTTTGATACCTATAGTACATGTGTGGTGGATGTGCGCAATAGGCTGCTCCACATGCAGAGGTCAAGATGGAAGATAACTTCACAGTGTTTCCCTGGGTGACGCATCTCCTAGTCACCAGCTTTGCAGGGAACTGCAACACAGTTCCACCACTCAGGGTGCAATTCTTAGTTACCATATAAAAATATTAACAATATTACTTTATGCCATGGATCATTGTGCACCCCAGAGCACCCCAGTGTCCAGGAAGTGATGACATGTCCTAGGATTATACAATCACTTACTATAGTAAGAAAACCCATTTAAAAGGGAGGTATCGCCAATTTATTTATTTTTATTAAAACCAGAAGTATATCACTTTGTTCTTTTATTTTTTTTGTGATTGTAGATTTTTTTATTCTATTTTCTGTACATGATTATAGGGCCTGCCATCTTGCCTGATCTTCTGTTCTGCTTTCTTAACAGCATTTAGTGATTTGCTGTACAGTATAGTCATGGCCATAGGCAGCATAGTCTGGACCCCACTCAATGAGAGAACTTTCTAAACATGTTCTGTGCAGGGAGGGGAAGTAGAAAAAGTGTGACATAATCTATTGTCAGTAGTGGATGCAGTGATTGGTCAGTGGTGTTATTAATAGAGGTATTATCTTCTATTGTAATAAATAATGTATGCTTTGTTTGTGATTAAAGGAGTCTACTGCTGCAAAGAAAATCTATACAGAATTGGCAACTGTCAGTTTATTAGGCTTAGTCCCAGAGTGTAAATTGCAGGATTTAGTGCTTTTTAAATACAGATAGTGACATTTTTCTTTAAATATCATACATTCTTAAAAAAATGTTTAACATAAAAACTTGGTTTAAAAAAAACAAGTCATTTCCTGGTGATACATTTCCTTCAAATGTTATTAAGTACTAGATGATCACTTTTATCAGTGTTTTATAACCAGGCTTCTATGTAACCAGGCAAGAGACTACAAGATCTGTAACATTTACACTATGAGTAAGTAGTTGTTGGTGTTGCCAAGATGATATTTTTAAGGGGTTCTGCAGTGGTAAAGAGGTCAAAGAGTTAATGCAGTCATTGACTGTATATGAGTAAGGGATAAATTTACATAACTTTTCCCATAGTGCTGTAGATGGTTGTGTTTCACTAAAATGCAATTAATGAATTTATTAATTTAATGTTGCAAAAATCCCCTTCAGAATTCACCTTAGGGGAAACAAGTTATTGAATCGCCTTATAGGAGGTCAAACAACCTCCTATACATGATGGTGATGTGAATAATTCTTTAATAGTAAACATGTAAGACATGTATGTTTCCAGGTGGGGATTCATTCATTATTTGCAATGGAACAGAAAGTAAACTGTCATGCCAGTAAGTCATTAAAAAGACTAACAAAGGAGTTTGAATGAGGAAAAATGGAAGGGATTTAGAAGAGAGGAGGGTGAACCTTAGCAACACTAATGAAGAACCAGTTATTAATAGAACTTCATAACTAGCATAATCAGAGGTGACCTAGCAGACACCTTTATATAAAGTAACACTAACTAAAACTAAGTTGCCATGATATAAGGTTTTTAGGTGCATTTTTAGTTTACCTTTTAGTCTATTGCACTAACGTAAACTGCATCAAAATCTCTTTGGGCAGAGGTGTAATTAAAAGCTCCTGGGATCCAAAGCAGAATCTGTAACAAGCCCCCTACTTGTCTTGTGCTATGTAAAATTGTTTTGTCTTATTACGGGCCCTTTAGTTTCCAGGGCTCGGGCGTGACTGATACCTCTGCACTCCCTATAGCTACACTCCTGCATTTGGGTATGCAGGAGAATGTGTAAAAATGTGTGCACTTTGATATTATATTGCTGTATTTACTAGAAGGCTGCACACTTAATTAACTTTAATATTAGGCTTGAATTACTGCAGCCCTTTACTTCCTCCCTGCCAATGTCAACAGCAGTTGCAGACAGATAGCTAAAATTACTTAGTAATCCTTTATAAACAGCGAACTGTAAGTTGTTAATGTTTCAATATAGAAAAATGTTCACATCAATACATGACTTTCTGTGTGCAGTTTATGGGAGAGATAATAGCCAATAATCTCCACCCACCAGCTCAGGGAGAAGTGGAAATCAGAGCCTGTAGAAGGGAAACTGCTAAAATTCAGGATACAAGTCATACAATGGACAGTAAAAAAGAATTACTTGTCATGTACCCACACAGTATTGCTGATTTATGCAAAGTTTTTAAAAGGTTACATATGCTTTAAAGTATAACTCCATTTTTTTTCCGCTATTGTGTCGGGTGGGTGTTTGTGACCATTTTTGTAATATAATTTATTACCCTATCTAAATTCCTTTTTATTGTAAAACATACTGTATCATTCTCCATAGCAACCCTCTGACTGAGCTGTTGTTAGGGAAAGTCCATACACAGTTATATTGTAAATATGCAGAACTGAAGCATTTACCAAAGGGGATATGGTCACTTTAAATGGCTGTATCTTCTGTTTTATACTACCTAGAGTTAAATACTCAGTCAGGAATTTCAACTTAAGATATAGCAATTCGTTCATCCTGCATATAAAATCACATTCCCGATTCTGTTTTTAACTAATGACATCTTAAGTTATTTAGTTCTTAAATCTTGGCATCAAATGAAAGCTGAGAATCTCGGATTTCTTATGATACCAAAACCCACATTTTTCTGGGTGGTATAAAACCGAAGATACAGCCATTTGAAGTGACCATCCCCCCTTTGGTAAATGCTACAGCTCTATGTACTACATTGAGTATTTGTGTATAGACAGAGTCTCCTGGCATTGCTTAGTTACATCATTACTTATAGGAACTTTACAGCCTGTTTTCTATTAAAAGGAAGTTTGATAGATAAATAAATAGCAATAGCAAAAAAAAAAAAAAAAGTCAATGAAATGGGAGCTACATTTTAAGGTCCTCATTTTAACAAAGCTCAATACATAATTTATTAAGATCGTACTTTTGCTTGTCTTCCTGCACTGATGTAAGTTAGGGCTATGCCCACCATATTCATTGCTTAAAGGTGTTACATACCTCTTCAGGGATACCTCTCAACTGTCCTGGATTCAGCGAGACAGTCCCGGATTCCGGGTCCTGTCCCACTATCCCGGTCAGTGGAAGGTATGTCCCGGCTTCAACTCATCTGTTACCAAAGGACGCAGATGAGTTGAATACAGTGGTGAAGCAGGAGCCATATTCTCCCTGCTTCACCACTGTGCCCCTTTGTGCTTCTGCCCCAGGAGCTGTAGGCGTGGTGTGATGACATCCTGCACATCGCACCTACAGCTCCCTGAACATTTAGGGAGCAGAGACAGGTGACAGAGCAGCAAGGGAGTGAGGAGAGGTGAGTATCAGGGGAACATTAAACTGGGGAGGTGGGCAGATGAAGAGGGACATTAAACTTGGAGGCAGATGGAGGGGGACATTAAACTGGGGGGGCCAGATGAAGAGGGACATTAAACTGGGGGGCAGATGGAGGGGGACATTAAACTGGGAGCAGCTGCTGGTATTAGCTGATTGGTGGTGGTGCCAATATCAGACCTCCACCAATCTAATATGGATGACCTATCCTTCGGATAGGTCATCAATATTTTTAGCCCAGAAAAACCTTATAAGAATTCACCAGCCAAAGACTGAAGTCATGTTACACAAAGAATTCACTGGTTGGCAGCAAACCACATCAATAGTAAGGCAAAGATAGGTAGTCAGGTGCAAAACACAGAAGAGCTAATACTAAAATGGACCTTCCAGGACCTAAGACTGTGAGGTTTATGTCACTAAAGGTCCTGTAACGTTTTTGTAAAGCTGCACCAAATCCAGTTGATAACACTGGAAAAGCTAATGGGGGCATGGTAACCTGATGATGATAGAGGGGAACCATGGGCAGCATTTGAGAGAGGGACATTATAGAAAGCAAGTTATGTGAAGGACTGTGGAAGAACAAGGAGGCATTTTGACTGTAGAGGTAGGGCAGAAGTACAGAGGGTGAGACTTTGATGAATCTGAGGTCACATGGTAGTTCTCAATGGTATCTGCAGACAGCAGAGGAAGGCCTCCTGTTTGCACAGAAATCCATGCACTGTGATCATGTGACTTATTGAAGAAGGTGTAAACCAGGATAAGAAAAGACAATGTGAATAAACAACTATTACTACTGTGAGGTTACACTGAACACCTGCACAGTGAAGTTGAAGTGTAGTACTTCAGGTTTAATAAGAAAGGCGTAGGTGCACTGTACACTATATCTGTTATTATCAGAAATTCTAAGGTGTCTAAAGGCTAACAACATTCTGATATACTATTATTGTAAAGAAAATGAGAGACGCATGTGCATTTTGGCTTATATTATAATACGCCAGTAAAATTTATATTCTGTACTTTACAGTGCTAAAGGTATTTTATGTGCTATGCACGTAATGCAAGGAAACTTCCAACTTACAGTATTCAGTAGCCTGGTGGAAAGGTGTTTTATATTGCTGGAACGTGCCATTTTTTTTTGTTTTGCTATTGTGTAGGGAGGTGTTTGGTGAAAATATTTGTAATATTCTCAATCTATCTAACTTGCTTTAAATAGAGTAAGTCTCTCCACTGAGGGACTGCTGTAAGCTCACCCGTACAAGGGGTTGTAGTGCAACCTTCACTTTGAACCACCGGGTTCTTCCTCCACATTCCCCTGAGGAGCACCCATTACAGGGTGGTGAAATGCGTCGGAAGGAGGTTCATATTGGGCTTTTTTAGGGCAAGTTTCGGGACTTCCCTTGACAGGGCGGGAGCTTTATACCTTCGGGTATTAGGGAAAGAGCTAGATATTCCTCCTATGACTCTACCAGTTCCCTATACCCATCCCTTGGTATAATCCCTGCCACATTTGGACCCACTACAATTCACCGTTGAAATCAGTAAGATTGTTCCGATTATTTGTCTTTTTACATGCAAATTAGGACCTTGTTTAATTTTTAACTATTATATTAAATGTTAAGTTTTATCTTGTTGATATGTTATGGATCTATGCTTCTGGTAATCAATTAACTGATCCGTGATGAGCTAGTTATTTTGTTCTCTTCTTTTTGTGTTTTTAATAGAAAACAAGCTGTAAAGTTCCCACTAGCAATGCTGTCAGTACCATGGAGAGTCTGTCCGTATTCAATGCAGTATGTACAGATTTGCCAATGGGGGAATGGTTACTTCAAATGGCTGTATCTGCGGTTTCATACCATCTGGTGATATACAATAGCTGAGATTCTCAACTTTCATATGCTACCTAGATCGCAGCACTAGAGTGTGATTTTTGTATGCAGCATGGATTTTTGCATTTTTTATACGGAGATCTTGGTAACACATGAAAGCTAAGAGGTATAAGACTGGAGATACAGCAATTTGAAGTCACCATCTCTCCCTTTAGCTTATGCTACAGTTCTGCATACTGGTAATACAAATGTCTATAGATAGGTAGCTGATGTCTATTTAAAGGGAGTTAGGGAGGTTAATTATGTTACAGAAATATCCACCAAACACCTCCTGACACAATAGCCTAGAAAAGACAAACAGCATTTATACTTTATAATATAAAATCTGCATAAGCGAAGATATTGGGATCTCACAAAGTGAAAACAATACAAGGAGAATCTTAGAAGAATAATACCGTGTCAGAGGTGCCATCTTTAAAGAATTCACATCTTGACGTATAGGAAAAACAATAGAAAGCTACAGAGTGTGGCAGAATGTACAGTCCATTATATTTAGTACATTCTGTTTAGTGATTATGGCTTTAATACATGCTCCTGGCTCTGGCACTGCTCATCATATTTTTCTGTTTGACAGATGTGAGATGAGCACCGCTGACTGGGAAATCATGAGAAAGATTGCCAAACTGGATAATATCTGTAATTAATTTATAAATGAAGTCCCTGAGACATTATGTAAATAAAGGAGATGTAGCTGATATCTTCAATGAAAATAAATATGTCTAGTGTCACCTCTCACAGGGTACAGTATGTCATCAGATACCATAAAAGACTTTTCTCGCTAAGCAAATTTCCAACTTTTATTCCTTTCCTAGCTGATAACTACCAACAAATCCTCATGACTTGCAAATAAAAAATATATGTATGCACCTTACAGTATTGTGATTTTAGAGTGCCGCTAGATAATGAAATTGATGCGTAATTCCTTAGTATCTGGCCTGTTTTGGATTTTAGGGACCAAGGTTTGTTTCAGTTTTTTTGTCTTATTGCAAGAGTCATAACTTTTTAATTTTTCATTGATGAAGCAGTATAAAGGCGTGTTTTTGTGTCTGCAAACTGTTACTCTGTGCAAATGACTGAATATTCTGCAAATCTCACAGCTTCAATGTAGGAAAAAAGTCTTCAATGTACTTATATCTACTTCTGGCAGCTTGTGTGATTATAGATGGGATCTTATTGACAGACAGTAAACAGATTTTCTGACTTTGCTCATAGATTGTTTTTTTTCCCCTTTGTTTTAGCTGCTTGCCTGCATGTATTTGCAGTCTTGTGTTCCTGGATTTCCTTATATTATGGTCACTTGGGCTTTTATCAGGAATCTGTTTGCTATTGTACAGTTACCCCTGTCAGAATTACATATAAAGAAACCAGTATTAGTAGTAATGTATAGGGAAGGGGGGCAGACTGCTTCTTATTGTGCAGGCCCACAGCATCAGAGACAAATGCAAAATGTGCTACAGCCATAATGTGATTATTATCAGCAGGAAAAACTAATAGGACATCACGTATGAAGGCTTATACAGTTATAGAACAGTAGACAGGGTCTAAAAAGGAAGAGATCCAAGAGCAAGCAAGAACTAGAAACTTAGAACAGACTATCCAGCATGACCCTGCATATATTCATGAAAACTTAGGTAATTTAATCCTTAAATTTGATGCCCAATTTGGAAACCATGGCTGTAGGAAGTAAAATCATTTTAAAGCTCAATAGACAGGACAACCTTTCAGTGCTCGCTGTACTGAACAATACATCACTTTGCTAAGCCCTGCTTCTAATATCTGGCATCACAGTACGTGACTGCTGCCTAAATGGTGAGAGGGACATAATATGAAGATAGATAGTGGGACTTAGCAGACCAATGTGTTGCTTAGCAACTACAGGCAGTGCTAGGCAATGACATGAAATGAAAGATAGATTAGTCTTTATTAACATTCCAAACTGATGCAAAGAGAGCAGGGACTGTAGAAGCAGGCTAAGGAGTCTGCCCCTGCAGTAATAGTAGCCATTCACCATGTCTATAGTACACACTAAACACAGTATTTACAGAATGGATTCTTCTTGGCAGTGCTTAACTTAGGTAGTGTTGCTAAGGAAATACTTTAGAGCTATTTTCTTTTTAATAAAATTAACCAAAATAAGTTAAGTTATTAGAAACATTTTTTCCGATGCAGCCCCGTACACAATAGTAAAAACACTAGAAATGACAGTTGTGCTTTAAGACTACTATAAGTAGTAATTCCTTATTAGTTGTTTACAGCTTACACAGGCAGTTATTATGGCCAGGAAAGAAAGGCATGGTCTAAAAAGGAAGAGTTCCAAGAGCAAGCAAGAACTTGGAACATAGTACACTGAACTAAACATTTGAGAAATATTGATGCTGAATAAGTGCATTGTGAACATAAGAGAAAATGTACTTGAATAAAATATGTGTATAGATAGTATAATGACTGATAGTTAAATATTATATAGCAGTATAGTCCTATAGTCAGTGCTGGCATTAGTCAAGTGCTTCCCAGTCTACATACCTACTGTGTTCTCATTGCCTGTCACGATGCAGGATATGTTCATAAAGAGAAGGAACTGGATTAAACATTTGTTACTGGACTTCATTCTGATTATAGTGTCGTACCTCCTACCTCCTCCTTCTGTTACTGCAGCTGTACAGACAAAATAAGTTTAACTGAAGAACTGCACATTCACCAATTACCGTTATTATAATTACTTAAATCAGATTCACAACTATAATATATGGGTAAGCTTCACTGCAATTTACTCTTTGATATATTGCTTTCTTATGGTACACCCAGTGTTTATTTGATTCATGTACTTTCATGAACGAGAAGTCATGCAGCAAAGATAACACTGGGCTTCATTTATGGTGCTAAATTTTGCCACCTGGAATCAGGTATGTGTTTCTACTACCACTCTCTTGCCTTGTCCCTTAGGCCAATTTTCCTCAACTTTTGATAACATTGAAACTCCTTACAAAAGGAGAGTTCTCACCGTCTACTTGCAATAGAGACATGACCAATACAGGGCTATCTATTGGCTGACCCCATCACAGCTTCATGTCCTGCCTCTAACACATACAAGCTTGATTATGTAGTAACATTTATAAAACAGAAAACCATGTGATAAATATGGTACCTGTAAAAACAGCTTAGAGCAAGAGGTTTAGGTTAAACACAATCATTCTTATTAGACTTAGCTGGACTCTCAGTAATATATGGTCAGGCACTGACTTATCAACCAATTCATTTGACTATTTTGCCTCTTATTTCCATCTAGAAACTACCATATGAATCAGAAGGTGCTGTTTTATTTTAGTTATCAGAATGATGGATCCTTGATGTTAATAATAACATGATTTTGAGATGCTCTGTCACAAGATGTCTATCCTATAATTTGTTTGATCACCCTGTGGTTTTGTTATGAATTGTAACCTGTCAAGGGGTTTTGCTAACACATTGTGATATTGTAGTGAATTTATTTTATGAGAAATTGGAGGCCTTAACCAAATCTTAGGTAAGGTAAGGGGGACACATCTTAAGCATATTGTAATGTAGCAAATGCAATGTCTCACCACCAGTAATGTAGTAATAACTAAAGTTTAATCTGTAATATTGTTGTCATCGAGAAAGGCATCCAACAATTCTATTATATGCCCAATACCATCTCAGGCTAGGTTCACATATTCACACGGCTCTCCATCATTCCAGCTAAAGCAGCAGTTGCCCGGGGACAGTAGCAGACCCCCATAGACTGGTTTATACTGGAACCAGCGGAGAGAAAAGTCCTCCATGCAGGACTTTTCTCTCAGCCGATTTGTGGTGGCTTATGCAGTGGAGTCGCAGATGTGAACTTATTATAGTTGCCTTTAAAGGGCCATGTTTCATGGCGACATATATTGTACTCCTTTATGACTTGAAGCTCAAACATGTATTCACCTTACCATCTTTTATTAAATTGCCTTCCCTCTGCATTCATTTTTTCTATTGTTGGACATTATTTATCAACATTCAAAACTGCCTGATGTGAAAATATAGAACACTCTTCTCCCTGTCTAAATGGCACCGCTTCTGGTATAAACCTATTCAGTATAATAGGCAACCAGTTACTGAGAGCCAAGTGCTGCATAGCCTTAGACTCAAGCGCTGATGTGTAGCAACTGCAAAATGGTGGACTAATGTGTAACTACTCCTGCAAAGATGGCTCCCACTCCCTCTGACAAGCAAGATACTTCACAGGCTGATTTCTATGTGGTAAGATGCCAACCTCCCTCCCTGTAGTGTGGCTGCCCCTTGCGAGAGTAAAATAAGTATCCAGTAAAAGTAAAATAAAAGAAGAGACCTTGGCCAGCTCCGAGCCTTTCCTGTGTCCAGCCTGAGTCAGTGAGTTGTGAACAGAACTTGTCCAATGCTGCGTCCTTCCTTAATCCATCCATTCATCCAACCTGAGTGAGTGAGTAGTGAACGGACCTTGGTCTTGTCCTTTATACATGCATTCAAGTGCTGCAAGTTATTGTGAGACCTCCTAAGCCACATAAAATGACCCAGAGGGCTGAATTCGGCCCACAGGCAGTGGCATAACAATCGGGCCTGGAGGAGCACCACGTGGCCACTGAGGCCCAATCTTAGGGCCCCAGCAGTGACGTCTGGGGCGCGTTTACCTCAGTCGCAGGCAGAAGAGGACTGGAGAAGATGCTGAAGAGAGTTGGACACAGAGAGGATGCCCAGGAAAGGTAAGGTATGGTGAGTATAAGTGTTTGTTATGAATCACTTCCCCCGGGTCTAGGGAGCATATTATACTGTGTGGTGCCAATGGTGGAGCATATTATACTGTGTGGGGGCCACTGTGGAGCATATAATACTGTGTGGGGGCCACTGTGAAGCATATCATACTGTGTGGGGGCCACTGTGGGGAGCATATAATACTGTGGGGGCCACTGTGAGGAGCATATTATACTATGTGGGGCCACTGTGGAGCATATAATACTGTGTGAGGGCCACTGTGAAGCATATTATACTTTGTGGGGACCACTGTGGAGCATATAATACTGTGTGGGGGCCACTGTGAAGCATATCATACTGTGTGGGGGCCACTGTGGGGAGCATATAATACTGTGGGGGCCACTGTGAGGAGCATATTATACTATGTGGGGCCACTGTGGAGCATATAATACTGTGTGAGGGCCACTGTGAAGCATATTATACTTTGTGGGGACCACTGTGGGGAGCATATTATACTGTGTGGGGGCCACTGTGGAGAATTGTACTGTGTGGGGCCACTGTGGGGAGCATATAATACTGTGTGGTGTCACTGTGGAGTATATTATACTGTGTGGGGGCCACTGTGGAGCATATTATACTGTGTGGGGGCCACTCTGGGAGCATATTATTCTGCGTGGTGTCCCTGTGGAGCATATTGTACTGTATGGGGGCCACTGTGGGGCATATTACACTGTGTGGATCATTGTGGAGCATATAATACTGTGTGGTACCACTGTGGAACATATTATACTGTGTGGGGCCCCTTCACTATTCACATCACACGCCATCTGTTTTATAGCAGCCGTGCACTATTATTACAGGCTGTAAAAATATTGCATGGTCATTATAAGACAGATACTGTGCAATGTAAATAGTGAAGGAGTCATGGCACTCGCAAAAGCACCACAGTATCTTCAAAGAGTTAATTCACTTCTATGGGGCTGTGAGTGCTGCCGGAGGCAGCCCCACAGAAGTGAATAGTGCACTGGTTATGCAAGTTCGCTGGCGCACCATTCACAAGGAGGCCTTAGGGGGTCTTTCGTCCCCTGTCCTCCTGATCACTTGGAGACATGGCAATCAGGCCCCCAGCAATTGGACACTTATCCCCTGTCCTGTAGATAGGGGATGTATCCATAGTGGCACAACCCCTTTAAGTTCAGGAACATTTAACTTGCAGTACATTTTCTTAGTAGCAGGGTTGTGACTTCCCAACTTTAAAGCCTTGGGCAAGTCTTTAATGCTAAAATATTGTTTCAACCCAGAATTTACATCCATTGCATACTAAGCTACTGTATCTTTTTTTTCAAGTACAATAAAGGGCATATGCAAAAATCTATCAGTCCAGTGATGAAAAACGTGTATTATCTGTATGGGTGACAGCCACCTGCAAGAGTATAATACAGCACTGGGCACAGAATACTGTTCCTTTACCACTTTACTGCTAGTAAAGTACATTTTCTATTCAGAATATACAGGATTTAGTCACTGCTTAATAACAAAAAACACGTTTTTTTTCACTATGTGGAAAAGGTTTATTGTTTGTAACGGGATTAGCTCAGGGATCGTCATCTCTTTAGATAGACGAGCACTTTTTGGCACTGCAATTAGAGTCCAGTCCAGTCAAGTATGGTGCAACTGGCCGCAACCAGTTTTATTAGTGGTTTAAGGAAAGCAAAACAATAAAAATACAAAATAAAAAACTAGCCGTCCGGCCGCTACCTACAATACACAATACAGGTATCTAACTAGAGAGAGCTGGGCCTACTACACAGCTCCCTAAACACAAAATACAGCAGTTTAAACTCACAGTGGTTTCCCTGGAGCAGAGAGAGCCAAATACCTGAGTGCTGTCTGCCCTTATATACGCACACTTCAGGAACCAAGGAACCCAGTCATCCCAAAACCTGAAGTGGCTGAATGGAGTAGAGCCACACCCAACTCTACCTACTCCAGCAGCCAGACCTTTTACCAGGGTTTAGGTAAAACCCTCCAGCAAGGAACACACCTTTCCCAGGTGCTTTTAGAAGGAATATGACAAGAACCTAGGAGAAATGTATACTCCTTCTACCACTTTGCTCCTGGTCCTGTCACATTTTCATGACTGTTGGTAATGAGACAAGTCTTACTTCAATGCTTTCAGTTCACCAATTGCTATATGAAGAAGCAGTTGGCTGGAAGGTCGCTAATATTACTTGCATGAGGCTTTCTTTTTTGTCCTTGTCTTAGGTCAACATTACATTATTCCCCTTTTCTTTCTTTTTGTTATCAACATGCACTAAGTGCTGAGAAAGAGGGGTAGGGAGAAAGAGGTTACAATAAGGAGTTAAACAAAAATATTTGGGTCCTGAGGGGCAGTGTCATTTCTGATCTGTATATATGGATGCATATCTTGTCTTTGATCAACTGTAATGTATTGAAAAAATAATGCACTTCCTTTATACTCCTGTTCGGATAAGGAATTAGTTCTACTTTATAGAGGACTGCTTTATAGAGAATCTGGTACTGGATAAACCCCTATATGTTTTAAAGATTGTCTCTTGTCGCTTAGCTGGTGATGTTAAAAAAAGAGCCTTTTGGACTCTGCATAGCACCAAAATGGCCTATTAATAGTCTCTATGTAGCCCAAGCCTTTCATATCTTACACAGCGGGGTCACCCTAGAATAGATAATACTGATAAGAGACTCTTGTACAAGTAATTTAGGAACCTATTCACACAGTGCCATGACGTTCTTTAGTGGCAGTAATGATAAATAAACCCATGTCCACCTCATTTAATATTGCATGTTCATGTTCATGCTGAGAGTTTAATTTCCGTGATCTGCATGTTTAATTCTTCCAGTATTACAATAACAATAGAGTCTATTTCTACCTCTTACGTCACCCAAATGCCCCGTTATTGAGAAGGTGAGAGTGTTTCTTCGTTAAAAGCATCTTCCACTTAAAGATTATGTCACTGCCAGTGTCTGTTGTATATTCTAGATTTATTATCCACATTAGACATAATTGTATTTCTTTTCACTTGGAGATATGTCGAACCCCTTGTGTGCATTTTACTTAGTGTTTTATTATAGACTGGTACAACAAATCCACTGTACTATAGATTTATGAAGGAGGAAATATTGACAACTACTAAGGAATGCGTGTCATTTGTGCCCTGCACGTAATATGAATGCTGCTCCACACAGTCTTGTGTCAGAGCTAGACACAGTTCTCATTAAGTGGGAAATGCAGATGCATCTCATGCTTGTGTTGTTCATTCTTTTTTTGCTTATTTCCATTAAAAAGTACAGTTTCCAGTATCTGAAAATTCAGTATCTTTTTTCAGGAAGTGGGGAAATAGACTAGACTGACCACAAATTGAACAATGCTTGAGATCTAATTGATTATTCATTACAGCTTTCAAGAGACCAGGCTTTGCGCCTTCTTCCATCAGACTGCTGCCCACTTTTGTTAGGTCTGCAAATAATATATGGTATGTAAATACTGTAAGGGACTTTAGTAGAAATACACAATTGGAAGAGAGAAAACATTTTGCAAAATATTAAGCGATTTCTGGAAAATTAAATTTTCAATATTTTTTTTTTTTTATTATTATTCTATCACAATTACTAATCTAAACCCTTCTGCAGTTAGAATCCCTAAAACTAACCCTCCACACTCCCGCATTATCCCACAGGATATCACCATCTGCACATTAACGGACACTGACTGGTGATGGCTCATGCGGTGTAATTTATATGCGGGATGAAAATAACCTTTATCACAAAATCGTCTGGACCACTGTATAAGCAATGCTACCTCCTATGCTGTCCCTGCTACCTCTTATGTCACCCCCTCTACCTCATAGATTGTAAGCTCGTGCGAGCAGGGCCCTCAGTCCCATTGTGTGAATTGTATCTTTTTGTCTGTACTTGAACCCTACAATTTGTAAAGTGCTGCGGAATATGTTGACACTATATAAATAAAATGTATTATTATTATTATTATCATCATCATCATTATTATTATTATTAATAATGATAATAATAATTAATTTTAAGTCATAAAAATAAACTAGAGACATTTAAGAGTATTCTTTGTGTTAATAAATGAGAAATGTCATTGCAAATGGTACATATTTAAAAAGTCAGCAATGGGGTACCACAAGGACCTAATTCTGTCCAATCTCTTTTTTAATGACCTAACGGGACAGAAAGTAAAGTGTCAGCTTTTGCTTATGATACAAGACTCTGTAGAATACCAAAAGCTGAAGTTGTTTGTAAAATATTACAGAAAGACTTTGATAATAATCTACAGTATGCAGTTTGATAATTTTACCTGTGGAAAAGCTACGTTTTCCTCATAGACTTATATTGGGTGGGTAAGGCAAAAACGAAAAATACAGCAGGAAAACCGTGAAAAACACAACCACTTTTGCGGCACTTGTTTTCTCTGCATTTTCTTCCTCATTGTTTTTTATCTGCTATCACTACATCTGGCCTTAGTCTTAATGAATGTACTATTTGCTGTGTCTTCCTTCTTAGGTCAAATTATTTTTATTTATTTAAATTATTACTTTACTTATTTTTAAAATTATTTAAAATATGATTTATTATTTGAATTATATATATTTTTTTAATTCAATCTCATTTTTTTAACTCAACCCATAAGTATTAGTAGATAAAAAAAAAAACCTTCCATCAAAACGATAATGGAAATGCATATAGAGTTTTTATCAGCATCTGCATTTCCTAGTGAACCTGCATGCTGTAAAGCCATATATCACAGTTCAGGTATATGGTATAAATAAATCAATACTATATAGTCATAGATTTAATATGTTCGCTATGCATTCCATCAATTTAAGTACCTACAGTTTATTTATTAATAATACTGCCTTTACATTATCAATGCAGTTTCCCAGTAGATTTACTAAGATGGAAACTATTCATAGAAATAGATCAGTCTATGGGTAACATACGTCAAACGATGACTTTCAAGAAATCCAAAAATACTTTTGTTGTTAACAATGATCCTTCAGTTACTTGTTCTCTGTTAGACTCAATTCAATATTTTAGGCTCCTTTTCATCAGTCAGAATTCCTACTTGTAAGCAGTGACATGCACATGACTAATGGCGCTCATATTGTACTTTTAAATGGCGCACTCATTGTACTGCATGCGGAAAACAATCATTAGTACACAGATGGGATTGACAATAAATGAGTATTTGCTTGTTTGCGGACTGATCGCTTGCCATGTTTACAGGAGGCAATACAGTGCCTTGCGAAAGTATTCGGCCCCCTTGAACTTTTCAACCTTTTGCCACATTTCAGACTTCAAACATAATTATATAAAATTTTAATTTTTTAGTGAAGAATCAACAACAAGTGGGACACAATTGTGAAGTGTAATGAAATTTATTGGTTATTTTAAACTTTTGTAAAAAATAAAAAACTGAAAAGTGGGGTGTGCAATATTATTCGGCCCCTTTACTTTCAGTGCAGCAAACTCACTCCAGACGTTCAGTGAGGATCTCTGAATGATCCAATGTTGTCCTAAATGACTGATGATGATAAATATAATCCATCTGTGTGTAATCAAGTCTCCGTATAAATGCACTTGCTCTGTGATAGTCTCAGGGTTCTGTTTAAAGCGCAGAGAGCATCATGAAGACCAAGGAACACACCGGGCAGGTCCGTGATACTGTTGTGGGGAAGTTTAAAGCCAGATTTGGATACAAAAAGTTTTCCCAAACTTTAAACATCCCAAGGAGCACTGTGCAAGCGATCATATTGAAATGGAAGGAGTATCAGACCACTGCAAATCTACCAAGACCCGGCCGTCCCTCTGAACTTTCATCTCAAACAAGGAGAAGAATGATCAGAGATGCAGCTAAGAGGTCCATGATCACTCTGGATGAACTGCAGAGATCTACAGCTGAGTTGGGAGAGTCTGTCCATAGGACAACAATCAGTCGTACACTGCACAAATCTGGCCTTTATGGAAGAGTGGCAAGAAGAAAGCCATTTCTCAAAAATATACATAAAAAGTCTTGTTTAAAGTTTGCCACAAGCCACCTGGGAGACACACCAAACATGTGGAAGAAGGTGCTCTGGTCAGATGAAACCAAAATCGAACTTTTTGGCCGCAATGCAAAACGATATGTTTGGCGTAAAAGCAACACAGCTCATCACCCTGAAACACACCATCCTCACTGTCAAACATGGTGGTGGCAGCATCATGGTTTGGGCCTGCTTTTCTTCAGCAGGGACAGGGAAGATGGTTAAAATTGATGGGAAGATGGATGGAGCCAAATACAGGACCATTCTGGAAGAAAATCTGTTGGAGTCTGCAAAAGACCTGAGACTGGGACGGAGATTTATCTTCCAACAAGACAATGATCCCAAACATAAAGCAAAATCTACAATGGAATGGTTCACAAATAAACGTATCCAGGTGTTAGAATGGCCAAGTCAAAGTCCAGACCTGAATCCAATCGAGAATCTGTGGAAAGAGCTGAAAACTGCTGTTCACAAACGCTCTCCATCCAACCTCACTGAGCTCCAGCTGTTTTCCAAGGAAGAATGGGCAAGAATTTAAGTTTCTCGATGTGCAAAACTGATAGAGACATATCCCAAGCGACTTGCAGCTATAATCGCAGCAAAAGGTGGCGCTACAAAGTATTAACTTAAGGGGGCCGAATAATTTGGCACGCCCCACTTTTCAGTTTTTTATTTTTTACAAAAGTTTAAAATATCCAATAAATTTTGTTCCACTTCACGATTGTGTCCCACTTGTTGTTGATTCTTCACCAAAAAATTTAAATTTTATATCCTTATGTTTGAAGCCTGAAATGTGGCAAAAGGTTGAAAAGTTCAAGGGGGCCGAATACTTTCGCTAGGCACTGTAATTGTAATGAAATGTTCATATGAATGTTTGTTTGGCTGAACATCAGCCCATGTATATAGAGTTTTTATATACGATTTATAATTTGCTGTATCTATTCATTTGTGGTCATACCAACAACACTCAAAGTTTTCAATTCATATCTAATCTTCGTAAAATATATCTTATATGGCCAAAAACATGTGGACACATGACATTCACACCTATATGAGCTTGTTGGACATCCCATTCTAAAACTGTGCTTGGCTGAAGTCCCACACATTTCAGACAAAAATCTGCATCGGAAAAGCTGTGTTTTCAATTATACCTGTGGAAACATTAGGGAAGAACAAACCTCTCAAGATTCATTTAGTTTCTGGTTCAGCTGGCTCAAGGTACTGATTCATTTTAGGTCAAGCAAGCTCAGTATGAAACACACCTTAAATTGGCTTAAAACATAGTGAATGGCCGGGGCCTCATGTCGTGTAAACCCCCCAGCAAAAACCGTGGCGTTTTACAGTTCCTGCACAGTGGATGGGATTCTAGTGAATCCCATCCACACATTGCAGAAAAATACCTGCAGCGGAAATGCTGTGATTTCCAAAACTGTCGCATTTTTGGAAATCACAGCATGTCAATTATACCTACGGAAATGCTGGCGGTTTCCCAATAGGTATAATTGAAGCAGAAAATCCACAAAGGAAAACTCTGCTGACTTTCTGTGAAAAGCACTGTGGGAAAAACCGTAATGCATTTCCACCTCGGTTTTTCAAATAGTGCTTTTTCGCTGTGGCCCGCTAAGTGGGGCCAGAGTTCCTAGGAACCTATCTATCTATTCTAGTTCTCTAAGACTAACACAGCTGAAGTTATGTCAAAGTGAAAATGATATGTATGTCTATGTA
Organism: Leptodactylus fallax; assembly: GCA_947044405.1. Classification (NCBI taxonomy): domain Eukaryota; kingdom Metazoa; phylum Chordata; class Amphibia; order Anura; family Leptodactylidae; genus Leptodactylus; species Leptodactylus fallax. The sequence goes on from CAMRHE010000384.1 coordinate 777,908, forward strand.
AAAATGGATGGTAAGCAGTGAATACAAGCAAGTTTAACCATACACTCACTTTTACACATTTTAAAATTTAAAACGCTCCAAAAATTACTCTTTAACTTGGGAAAATGTGCTTGCCCATGGTTTTTTAGACATACATAGCGATTATATTGCAAAAAGCAATGGTTTTGTGGTAAAAATTAGCCTGCTGATGATTTGTAAGTGCTACAGGCTTGCTGGCTTGTTGTTATTTGGGGAACAAATGATCCCTTTATGGGAGCAAATCTGAAATCAAAATGGTTTGGGCTTTTTTAATGCCAACGGCAACCATAGTGTGCTACAGTGGAATGTGATGGACCAGGCCGTAGTGGTGGCAGTGGTGGTAGCTGTAGCAACATGTGTGGCAGTGCAGCAGATCATAATATGATGGACCAGGCCGCAGGACATGTCTGACTTAGTGGTGGCAATGGTGCTAGCTATTTGAGTAGCAGCCAGTATCAGCAGCAGTTCAGCAAATGGAAGATTATGATTAAGGGAGACGGTGACACTACTTTTTGGAGGGATCAGCCTGAGGTGTTTCAAAATCCTCACAGATCCATGCCTGATTCATTTTGATAAAAGTAATTTTTTCCATTCTACCTGTGGACAGTTTGGTTCTTTTAGGTGTTACACCACCGGCAGCACTGATCACCCTCTTGACCATAACATTTGTGGCTGGACAAGATAAAACTCCCATGGCAAACTGGGCTAGCTCCTTCCACTGCTCTAATCTATTGGCCCAGAATTGCATCGGGTCATGGTTATCTCCAGAAATATAGGTGCACTCTAGGTACAATTGTACCTGCTAGTTCAGCTGGTGGGTGTCAGTTGCCTGTTATGGCTCCAGTTGGTGCTGCGAGCTAAAGAATTTTTGGTTCATCATGTTCTCGATACTGTAGTGGGCCTGGCTGCTGTTGCTTATACTTCTGACACTTGGAGCTGTGCCACTGGCAGAGGAGGTGAAGAACTGGCAGAGGTGGACTAGAAGTGGGCAGAAGTCATCTGGGTACACATGCCATTCAGTACTCATCTCTCTGCATGATGATAATAATAATATGTTTGTGGCTGTATAAGCAGCAGAGCATACAGCCTACCATGCTTGCCAGCGTGTGCGTGGAACCAAGGGCCTGTCATGGTTGGTGCTGTTGGCCAGCATGGTCATCGTCATCATCATCTTGGAAGAAATAAGGGTCAGCCTCCACACTTGGCTGTGTGTGTGACATATCAAGATCCCCCTCTATATCCAAGGGAGAGTCTTCTTCCTCCTCCTCTTCCAGTCTAGGAGTCCCAGTTCCTCCGCACCCTCATTCTCTTCCATCCACCTAAGGTGATGGTGTTGACTTAAGAGGTGGAAACTGTCCCTCCTCTTTCATCCCTCATTACATAAGTGTGTTTCCTGTAAGATATACAATAGAGGGATCACATAACTTATTCTGCAGCTGTCCCTGCTGACAAATTTGGTGGCCTCTTCAAAGAGCTTAAGAGCCCAACATACTTCCCTCTTGAGTCTACAATGACGTATCTTGAAATAACACATAGTCCCTGTGGTCTGCTACAATAATCTACTCTCCTACACATAACTATTGTTTGCAGTTGTAAGCTGTTCAGAAGTGAGTGCTACGTATGATGAAGTGAGATGAAACATAGACCTTGACTATCTCTGCCGTTCCTGTAATGACTTGTGTTTCACCATACAGCACCTTATATAGTGTACACTGACGAGAAAAAAAGGTAACAATGTTTTGAAGAGTTGGAGAAAAAGCTGTATTCCTACCCAATTGAGTCGACCAGACGATCAGATTTTGGTTGAGACATGTTTGGATCTGATCAAGCATGCTCAGAAGGATTCAGGCAGTGTTTGATTTACAAAATACTAACAAAATAATAAAAATTTAGATTTTTAGGAGCAAAACAGTAACAATGCAGTTACATGACAAGAATCATAATCATAACATGCATAACTAATCATATGCCAAATAGTTGCAAGTCAGATTTATGTAGGAGATAGCCAAGAAGATTATCTATAAAGTGATGGTAGTCTCATGTTCAAAGTGGATGGTGAGATATGGAGCCTGAAAGTCAATAGTTCAAAACATTGGCACCCTTTTGCTCGTCAGTGAATATGATTTCTACACTATAAGGTTTCCACCTATCACTGTCTATTGGCTAAGAAGGTGTCATATAATATTAGTTGTTGCTGGAACGTCACACAGTGACTCATAAACAAGTGTCTCTTCTGTATTTCCTGCTCAACACTTGGTGGTGACCATTTTTGTTTGTCCGAGACGAATTGGCATTTGTTTGGTTTTGTTAAAAACCTAACAATTTGGAATATTTGTGTTCCCTCATGGGATCCCCTAAATTTAAACTCAGTGGCAAGCAGACCCAATACTTTGTATTTTAGGTGAATGAATGCTTTATGAAAAATGTATGGTATTTCGGCCAGAAGCTGCTATCCTTGCAGCTGTAAGACTGTGAGTACTTTGTGTGGCTCACCATAATTAAGATTCCGAATCTGAAAATATATGTATATCTACAGTCTGTTCTTTTGATAGTTTTATTTAATTGTACAGTTATTTTACTTGGCAAATGGAAATTTTTAAGATGACTCTAATCTGTCTGTTGAGGAAAAAGACAATAAGAAACTAATATAATCAAGTTCCATTTCTGTTGGTTGTGTTGTACTTTTTCTTGTTTATACTGAGTGGCAGCTTTTACAATGCCTAATTAATGAAGTACTGCCCGTAAGGTAGTGAGCCAGACAGACTTAATATGTTTCCGTTCAAATGACTAAAACTCATCCTCCATTACAGATATGAGATAATTGAAGAAAATGACATGTCAATAACTTACATTACTAACAATTTCTTCTTGCTAATGACTTTTCTGAATAGAAAGTGTAGATAAATATTTGTTTTATTCCTGTCTTAGTGATTTGTCAGGATATGAATTCTATATTGTTTAAGACAAATATCTATGGCCTGTTTAAGTAACGTAGAGTTGTATTCTCATCAAAGATATTTATGAGACATAAACACCTCTGGGATCTGTGCCTATCCTTAGCATGGTAATGGATTGGTAGGAGAATCTCCCAAAAAATGAGGTGTGGGGACTGCGCTTCACCAAAGATGCTTTATTATACTCAAATAACACAACGCGTTTCGGGGAAATCAGATCCCCTTTATCAAGAGTACAAGAAACAGCCTGAGGAGCTAGGTTGTTGTTTTTATTATTTTTTTTTTTTTTGAAGTATCCTTAGCATGGGGGTCCCTTGTTATGGGCCTCTGAAGCCAACCTGAATGGGAACAGCGTAGTGCACTGCACTACTCCATTTCTCATAGAAGTAAGTAGGAGCTACAGAAGCAGTGTAGCTTGTTGTGTTTCTGTACCTCACAAGTTATTCAAAGAAGCAGATGGAGTCATGGATTCCCATCTACAGACAGCTACAATGGGACCCATAGCTATCAGATAATTAACCTGTGTATATGCCTGTTAACATATAGCAATTAGTAAATTTTTATTTTTTTTTTCATTTTTCTCAATTCGAAAAGGTAACTCCAATTGGTTCTCAAACTAAACAATAGGAATTCAAACTGTGTAATGCTATTACCTCATAATTCTACTAAAAGCATAAAAGTATGGGGCGACACCTCAAAAAGTATATATATCTCAAAAAATTCCAAATGTCCATTAAACAAGTCTAGAGCAGGCAGAGAACAGGCATAAGAAGAGCATGCATAGGAGTTATAGCAGCCAAAGCCCCCAGGGGAGGGGGAAATGCCAACAATATGGCAAAATTGACAAAGGTACAGGCAAAACCAGGAGAAAGCCTGCAATATTATGATAGGCAGTGTATAAGCTCAGTATGACTCCGGGGAGGGGGAATAGCCAGCATAATGGAACCAAAGTATAATAGAATCAACACAAATCAAGAAGCAACACAAGAAAATGCTTGTACGGTGTATAAATAGAGCGGGTTTCCCAGTTTTGGCCTATCCTCTACATTTTATCCAGTTTGTATCCCCCTTTTTTATTCTTTTTGAATAAGTTTGCATTTGCCTGTTTGATTTTCATTTTTGTTCGTTCCTTTGTTTTCCCTTATTTTGCTTTGCCCTTTGCCATTGTATATTGACACATTTCCATAGCCCAGAATGTTGCTCAAGTCCTATGATTATATCATATTTATTATGCATCTTTATGCTTTACATGGATTCTGATGATGCTACAACAGGGGTCCCCAAACTTTTTACACAGGGGGCCAGTTCACTGTCCCTCAGACCGTTGGAGGGCCGGACTATAAGAAAAATTATGAAAATCCCTATGCACACTACATGTATCTCATTTTAAAGTAAAACAAAAAGGGAACAAATACAACATTCAAAATAAAGAAATAGCAAATTTAAGTCAACAAACGCACCATTATTTCAATGTGAAGTATGGGCCTGCTTTTGGCTAATGAGATGGTCAATGTCCGGTTCCATATTTGTCACTGCTAGCCGTAACAAGTGATGCAAGTGCACATCAGTTAGTCTAGATCTGGTTGGAGATTTCAGATGTTTCATTCTGGAAAAAGTCTGTTCACAAACATAAGTGCTGCCAAAGATTGTTGCCATTTTGAGTGCATGATTCCTGAGATTAGGATAGGTCTCAGAGGAGAGAGATGCATAGAAGTTAAGCAAGCTGCTTGCCTTGAATGCATCTTTCAGAGAGTCACAATTCTGCAATTCAGCCAGTTCCATTTGGTAAATTGCATCCACATTTTCAATGTCAATAGAAAATGGGTTACGGAAAAGCTGTATGTCCTGTTCATGGAGATGAAGCTCTTTAAATATGAATTGAAACTCCTTTTGCAACTTTTCCAGTGAATTCACACATGTTTCTTTTGGGAATGCAATCAAGGGGTTTTCCGCTAACAGATTTTGAGTTAAGGGGAGATGGCAGAAATTTTCCTCCTTCACTTGTTTGATAAGGAGGCCTAATTTTACTTCAGATGCTTTCACATGTGATTGCATATCACAGATGAGCTTCCCTTTTCCTTGAAGTTGCACATTGAAACTGTTGAGTAGCTCTGTTACATCTGTCAGGAAGGTGAGGTGCCATTTCCATTCTGCATCATTGAGCTCTGGTACTTCTTTGTTTTTTGAAAGCATAAAATCTGTAATCTGTGGAAGTAAGTCATAAAAATGTCTCAAAACTCTCCCTCGACTCAGCCAACGGACTTCTGTGTGGTACAGAACATCTTCATAGGCAACATCTAGCTCAGACAGAAATTCCTGAAATTGTCTGTGGTTTAGTGCATTAGTTCTAATGAAGTTAACATAAGATACCACAATTTTCATAACAGAGTCCCACTTCAGTGATTTACTACATAGCGCTTGTTGGTGGATGAGGCAATGTATGGCTATTGGATGAGAATGATTACGTTTGTTCATCTCTTGGTTAATGCGAGCAATTACTCCTTTCTTAGACCCCACCATGCTAGGCGCACCATCAGTTGTCACACTGGCTAGTTTAGTCCAGTCCAAATCCTTCACAGTTTGGGAAAGCTTTCCATAGATATCCTCTCCTGTAGTTGTTCCTTTGATGCTTTGCAGTGCACCAAGCTCTTCCATGACTTCAAAATTGTCATTCATTCCACGAATAAAAATTAGAAGTTGTGCAGAATCACGAACATCATTGCTCTCGTCAAGTGCCAAGGAAAAATAAGAAAGTTTTCTTGCGGAGTTTTGCAAATGCTGATGCAAATTGTCTCCCATTTCTTCAATCCTTTGTGTAATTGTAGATCCTGAAAGACTAATTGTACTAAATAAGTCTGACTTTTCTGGACACATCTCTTTGGCAACAGAAAGAAGGCACTCTTTAACAAATTCTCCCTCCACGAATGGTCTGCCAGTGCACGCTATTAGCTTGGCAACTTGAAAACTTGCTCGCAGTGATGAAATATTTAGCTGCTTCTGCTTCACAAAAGTATTTTGCTGAGTTGTCAATGAATGTTTCAGTTTTAATATTTTATCTTTTCTTACATCTCCAACCAAACAATCATATTTATCTTTATGTTGAGTTTGATAATGTCGACGCAAATTGTATTCTTTGAACACAGTCACTATATTCTGACATATCAAACACACAGCTTTTTCCTTGTACTGCATGAAAAAGTAATCATAAGTCCACTGTTCTTTGAATATCCTGCACTCCGAGTCAATTTTTCTCTTTTTTGACGTCATTGTTTCCTAGGGATTCCAAATTGCCATTAGTAAAATACCAATAGATATATATATAGCCCTACAAAAACAATATATGCCAACAATAATACTGTACACACACTGTACCTCAGATTATAACACTTACATACACTGTACTCCCCAAATACAGCACAGTGCACCTCTGAAATGTGCTTCTCTCTTCCCACAAATAGGTCCAGCACTCTACACAAGAACGAGACTTCCCGTGTAGCACTCGGTGGGTTATTTCAATTGTAAGTGCCTGTGCCCTCACAATTGAAATAACAAAAGGAAATTGCGACACGGGCCGGGTGCGGATGACGAGCGCCGAGCGTCTACACAGGAACGAGACTTTCCATGTAGCGCTCGGCGGGTTATTTCAATTGTAAGCGCCTGTGCGCTCACAATTGAAATAACACAAGGAAATTACGACGCGGGCTGGGTAAATGGCCTCCAGGGGCCGGATGCGGCCCGCGGGCCGTAGTTTGGGGACCCCTGTGCTACAATCACAGTATAATAAGCAAGCTCTTTAAAATCATTCTGGAGTGCTGTCCACCCATCTTTTGTGTTACAAGTTGTTTGGGAGGAGTCCGGCCAAATTGTGCACCCAAATGGTTCCAGTTAGGAGAGTGCTGCCTGTCTGCTACCTAGATATATTGTTGCATTATCTGGTAATGGAAATTGTATCCTTATCCTCTCTGACTATTTAACTAGGTAATTGAACATTAAATGGGTTTTGCAGCAGCTGATACACAGAGAATGGAGCAGGAAGCATATATCTCCATTATTTGAGTTATGGCTGTACCAAATCATTGCAGCTTAGCTTATCTGCAGTACCTGGTCTGACCACTACACAGAAAACGGAGCCATCTGCTTCCTGCTGCATGCTTTGTGTTTCAGCAGCTGTGAAAAGCTGATTGGTGGGGTTTTTTTGGTGTTGGACCCCCCTACAATCTGATTTTGATGCTCTAGCCTTAGGATAGGTCATCAATATTTTTGGCCTGGAAAATCCCTTTAATGTTTTTATGCTCTTGCACCAGATAATTACTATGCTGCTGATAGTTGAACAAGTGTTTGGCCAGCTGCTATCCCTCCAGACCACATTTTGGTACACCCTTGAGTTGGCTGTGTCCAGACAGTATTTTTCAGCAGTTTGTCTCCCCCAAAGAACAACAGGATTGGGTATATTAGAATGAAAACCCCAGATGATTTTTACTTCTGACATTTACCTTTGTGAAATTGGTGGGCTCCATTAACATTAATCTAAGCTATATAGCCACCTTAAATTTGAAATCACAAATAAAGTTTTATAGAGTTTTTTTTTATATTTTTGAATGCAGTTTTCTAAGCCAAAGTCAGGAGAGGAAAAGTGTAAAGAAAAGACTCCACTTTTGTGTTTGACTGAGAAAAATGTATGCATGATTCCAATCTTTTAAGATTCATATGACCTCCTTTTACTAAATTAGAGTTTGCATGTTTCTTCTCAGGTTTGTAGGGGCCTTCAAAATAGATGGTAAGCATAGCCCGGTTAAGTTGCCTTTTGTGTATAATACTCCATTCTTAAGCTCAGCAATGACTTTTTAAAGAATTCATTAACCCCTTCCTGACATCTGCCATAATAGTATGGCAGATGTCGGGTATTTAAATATTGCGGCCGCTCATTTTGGATTTTGATTGGCTGGCGATCTGTTGCTATGACATCCGGGAGCCTATTGAAGGCTCCAAGGCTTGACTGGCATTTATTTTGCAATGCATTGCATTACTGATCAGACCCCCATGGGTTCAAGACCCCTAAGGAACCTAATAATTGCAGCATTAAAAAAACTTAAAAAAAAAATCTAAAAAATAAATTAAAAGTATTAAAAATTCACTCCCTTTCCCTATGATACATATAAAAGTAAAAATCACTGTAAAACACATACACATTAGGTATCCAAAAACGCCCAGTCTACAAACTTATAAAACTATTTTTCCCGTACGGTGAACACCGTAGCAGGAAAAAAAAAAATCAAAAGTGCCAAACTGCCATTTTTTCGCTGTTTCGCCTCTAATAAAAATTTGAATATAAAGTGACCAAAACCATAGACATTCCCTGAAATGGTATAACTAAAAAGTACACCTGGCCCCACAAAAAAAATGCGCATCCCCATACATGGAAATATTAAAAAGTTGTGGGTGTCAGAATATAGCGACCTTAATAAAAAAAATTTTTTTGCAAAGTTTTGTATTTTTGTTTAGGGGTTGAAATGTAAATTAAACTATATATCATACCAAAACATAGAATACAGGTGACATGTCATTTTGGCTGCACAGTGAACTCCGTAAAAACGAAGCCTGTAAGGAAGTCGTACAAATGCACTTTTTCTCCAATTCCACCCAATTCTGAATTTTCTTCCAGCTTCCCAGTACATTATACAGAATAATAACATGTAATAATAACAATAAATGTCCTGAAAACATTAAGCCCTTATATGGAAAAATAAAAAAAGTTATGGGATTTGGAATGGGGTAGTCAAAAACCAAAAAATCTGAAAAATACCATCAGCGGTAAGGGGTTAAAGATACCCTAAAACCTTTGAAATGTGTGTGGCAAAAGTTGGAAGGTCTGATGTGCCAGATTACCAGTCAAGTCTGATATACTGTCAAAATTATTTAAAGGGGTTGTCTTGTCCCAGAAACCAAATTTTTACTTTAAGCCAACAGAAATAAGAGAAAGGCTGGGTCCTGTGAGAACCAATTTTGATTCTCTCTCTGCTCCAGGTCATAAATGTATGAATTACCAAGTAGGGGTGACTCCCCTCTATAATATCTATATACCCTATAATGGCATATTGCAAGGAATTGTCAAGATGAGACATCTTTAAGTTCCATAAAAACAGTGAATATTATTGACACTATATAGATAAAATAATTTCTACTATTATTTGTCATTATGTGTTGTATATGTTATTGTAATGTATTTAGTGTACTTGTGTTTTTACTCAGTCAGCAATTTACCTCTCTTAAACAAAATATAGAACAAAGTCTTTTTTTTTCAAATGTAACTTTTTATTGAAAGTTTTATGAAAAATAACATAAATGAACACACAAATACAGGATTACAATAAGCAATAGTGAAAACAGAATAATCAGAACAAAACATGTGAAGGCAGCCAACAATGTACATGGAGCCTGCATATAAACGTAACAGCTGCAAGGAAAAAAGGCAAAATTACACAATAAAGGCAGATGGCATGTAAATACTGATGTCTATGTGTAAAGCAACATGCTTATCATCAAAGGTGATACAATAGCCAAGAAATGGACAGCGTTAGAGAAATGGGATAGGAAGGGGAAACAGAGGTTCCAAAACAGGGAACAGGGAACCATAAATAGCCCAAGGTCACATCAAACAATAATATGTGTACAGTCCGACAAAAAGAGAAAAAGAGGAGAGGAAGGAGAGGTCAGTCAAGAATGATTATTAGTGGAGACCTGCAGCAACCCCTTAACATCATGCCACAGAGCCCATTTGGAATGGAAGTTGGGGAGATGATCTTTCCTACACGCTAGCATTCTCTCATGGTATAGGACAGGTTTACATGTTGTATAAGTTCTGCTACCGTTGGAACACATTTCCACTGACGTGCAATCATGGTTCTTGCAGCCAAAACAGTTTGACTCAACACAACCCCCATACCGTCAGGAAATAGATCCGTGTCTAGCAAACAAAGAGCTAGGCCAGGGTACATCGGGACAGTAACCCCAGCCAAAGAGGACATAAACTAAAACGTGGTGGTCCAAAATACTAGGACTAGGGGACAATCCCACCACATGTGTAGTAAGGTATCCCTCTGACCGCAACCTCTCCAACAAAGGTTCAAGTATGTGGGGTCCACATGTGCTAATTTGGTAGGGGTACAGTACCACCTTAAAGACATCTTACAGGCTGTCTCCCAGTGAGACATACTTAACAAGACATTCCTGCTAGCCTTATACCACTCCTGGAGAGGAATGGATCTAGTCAAATCAGTCCTATGGAGTAAGCCAAAGGGGTTTATCCTGCCCGCTAGGGAGGACCAGAAAGTTATAAAAAGCTGAAGAGCCTCCCTAGAGGGAGATTTCGATTGTATAAATCTAAAGAAAACCCTAGGGAAGACAGGGGCCAAGACATCATAGGATTGAAAAAAGTGTCTAATTTGCAGATATTTATAGAATTCCTTATGAGAAATCTGGAATTCCTCAGAGAGTAGCAGGAATGTCTTAATGCGGCCATCTAGAAACAAGTGTCGGATATGTGTTAGGCCGGTCTCCACCCATCCCTCCAGGCATACGTGCGGTAAAAACGTAGACAGATAGCTGATTGCCATGTCCATCATAGGGACCAAGTCATCCTGAGAAAGGTGTAAGCAAAGATATTTCCATGCCCATATGGAAGCCCGCATGCTCAGGAGAGGAAGCGGGGCATTTGGTATACAACGCGTGTCAACAGTGGGTATCATAGCATGGTCGCCTCCAAAGCAACCCAGTGGCAACCCATACCAGAGCCCCAACAGGACCTTATTTGGTCCACTATCATTGCGACATAATATTTTTTAACATCTGGGGAGCCTGTGCCCCCCCCGGACCAAGGCCTATACATAGTATGAAAACGAACTCTCGAACGTCTCCCCTCCCATATAAAATCCGAGAGTACCTTCTGCAGTTTGGTTAGATATGAATCGGGAAGGGGAATTACTACTGTCCTGAAGAGATATAAGATAATGGGGAGGACCGTCACTTTTACAATAGCGATCCTACTCGCCCAGGAAATCATGGGCTTCGAGAATTTGGCTAGCAACAAAGACACTTTAGTAAGCAATGGGATACAGTTTAGGGAAATCCGAGCTAGGGACCACCATCAGTATGCTGCCCAAGTACTAATACATCTAAGGTCCAAATTATACGGGAAATGCTTGGATAATTCCGCTCTCAAAGATGGGGAGATACCTATGGTGAGCACCTGCGACTTAGAAGGGTTCATTTTGTAATATGAAACCCTGCTAAAAGTCGTCAAAGTCTCACTGCCCGCAGTGAATTTAGAGGTTGCGATACAGACAGGATGACGTCTTCCGCAGAATAGAACAAAGACTTGTTTACTATATTGAATGCTAAATTTTCTTATGGATTCTCTGCATTCGTTTCCTGAACATTTAGTGTTTATTTTAGACTGATAAAATCAATATCTTGTCAGGAAAAATTGGTTCTCTTCTCCAGGAGTGTTTCTGGAAGTCACTGAATCTAATCTAACCCATAATCCAGTTTATAAAACATATCAACAAAATAAGAAGTTATGAGATATGATTTTGACTGGCGTAAAATCAATTTTGAGTATTGTAAATATTGATAAAGTTCATAAAAAGACGAAAAAAAAGAAACTTAACAAGTAGAATGCCTAAAAAAATTTTGATGCACACAGAATTATTAGAAATGTACTGTGGCAAAATGTAATAATACAAACTCTGACCTTAGGCTTATTTAATTGATAAAATTAATAATTTTTTTTTTTTTTTTTTTTTTTTTAGACAAGAAGATGACACCTTTAATTGAAATTCCTCATTCTCTTCTGGCTGTCAGTCTATTCTTTTTTTGTATGGCCAACATTAAGTCCACATGCACACAAAAGTAAAACAATGTCCATGTGATGTCTGTTGTCAGAATAGTTCAAGTCAATGGACATATTCACAGGTCGGTTTTTTATATTTCAAAAAATTATCAAGGACAAAAGAGGAAACAATAACCGATGTAACACAGTCGTCTCCAAAATAGTCTCTATAGTCCATCGTAAGACAATAGTATTTGCAAAAGTTACCTGTGCACATAATTGTAAAAAATAAATAAAACAAAACAAAGTAGAAGATTTAATAGAAAGGAACAAACAAGTAACAAATAATTAATAAAGCACTATGGTTAGTTGTTTTTTTAATGGACCAAGAATAACATCTGCCAAAGAATAGGTAAAGAATAGGGAATGTTCTTTTTTTTGGCCATTTTCACAGCTTTACTGACCCCATACAAGTCAATAAGACTGTTTTCAACATCAGTTTATCAGAAATGTATGTTTCATGTCTATTAAAAATGGACAGACAGCAGGAAAATGGATGAGAAACATGTTAAACATAGATAGAAAATACATTAAGGCTAAGGCCCCACTTAGCAGGCCGCAGTAAAAAAGTGCTGCAGGAAAAACCACAGCACCAACGCATTCCGGTTTTAATCCAGTGCTTTTCATAAAAAGTCCGCAGAGGTATCCTCTGGGGACTTTCTGTTTACATTATAACTATAGGGAAACAGCCAGCATTTCTGTAGGTATAATTGATATGCTGCGATTTTTCGCAATGTGTGTATGGGATTCGCTAGAATCCCTTCCACTTTGCAGGGACTGTTTACGCCATGTGGGGCCCTGGCCTAAAGATCAAGTTTCATCGGTTTTAACTACTGTTTTTATACAATGTTTGTTTGCATTTTGCCTAGTGGATAAAGTATTAAGAAAAGACATCTCAGCACTGTGAACCAGGGTTCATTTTTTTCTGCTTGGAAAATATACTTATTGCAAGTGATTGCTCAAGTAGTTTAGTATAGAACTGGATTTACTTGAAAGTTGGGCAAAAAAGAAGTGTAAAGAAAATATTTAATGTATGTTCACATGTGCCAATTTTACAATATTTCTTTTGTTGTAAAAAATGCGAGTAAATATTTTCTTGTTTCTAAAAAAAATAATACAGCAAAAAGGCACATGTGAAGAAAACCTTAGACTTCATACACATGACTCCCTGCAACCTTGGTGTACCTCTGATTACGCATGGAATTATATGAAGTTTCTTTTTCTAGAAAAAAAATCAGTGTTATGCTATTCTTCCCTAATTTTAGTTATAGAGGAAAATAATCCAGTAATATGGGCCCAAACTATAAAACACTATATGGCATCACTGGAAGTGCCCACAACTTCATAGTAGAGCAGCAGGACTCCGTAAACCTTTGTACAGCACACTGCTCAGCAGCTATTAACTTATTATGTTTTAGCTTATAATTTACCTAAAACATCAGTAAAAAATGGATGTGTATGTCCATATTTAATTGCCATTAGATCTGTCAATAGTGGCATGGTCATGAGTATAACTCATTACTCTTTTTTTACTTAACTTAGATTTTGACCTTTCTTTTGGATATCCCAATCTGCATTTTGGATCCTGAGCTGTCTGATTTATAGGATTTCTATTTCTACAGCTATAGTTCAAAATTGCTATGTCTCTGACCCCCATATTGGTATCTCCTTGGTTGTAACAACATATGTTTTGTTTTCCTGGAAATGGCTTGCAACATGCCCTGTGTGCTCAGTCATTTGGTGACTTAACCTGTATATTTGCAAATTTGAAAATTCCAGATCTCTGTACAGAGATTAAAAGATAAAAGCGTGTGGTCCCTTAGATTCTGATAACCAAAGTGGCTCTAGCCAAGTACATCTCACAGATGCTCTCTGAAGAAAAGCTGATGCTTTGTATTCCAGAAAAAGAAGATGATCCAGCATGTCCAAAATAAAATCTAAAGTTTTAGAATTTAATTCAGATGTGTCGTCTATTTGCCACGAATCGAGGAACCAGGGAATTCCTTTTAAACACACACAGCTTCTTCAACATTATACATGCCATACCAGGACATGGTGAACAAATCATTTGTGTGTTTTTATTCTATAGCCTCTGTGTGTTGTTCTGAAAGCTGATTTCTGTCTGTCATAAACTGCAGCTTTCCTATCGTAGACAGATTTGCAGGGCATGGCAAAGAGTTGCTATTATCTTGACGTATCACAAGACATCTTGCTGTTTTAACAATCTTATTTTGATAACACAGTAGTTATATGTTAGGCAATTGACGTGCATGCTATTCTCAAATATATAAAGTTTATTGAGTTGAAACCTGAAGTTTTCCTGTCTTTAATTCATTCATAAACACAGTATGTTGAGAATAATCCTGAAGGAGTATAAAGCAATAAAAGAGTGACTTTTCCTACTAAAAACCTGTTACAAACTTACAGCCAAATTCCAGCGGGGATTTGTATCATAAAAAACACAAATACAAAGTGACAGCCATATCTGTTAAACTGCCTGGTTTATCTCGCCTCTCTCACCTGGGCTTTCTGTGATTGCTGTGTTATCTTTCTTTACAGCAATGAACATTAATGATGCCAGCTTGTCTCTGCAAAGTGTCCATTATATGAGGCGTCTTCTGTCTCATCTTGACATCAAGATTTGTTCTGAGTGTACATAATAATATATTTTTACTTGCACTTGGCCTTCTGAAACATAATTAAGAGGAGCACATAGAAAACAATAACTCTTTAACCTATCAACAGGGTTTCTCAGATCTGATATGTCATGTGTATGAGTGCAGATATATGCTGACAAGCAAGTGCATTTTAAAATTAGGTGTTTTTTATTCCTTAGATACAGGGAAAAAATCACTGCATTTTTGAGCACCAGCAAAGTGAATGCGATTTAATTAATCTCATGCACACATTATGTAAAAACAGAGCTAAGGAAAAGTTTTGTCTTGAACACTTTAGTTGCAGAATTTTTTGCTGTAGATTTAATAAAGGAAAAAAAAACACAGCAAAAACTCAATGAAAAACACTTTTTTAGCTGTGTTTCGCTGCTTGTGGCATTAGGCTTGGTTTGGTTTCCCTTCCCATGTTTCTACAAAACTTAACCCTTTCCCGACGGCGGATGCTGGGTGCTTAAATATGACAACCGCTCGGGACCCTAGCAACCGCCATAGCCGCCGGGTTTCTGCTGTATTATACAGTAGACACCCGGCGCTAATGCCCGCGATCAGTGCTCGCAATGATCGCGAGCATTAACCCCTCTGGCACCTCGGTCAAAGCTGACCGAGGCACCATTTTATCGGCAATGCGCGGGCGCCGCCATTTTGCCAGGAATCGCCGGCACCCGGAGCAAGCTCCAGGTCCGGCGTCCCGTTGCTATGACAGCTGGGAGCCTTGTCAAGGCTCCGAGGCCTGTCTTTCATTAACTTCTATTGCAGGCTACTCTATGTAGCCTACAATAGAAGCGCCATTTTTTTTAAATGCATTGCATTGCATTAGTGATCAGACTCCCTGGGGTTCAAGACCCCTAGGGAGTCTAATAAATGCAAATTAAAAAATAAAAAAAAAGTACAAAGAAATGTAAAAAAAAAAAATTAAAAGTTCAAATCACCCCCATTTCCCTAGAACATATATAAAAGTAGTTAAATACTGTGAAACACATACACATTAGGTATCCCTGTGTCCGAAAATGTCCGGTCTACAAATCTATAAAAATATTTTTTCCGTACGGTAAACGCCGTAGCGGGAAAAAAAAATCAAAAGTGCCAAACCACCGTTTTTTTACTGTTTAGCCTCTGATAAAAATTGGAATAAAAAGTGATCAAAGCAATAGCAATTCCCTAAAATGGTATAACTAAAAAGTACACCTGGCCCCGGAAAAAAAAAGACGCCCTATGCATCCCTGTACATGGAAGTATAAAAAACTTACGGGTGTCAGAATATTTTTGCACAGTTTTGGATTTTTGTTAAAGGGTTAAAATGTAAATAAAACCATATAAATTTGGTATCCCCAGAATCGTACCGAAACATAGAATACAGATGACATGTCATTTTGGCTGTAGAGCGAACGCCGTAAAAATGAAGCCCGTAAGAAAGTCACACAAATGCACTTTTTCTTCAACTCCACCCCATTCTGATTTTTTTTCCAGCTTTCCAGTACATTGTACAGAATAATAAATGGTAGCATCATGAAAAAAAAAATTGTCCTGCAAACATTAAGACCTCATATGGCTCTGAGAACGGAAAAATAAAAAAGTTATTGGGTTTGGAAGGGGGGGGGAGTCAAAAACGAAAATCGAAAAATGTCACCAGCGGGACGGGGTTAAAGGGGCTAGACCACAACCCCACAGGATAGGAGTTAATTGATCACCAGGATTCTGATGACTGCTGGGACCCCACTTACTGTATCACAGGTACATGGGTGCCTGAGTGTCCTGAGTGGTAGAGTGCATGCATCTTCATTCCCTTCTATACTATTGACAGAATTCTGTATTCAGTTATCTCTGTCAGTCCCATATAAGTCAATTAAGCATGCACACTACCGCTTTATATACGTATGGGATACCCAAGCTTTAGTACATACTTGTTTTCTCCGTGATATAGGAACTTTGGAGAATCTTTTATCAATTGCTGTCACATTTCAATACAAAATGCTGTGTATGTACACGTGGAGCCATATTTCTGGCCATTACAAAACTTCTAATCTGAATTATTTAATCATTTTCCCCTCTGTAGGCTTTATCTCTAGTTTTCAGTTCTCCCTGAGTTATTGGGTGGAGAGTAGCCAACATGCAGTACACTGGTCACTGGAAACAGAAAAGAAGATGCTTTCAGTTTGGCTCTAGCATTGATCTTAACTTCTGTGTCTGCTCCTTTCTCCTCCGCTCCTACTCACTTCTCCCTCATCTTCTCTCCACACCTGCCTAAAACATTTGTACATTACTATACAACATTTTTCCCATTTATCTGTCACTACCTTTCCCACCTGATTGTCAAGCAAGCTCTGAACTTTGAGCTTCCTTGTCTATTGTACTCTCTTCCCTGTAATCCATCCTCCTTTCTTCTACAGACCAGAAACCATTTCCTGCCAATCCTATGATGTCTCAGCACAGCATCACATGAGCAACTACAGCTAGTGTCATCTCCACTAAAGATGAGCAAACCATTTCAGATCGAACTAGATTTTACCTGAATTTTCCAAAAGTTTCAGACTTGCGTCAAACCACAAATCTTTGAGCTTTGGCACCCACAAAACATTATTATACTCTAAAAGATTTTATTTGCACAGTCATGGAGGCTGCACTGTCAATTTCCTCATTATACCTGTGTCACAAGCAGGACCAGATGCAGGTTTTGGTGGGCCTTTGGGCAACAGAGTCTCAGTGGGCCTACTGTTCACTATGGTAATAGGCACAATCAATTAAATCCAATGTGTGCTGTACTTCATACAGGACATCAGATCTGCTTTTTCTGTGCAGAGTTTTTCTTCTGTTTAAAATAATAACAGGCAAGATGGATGAAAGTTTCTGTCTCATTTTTAACATTGCAGCGAAGGAGGTGGATGCAAATGGAGAATGATCTGTCTGCATCTGTCATTCTGTCAGAACAACATACTGAAAAGTGTGAACCTAGCCTTACTCATACAATACTGTAAGCATTGGTTGAATGTATACTTTTATATATACAATTAACATTCATATAAAACAATAATTGCAGCTTAATACACTTTTAAACAAACCTTTAAAGCAAAATACACAATGTAAGGCTCTGTTCACATCTGCACCCTAGCTTCTGTTATAAATGTAAACCACAATATAGTGTTGTCTTTTACTCTACAGATCCCTTTGTGGGGTCCATTGAGTTTTATCATTTTATGCTTTTACAGAGGACATTTTATGTAGTGATTCCTAATTACAACTACAGATATATAATCTCGCTAACATTAGACAGCTATGTAACAAGGGTTAAACACTACAAGTCCTCAGGCAGAGAAAAATGCCTGGGGACTGAATAATAAATATTAGCAAATTAACATAATTAAAACTTCCACTGCTTATCTATCACTTATCTATGGCCACTCACATACCTGGTGCCCAGTGCCTGTGTAGGTCAGTTACAGTAGAAGTACTATTTATCACTTGGAGAAGACAGAAGCCAAAGAAGGGTCAGAGGTCAAAGAAGGGAAACTTAGCAGACAGGAGGTTGCGGAAGGATGACAACAAGTTTAGCAAGGGAAGAGACTGACTGAAAGACTGTTTTGTTAATAAAACTGATGTTTTCAGTTCCCAGGTGAGCAGTGGACCTCCTTAAGCCAGTGGGTCCCTGAACTGGCCAGGTTTGCCGGGCCAGCCTTGGTGACAGGATCCTCATTAATCATCATTAGTAACTGATATAGGAGTTTGTTCTCCAACCCCTTTCTGGAGAGCCTGTATGAAACAGTCCATGTAATTGCAACATACAGGACATTTTGCCTGTATGGTTGGCACATAGATCTCCATAGACTCAATCAAAGAAAGTATATGTCTGAAACCTGATTCCCACTGCTGCAATAGCCCCAGTGTGATATACAGATAGAAGAATCAAGGAAAAGAACAGGTGACAGACTGATACATGCTATTCATTAATGGAATACATGACAAACATTACCTCTGTCTCCTTCTAAGTGCAGTCATACCTCACACCTCCTCATAATCCTATATTTAGGTGTTGTAAAAGGGGTTGCTTAATTTGGAGTCTGTTTTCAAATACCCACTTCTAAGTATTAATATAGAGGCATATTCCATCCAGGTCCCTCATCTATTAGCCAAAGTGAAGAGGGGCCAGAGAGCATATATCTCACTGCCGAAGGCTGAGCATGACTGTACATTACAAGAGCAGCCCATTGAATTAACTGGGAACTATGTAATGCTTTATTTTCCTGTGGTGTCATTGTGAAGAGATGAAACACACTCTATGACCAGCCTTTTGTCGAAATCAGATAACCCCTATCATAATAATATGTTTCAGTAATGTCTCTGTATGTCATTGTATTGGTGAGAATACCACTTCAGCCTAAAACCCGGCTTCCTTCCATCTAGCAATCCAGCATTCCTTCTGGTTCTTTTTAGAAAGAAGTTACCCTACAGAATAAATAATGTGTTTTTTTTTTAGCTTCCATTGTTAGAAATTCCAAATTGCAGGATATTTTTCAGTTCATTCAATAATCCTTTACAGTATTTCTCCTACCTCTGCGTCCTGTC
Source organism: Leptodactylus fallax (assembly GCA_947044405.1). NCBI lineage: Eukaryota > Metazoa > Chordata > Amphibia > Anura > Leptodactylidae > Leptodactylus > Leptodactylus fallax. The sequence continues at coordinate 796,999 of CAMRHE010000384.1, forward strand.
CCCTCACTACATTACATATATATTTGATGGAAGTTGTGGGGATGTTAAAATCTTTTGTCTCCATGCTATATAATAACAATTGTATCTTAACTCCAGTATTAGTCTCTCTGTAATATGATTCTACTATACTTAATTCTGTAAAAAGAAAATGTTTGCCATATTAAAAACCCTGTTGCCTAGACAACAATGAAGTGTGATGTGAGAACTTGTATATTACACTCCCTCATTCTGAATGCTTGCTGTTGTACGAGAACTGATGCCGTGTGCCATGAGCTTTTATTTCCCATGATAGATGCATACACTCTTCATAAGGCTGATCATTTTGTTCCAGTGTGAACAGTGGAAAATTCTGCATTATACAGATGACAATCAATGAAGGAAATACTACAATACTATCAGTGCTATTACTGATGGTAATCATTATAATTGTTAGTATTAATAATCCTGGTATTAGTATGGTTCCATGTAGGTTGTAAGTATACAATAGCAATCTTCTCAGTTCCTTGTTACTGTTTTACAATCAGGGAAAAATATTTTCTTTCAATGCACAAAAGCAATTGGGGTTAACCTGTGAACAGCAGGTAACACTTCAAGTGCGGAGTGAGTTACCGCCTCTCCAGAAGCTGCATGAAAGAGCTACTAGTAATGTATTATCATATTTGTTTTCATGGGATTATATAGAGCAGTGCTCCCTATGGATAAAGGATTTATAATACAATCTGTGTGCCCATCCTGTGATGATTGCTCTCTGCATAATGCGCTCTCCACCTTTGCTCTGAAGTCACTCTATTGGAAGCGTGGTGTGAAGAAGTAAGCTGGACTCATAGCTGGTCTTGTATACAAAAACACATCATAAGGAAATACAATCTGGTATTTACTATATGATTAAAAGAGGGAATATAACCATGGAAAAATATCATATTTTTGATTTTCCTCTGTTATCTAGATGTTCTGGCCTGTTTCTGATTTAGTTCCTCTGTTATCAGTCCTGCACTCCTATTAGAGCTGTTATTCTGGCTCCTCTGACTTTAGCCTGTATTAACACTATGTATTTTACCTGATTCTGTGGTGCAGTGCACCATAGTCCCTAACCTGCCTGATAAGCTTCTACCAACACTGGGACAACCTCAGGAGGCAGCTACCTGGCAGACTCCCTTCAGTGAAGTCCTGATTCTTAATATGGGGTAAAGGGTAAATACAGGGATGGCTGCTTAGACAACATCATTAGACATCAAACTGGCTTGTTAGCACAATGGTCCACAATCTGCATTGGGGTCTTTGAGCATAAAATTTGTGGCTCTTTTAGTTATAATACAGTTTTTAATATGCTGAGGGAGATTTGCTAAGCAAAATACCGTCAAGTGTGTTGTCCCAGACTGTCTGTTCCAACCCAGGATCACCCACCTGACAGTAGAGAACCTAATCGTTCTATTGCGTCCTGAAAGAAAGAGCACCATTTGCTCAAGAATGGTAAGGACTAGAGAGAATATTTAAACTGTGCCAGAGGCGGTGGAATGCCACCTATTGAAGTATGCAAAAAGTTGGAGTTGTGGAGCTGGTGAAAGGCTGTATTAGTAAATCTGTCCCACTGTGTCCTACTCTATCATGGATCCACAATTAGCATATTTCTGCAGGCAATGCTCTCTTTAAATATAATTTACCACAGCAGGAGATGTCATATGAATTTACAACATATTTTAGTCAACGTTTGTTTTGCTTTTGACATACCAGTGATGAGTCCTGTCTGCTGTGTTTTTTCTACTCACATCCAGATGGGAGACTGAGAGGACAAGATTTATTACCTTATAATATCAATTTGACAGGTAAGAAATGCAGTAAGAGAAGGGATTATTAATTGAAGTTGTGGTTATAAAAAGCATTTGGATTTTGTTTCCTGATCAATCTTGTTGGTTTGGAGATATAATTACTGAACATCAGGGGGCAAAAAGTAAGATGGCAAATGATCAAAATAAGAAAGTGAAAGAGTAAAACTAAATCATCTTCAATGGTCACGCAAATAAATAAATAGGGAAGAAGCTCAAATTATTATTTTTAATAAAATGTTCTTGATGAACCACTCAATGCAAAGAAATAGCTTGACACCAATGGAGGAAAGTTTTGCTACGGCTAGGAATTCACTACTGACAAGAAGGATGGATGATTGGATTAACTGGGGTAAGAAAGGGGTGGGGGATCATACAGGTATTTTTTGGTGGATCTTCTGCTACTAGTTTTGGGGGAACTGGTCACGAATAGGTGAATAACCTGTTTTAGGGAAATTTATAAAAGAATTGTGTTGGGGAGAAGCTTGTTTTCATATTATTATCTCTCTAGAAAGAATTGATTTAGCCTTGGTCATCAGTAAAATGTAAGGGAAGTAAAATATTTTTCAAGTGGGATTATATGATCACATACCATTGCATCCTTTTCGGGGTGAATCCTAATTGGTCTAAATTTTGGACTTAATGTGGTTGACCACATTCAGGCCAATATTGAGAGACAAATGTTATTGTTTGTATAAGAAAAAGTTCTAAAATTTTCCAATATACTTTCGTTATCAATTCATCACAGTTTTCTAGATCCCTGCTTGCTGTCATTTATTCTGCTTACTGCCAGTGGATAAAAATCAGTCCATGGTGATGTGATGAACACACAGGTGCACAACTCGTTACAGTCACAGCACAGTAATCAGACACCTGCCTGGTAATGATCTGTGCACCTGTGTACATCACATGACCATGGACTGTATATCACATGACCATTGACTGATTTTTATCCACTAGAAATAAGCAGATTGAATGACAGCAAGCAGAGATGTAGAAAACTGCGAGGAATAGGAAAAATGTATAACTTTTTATTATACAAACAATAACATTTGTCTCTCAATATTGGTCTGAAAATGGACTACCCCTTTAATACAATATTTAGTATGTGAATGAAAGTATAAATGAATTTTTAAGCATTCTTCCACAAAACACATTGTATGGGAAGCATTAAAGACTTACATTGTAAAGAAATAAAATATAAAATCCAAGTGAAGCCCATTCTATTTTACAAATCAAAGAAGTCTTCTCTCAGAGAGAAAGGTACATTGGTGGAGATAAACTAGTCAAATTTCTCTCCGGTATAGTTAACAATCAAAATCTGGGAAGGGGCATTAGGGCTAAGCAATCTAGCTGTGGTAGAATAGAAACCACACTCACTAATCTCTGAAAAGTTAAGTAAATTTTATGAGGATTTGTATTTGTTCAAAATGAATTGTTCTACAAATGAATTATCTTATCTGAAACAATAGGAAAAAGCGTAATTAGCTTTATCAATAACATTGCAAGAAATTAAAGATGTAGTTCACTATAGTCCAAGTAACAAGTGGTTAAGGCATTCGGCAGTTTTGGGAAATTTTGGCTTTCCTTAGGAATTTTAAAGCTTATAATACTGATTTTAAAAAGCCCTCTGGCAAGAATAAGGGTGAGTAGAGTTCATCTCCATGATATTCATTTTTTTAAGCTACAAGCACTGAAAAATTCACTTTCCAAATCATATTCTGATCTAGCTATAAACAGTTTTTATTGCTGTTATTGTGAAATTAGATGTAAAAAAAAATGATGGTGTTTGGTCTGGAAGAAAGTTTTACAATATTCATGGATTTATATATCTAGAGAAGTAAGTAGGTTTAAGTAGTAGAACATTCTCTCTGTATTTATGAAAAGTAAGAGAGAGGGTAAGCATCTTTTCATTTATCTATTACCAATCCTGCTGTTTTGGCTGCCGTACAGCATTGTGCAAAACTTTTAGACACATATGGAAAAATGCTACAAAGTAAGAATGCTTTCAGAAATGGAAATGCTAATAGTTTATTTTTGTTAATTAACAAAATTAAATGAATAAACAAAAGAGAAATCTAAATCCAATCAATATTTGGAGTGAACTCCCTTTGCCTTCTATCACTTCTTCTAGGTGCACTTGCAGACAGTTTTTGAAGAAACTCAGCAGGGAGGTTGTTCCAAACATCTTGGATAACTAAGCACAGATCACCTGTGGATGTAGGCTTGTTCAATTGCTTCTATCTTTTCCTGTTAACACACAAAACACAAAGTTCACATGGGTTTATAATCCATAAAGTATGTATATTCAATGATTTTTTTTTCTTTGTTGAAGTTGAATAAAGAGAATTATTGCATTCTAAGGTGGAAAGTTACTATTGTTTGCAGAAAAAAAATGATTGCTAAACATTGGAGGTCAGATAAATGTCCATCAGTTTTTTCAGCTGTGGGTCAGGAAAGGGGTTGAATGAGTGAAAAAAAAAAGCCTGTTCAATCGTATGAATATATTAATTTCTTCCATCCTATGTGTATGTATTTTTTATGTTTCTTTTCTTTTTTTGACTGCTTTATGTTCAGTGAAACAAAAAGAAATGAATTAAAAAAATAAAAAGCAAGAAGCTTACTTCCATAACTTGACTTGATTTGGGAATACATGTCACATAAATTACTTCTAGATCTATCACCCCCACAAACAGACACACAAAAAAGAAACAAGATCACACTATCCTCAGTGACAGCTGGAAAGCATATTTTTACTTCCCATTACTAGCATCTAAATCTTGACCCTGTTGTCTGTGACAGCATGTACAAGATACATTTTTGCAAAAAAAAAAAAAAAATGTTAATTAACAAGTATAGACAGTATTTTCCCCAAGTGACCCACAGAGAGTTCAGGCAATATATGAACTGATTGTTAGACAAGAACATTGACAGTATGGTTGGACTGACTCTAGTGAGTTTAGTTATAAAGCATCGCCTGGAGTAAAGGAGTCAAAGCTACCAAAAGGTCAGATGAATTGGGCATCAGTAATTGAGAGGCCATTGTGGTTGAAAGAATAAAAGAATGGACAAATAAGTGAAATGACACATACTGTTTGCAAGTGTGAAGAGAAAAGCTGAAGAACTGAACTATAATGATGACATTTCTGAACTTCAGTTCTTTCTGGGAATGTGGAGCACTTGTGATTCTTTACTGAATTTGTTGTGGATGGTTTTGTAGATAAAAAATAATATGGAAACACAGGTTAGAAATAGTGCAAACAGTTTTCCAGGTGGAGGAGCTTAGGAATGGACCTTTTATTGGAGGACTCCTGCAATCATTAGCTAAAAAGGGAAAAGGTCTCTTCCAATAGAACCTCAGCATTTGCTACAAGTGTATAAACTTAGTTTAGTGGTGCCATCTAAAATATGTGTCTTTTCAGCTACATAGTGTACTTTCTTCATGTTGGATCTTCTCTGAGATCGGCCCTTGAATTTCAGAAATGCTTCCATTTATAATTAACTATCTGTACTTGTGTAAACTTTCATTGTCTAATCACAGTTTAGTGAATGACCTCTGGTACATCTTGTTTCATAACTACTTCATATAAAAGAGGATGGCCACAAGTCTAATATAACCATCTAATATATTACGTGCCTAATCTCCTACTTTAGTAAGTGCAGTCCTCTCCTCAGACAAAAGTCTCCATGCACTACACAAAGTTCCCATCTTGAAACTGCAGTTGATGAAGGTTGAAGGTTGCGAGAGACCCAGAGTGATCCCCGCAGGTGTTCTGCAGCAAAAGTCACCCATTTTAGAGACTTTTAGGGAACACACTGCTGAATTTCCTTGATGGAAATTCAGCTAAGTATCCTTCCCTTGTGTTCCTAGTCTTAACATAAAATAACTATTTTTACAAGTTAAACTTAAAGTCTAGTCAGTGAAAATGTAAGCAGTTTACAGTGATTTTTTCAGGGTGAGACTACTGCTAAATCCTGTTAAGTGCTAAAACTCATTTTTAATCCATCTGAGAGAACATTTGGTGCGATCCCTTGTCAAGGTACAGTAGCCTCACTGCCAGACCATGTGGAGGATGTGATTCTGAGCATCAGAATTAATGCGTGCACAATGTTCATTTTCTCATTGGCATCAAAAATTGCACATTACTAACAAGGTGCTTTGTTCATGACACATAGGATAGAGTCCCATCATAATGGAGATTTACAACATAATTAAGAGCTAATATTTCTGTGTGACATTTCCGTATTTTTTTCCATGCATAGAAGATACATTCTATGTTAACTCCAACAACTACAATATTTTTAACTCCAACATCATTTATTAAGGTTTGTTATTGCTCTTTATTTTCTAGTGTGTATTGTTTTAAACAGTGTCATTGTCAGTTCTAGAAATGTTATACTCTTTTATTTAGAAAATTCTTACCCTAACCAATTGAGGGCTATCTTATGTTATGCATATGATACAGTGTACACACGTTACATGTATGTATAGCACAAGCCTTATTTCAAAAGAGGTTGTCTCAGTTTTTTCGGTCAGCTTACCTGTCAATCAACTGATGGTGGCTGCATAGAAAAATTGGCATTACATTCCACATGTGGATGCATAGACAGGCTGGGTTCACCGGCGTGATTGGTAAAGTTTGTCTTTGCTCTGGTTCATAGTCCAGAAGAAAACCACAGCACATACAGATATTGGGTGCAATTACAAGATATAGTTTTTGGCTCAAAAGAGATTAAACCTTTGAAAGACATTCCCCAGTGAAGCAATCACGTGTGTATATATATATATATATATATATATATATATATATATGGCAATCAGATTAAATAGGCAATGTTTCAGTTGATGATAGACCTTTTTCAAGCCAAATCTGATAATAGGCCTTTGGTCAAAGTGGAGCAGAGATAAAATCTCTAGATAATGCTGTCAGTGGATTGCAAAGTGACTGACAGCATTACCTTTAGCAGAATAGTTGCATAACAGATGGACAGTACATATACCCCAATACACCAGTGTAACTGTTTAGTCCATGGCTTCTGAATCTCATCAGCCATAACTACAACAAGAAAATGCCTGGACTTAGCTTTGGTCAAAGCCTATGGCAACATTTTTAAAATGTACTTAAGTCCATCTTAACATTTGTCACTCAAGTGCATCACAGCATTAAAATATGCAGAAAAAGACTCAGTTACTACAATTTTCTAAACCAGAGAAGAAGTCTGAGAATTGCCTAAGCAGTATATAATAACTTACTGTATGTAAAAACTGCCTCAGCAACAACTAGGGGACCCCTCATCGGTGAAGCATGAGAAGCACAGTACATACAGTATACAACTAGGTGTGATGAAAAAACCTTAAATGTGTGTGTGTATTTGTAATCCATGATTTGTATTGCTTATGCATATATATATCTGATGATCAGGAGTAAGACATGGTTATCTGGTTTTGTCACCTTTGATCCTAGGTCTGTGATTGGTGTTCCTTTTGAAGTGGTAAAGTTAAAAACCAAGTAAGGATTATGGTTTAAACTGGAAGGGACTCATGAACAGAGGGGTTGTGTCTGAATATGAGCCATGGCCCATCATTACAAAAACTGTGGATTCCATGAAAACACCATTGAAGCCATCAGAGCTGGGTGCTGGTCATCTTCATTTTTCTAAGATCCATAGAAACAGAAGGACTGTAACTCATAAGATTTTGGGGTTTTTTTTTTCTGTATTTTACAACAGTTTTGCTTGTCTCTTGTCACTGTTGTTTGTCTATTTTATATAAGCACTGAACAACATAGGGGATCCCTCATCATCTGAGAAGCACAGTCTGTATACAACCAGGGAAGCCCTCATCATCTGAGAAGCACAGTCTGTATACAACCAGGGAGCCCTCATAAGCTGAGAAGCACAGTCTGTATACAACCAGGGAGCCCTCATAAGCTGAGAAGCACAGTCTGTATACAACCAGGGAAGCCCTCATAAGCTGAGAAGCACAGTCTGTATACAACCAGGGAAGCCCTCATAAGCTGAGAAGCACAGTCTGTATACAACCAGGGAGCCCTCATAAGCTGAGAAGCACAGTCTGTATACAACCAGGGAGCCCTCATAAGCTGAGAAGCACAGTCTGTATACAACCAGGGAAGCCCTCATAAGCTGAGAAGCACAGTCTGTAGACAACGATGAGCATAATAAATAGAAATAAATGGGATCTTGGCTTGTTTTCAGTAGTGTTTAAGCTCTGAGGCTGGGCAGATGCTGCTTAGTTATTGTATACTACCTTTGATGGACTGTGGCAAAGAAATGCAGTGATGATAATAGGAGGGAGACAAGGCAGCAATACCATTTGAGGTAAATATATGGCTGATCTAATTGAATGAGGGCTTGTTGTATTAATTATCAATGTGTATTTATATTGCTCATAGACAAAGAAAACTAGAGGTCAGTCTGCAAGTAACATTTGCTTTTCCAATAAGAAAAAAAAAATATTATATAATCTTTATTAAAGTTGTCACTTATGATAAGTCTTACCACTGGCATCAATAATAATAAGATGTTATGAACTAAGTCTATTTTTGGACAAAGAGACAAACACTGTCCCTTATTTTATTCATAGGCTTTCATGCACTTTTACTTATGATTGATTTTCTTAGCCTTTCACCAAATGTATCATTTCATTAAATATGTACATAGAGAACTAAGACCTAACACCTTTTATTACTTATATTGACCTTCTGACGAGTTTGAATAAGATATGTACCATAAAATATGAATTATGCATAACCCATTTACAAAGAATTAAATTCTTAGGGCAGGTAATCCTACAAGAGAAGGAAAAATGTCAAAATATAATTTATTATACACAACAGGTGCAAAAGTCTTTCATCTCCAACAGGGATGTCAAAAACTATCAAATACTCTCCTGCTTACTTCTATTTTTTTTTCCTTTAAAGAATATTAATAATATGTTTAGTGAATATTGCTTCAAACCAAATTAATGTTGTGAATAAAATATCATGATCTGATATTGATGGTATATCCTAAGGGAAAAAATGATTGTGTTAAAAAAGCCAGAAGGTGGTATCTGTATTTCTTTTATTTGTGGAGTTCTGGATGGGTGTGGAGCACTTCATAGTGCACTACAACATGTAAAATATGGTACAAAAGTGGAAATCAGGGTAAAGCAAAATTATAAGCCAATGGCAAAGTGAATGAATTTGCAAGTAATATCTGAAACATTAGGCATCATGCTTAGCTGGGCCTTGTTCAAAGGTATCCTAAATGGGCCCCCCCGTAATTTAATGTCCCCTCAAGTGGCCCCCACATAATGGCCCCTGCCCTCTCAGTGACTATATATATATATATATATATATTTTATAGACAAAAAACTGTTATACTCATCTAACCTCATTCCCACAGTGTTTCATGCAGGCTCTGGCTGTAGTGATGTCTGAGGCTCAGCACTCATCTCGCCTCCCTGCTGCATAGCTCTGTGCTGCTCTAACATTGTATTGAATTTATCTGCCTCTTAAGGAGGCAGATAGAGTTTAAATCACTGCCTGCCGCCTAGAATAGTGGGACAGCACCCCGAATGCGGGACTGTCCCATTCGGGTCAGCAGAGGGGCCCCTCACTACCATGGGGCCCAGTGCGCATGCACCGTTTGCCCTATAGTTAAAGCGGCCCCTATACCTAGAGCCATGTATGGTGTGATGGGGCATACACAGACCCAAGGTGCCTCCATGCTCTTTTATGAGGTACCTTATGCCCTCAGTAATATAGCAAGCAACAATTTTGTGTCCCCCAAAGATCCACATGAAATTCAGGGCTCAAAATCTCCCATTTAATTTGGAGGCTCAAAGAGGTACAGTAAAGTCCACAGAAAGTTAGTATGTTTAGATTTTATGTGATATTTATATGACATATGATTGTCTACATAAGTGCTTATACTGGTTACGTAGTACAACAATCATTTGGCTATGTTTTTATGTTGAAAAAAATACTAGTCTTAATATTATTATTTTTGTGGTTCCAATATGCTATTAAGACTAAGACTTTTTGTTTGGAGATAATTATATTGGCAAGTCTTTATAAAAGTTGATTATTACATCTTAAATGCTTTTGACTATTAGTTTGATGTGAGTATGCTTTAGTAATCGACAGTTTCATGTTTTATATAATGAAGTTACTTCATATAGTAGTGTACAAGCTAAAACATGTGATCATTCTCTATGGAGATCTAAAAGTGCAGACAAAAAGAATATGAATCGTGAAATTGTACAATTTTATCCCCTGAATACAGGAGCCAGATAGACAGTTGCATGAGGGAACAAAACAGTTTTCTGTGAATATCTATTTTAGACCTAAATTGAGAAAGAAAATATGGATCTAAGAGATTGGGCCTATGCATCAAAACATCAAAAATTGAGGTAAATGTCAATCCAAACATAGATAGATGACAGATAGATGGAAATAAGATAGATAGATAGATAGATAGATAGATAGATAGATAGATAGATAGAATAAAAAAGATAAGCATTTATTCTTACTACACACATATAAAAAGAAAACCTGCTGATAGTTTGTGTTTGCCACAAGGCGAAGATTCAGAATAGAATACACTAAATTGGGATAGATCCCTCTAAGTCAATGTCACAGTGAATGTCAATACTCTTTATACTAACATGTCTCACACTGCTGACTGTGTTGAATCACATTTCCTGTAAGGAATTACTCACTAAAGGGTTGATCCAGACATCAGCACTGCACAACTTATTGGGTTTCTCTAACTGGAAACAATTTTAAGGAGCAATCAATACAAAAGTATAATTGTTGAAATTTAAAAAAATCAGAAAACTTATCATAAGTAAGCCCACACTACTTGTCTGAATGTTACATACTGGGGGGTATTGGAGTATGCATTTAATTTCCTTACACCCCAGGTATGGCATGATTTACACTAGGTCGGCATAGGATAACACTTGACTAATCACTAAATTACTCACAGATCATTAAGAAGGAAATTTCATTATACATTTAAAAATAAGTAATTCTGTTCTACTTGCACATGCTATTTTATGGATACATCTGTTCACACTAATGCTATGGGTACTATTGTTGTTACTAGAAAAGCAGACTGAGTTGACTTAAAGAGGACATTTCACCACCTCCAACAAGTCCATCTCTTTACATCAATTAATAGGCTATTGTCCACTGATTTTGGTACAGCCCCCATTCTTCCTGAATAATCAATGCTGTTAGTTTTGGTCCCTGATATGCTGTTTAGGATACTAAACTTTACTGTCAAGAGGGCGTTGTCAGGCAGGAGCAGACAAGGGGTGTGATTCTGAGCTCTGACACTGGCTGCCTCTGATTGGAGTTCGGAATCACATCCCCTGCCTGACACCGCCCTTCTGACATTACAGAGCTTAAATAGCACATCAGGCACCAAAACTCACTATGTTTGTTGCTCAGGAATGGTGGAGGCTAGAGAATAAATTCCAACTGCGCTGGAATCAGTTGAGCTGCGCCTATTAAAAGATGCTAAGAACTTGAATTGGAGGAGGTGGTGAAAGGTCGTCTTTAACTTTACTCTTATGAGTGTAACTATTATAATTTTGCAATTCACATGAAACATTGTTAATGTGTTTAAATTAATGTTAGATACAAAGTAAACTATTAGATTACTGTCAGCTGACAACTAACTATCTCTTCTGACTCGTGCCATATCCTTATTCTATAGGAAGATTCAAGCAGATTCCACATGCCGATTCTTTTTCCCCTTACTGTCTGCTTTTGAAGGACTAGTGGGCTGCCCCATTAAAGTGTTACTCAGCCCTGTCAAAATATGTTTATATTGCCAACATCAATATTTATATTTATATTTATATATATATATATATATATACATATATATACATGATTAACTAGAAAAGAACTTGAGATGGATACAGTACTCCCTACAAATACAAAAAAGCAAGACCAAACTCACATTACAACAAGGATGGGTCAGTTCCCTGAAGAAATCCACAGTAAAGCAAGAAGGAACAGCACGGAAAGTTCCACATCAAGAAGATCAAGCAGATTTTATCATCATATATAGGCAGTGTTTTGACTCTGTCATGGGCCTTTCTCAAGGTCCAGCAAGGCACATGATAGAGGCAAAATCTTACACACATGAGGTCACTAAACCTGTTTAATCTTTTTGAACTGGAAGTCTCTGTTTTATTTGTTTTCCTGTTGTCAAAGGGTATTAATAGAACAGCAATTTAACATGTTTCCAAATTATTTTGCAAATCAGATTAGTTTCCAAATTCAGGAAACACCAAAGAGAAAAAATGCGCTAAAATTAGAAAAAATATTCTTAAATAAGTAACAATTTACTTAATCTCTTCCTTCTCTTTAATCCTTTTCTGTCTGATATTGGAAGCAAAACATAGAAATACCAAAAGAAATCCTCTTTATGTATCCCAAGAGCTCTGTCATCTCTAGCCTTCTGCTTACAATCCTGTTCGATTGTAAGTAGACAAAGTAGACTGGTTGTAAAACACAAAGATCAATTCTAAATCTCATTCTCCTTAGCTGTTCACCAGCCTAAAGTAAAAAAAAGGACCATTCACCACCTCCTCCAATGCCAATTCCTTGCATTCTTTAATAGGCACAACTCTACTAATTCTGGGTTAGTTGGATTTTTTTTCTCTAGCCCCCACCCTTCCTAATCTGTCAATGCAGATACTGATATGATAAATAGGCTATCTACTGTCAAGTGGGTCATCTTAGATATCAGCAGGCAAGGGGTGTGATTCTGACCTCATGCACTGCCTGCTTCTAATTGGACAGTCTCAGGGAGCTCAGAATCACGTCTTTTTGTCTGCTACTGCCTGACACCATCCACCTGACATTAGAGAATATAGTTAGCATGTCCGTCACCAAAATTAACTGCAGTGGTTGCTTGGGAAGAGTGCGGGCTAAAGAAAAAATTCCTACTGTGCTAGAATCAGCAGATTGGCACATATTAAAGGATACGAAGAACTGGAGCTGGTGGTATATTTAGTATTTAAAATTTTAGTTTTACTGTTTCTTTAATCATTCTAGGTATCTATATATAGATACACAGCAATGCTAGCATGAAGCAGATCTTATTGGGAAATTACATAAACTTCTACCTATTACTATCTATTTCTTATGCAGGCAAGTTAAAAATTCACTGTCACTTATGAATATACAATATTCCCCCGAAATCTAAACTCTAATCTACAGATCTAAATTAAACAAGAGCATCTTTTACAGCAGTTACACATTCAGACATTATATTGTTCTCGTGATAGTCATTTATGCATGGCACATAGTACTGTGACGTCTTTTAAGGCTTATATATTGATCGCACCGCCTATAAAACATGAATATTCATGAAGATGCTTCAATAATCATCTGGTCATCTAATATTAGAGCTTGGGGTTTTTTGGTATTAATGTACGTCAGCATCTATTTAGTATGATGAAGGCAAAACTATTTTAGTAAATGAAATACTATTTCGGTTTATGTCTCCGCAATATATAGTAGCTACATAATGGAATATAATATTGTTTTAAAGTGCAACTCTAGTACAAATATTTCTGGAAAAGTCCATTGTATTAGCAGTGTTTGTTTGACAGCTCTTTGTTTAACTCTTATCTCATATTTCTTAAAATTTCAAGTCCATTTATTGTTCTCATTCTTCTTCTACAGTGTTCCCATCTATGCCATCTCCACCTGAGTAAATAATTGATTAAATGTTGTTGGCATCTTTGCAAAGGTCAGTTTGTTATTCGATAAATAAGGAATACTTCTGTATGTAGCCTAGATATCTCATGCCTATTCTTACACATATGGTGCGCTATACACATTGTATTACATTACGTTACTATATATCTCCAGTAGTTGAATAGAAAACAAAAAGAAACATAAGTGCTTTGCAGGCATTTCTTCACAATTTTATGAATGGACTTGCTTGCTGGTGTCTGACAATAGGTCCTTGGGTTTTCCTTGCACACTCTACGGTGTTTAGCTACAAACTATCCACAAGGTGGCGCCCTTTAATCAGTTCTCTTTTGACATAAGCACTGCAGACATTTCAGAAATGATCTAGAAAGTTGAGCCTTGAATTTAAACTTCATTTACAATTCTTATGTAACATTAACAGATATTGTAATATAAGTACTCCTTTATAGGTTTAATATGGTTATCTGATCATGGTTATTATTTTTATTTTTTTAGGAAAAAGTGAATGGTCTTAGAGTGTTATTTATCACAGCAGAGCTACTTCATTATTTTATATCCTAAGGAAAAAAAAATCTACATACCCTATTGTAACACGGGTGAAGTCCAAGTGGATATTCCTTAGTGGTATATGAGTTATATCCTGCATATTAACAAAAAGAAAAGAAAAAAACTCCTTTTTAAATGGACGATGACATCCCACATTCTTGTAAATATCTGTGTAATACAGTATTATTTACTCCGGAACAGCCTGTGCTAAGCATATTGTCTAGGGAGGATCTTGGTGGGCTACCCACGTAATTGTGGTGATCTCACGTCATTTTCTGTAAATGAAAAAAGGAAAAAAAAAGGAAAGAAAGGAAATAGCAATATTTAATCTTTAGACTGCCTAATAGGGGATTCCCCAAAGAGCCTATGTAAAATCTATAATGTACCTTTCTCTTGGCACCTCAATGATCAGATATTTAACTAATAGTTTAATGATGTAGAAAATAGACTAGGTGGAAAATCCATAGTATTGAAGAGCATGATGCTATATAGCACACATATTAAAGATATAAGTATGTGATTGAAGTGTATAAAGGTCTCTTTCCTAGGGGATAATACTAAACCTGTGTATAGGGTTTGATTATTTTGGGCCATTTTACTGATGTAAAATATATAGAGCTCCAGTTTCAGCACCAGCAAATGAACAGCTCCTTTCATTTAAGCCATAAGTGAAATCTGTCAATTATTATCTTATTAAAAAAGCAAGCATTTAGGGAAACTCTGAAGATCTTAATAATGCATTGGCAGATCTGTGATTTTCACTTACCTCTTTCTGGTAAGCGTTTATTCATATCTATAGCACATGCATACAGTGTATGCCTGGGCTTCATTAATAAATGATATATATCTGATATATGTTAGTTAAATAATCATCTGAGGCTTTCCTGGAATTAACTTTTTTTGGTTGTAATTTAGGATGAGCAGCGGATACTTCTGCCTGTCACCTGTGCTGTCAGATATAATTAATGGAATCATTTTGCCAAAGGAGAAAAAAATATTGATGTGCAATTAAACTGAAGGGAATGTGTATGTCAGAATATTTATAAGAAAACTTATGACTGTGTTTGGATCATCTGTGAGGAAAGATGAGAATTGTTATCATGTTCCTGGAGGAATTGGCCTGATGACGTCTTTTCTGATACTGGATCATTACGTGACTTACACTCTGAAAAAAAGGGAAGCTGTTTTATCCATGGATAAAACTCCGAGCGCCACCGAATCACAAACAATAGCTGGTATTTAAAGGTAATATGCAGACAAACATTTACAAAGCAACCTCTTCCTAAAGTGGCGTTTGCAGTGACTATCCTGCATGTGTGTGTATATATATAAATATATGTATATACATACAAGAACGGAGGGCTGGTCAACTTGAATTGCAGCACAAGAAGGAGAAGAAAGCAGCTAGAGAAACGCCTCAGGAGAAGTATCTTAGAGAAGATCTGATCTCATTGTCAGCATCTCAGCCCAAGACTCATAACAGGCTGCACCAGGCTCTCCCTGCCTCCCTGGCTCACTGCTTTTTTATATCTCATTCGTATTTACTTCCCAGCAGCTACAACTTGTTTTTTTTTTTTTCTTTCATTTACTTTTTCAGCTAGGGAGGTTATATTTTATTCTTTATTTTGTTATCCCCCTGCTCTTTTTCTCATCTCAGTCGGAATCCACCTTTATTTTTCCTTGGAATTGTGGCTTGCATCAAACTTTTAGTCAAAATAGCAGCAACCAGCCAGTTACTGTGTAATCTCAACCTGTCAGACAAGGCAATGCAGTCCACATTCTAAGAGAGAGCGGAAACTTGCAAGACACTTGGTTTAACTTGGGACCTGACATCTCTGTCTCTGTGACACAGTGGAATTTTTTTTTTTTTATATGGTAAGAACCTTGCATGCTTCAGTATATACATTGTTATGATAGAATTTGCAGTTGTACCTACTTTTTAGATAGAAGATAGGAAAAGGTTGAATGTATTGTATGTTGGTAAATATTATGCCTGCCCCACTTGAATATGCATTGATCTAATTGAGGTCAAATTGCACATCGATCTGAGCTAATGAGAAGTGCTTGTTGAAAGTGTTTCCTTCACTTCTCTCGTCCGCAGAATGACAATGTACAGGAAAGCACTGCTCGCCTGGCTGTTGGTGTATGGAGTAATGCGCTGCACTGTCCACTCCTCACCTACTGCGCTCAAGTACCCGGCACTTAGGTAAGTATCAGACTAATTATTATTATCGTCAAAACCTGTTGTTATGTCAATCAGATAATCAAATTTATTATAACCTAAAATCATAATGTATGTCTGTATCTTATACAAGGTCTGTATTAGTAAAACATCTCATATACCCCATTTGTAGTTTCACTAGATTTACTACAAAAAAACTAGGGAAGCAGAATAGGCTTGCACTGAATGTGCCCATAAGCAGTGAGCTAGAGTATCAGTAGTGAGATAGACAAAGACTCTGTCTTATCAAAAGGACTCAAAATCAATATTTAAGGGCAAAAATGCTCCACATTTTTAACACATTTCTACCTGGCTCATATCCTTTCATTTCCGCCTTTATAAAAAGCATTTTATATACAGACTTCTAATGAAAAGATTTAAATTCCCAGAGCTTGGCTTTGCTTCAGATTGTGTAGTAGAATCAGGTTTAGGATCAGTTATAGTACATCTTTAAGTGACAAAATATGACAGCCAGGGAAGCCCTCAGTGGTTCATGCCTGTGACTGCTAGCTGAGAGTCACCCTTCTTACAATGGAACAGGTGTATGGCTTCTATTGTACAAGCAAATTCATCAAATTACAAGATCTTTATGGAAATGTCTGTTTATTATCCTTGAAGAACTGACTGTAGTCACTGGTAATGTGAAAGAATATAGACCATACTTATGCACAAAAGATTTTTTGAGTGTTTACATTTGTTTTACACATAGTTCATGTGCTCCCAAGTTCATGGTACAAACAGAGACACCAGCGCCGGTTTGTAGGATTTCACCTTAAAATACTTAAGTTAGGATAGATATTGGAATGACTTGCTTTTTAGGAATTTGCTGTCCTGTGCCTTATACAGATACAATACCTACAATGAAAAAGTGAAAAATATATTATTGGCTTGAAATATAACTAATACCTTGCCATTACCAGTCATTGACAGAAATGACGCCAATTAAGTTGTTGCATTGTTTCTTACCCCTGGATTTATAATGATGAACAGCAGAACGTAATTTCTGCTATTGTCCAAATAATCAATATTTTTATTGTTTTTGTCAGGCTCAGTATTATTTCACTTCTTAAATTCCTTCCACAATTCACTTATTAGATTTATAAATAATTCATTGTTTGCTCTGAAGATTGCTTACCCCTCTCAGTAGAATCACTGTTTCCCGAAATGAAAAACAAACGCTTGGAAGTACAAACAAAGGTTTTTGGAAAATGGGTCACAAACTAATAAGTATAGCATAGTAATAAATAACATGGTCACGTTTCTATATTTTCTAGTTCTTCCTATTTATTTGCTTTCCTGCCTTTATGTAGTCAATTCATAAATTTTTATTATTAGATATTCATTGTTTTTCTTATGACAGCTGTTGCTGAGATGCAACTCCTATCATCTACAGTATATCACAATGGGAGTTTGAATCCAGGAACAGTTGAAATGCCAGAAGCTGTTTATGCTTGTTGTGTGTTCAGTGACAGTGGTCAGCGTAAACTGTTTGGGTGTGCTATCTACTTGGCTATGTTAATCTATATAATACCCAGGATCATTTGCCTGTGGTACAGAGAATCTGACACAGCTAAACTGTGATCCAGATTTAGCAAGAGTAAAACACTTTGGAAACATCTATTATTAATAATGCTGGCAGAGCAAACTGACAAAAATAGCTTACGGTGACCTACATCCCAGCAGATACAAAGTGAAAAAAAAATCTTAAGTAGGAACTTGGCATGAAAAGAAACAAAACCCAACAAAGTCAGGACCCAGTCTTTCCAAACATACCCCTCCTTCTGTAGAGGGGATCTGGGTAATGCTACTGCTAAGTATTTTCAATGCTTTGTGGCCAATGCTTAGTGCTCTGATTTAATGTTTGGAAGCTGATAGTGTGTTTGATCATGCCATTCTGCCAATAAAGGAAAGTTGTTTCCCTCCCCCCCCCCCCCCAACCTTTTCTAATCTTTCCCTTCCTCCCGTCCACCTCCTCTCTCTCCTCTCAGTTCCCTGTACTAATGATTGTAGGATTTGGCAGCTAGCTCTGGCCCAGCCCCAACCTCAGGTCAGCTCACAGATGGGCTGCTCTTGTTATTTCTCTCACGCCCACCTACAGATTGATAGGGTCTCAGGGGGTCTTTTTCCATCAGCGTCTGGCATCTCATCACCGAACAATATTCAGAGAAAAAAAGACCAGTAATGTAGACACTAGAAATGAACCTTTGCCAGGGATTACATTGCTCCGAAAGGCACTGATCAAGTCATTATGCATTTTTGATTAATTAAGAGGCTTACAATTCATTCTCCTTTCTTTCTCTCTGCTCATTAGGCTTGAAGATGAAGTGTATGATGAGGATGGTAACACTCTTCCAGACTTTGCTTTTGATAACGATCCGATTGGTATTGGAAATCCTGCCTCGGTCTTAGATGATATGTACTCCTTTTATTACCCTCCGGAAAAGAGGTGAATTCAGACTTTTTCCCTAAATGAGATAAAATCTAGTTAAAATGATGTGTTGCATAGTCACAAATAACGAAATAAAATCTGCAAACACAATAACCCTGCTTCTGTTTCATGTCAGACCATATTGCGACTTCTGCAATGCATCTAAATTATTTAACAGGAGGTGCACATTTAAAGGGAAAATGGAAATTTATGGAAATTAATAACATTCAGTGCTAATCAGGTGGCATCTTGCAATTAAGCAGCATCCTGGGAAATTAACAACAACAAAAAAAACAAAAAACAAAAAACGTTTACAGTATGTATATATATAGTGTGGATGTGGGAGGAAAGGATATATCAGGCATAACATGTGGACTAGAGTAAAACATGACCCTGTGACAAATCTAGTCTAGGCATAATCAGGAAGCTCTAATGGGTCAGCTGCACCCACCCCTCCCTGCACTCACATACACATTCCATTGAGAAATGCTTCTTGCTTGAAAACAACACATGTTGATGTCAGATTTCCAGGAATCATCTTTCCTTTTTTTTATTTTTTTCTTTGCTGTTGTCAGACATGCTGATGATCTATTAAACAAAGCCTATAGGAATTTACTGGGGCAGTTGTCTGCGAGGAAATACCTGCATACTCTGATGGCCAATCGCTTAGGGTAAGGTTGTGCTCTTAAAACGTAGTATTTGTACACATCCAAAGAAGTAAAGAAAAAAAAAAATCAGTCCAAGTTCGGGCTGTAATCGCTATTTCTGAAGAATAGCTCCGCCTTATGTACTGAAGCATATGGACAATGTAGCACCAAATATCAGATAGTAGACACGTCTAGTTTATGGATTTCAAATGCCGTGATATTTCTTTTATCATTCACATTTAGGAGGACTATGCAGCTTCACCATAGCAATAGCGCTATAATAAGCTGTGTTGTTTATTTCACCTGGATAACGCATTTACATTTTTGTGGTTTAGTCTCTTCTTTTATTGTCCCATATGTCATTGATTTTCTATTGCAAAACGTAGCAGTTGTGCGCCCTCACACAATATAGATTTCTGGGTTGGGTAACATTTTAATAACGCTCTAGGGAACTCATCGCATCTTCATAATGAATAATTCATGTGATGAATATATTGTCTCCAAACTGTCGTCTTAAATTATCTGATTTTAATGTCACAGTACGTGAATTCCTTTTAGTTAGTAAAACCTGTGACTTCCTGTGTCAGAGCTGTTACATTTGTTGATTTTGTTAAATTCGCCTTTAAATTACTGGTGGATGAATGTTAGTTGGGAAAGCAGTTTAGAGACCTGAGCGGGGGCCATGAACCCAGGAAAACAGGATAGAACATGATAATGTATGCTGAAATTAATATTGATAGCTATTTACTATGAGGCATGCGCAGATGGTGCTCGTATCAGAGCTTCGCTTACATTTGACTGCATGGCACATAGCAAGTATTACCATTTATCCATTCATCTTATAACATGCATAAGGCTGGTAAATGTCACCAGGCTATGCAGGATCTAGGCTTGGATTTTACCATCTAGATGACTGTGAGCAGTGCAGCACAGACAAAAGACAATGTCTTCAATTTAGGGGACATTAGGAAGCCACTGCTGATCTTTTCCCAATCAGTACATTGATATCCTGCCATATATTTCACAAGAAGAACACAACTCTTTTCATGTTGTTGACAGGAAGCCCCTAGGGGCAATTATGGTAGCAAAAGGCAGGGCAGCCCTATAGTGATTGGTAATGAGACAGAGGCCTTTGGGAGTTGTCCAACATGAGGATCAAGGCATAGGGTTGCCTAATGGAGCTTGGGTAGAGAGTGTGGCAGATGTTTGTACCCTTTGTTCAGGATTTATAGAGCTATAATTGGGTTTGACATTTAGATATTTTTTTCTTGATTTTTTTACAAGCAATAAGAACTGATTATTAAAACACATCTCATGCTCACACACAGAAATACATACACACATATAGGCACTGCACTGTTTGCTATTTTGATGCACACATCAACCATCTGTCAGAAATCATAAGTTAGAGGTGATAAAATAGAATCTCCTTATTATAATTTATGTCCCTTTATCTCTAAGGTGAGACATTTTCTTTGACAAACGCATCATCTTGAGGTCAACATAAATTCGGGTTAAACCATGATATAGTGTATGTAGCTAATTACAAGATGGACCTCTCCTCACTTCACAGCAATGAATGATATAACTGCAAGATAGCAGCTGATAGCTCAAAGTGTTTGACACAAAAAGGAATAAGAAATCCATTTGTCATATCTCCCATGAGACTTTATAGCTACCATATGCAATCCATTTTCGGGGATAGTTGTAATCTGCCTTGTTTTGGGAGAATAGCATTGCTGCTACTGTTGATGTCAGTGCTGTTATAGGTAGTTATATGGGGGTAGGCAAGGTAGCAGAAATATTATATTATAGTAGTATATATATATAGAAGTATGCTGCACCTTATTATAATGATACAATTACATGAAATGCACCCACTCAGAATCGCACATGTGAGAATTACAGGGTGTGAATCTAAAACAGATATAATAAGGTCTTCTTTCCTATACTGGATATGACTGTTAAATGATCAATAAAATGTATGAGTTATGTAATCCATATATATCACCTTTTTATTCAAGGCACAGTATTTTAAGACAGCTCTGAGAATGGAAGGGGAAGGGGGGCTACATGCTAATTATTAGGACTGGGTCAATGAACAGCTCTTACTGACTGCATTGTTCCTATCCTGCCAATTAAAGTTTCCCACTCCACATAAAGAACTGTGTCCATCCTTACCTTTTCACAAATTATGTGAACGACATAATGTATAGCAAAAAAAGCCAACCAGATTTTTGTTGGCTTTTTGTGCCACAAATCTTGGGAGAACTTGAGCCAATGGGAAAGTTAAGGAAAGGCACAAAAGAAAGATTTTGAAAGAAATGTTTTTGAAGCAGAAAATCTGCCACGGGTAATAGTAAAATTTTGTATCCTATTGCATTTCATAGCAGAAAAGTCTTCCTGGTTCCCTGCTGCATGCTGTGTACATCTTCTCCAATGATTCAGTACATGTGTTCATTCATTTATGCACCTGATGACTTTAACAGGATGGCTGTCATAAGGGGTGCTCACAGTAAAGACTGTAGCAGGGAGAACAGGGGCTATATCCAAACAATGGAGCATAGATCATTACTGACATATGTCAGATTCAATGCTTCAATATTGTATCTGAATCTGTAACTTACTCAATATCCCTTTAATGGGCCTTTCCTACTTCTAAGGTAGTTGTGTCTTGTGGATAAGCCCAGTAAGCTCTATTATATGGTGCAGCATGCTAAGCATCTTGAGCCAAGTATTTTTGACACAGACCCTGGTAGATCTCAGTGCATGTAGAGAGATGCTACTGTAGACTGCAACTCTTGCTTTTTGCCATTGCAGTGCATTGAGTAGCAGCCTGGAAGACGACTCGGAACCTCTATCAAAACGGCACTCAGATGGCATCTTCACTGACAGCTACAGCCGCTACAGAAAACAAATGGCTGTCAAGAAATACTTGGCAGCTGTCCTGGGGAAAAGGTATAAACAAAGAATTAAAAATAAAGGACGACGAGTAGCATACTTGTAGCGATGAGCAACCAGCCAACCTGTGTATACAGCCCAACAAAACGAAAAAAAAAAAAAAATCATCACCAAACTGACTGAACAATCATCGCTCCTGTGTTATCTACAAACATGTATTTATGTATTAAGTAAAGCCATTAAATGAATATTTTGATAATAATATTGTTTTTCTTTTGTACAAAGCACTAGAGAACGCACAGATCTACTTTGTGGACCAATTAATAAGTTATATATGTTATATATAAATATATATAAGTGACAAAGAACAAGTACAATGTGTGCACAAATCTTAGAATTCGCACGAGCTGTTTATGTTTTTATATAAAAAGAAATAGAAAAAAAGACAATCATTGTTTTAAATATTTTGCTCTTATTTTTGTACCTTGAAATTAAATGGATAGTATTTTTATCCACAACAGGGTTAAAGACCTTAATTTTAACCTTTTGCTGATGGACATAGACATTGATGACCTAGTGTAAGGAATTATGTTGCTAAAAATTTTTGGAGAATCTCTCTAGATGATTCTGCCCTCGGTGAGTGTCAGCACCGACTTCTTTAGTCCTTTTAGGACCACTGTCCCTCTTGTTAGATTTTCCAAATGTCGTGCTGTCTTTAATTCCACTTTTATATGTATTTCTGTTTACTTAAAATAGTTTATTGACCCAACAGCTCTATTAAATTAATGCACTATTTAATGCACCCCACTTTGGGTGGAGTTCAGAGTCACCTATTAAACTTTCTAATTGGACCAGGCACATAGGAAAATTGTCCTAGCAGTATCTGCTAGTCAAGTGACAATATGAAAGCTGGAAATAGGTACAGCACATAGCATACAGAACTGCCCAAAATGAAGTTCATGGTCATGGACCTGTCCACTAAAATGTAATCCTAGTTCTTCTTTAGGTCCATTACCCAACTGACAATGGGCAGCTTGGTATTGGAACGTGATACAAAGTACATTGTGT
The DNA here is from genome assembly GCA_947044405.1 of Leptodactylus fallax. Classification (NCBI taxonomy): domain Eukaryota; kingdom Metazoa; phylum Chordata; class Amphibia; order Anura; family Leptodactylidae; genus Leptodactylus; species Leptodactylus fallax. Next base: position 820,380 of record CAMRHE010000384.1, read on the forward strand.
TTCTCTCCAGTGCTGTCCATGCTTCTCTTCATGTGAATCTACCAAAAATATTTTCTTCAGTTCTAAGTTTAGGTATTTCTTTTGCTGTTTCTTGTAGGATATTATACCTTCTTTCTTGCCCTTCACCATTTCAGTACTGTCATTCCACGAGTCATTTATTCTCCTAATTGTAAACACCTCATGTTCTGTTTATGCAAGCTCTTATTGTAAAGTTAGGAACCCCTGTTGTAGCTACTACTAAATAATTATGCACTACTACTAAAGTTTTGTTCTTTGTTTTTTGAGTCTTTAAAAGGTAAAATGTATTTTTCTACATTATGGCTTATTGCTTAGTAAAAGTACTTTCATAAAACAACGTTTTGTCATAATATAATGTGTAGCATTCAAAAAGTATTTACGATCAAATGTAAAAAAAAAAAGAAAAAAAGAAAAAGAAAAAAAAAGAACCGCAAGGAAACTGAGGTCTCTCTTGCTGTATGTCAGTCTCATTACCTTGCCTATATCACAAGAGATGTCTAGAAAATGTAAATACTTATTTTTTTTTCCTTTTCACCTAAATTTATCTAAAGAGAAAACTTCATCTGAGTCACCAATGTCTAAGTCAAGAACAAGAATGCTGCTAGAGAAAGTATACCAAACCTTTCAGCTTTTTCTTCCTTCCAGTCTGATCAGAAAGAGGTGATGGATCAAAGGAGCTTGACTAGAGTTCCTTCCTTGGCCACCCCTTGCCAGCTGATCCTATTGCAAGCAATAGCTGCACATAGGAGTTTGGTCTGCATGACATCAATCTTACCTTCATTTTGCGTTTTCCTCAGGCAATGTGACACAGGATGCAGTTTGCAGCTTTTGTGCCTTCCCTCGCCTTTTAAATCGCCACGAATCACAGATGGCTTTTTAGTGGCCCTACAATGCTGCAACACATCGGCTTGTATTTTAGTCTCATCTCTGTGTTTGTTTGTAGTGGATAGGATTATAATGTGTGTTAACTGTACAGATGATGTAGGGTTTCAGTTGCTTTTCAAGTTGAGTGTAGTAGTTATTGCATCATCTATTTAGCATCCAATCCTTTGTACGATCTACAGCGAAGCCAACAGCCTTACTAAATTAAGTGGATCTGTTCTACAACGATCTACGTACATGTAAGTCTATATTTTGTGTGCAACAGATTATTAATATAAAAGTGAATATTATTACACAACTATCTAGAACTAAACAATTGATTAATGTTATATAAAGTGTGCAAAGCTTGTGTTAATAAATTTTTGTAACCAATGCAATTTTGTCTAATGTTTGGAAAATAAGATCTATGAAATGGCATTTGTGCATAACTGTAAAGCTTTAGATTGCTTCATTTTTGTGCTACTTAATTTATTTTCATTTTATAAAATGGAACCATGAGAGACGTATGTTCTTGTGCACAAAACCGCTGGTAGTTTTTGTATTTGTCAAACCTATAATGTTTTTGGATCATTTTATGTAAATATTAGTACTGAATACATACTAGCTCTGTTTAAATACATTATGCCAAAGCAATCTTTGAATATGCCGATGCTTATTTATAGAGGTCCCCTGGTTCCACATAGATGTTGTAAGATGAGATCCTTGCTATAAAGGAGTGTGGTGTAAAGATCATTTTGGAATAAGTAAAGCTGGATTTCATATGGGTTATACATCATCCTTTTTTAAAAGATCAGTTTCAGTATTGCACTGGAATATGTTGTTTCCAAATGCAAACATATTTCAATGGAAAATGGATTCCCAAAGACTCTATAAGTTCCATCTTAAGTGAACAGAAAGACTATTTACAGTACCGGCAGTCAAGTATCTGATGATGGAAGTGTAATGACGTAGACAATGAATGTCTGAAAGAAGACTCATGGAAGCGCATATTATAGTAGAGTGATGGTGGAAATATTAGATTCCATTTTTAGACCTAAAGGTCTCTTGGGAAAAAACAAACGGCTTTGTATGAGTAATCCATGTGGGTTTAATGGATAGAAGAATGCACGGACAATAATACTTTCTTACCCCATCTTCTAGACGGTAATGCTTCTCTAGCAGATGTGTGGGGCGATCTGCATATTTTCATACTTTACTAAAACAAGACTATACTGATCACACAAAAAATCTATAACTATATTAAGCACCAGGACATTAAGTTAGAAAGCCTTAATTTATATGCAACAATACGCAATTAAAACAGAAATAGATCTTGTAAAAGTAAATGAGCTTGTTTATGAGGCAATACAAGTGAATTTACTACTAGTCGAACTATTTTATTCCCCAACCTATTTTAAGCATGTTTGATCTCACCATTAAACCAATTTGCAGTTAGATTTATACATTTTTATAAAAAGAAAGTATTGTACATCATATGGCTAGGTATTAAATGAACTTTCTAGATATTTAAAGGGTCCTTCACGTGAAAATATATGTATTTGTTATTTAGCTAAAAGCTACATTATTTGCCCAGTAAGAGCTAAATATTTGTTACCATTGAAGCATACACTAAGAACCTAAGGAGGATAAGACAAATGATCTCAGTCAGGACACTAACAAAGGAATGCTACAGCTTTGATATCTACACTACATTTGGAGCATACCGAGAGATTACACTCTTGAACGAACCTACGCCTCTGATTTAGCATACAGGTTTTCTTGGACCATGAAAAAATCTGACTGATGTCACTGACTGCTATATTGCTAATGTGCTCACTTTCTGACCAAACATAAGACACCCACGTTCCATTTAATATGTAATTGTAAAATATTAGGTTTATGAAGTTTGAAAATCCTTTGGTAATATTCTAACTTTGTGACCACTTATTTTATCATATATTGCAAGAAAAGACATAATAGGCACAGGCAATAAAATGTAATTGCTTGGTAAGTAAAACATATTTCTTATTGCATATTATATTATTTAGCACTACAATGAAATCCTTAACACAAGTAAATGAATTATTAATAACATTATCTCTATAAACTAAATTTTGGTTTGATAATTATTATATTTATTATAATAATATTTTAGAAAATATTACTCTAAATGATAAATTGAAAACTTTTACAAAACTTTTTGTTCAGCATATACAGCAAACACATTTATTTGCAACACATATGCTGCAGAGGTCTTGTAGTAAAGCATAAGTTGGCTTATGTCTTGGAGTTATCTATAAGACTCTCTATGCCAGCTTGGCAGTCTCAAAAGGAAAAACAAAGGCCTCTCACCTAGCCAACCAGAATTCTGCTCTGCAATAATAAGGAACAAGAATCTTGTTGTAGCTGTGTGCAGATAGGTGTATTTTACTTATGAGTAAGAATCTGGTTTGGTTTGCATCCTAAGTCATGTTGCAAGGCCATTTAAGTGTTGGAACGTGACTTATAGGGCAGTTATCCATTAGGTGGCACTACAATGGCCAATTCTCTTCCTCCTGGATGAGAAATAATTTGCATGATATTTATCCCAGGGAGCATTGCCTGGCATATAAGACTCCTAAGACCAACTTGGTGAACCCTGCAAGGAATAACAGTACCCCATAGGCCTAACAGTCATTGCTTACTATGATTTTTCTCCATAGTCTCATGAACTGATCTATGTATGAGTTTGTCTGTATCTTTCTTACTCTCGTCTGTATAGACATCACTATATTTAAATTATAGACATTTCACCTTTTTAATACCATACAAAGCAGAAACTTTCACTGTAATAGGACAGAAAACACATGTAAGGTGCTCCTACTTTTTACTGTCCCTAGGTGGTACCCAAAATACTAATTGATTGGCTGAGTATATTAACATAACAGTGAAAATATTAGAAAGTTTAGGTCTCATTTATCCAAATAAAATTAAACAAAGTGATATGACTTGAACTTGTGCTGGTCCAGGATAGTTAGTGTAAATTATATAGAAGATACTTTGTATAGAACATTTCTGCCCACATCAATATCCTAAGAACAGATATTATATTTTAGAGCATTACTTCTGTAGAAGCTAATATAACTGTGGCTGCTGCACTGCTATTCGCAATATGTGAGAGATATTAAGTAGACAGAAATTTATTCATACAACATTGACATTTTATTTGTTAAACTCCTACTCACAAATACGACATTTGGAGCCCCCAATAGAGCAACAGGTGTTCAGAATGTATCAGGGACACTTAGTGCTGTAAGTGGGACAGTGTGTGGTTCTCTAGCCATATGTTAGGTGGCTTCATATCACACTGATGTGACTAATTGCTGCATGCTAAAGGTTAATGTGCATATATTAGTACTGTACTATAGGAGATTTGTCCTATGTATCATTATAGGATTTATTTCATATGGGAATTTAACATTCTAGAGACACATTTAGAAGCTGCTGGCTCACTATTTTCATACCAATTTATATTACAGTTCTATTTCTTTCGTAAAGGATTATCTGTACAAACTTGTGTTTTATATATTTTTTCCTAATAAATACATTCTTTCATGCACGTATACGATATACAATTTCTCAATTAGAAAATACTACAATTGGTGTGGCATCGCTAATTATAGCTTGGACTTTCTCTTTTGTATGAATATCATATGGCCCAAATGTTTATGTGTTTTGGCATCTAGCAAAAAAAAAAGTCGAGGTATGTGACATCACATTTATATTCTGCTACAAGCAACACATCTCTGGGAATAAACTAGGGGACCTGCAGAATATTAGGTTGATCTTTCCTTTACTCTTCATTTAGTAGACTTCATCCTTACACTTTTTCTTTTTAAAAACAAAGAGGGGACCCCCCCCCCCCAAACCCCCAAAACCGGAAAAAAACCCCCCCCCCCCCCTCTTGCCCAACCCAGTCATCTATTTTTAATAGCCGTCAAACGGATGCAAATCTATTTTGACAGATGTTAAAAATGGACCAAATCACTTGTACTGGTCCATATGTCCGTTAAAATGGTCCATTAAAAATATGAAGAAAATGTCCGTTACACATTAATTTTTCGCGTTCAGGTGCGCGGGGGCTTTCACTTCCTGGTTATGGGAATGTCAGTGCTTTTCCAGGCAGCACTTCCCAGCATCCACTGCACTTTCTAACATTTTTCTTCCATGTCCAGTACACCCTCTGATGATGTGCAATACTCTACCTACATGTTTCCTGTCTTACTATATATCTGTCTTACTGTATATACTATATACACACGTGTACAAAATTGTTGGTACCCCTTGTTTAATGAAAGAAAAACCCACAATGGTCACAGAAATAACTCGAATCTGACAAAAGTAATAATATATAAAAATTGTATGAAAATGAACAAATGAAAGTCAGACATTGCTTTTCAACCATACTTCAACAGAATTTTTTAAAAAAGAAAACTCATGAAACAGGCCTGGACAGAAATGATGGTTCCCTTAACTTAATATTTTGTTGCACAACCTTTTGAGGCAATCACTGCAATCAAACGATTCCTGTAACTGTCAATGAGACTTTTGCACCTCTCAACAGGTATTTTGGCCACTCCTCATGAGCAAACTGCTCCAGTTGTCTCGGGTTTGAAGGGTGCCTTTTCCAGATGGCATGTTTCAGCTGGTTCCAAAGATGCTCAATAGGATTTAGGTCAGGGCTCATAGAAGCCCACTTCAGAATAGTCCAATGTTTTCCTGTTAGCCATTCTTCAAATAAAACAAAACAACAGCACCGAGCAGCGCATAGTGTAGCACCATTTGGTGAAAGACAAGGTAGATATAGTAAATTGAACTCTCACAACCACCATGTAGCACAGTAGAACCGATTAACAGAGGGTTCCTCTCTGACTGCCAGGCAGCAGCAGGATCCAACAAACACTCAGGAGTGTCAGGAGATTAGCAGGGAGGACCGGTTTAGACCCACAGCCTTGGTCAAAGGAAAAGGAACCGCGCTTCACCCAGATATAAGTAAAATCCACAAACTTTATTTTCCAACACTTACGCGTTTCGGGGTACACACCCCTTTATCAAGTGTATAGGAAGAACACAGCGCTTCATTTTTCCATCTGTGAACATAGAGCTGATGTGCCTTGCCAAAAATTTCGAATTTTGTCTCTTCTGTCCATAGGACATTCTCCCAGAAGCTTTGTGGCTTGTCAACATGTAGTTTTGGCAAATTCCAGTCAGGCTTTTTTATTATTTGTTTTCAACAATGGTGTCCTCCTTGGTCGTCTCCCATGAAGTCCACTTTGGCTCAAACAACGACGGATGGTGCGATCTGACACTGATGTTCCTTGAGCTTGAAATTCACCTTTAATCTCTTTAGAAGTTTTTCTGTGCTCTTTTGTTACCATTCGTATTATCCTTCTCTTTGATTTGGCATCCATTTTCCTCCTGTGGCGACGTCCAGGGAGGTTGGCTACAGTCCCATGGATCTTAAATTTCTGAATAATATGTGCAACTGTAGTCACAGGAACATCAAGCTGTTTGGAGATGGTCTTCTAACCATGCTTGTCTATAATTTTCTTTCTAAGCTCCTGAGACAACTCTTTCCTTCGCTTCCTCTGGTCCATGTTGAGTGTGGTACTCACCATGTCACCAAACAGCACAGTGAGTATCTCTAGCCCTATATACAGGCCCACTGACTGATTACAAGATTGTAGACACCTGTGATGCTAATTAGTGGGCACACCTTGATTTAACATGTCCCTTTGGTCACATTATTTTCAAGGGTACCATTATTTCTGTCTAGGCCTGTTTCATGAGTTTTATTTTTTTTTAAATTCTGTTGAAGTATGGTTGAAAAGCAATGTCTGACTTTCATTTGTTCATTTTCATACAATTTTTATATATTATTACTTTTGTCAGATTCAAGTTATTTCTGTGACCATTGTGGGTTTTTCTTTCATTAAACGAGGGGTACCAACAATTTTGTCCACGTGTGTGTGTGTGTATATATATATATATATATATATATATATATATATATGTGTGTGTTTAGGCAATAAAATAAATAAAATAATTTCTAACTAAACCTGGGGCATTGTTATTCTAATTTGCTCTGTGTAATATTGGAAAGCAACAGCAAGCATCATTTTAGTCTATCTTATTTATTATTTATTTATTATGCTTACTTGTATAGCTCCATCATATTCCACAGCGCTTTACAGACATTGACAGTCACTGTCCCATATAGGGCTCACAATCTACTTTCCCTATCTCCATGAGACCTATATCTAGATAGACCTGTGTCTATATATACATAATATATACAGTAGAAAATACTCTACTTTCATTTATAACATGCATATAAAAACAAGATGATCTTAAATATCAATATAGGTGCTCACAATTGATCAGGTGTATACTTCAATACAGAGGACAGTGACAAAGATAACCACTACAGGATATTGTGAATATGTCGCCATATTGGTGTCTTAAAGTCCATGATACACTCACACCAAAAAGTGGTTCGCTCTCAAATACCAGGGCTTGGAACAAGAAACTATGGTCATAAGACATTGTTCACTTAGTGAGCCTGCACTCCATGACGTTAGTATGGTGCTAGAAAGCAATGTTAACCACCATTCAACCTGCACAGGCACGGTCAAACAACCCTGTAACATCAGGTAATTACTATGGAACTGTGTGAAAAATTATTAAATTAGGTAAGCCTCATCTAAGGCATCGACACTTCATATAAAGCATTAGTATTACATATAACAGAAGAGCATGAAGATTAAAAATGTTTAATAACATTATGGACCACAATAATGCAGCCACCAATAGAAGATCAATAACAGTTATAATCAATGTTTAAAAAGAGTCCATAGGAGGGGCACCCAGATGACGAAGGTCAAGAATCTCATACTAGGATACCGGAGCTATCCCTGTTTCCAGGGCAATTGACAACTGAAACCGCAATGGGGTCATATCATTCCCTTAAAAGTACCCATTAAGGGCCACACAGGGACTTCAAATTCAGCAAATGGTGCTAAATCACTCTATGCTTTAAAATAGGAGAAAAAAATATGATGTTATACGTCACCCCAAATTAGTCTGTTATAAAGCAAGACACCTAGAAAACAAAAGGGCAATTTTGAACCAATACTTTAATCAAACCCCTGATGTACACACAAAATCCACTTTAACCACTTCAGTACCGGGCCAATTTCTGGTTCAGGACCAGACATACTTTTAGTTTTGAGGTCTATAACATTTTTATCATTTGCCTTATTCAACTAATTTCTGCGTCTTTTTTCGGTGACACATAGGGCTTTATTTTTATGTTGTTTTTATTTTTGCATGTTTTAAAATTTTTTTTATATTCGGGAAAATCTAAACAAAAGAGGAGGGAAAACGTGTGTGTTTTTCACTTTTATTTATTTATTTATTTTTTATTTAATAGCACAAAGTGCTACTAAAAAACTTAATAAAATAGTTTTTCTTCTCCGTTACTGCAATTTTTATTTTGTATTGTGTTGTCGGGGGAAGGGACTAGAACCTGTAATAAGGGCATGTTATTGACGTATTAATTTATTTATTTTTTTTATTATTTTATTTTTTTATTTTTTTTATTTTAACTTTTCTATTTATTTTATTTTATTTTATTTTTTTACATTATGTCCCCATAAGGCTGATACGTATAGCCCCAGTTGCAGGAGGAATACAGCCTCCTGCCCATAACTACAGAGCTGATGGCAGCTCCCATAGCTGTGTATACAGCGCTCATTGAACGCTGTGTAGTGGCGTAACTAGGAATGGCCAGGCCCCAAGGGAAACATTTGACATGGGCTCCCCCGAACTGCCGCCCCCAACCACCCCCCCCCAAAAAAAATGCATTCCTGCGCACACTATTATGTGCCATAGTGGCTCCTGCACACAGTATTATGCACCATAGTAGCCCCTGGACACAGTATTATGCCCTATAGTGGTCACTGCACACAGTATTATGCCCCATTGTGGACAACCCATGAACAATTATTATACTATATTATTCAGACCCCAGAGTATAATGATCGGAGACCCAGGGGAGGATAGAAACATAAAAAAACAATGCTACTTACCTGTTCCTCGCTCCGGTCCACTCCCTGCTACTTCGGACTTCTTCAATATTGGACCAGGCCGGCGTCACGTGATCCGGGGCGGCGTCGCGACGCAAAATTACATCGGCTGATGTCTGGGACGTCACAAACAGGTCCGAAACCTGGAGAAGCGTAGGAGAGGTAAGTACATTGTTTTTTATGTTCCCTTCCCTCCCCTGGGCCTCCGATTATTATACTCCGGGATCTGAAATGATAGCAGTGATTGTGGGGTTCGGCCCGTGGCCTTACCTACCGATCCCTGCTACTGCTCACAGACACCTCCGCAGAATGGGAAGCGCAGGCGGCCGTGAGCAGGACCCCGGGGATCGGTAAGTATATAGAGCCCGTTACCTGCTGGGGTTACTCCAGCAGGTAATGGCCTATTAAAATAAAAAGCATCGGGGGCCCGCGGTGCCCCGTAAAGTCCCGGGCCCTGTGGCAGCCGCTACCGCTGCTACCCCGGTAGTTTCGCCCCTGATGCTGACGTCTGGCACTTCACAAACAGGCCCAAAACCTGGAGAAGCATAGGAGAGGTAAGTACATTGTTTTTTTATGTTTCCTCCCCTCCCCTGGGCCTCCGATTATTATACTCTGGGATCTGAAATGATAGCAGTGATTGTGGGGTTCGGCCCCTGGCCTTACCTACCGATCCCTGCTACTGCTCACAGCCGCCTCCGCAGAATGGGAAGCGCAAGGCTGCCATGAGCAGGACCCCGGGGATCGGTAAGTATATATGGTCCGTTACCTGCTGGGGTTACTCCAGCAGGTAAAGGCCCCAGTAGTTACACCCCTGACGCTGTGTACACAGCGATCGGGAAGACAGGGAAGCCCCATCCACCAAATTGTGCAGCTGCTGAAAACCACAGGGACATACTGGTATGTCCTTGCAGAACAAGGAAGCCACTAACCGGACGTAAAAACCCAATGGGTGACCCGGAAGTGGTTAATGAAGCAAGAAAATAAAAAACAAAAAAAACACTAATATGTACAAACGTCAAAAAAATAATCTGTAGTGTGTGTCTATACATATTTCAGAAAGATAATATTAAGAAAAAAAAAAGATAAAAATAATATGAATAAATACAAACCACAGACCACAACCTGCTGACATTATCTACCCTCTCCTCTGTAACAGACCCCCCAACCTCTAAACCTAAATGCCCCCGCAGGAACCTTAATCGCCTTGACATCCACACTCTCTCAGATTCTCTCCTACCACTTGATAACTTAACCTCACTCCAGGACGCAGATACCGCCGCTGACTTTACAATACCACCATCACTTCAGCCCTTGACTCTGTGGCCCCCTTCACTCACACCAGAGCCCTACCAATCAATAGGCAACCCTGGCACACTGACCTGACTAAAAAAACTGAGACGTGCCTCATGGCTTACAGAACGCCTCTGGAAGAAGAGCCACTCCCAGGAGGACTTCCTTAGGTATTTAAGAGGCAGTTCTCACATTCAAGAATGTACTCACCTCTGCAAAGTAGGTCTACTTCTCCACACTAATATCTGCCCTATCCCGCAACCCCAAACAGATATTCATTACCTTTAACTCCCTTCTCCATCCTCCTGCACCCCCTCTGACATCACTTATCACAGCTGATGACGTTGCCTCTTATTTCAAAAGCAAAATTGACACCATCAGAGACAGTCTCATCCTACACCCCCGACAACCACCCCACCCAACTGTACTGTGCTCTTCATCTCTAACCTGTTTCTCCACCGTCACTGATGAAACGCTCTCCACCCTAATCTCTAAATCCCACCTCACCTCCTGTGTGCTTGACCCCATCCAGTCACATCTCATCCCCAAACTCTCTGAAGTCATTACTCCTGCCCTAACCCATCTCTTCCACATATCTCTAACCAATGGATCCTTCCCTTCCGCCTTCAAACATGCTACCATCACACCTATACTTAAGAAACCCTCCCTCGACCCGTCCTCTCCAGCCAACTATCGCCCCATCTCACGCCTCTAAATTGCTGGAGCAACACGTCCACTCTGAACTATCCTCCTATCTCTCGTCCAACATGCTCTTTAACAGACTACAGTCAGGTTTCAGACCCCATCACGTGACAGAAACTGCCCTAACCAAGGTCACTAATGACCTTCTAACTGCCGAAGCCAAACGTCACTACTCTGTCCTCCTCCTCTTTGACCTCTCCTCTGCCTTTGACACAGTCGACCATTCCCTCCTGTTAGAAATGCTCTCATCCCTTGGCATCTCAGACCTGGTCCTTTCCTGGATCTCCTCATATCTCACCAACCGCACATTCAGTGTCTCACACTCGCACACTACCGTCCTGCCACGCCCTTTTTTTGTAGGTGTCCCCCAAGGCTCCCTCCTAGGACCCCTCCTGTTCTTCATCTACACCCTCGGCCTTGGCCAACTCAAAGAATCCCATGGTTTCCATTACCATTGCTATGCTGACGACACCCAAATATATCTCTCTGGACCAGGCATTACCTCTCTGTTGTCCAGAGTCCCAGAATGTCTAGCAGCCGTGGCCTCCTTTCTCTCCTCCCGCTTTCTCAAACTCAACATGGAGAAAATGGAGTTCATAATCTTCACCCCTCTTCGCACCTCCCCCCCACCTGACCCTGTCCCACGGGCTCGCTGCCTTCTGATAACCTTAGACTCTGACCTATCCTTCAAGCCGCATATTCAAACCCTCAACACCTCCTGCTGCCTCCAACTCAAGCACATCCATCGAATCCGCTCCTTCCTCACCCCTGAAACTACAAAGATGCTAGTCCACGCCCTCATAATCTCCCGCCTTGACTACTGTAACACCCTTCTCCATGGCCTCCCAGCTAACACTCTCGCCCCCCTCCAGTCCACCTTAAACTGTGCTGCTCGCTTAATACACCTCTCCCCCCATTCTTCATCGGCCACTCCCCTCTGCCAATCCCTTCACTGGCTACCCGTTGCCCAGCGAATAGAGTTCAAATTACTAACGCTGACATACAAAGCCATCCACAACCTGTCCTCTCCATATATCTCCGACCTAATCCCCGCTACCTGCCCGCACGTAACCTCCGATATGCCAAAGACCTCCTACTCCGCTCTGCTCTTATCCGCTCTTCACACAATCATCTCCAAGACTTCTCCCATGCATCCCCCATACTCTGGAACTCATTACGAAGACACATAAGACTGTCCCCCACAGTCACAAGTTTCAAGAAGGCCCTGAAGACTTACCTATTCAGGAAGACCTCCAATAACACTACTGTCACCACACCACCATATGTACAGCCTCTACCCCACCTTCTGTCTCTATCCCTCTTCCCTCATAGATTGTAAGCCCTTGCGGGCAGGGCCCGTTATCCCACTGTGCCAGTTGGTCACTGTTAGCATTATCTGTTTTGTATATCTTGTGTACCGTATGTAAACCCTCAACTGTAAAGCACCATGGAATTAATGGTGCTATATAAATAAACAATAATAATAATAACAATAACAATACAAAATCAGAACAAAAAACATCAACACCAGAGTTTGGATGAGATGAACCCCCACTTCCCCACAAGGATATGGGAATGTATTCATAGCCCCTACTCAATTTAAAGTCAGCTTTTATCCCATAAGACCTCAAATCATTAAGCCTATAAATTCAATGCAATTATCTTAAGTGCTTAAAAACAGGTAAAACAAGTGTTTTATTGAGAATAGTATACCTGTGGTTATTGAGTGTAGTTTAGTGCTGCAGAGTTGTCTCCCCTACATGACAGAGATTACAGGGCCGCTGTAAGAGATACACAACAAAGGATGAATCACACTTCAAAAAGTGTTATGTTTCGCCTGGACAAGGGAGGATAAAGCTGAAATATTAATCATAAGGGGACAATTCACAAAGGAAAGGCAGGTTTAACACACCATTTTCTTGGGACCAAAATAAAATTGAACCAGAGCTTTTATAGAGCCCAGATCTCCAAGATTTTACATATGTCTATAAGAAAATAATGTAATGTAGGTAACTATAATCCCAAAACATATCAAGTTGCTACTCAGTATATTCCAGTGTTTATAAATTATTTTCACAGTTGCTGTACTCTGCTGAGTGTATATATAATAATAAACAGAATGGCAATGTATATGCACTATTCTGTAGTGGTGAGCCTCTTGTCACTGCCCTCCTTCCCACCTATATTGATATTTAAAGAAGATTATTTTTTTCATTCATTATGCACCTTGTCTCCCAGTATGTATAATTCAGCCAGTATTACCTTTTTCACTTATTACTTTCTATCTGAATTCTTCTCTTTTGCTAAGTCATGTCACTCTTACTCAGACCTAACAAAAATATACATGGAATTATGTGAAAGAAAATGAGACTTCCTGTGTTTTGGACTGTACTACTCAGACTCCTCCGGGAGAGTCACTCCTCTCTACTCTGTCACTAGCTACTGAAGAGTAGAGAGTTCATGTAACACGACTATGGTGAAGGAACTCGGAGCTTAGCCTGCCTAACTATATACGTCTAGTTTCTTAGATAATATAGAAGGATAATAACAGGTGCCCATTTGATGCTGTCCTGATGCATCATGGGATTGATAGCAGACCAAAGAGAAAGGGAAATATAAAAGCCAAGATGGTGTCTGATCAGGAGCAGTTTATGAGGGCAGTATATGTGAGAGAAGCCTGGAGAGTTACAGATAGTAAGGTGGGGGAGCAGAGATACAAAAAAGTGTTTGGTGGGATTTTTTTTTGGCTGGTCTTGCTTTTTAGATACATGTTATGCACAATTTCTGGTTATGATAAATGAAAATGGAAGAATATGTATACACTGTATTTTGTATATATGATGTAAACACAGAAGATATGATAATGTATAGACTATTGATATGTTATATGGGGAGGACATGCAGGAGATAAAGATGCAGGCTTAGACTGATGATAGAAATCAAAAAGAAACCAAAACACTTTTCTCATATCAGCATATGTCAGTACTTCTCTATATACAAGTGCATTTCAATAAATTAGAATATCATCAAAAAGGTTTTTTTTTAGTAATTCAATTGAAAAAGTGAAACACATATATTATATTGAGTCATTACAGAGTGAACTTTTTCAAGTGTTTATTTATGTCAATGTTGATTATTATGGCTTACAGCCAAGGAAAACCCAAAAGTCATTATCTCAGAAAATTATAATAAATAACCCAAAACACCTGCAGAAGCTTCCTAAGCATTTAAAAAGGTTCCTTAGACTGGTTCAATCATGGGGAAGACTGCTGACTTGACAGATGTCCAGAAGGCAGTCATTGACACACTCCACAAGGAGGGTAAGCCACAAAAGGTCACTGCTATAGAAGCTGGCTGTTCAGAGTGCTGTATCAAAGCATATTAATGGAAAGTTGAGTGGAAGGAAAAAGTATGGTAGAAAAAGGTGCACAAGCAACCGGGATAACCCCAGCCTTGATAGAATTGTTATGAAAAGGCCATTCAAAAATTTTGAGGAGATTCACAAGGAGTGGACTGCTGCTGGAGTCAGTGCTTCAAGAGCCACCACACACAGACGTATCCAGGGCATGGGCTACAAGTGTCGCATTCCGTGTGCCAAGCCACTCATGACCAATAGACAACACCAGAAGCGTCTTACCTGGGCCAAGGACAGAAAGAACTGGACTGTTGCTCAGTGGAGTTGTTTTCAGATGAAAGTAAATTTTGCATTTCATTTGGAACTCAAGGGCCCAGAGTCTGGAGGAAGAGTGGAGAGGCATATAATCCAAGCTGCTTGAGGTCTAGTGTGAAGTTTCCACAATCAGTGATGGTTTGGGGAGCCATGTCATCTGCTGGTGTAGGTCCACTGTGTTTTATCAAGACCAAAGTCAACGCAGCCATCTACCAGGAAATTCTAGAGCACTTCATGCTTCCCTCTGCCGACAAGCTTTTTGGAGATGGAATTTTCATTTTCCAACAGGACTTGGCACCTGTCCACACTGCCAAAAGTACCAATACCTGGTTTAATAATCATAGTATTACTGTGCTTGATTGGCCAGCAAACTCGCCTGACCTTAACCCATAGAGAATCTATGGGGTATTGTCAAGAGGAAGATGAGAGACACCAGACCCAACAATGCAGACGAGCTGAAGGCTGTTATCAAAGCAACCTGGGCTCCATAACACCTCTGCAGCGCCACAGGCTGATCCCTCCATGCCACGCCGCACTGATGCAGTCATTCATGGAAAAGGAGCCCCGACCAAGTATTGAGTGCATTTAATGTACATAATTATCATTTGGCCAACATTTCTGTGTTAAATAATTTTTTTACAGATGGCCTTACTGTATATAATATTCTAATTTTCTGCGATAAAGACTTTTGGGTTTTCCTTGGCTGTAAGCTATAATCAACATTAACATAAATAAACACTTGACAAAGTTCACTCTGTTTGTAATGACTCAATATAATATATGTGTTTCACTTTTTCAATTGAATTACTAAAAAAAAAAATGACTTTTTGATGATATTCTATTTATTGAGATGCACTCGTATGTTATGCATGGCCCTGGGGCTGTTTTATGAGTAAAAGAGACCGCTATAGAGCTGATTCATCTTCTACCCATTCTGTGCAGCATACAGCAGTTAATATTCACCCATCAGTTTAATGACAACTACAAACTCCAGATATAGCATGCAGAGGAACTATAAATTGCAAAATATAAGTTATAGTATACAAATAAAAGCTGGCACCAACACAAATACAAAGTGGCCAAGCACACCAAAAGTACAGTCATATGAAAAAGTTTGGGCACCCCTATTAATCTTAATCATTTTTAGTTCTAAATATTTGGGTGTTTGCAACAGTCATTTCAATTTGATATATCTAATAACTGATGGACACAGTAATATTTCAGGATTGAAATGAGGTTTATTGTACTAACAGAAAATGTGCAATATGCATTAAACCAAAATTTGACCGGTGCGAAAATTTGGGTACCCTTATCATTTTATTGATTTTAATACTCCTAACTTCTTTTTACTGACTTACTGAAGCACAAAATTGGTTTTGTAACCTCACTGAGCTTTGAACTTCATAGCCAGGTGTATCCAATCATGAGAAAAGGTATTTAAGGTGGCCAATTGCAAGTTCTCCTATTTGAATCTCCTCTGAAGAGTGGCATCATGGGCTCCTCAAAACAACTCTCAAATGATCTGAAAACAAAGATTGTTCAACATAGTTGTTCAGGGGAAGGATACAAAAAGTTGTCTCAGAGATTTAACCTGTCAGTTTCCACTGTGAGGAACATAGTAAGGAAATGGAAGACCACAGGGACAGTTCTTGTTAAGCCCAGAAGTGGCAGACCAAGAAAAATATCAGAAAGGCAGAGAAGAAGAATGGTGAGAACAGTCAAGGACAATCCACAGACCACCTCCAAAGAGCTGCAGCATCATCTTGCTGCAGATGGTGTCACTGTGCATCGGTCAACAATACAGCACACTTTGCACAAGGAGAAGCTGTATGGGAGAGTGATGCGAAAGAAGCCGTTTCTGAAAGCACGCCACAAACAGAGTCGCCTGAGGTATGCAAAAGCACATTTGGACAAGCCAGCTTCATTTTGGAAGAAGGTCCTGTGGACTGATGAAACAAAGATTGAGTTGTTTGGTCATACAAAAAGGCGTTATGCATGGCGTCAAAAAAACACAGCATTCCAAGAAAAACACTTGCTGTAAAATTTGGTGGAGGTTCCATCATGCTTTGGGGCTGTGTGGCCAATGCCGGCACCGGGAATCTTGTTAAAGTTGAGGGTCGCATGGATTCAACTCAGTATCAGCAGATTCTTGAGAATAATGTACAAGAATCAGTGACAAATTTGAAGTTACGCCGGGGATGGATATTTCAGCAAGACAATGATCCAAAACACAGTTCCAAATCTACTCAGGCATTCATGCAGAGGAACAATTACAATGTTCTGGAATGGCCATCCCACTCCCCAGACCTGAATATCATTGAACATCTGTGGGATAATTTGAAGCGGGCTGTCCATGCTCGGCGACCATCAAACTTAACTGAACTGGAATTGTTTTGTAAAGAGGAATGGTCAAAAATACCTTCATCCAGGATCCAGGGACTGATTAAAAGCTACAGGAAGCGACTAGAGGCTATTATTTTTGCAAAAGGAGGATCTACTAAATATTAATGTCACTTTTCTGTTGAGGTGCCCATACTTTTGCACCAGTCAAATTTTGGTTTAATGCATATTGCACATTTTCTGTTAGTACAATAAACCTCATTTCAATCCTGAAATATTACTGTGTCCATCAGTTATTAGATATATCAAATTGAAATGGCTGTTGCAAACACCCAAATATTTAGAACTAAAAATGATTAAGATTAATAGGGGTGCCCAAACTTTTTCATATGACTGTATATATATGCCAAAACAAAAAAGAAGTGTGCAAAGAAGGACCCAAGGAGAACATATAAACTATTAAGTATATGTACGTTATTAACAACCAAATGAGCCAACACTCACAAACATAAAAACAATCAATATACAGTATGTATGTGAAGATCATGGGGAAAGTGACCTCCCTATCCAAAAGGAAGCGTACATTGAGTGCTACTATGATAGAAATAATAATTAATAAAATAAAATAAATCACCAAAATATCACAAATAAATAATACACAATTCAATAATACAAATAATTTTGTGCTAGCCTGTGAAAAGAGATGTAAGTACATTAGGTACAAAATATATGTAACGTCTCTGCCTGTTCGGGTCTCTGCGCCACCCTCCGCTTGCATGCTGTGGCGAAAGAGGCGTATTCAGTTTGAGTCCTTGCATAAGATTCTTGTTGCTCAGTCTGAACACTGTCCTAGACTATGTAATCGAATTTCAGTCAGACCCGTCACCTGCACCTTGTTTCTTTCGGCTCCTCAATAGTTAATCTTAGCCTTGCCTGTGTGATTGACAGCCTATCGTTCAATCAAGTCTGGGTCAGGTCCTTTCTTGATATAAACAGGTTGTCAGATCACACATGGTTGCTGGCTATTGAGATTCTGTTTTTTACTTTGTCCCTGCTAGCTTCTCTTCTGCTTACGTGTATTCTTATTCCTGACCTCTGGCTTTACCTTGACTATTCTCTTGGATTGTGGTTTTGTACTGCATTGCTCGACTGTTACCAAACCCCTTGGCTAGCTGACCTCGCTTTGTTGCTGTTTGTCGTGTCTGGGTTCTGTGTTGTCACCTATATTAGGAAGGGACTGTCGACCAGTTGCTGGCTGTCGCCTAGGACAGATCAGGCAAGTTAGCCAGGGACAGTGGGGGTGGGTTCAGCTTTAGGGCTCACTGTCTCTGTATTCGCTTCCTCCCAGGGTTCTGCAGCAGCACTGGGAAATTGCGCAACTGGCAATTCCCTTACAATATACCTGTACCTGCGCATGGAACTTTTTATGGTGCTGTCAGTCCACATTAAAAGGAGATGGAGTTAAGAAATAAATACACCATCTAATGTGGATGGGCGGGTGCCTTAATAGGGTCCTGACGCAGGTACCATAATTATTCATATATTTTTTGGTATTTATATGGGTTCTTACACTAATATTGTAACTAGAGATGAGCGAATTTTTCAAAAATTCGATGTTACTGATTCTCTGAAGTTTCCAAAACAATTTGATTTAATCCGAATTAATTCACGGCAAATCGCGATAACCGTTTCCTGAAATCCTCCCTAATAGTAAGGCGCTGCCAGGAAGGACTTCCCGCAAACCACAGTGGAAGCATGATGCGCACACAGTAACTGACACTGTCCTCTAACACCCCTGGTCAGAACTGAGCCCCGATCGCGGGTGTTAACCCCTGAGATGCCGCGGTCAAACATGACCGGGGCATCTCAGCAATTTTATTATATATTGGGATCCCGATCACCCCCCCCCCCGCAATGTTTTCAGGGGGGGTGCCGCTGACCAGTGACCCCAAGTCTGCCCCATTTCTGTCCCTCCGCATAACTATTTGATCCTGCCTTAAATGGAGACTGTCAGCCTATGCGTCTGCACGGACTGACAGCCTCCTATACACTGCAATACACATGTATTGCAGCATATACCTATTAAAGCAATGATCAGAATATCGCTGCTTCAATCCCCTATGGGGACAAAAAGAAAAAATGTAAAAAAAAAAAAAAAGACCCCCCCTTCCCCTAGAGCTTGTGCTATTATTATACTCTGGGGTCCCCTCAGACCCCAGAGTATAAAATCAGAGGCTCAGGGGAAGTGAATAAAAATAACAAACACTTGTTATTACACTCACCTTAACCTCACCTCTCCTGGGAATCCAGCTGTCTGAACGTCCTCCTACCTCCTTTTCTTCCTTGCGACTGAAGTCCTGCTCCCCAGACGTCACTGCTGGGGCCTGTGATCGGGCCTCAGCGGTCACATGGGGGCGTGATGACGTCATTACACTGGCATGCGCCAATCACAGGCCTCAGCAGTGAAGCCTGGAGAGCAGGACCCCAGTCACCGGCTCCGGAGTTAATGCTGAGCCCAGGACAGGTGAGTATCAGTATTGTTTTATTTTCAATCACTGCGGGGGGGTGCCGAGGGGGACAGGTAGCATGGCAGAACCCCTTGGATGCCGCAGTCATGTTTGACCGCGGCATCCAAGGAGTTAAAACCCCCGATCGGAGCTTTGCGATTCAATACATCGAAGCATGAGGAAATCCGGAATCGATGCGAATCGAAGATTTCCTGAAATTCGGATCGAATTCCACTTCATCAGCTTCGATTTGCTCATCTCTAATTGTAACCACTGAGGAATACACAGTCAGTGACGATATGCGTGGGGAATTACTTAGCTCCTTTTCCCAGTTGCAGATCATCACTTTGGTCATGGTTCTTTATTTGGGCATATGGTATATATGTATAGCATTTATTAGTTTTTTTTTGTGTGTAGTAGATGAATGATTTGGTGATCAGTTATATTTTGTACCTTATGTGATTATTTCTCTTTTCACAGACTGGCACAACCTGTATTTGCCTCTGGGCTTTGGAGTTAGGGTCGGGACTTCAGCTACTAGATTTTTATGAGTTAGAGGGTTTTACTGCTTCTAGCTGACCATGGCCATTAATGTAGGAGGGAGTCTGAGTCGGAGCAGGAGATTGTGAAAAAATAGAAGAGTCTGAGTTAGTGGTTTGGCTTACTGACTCCACAGCCCTGGTATTAAGTTGCCTATACAGATTAAAACAATGTTCACCAAACCCACCAAATTTAACTGGATCGGATGTGTGTTAAGTCTCCCCTAACAGCAGATGGTGTGGGAAAGAAAGATCAGCATGAAGAATTTTCAACATTTCCAATACTTTGTTTTCACAGAAGATGCACCACTGCCAGTACCCATTGTAAATACTTGTGTGCACATGCAAGCAGAATGTGTATGGGAAGAAACACTATTAGCTGAACAAGTGTTCAACCAAAAACTATTGACTATACCCTACTTCATAACTTGGCCCTTCCTCCCTAGCAGGTTTCTTTCTCAAGACTTAGTTTTTGTATATCCAATAAACATATGCAAAACCAACTAAAATCTGACAAATATCTTCTATGTATCCAGGTATGGAAATTTTTATTTATGAAGGTGCAAGGCTGACCTTTACATAATGAAAATTGTAAGTCTAATGACAACCTGTGGAACAAAATACAATAGTTCAGATTTATTGGATTTATTATTGAGATTAAATGGAAATGATATTTTAATAAAACTGTTTTTCATATAATTTTTTTTTAATGCAACTATCTGATACTTTTGGAAGTGTTTACCTGTACAATTTACTAGTTCTTTATTACAGCATGTCCCGAACTGCAACACCTTCCTGTAGTACAGTAATAGTCTCCCTTGGAGTAAAATAAATAACACAAAGAAAATACTTGGTATCCAAGTCCAAAACTCTATGAACTCCAGTGACGTTATTTCCACAATGAAGTCTTTAGAACTTGAAAAGAATATAGAAAAGAATCACACTGACTTCTATTTTTACTATACTGTTACAAATGTCTTTCAGTCTATTGTGAAGTGATATTATAAGGTTATATTGTGTGCTCTGAAGTCAAAAACACCACGGTCCTATGTGAAAACCTACCAAGAGAATATATCAAGAACATTGCTTTATTACAAAGTACATAGTGTAACTCCTTAAATATCCTTTCCAACAAACCACAATCTCTAGTTAGCTCAATTAATCCCTCATTAGCTAAATCCAGGTCTGACAGTTACAGTAGCTTTCTGAGGCCAACTTTAGTTTTTTTGATGCAGTTTTTGAAACAAGGAGCATTTAAAAATACGTCCTTTAGGCCTGGCTAATCTTACTAATCCCATCCACACATCTGCTGAGGCAAAGCAGCGGAAGACTGCAGCATGTCAATTATACCTTAAGGAAACACTGGCGTTTTCCGTATACGTATAATAGGGGCAGAAAGTCAGCAAAAAAAAAAACTCTGCAGACTTTCTGTGAAAACAAAAGTTTCCATGGCATTTTTTTCCGCAGCGTTTTTTTGCTGCATCTCGCTATGTGGGGTTAAGCTGCTTTTTTTGTTTCAGATTTTGCTGTGTTTTTTTTTAAGCCAAAGTCAAGAGTGGCTTGTGAGGAATGGGAAATATAAAGGAAACACTTATACTTTTCCCTTCTGCTAAATCCATACCTGGCTTTGGCTCAAAAAACTGCAGCAAAATCTGCAACAAAAAAGCAGCTTTTCCACAATGTAGGGCCTTAGACTAAACATTCTTTCTCTTTATGGTGGACATGTGATTTTTGCCCACAAAAACTGCAAAAAAAAAAAGCCATCATGGATCAGTGTAATTTCCCGCATCATGACATACTATTACATCATGGCAATGACATCCATTCAGCCATCAAGAGCAGATAATCACTAGAGGGAAAAAAAACAAGGCACTCTGTAGTGTACACTGTATGGATCATGTGAAAACACAGACAGCTGGTGATCTGCTCACCTGTTTAAATTGTGTGGTACAAGCACAATATTGCTGTACAGCTATACAGCCTGCTGCCCGGATCAGTAACATAATACGTCCTTGTACCAAGTTATCAGAAAATCTAAAATTTGTGGGTCACCTCTGGTGCTGATGGATGTAGATGCATGGACCAAAGTAGTGCAGTCAAATCATTTATTGGTTACTACACGTTTTCTACCACCTACCCAAGATGCTTAAGAGTCTGGATAACTCCCCAAGACACACAAAATATGTCACCCAGTGATAATCTATAGTGCCCAGCGATATATGATAGTATGATAGTACCTATACCCATGTGAAACCTTCATGTTTTCAAAGTACCTGTAAACCTGTTTTAATTTTAATGTTTTTTTTACATAATTTTGTTGCAATTTAATAGGTTTAGCTTCATTTTGCTAATATAGTAATTTGTTTCTACAAAAATGTTTCACTTTTCTAAAAAAAAATAAGGAAATATTTTACTGAATAAGGAAGTTCACAATAAGCTATAGAAAAAATGGAATGCTTGCAAAACCAAGCTCAAGCAAAAATAGAATACTGTAACTTCACTTTATAAGTTATTAGTGTGGCCCTATCTGGAATATGCACTACATCACAGTTCTGGGCACAAGTTTATAGAAAGGATGTCCTAGAGTTGGAAAAGGTACAAAAAGGAATCGCAAAATGACGAGAGACATAGAGAACGGGTGGTTTGGGATAAAATGCGCACAGTGAAAAGGAGGAGCTGTCTCCCAGAGAGGAAAAGAGGAAAGTATGATGCGGTGGGGGGAGGCTTAGTTAGTTACTTTTGAAAGGCTAGCAGTGGGCAGGATAGCTTAGCTAGGGAGACAGGGAGGGGTATGTAATGGAGTGATAGAGGAGGGGGGGCAGTGAGAGGGAGGTAGTATGGAAGCTACACAGGAAGCTACATAGCAGGAAGCTACACCATGTAAACAAATGCAGAAGATGCCAGGAGCTCCCAGAGAAACCCAGAAATCACTCAAAACACTGCTAAAAGTATATCGGTGTACTTATTAGCCCATTAATAGCACTAAAAGACCTTTTTAAAAAAATATTTTTTTGCCCAGAAAACCCCTTTAAACTTGTTTAATTTTGAGAAAAGGGGAGATACAGTATGATAAACCTATAGAAATAAATGGCCCATACAATAACATTTGAAACATGTAAAATAAATCATTTTTTCACTTTTTTTGCTTCATACCTATTGGAGTGCTGCCTATTTTATATATATATATATATATATATATATATATATATATATAGACAGAATGAAAAAAAAATAAAGACTAATATAATCCCATAATCCCATTGGATAGCATTAATGTGCACTTATAATGGAACCGAAGTTGCTGCTCTAAAGTTCATGGTTCAAACCTCAGTTCAACTCTTCATGACCTTCGACAAGTAGATTTTCTCCTGGTGTCCCAGGCATCCAAATTAGATTCTGAGGTAGATTAGACAGGACGACTGCTCCTGAAAAAATTGGTATATGGTACTCAGAAAATATAAGATATGTAATGAGAATATAATAAAATAAGAATAAAGATTTGTCAGATAGCCTTACTAAAATTAGGATAGTAAAATCTAGAATATATCTTGTGATGTACATTATACGAAATTATTGCAGCCACTGAATTAAATTACATATATTGTGGCAGTGCAGCTATCTAAGTGGCTGGTTTGCTGGAGTGGGAAGAAAAGAATAGGTTCCACTCCATATAGCGGGGCAGTTCAGGGTTTGTGTTGCTTAATGAACCTCATTAGATATGAGCAGGGAGGAATCCTGAAGAAAGGAGATCATCACTGAAACGTCACTCACTCTGAGGAAGACAAACTGAGCTAAGGGCCTGAGGAGCCACACTCAAAAGTTCTGGTATGAACATAGTTTTGTTTTGAGGTTCTAGTCGGTAGCCCTACACCCTAATAGTAAGGGACACTATACTGTGTAGTTATGGAAAAGTATCAACAATCTCAAGGTTACAAGTCCATCTCCAGAGATCTTGATGCTTCTTAGTTCACAATACAAATCATAATCAAGAAGTTTACAACCCATGGTGCTGTAGCTAATCTCCCTGGAAGTGGACAGAAGAGAAAAAATCGATGAAAGGTTTCAACACAGTATAGCCCGGATGGTGGATAAGCAACCCCAGACTGGTTCCAAAGAAATTCAAGCTGTCCTGCAGGCTCCGAGTGTCAGCGCAAACTATCCATCGACATTTGCATTAAATGAAACGCTATGGCAGGAGACCAAGGATGATCCCACTGCTGACATAGAGACATAAAAAAGCTAGACTGCAGTTTGCCAAAATGTATGTGAGTAAGACAAAATCATTCTGGGAAATCGTCTTGTGGACAGATAAGACCAAGATAGAACTTTTTGATAAATCACATCATTCTACTGTTTACTGAAAATGGAATGAGGCCTACAAAGAAAAGAACACAGTACCAACAGTCAAATATAGTGGAGGTTCAAATATGTTTTGGGGTTGTGTTGCTGCTTCTGGCAATGGGTGCCTTGACTGTGTGCAAGGCATCATGAAATCTGAAGATTACCAAAGGATTT
This sequence comes from Leptodactylus fallax, assembly GCA_947044405.1. Classification (NCBI taxonomy): domain Eukaryota; kingdom Metazoa; phylum Chordata; class Amphibia; order Anura; family Leptodactylidae; genus Leptodactylus; species Leptodactylus fallax. The sequence continues at coordinate 844,948 of CAMRHE010000384.1, forward strand.
TTGGTCGTAATGTTGGGTCCAGTGTCAGAAAACTGGGCTTGCGTCCTAGGTCATGGGTCTTCCAGCAGGACAATAACCCCAAATATACTTCAAAAAGTACCCAGAAATGGATGGAAACAAAGCGCTGGAGAGTTCTGAAGTGGCCAGCAATGAGTCCAGATCTAAATGTCATTAAACACCTGTGGAGAGATCCTAAAATTGCTGTTGAGAAAAGAGAGAGAGACCTGTAGCAGTTTGCAAAAAGAAGAGTGGTCCAAAATTCCAGTTGAGAGGTGTAAAAAGCTTGTTGATACACCATCTTGTAGTTATAGAAAGCAATTGATTTCAGTTATTTTTTCCAAAGGATGTGCAACCAAATTAAGTCAATTAAGATGAGGGTGCCAATAATTTTGTCCGGCCCATTTTTGAAGTTTTGTGTGTAAAGTTTTATGACTTTTTTCCTGTTTTTTTTGTGTTGTTCCAATACAAGTGTATAACAAAACGTGTAATTGCAATAATTTTGTGGGAGAAATACTTCATTTTCTGGAAAATTTCAGGGGTGCCAACACTTACGGCCATGACAGTTTATATATATATATATATATATATATATATATATATATATGTTTCAAAAGCCCAAAACACAGCTAATACCTGTTCAAAAGTATTTTATAGTATTCCTAGAATATAAATTCCTGTTTCATCATATTTTGGTTCCCTGTTTACCCCTTGGAGCTCCAGCTGATCTCTTTTGCTGGGCAAAATCAGTCTCCTTCACCCTCTGGCAGCTCACAGAATAGTTCCTTCTTATATCCCATGCTACTGCAGAGGTTCTGTTCTTTTTCTGACAGGTAAGGCAGAAAGCTGTTTTTATTTATTGGCTACTATGCAGCAAGGATATCTACACAGAAAAATGGATGTGAGGAGAGTGACTGAGCCTGTGTCATGTCATAATATATAATTACCTTTCTCCACGAATTAGTGGTAGGGGGAGATTACCATATATACTTCCTGATTAGTAAAAGGATGATAACATAAAGTTTCTGTGTTTCCCCCTCCCTTACCACCTGGAGCTATTGGAGGCTGCACAGAGCAAGAGATGACAGTAACAAGTAATATTTCTTCCTGTGTGTGAAAGCTGCCTGCTCTGTTATTTCCCTTACTCTTGTACAAGGGTATGATGACCCGCTAGTGCCGTCCCTTTTCATTCACTTTTCGGAACATAGGGGCCCCATTCTTGACATAGATGCTGTAACCAGAGGTGGGAACCTGTGAGAAATGCTGGTCTCAGATGCAAATAATTTAGCACCCTATAGATCAATACCTGTTTTTTTCATTAAACCTAGTGAAATTGTCTGGAATTAAAGCCAAACCAGAACATCTTTCTCAAAAGCAAGAAACCCATCCACAGACAGCTTTTTTAGACCTATTTCCCCTCATCAGTGCAAAACAGGGTATAGATTTGGCTAGGTGAGAGGTCATAGATGTGGGTTAAAAGGGGTACTATATGTCATTAGGGAGAGGTCGCCTTTGCAGGCCACCTTACTGTATGTAGAGTCTCACAGACCATGCTCTACTAGGAATTCTGATAAATGAATCTGCAAATAAGTTGTCCTTGTTGGAAAAGAGAACACTTGTTTTAGTGCCACCTTTTGGGAGGTAGTCTGAAAGAGCTGTCAGTGGATGGGTCTCTCTTCCTTTTGGGAAAGATGGTTTGGTTTTAATTAAAGTCAATGATCTATAGGGAAGCTAACTCCAAAAGATGGCACTAGAGTAAGGGGACGTTGCCACCATCTCCAGCCACCAGTCCCAGGAAGGAGGTACCACCTCTCTGGCTCCCAGTCAGTTTGAATAATGGGAAGGGACAGGGCTAAGCCCCCATTAGTCCTGTGACACAGTAGCATGAAGGCCAGGTGGGAAAAGTACTGTGGAGGGGCTAATTATGGAGGAAGAGGGTCAGTAGAGGGGCTGAGGGTATTTGGTCATGCTTTTCGGGGGCTTTGGGCAGAGCCCCCTCTAGAAAATCCTAGATATGCTTCTGGTTACACTAACAAAGGAATTAAGATATTATAGCTCTTGAAAAGCAACAAGGAAAGAATGAAAGAAAATGGTCCATAAAGCCTAAAGTAGCCCAAACCAATTTAATAGACAATAATATAAGATAAAACACACAATAACATAACATTTGCATTAAAAGCCCTCTTGTGGTCTCCAGTAGCATACTGGCATTTCTAACATCAACTAGCTTATGGTCAAAGTTTTGGGCATAATTACAGCAAGACTCAAAAGACTAACGCAAATATGTCCAACATGTTAACATCAAAATGAAACAAAACTAGTCATTTGCTCACAAGAAAGTAACATATGACCTAATTGGTGAGAGAGGAATAGAATAAAAGAGAAAAAACAGCAGGTGAGGGTCTGTGGGGTGGGGTGGGGGGGGAGAAAATGGGTCAAGAGAACCAGAAGGTTACTAAAAGAGCAAAAGCTAAACATCATAATATGGGATTTGGATTGGAAAATTCTCAGCCATTTACTTGTTTTTATTAGTAAATGAAATAATATGCAATATTATTATTATCTTATCTTATTATTATCTATAATATGAAATGATATGAAATGATATATTAGTATATGAAACAGGTGAAATAAATGTAGCTCCTAAATCAATTCTCATTAGCATAAAGACATATTATTCACTAATTCTTCTGAAACAAGAAAACAAAAAAATGACTTTAAGTTATGATTTTATAGTAATGTTCTAGACTATGTTTTGACTTTCTTTTACATCTTCATATATCACGCGAATAATCACATATATCATAAATGTTTCATCAGTGTTCTCTAATGAGTTTATACTTCATTCCTATTCATTTACATTATAGACAATTTAGATAAAATGCTGCATTCATTTTAAACTACGTTTTATTTTCATAAAATAATCCAGCATAATCATATGGTTTTATGCTAAGAAATTAACACAGCTGCTCTTTTGATGAAATGTCTGCCACCTACGAGGTGTAAATCATGGCAGACTGTTTTGTTAATGTGTTAAGTATGCTACATAGCTAGTTATCAGAATGTTGCTTTTGAGTCACTGTGTTTAATATATATTTGGAGTGATGATGGCTTTTATCCAAACTTTTTTGATTCAGTAGTTAATTTATACTTATTCTCCTAGTTTTGTCGCCTGTATACTGTATATTAAAAAAGTCATATTATGTATCAGTGCAAAATTGTACATCCAGTGCAGAACAAGGTGACCATGGCAACACATCTATGTCTTGAGCAAGTCTCTGCACCAGGAACCTTATTTCAGGTTGTGCTACTAACACAAATGCATTGAATACAAAACAGGAGATACAACTAGATAGAGATGGCTTTATATTCATTTGTTAGAAGCTCATCCCCCTCCCAAACAAGTTCTTGGAGTCTGCCAGTTTTAATGGGAAATATACAGGATTCTGACACACTTTCAGTGACTAGTTAGGTTTTTTTTTTTGTTTTGTTTTTTTGAGCCAAAAATGTCACAACCGTGTAATTCCTTTATGGCCTGTAGTAAAGTATGTAATAGTCTATACACAAAATATTTGTAATTTTTTAAAAGTAGCATTTAGGGTCAACTGAAGCAAACAGTGCTCTCCCCTTGTGAATCAGTGCCTCCATTGCCAAGATGTTGCTGTTTTTGTCAGTATGTAAATGAGCTCTTTGGAGCAACAAGCACGTAGCCATTCCTGCCCGCATTGCTCTAAAGAGTTAATTTGCATTTTAGCAAAAACAATATCTCAGCAACAAAGGCACCAGTTTACAAGGAGAAAACATAATTTCATTGAGATGACCCTAATTTATCTATCTGGGCTGATATGCTTGGTTCTGGAGACAGACTTCCTTTCTCCAAAGTTACCTGGGCCTAGGGGTTGCTTACTCTTACTTATATAATTACATATGTGGTCAAGCAATTATCATTGAAGAATATGTATGGTTTGCTTTAACAATGAGTTGTCCACAAGCATTAGGGTATATTCAGAACAGCAGCACAGCTATGTACAGATGTGTCTACCCTCAATTTACTGTAGCTCAAAATTGGTTAAGGGCGCCAATTTCCCATGAAACCAATTCAATGCAACACTGCAATATGCTAGGAAATCCTTTGACAGGCTGCAAACCACAACCATTAGGTATCAGAATATCATAAAATCATATTGTTTCCGAAAACTGGTCATGTCATGAGTTATATTTATAGTATTATTATCTCCTGTACCAGAACCACTTATATGTATAGAATTACTATTTCCTGTACCACAACCACTTATATGTATAGTGTTACTACCTCCTCTACCAGAACCAGTTACATTTATAGTATTACTATCTCATGTAACATAACTAGTTATATGTATAGTATTACTATATCCTGTACCAGAACCAGTAACTATATATTTATGGTATTACTTTCTCCAGTAAAAGAACCAATTTTACTGTATTAAAAATATTATTCTTCTGCCAGATATAGTTATAGTACCTGACCCTGGTAGATAAAATTAAAACATACTGTACCTGTTTTTCAGGTAACTTTTCAGGATAAGCTGCTAGTGTGTGTACAAATCAATCCTTTACAACCCCATTAGAGGGTACACTTTTTCAATATAGTATGAATGTTTTACCTGTAAAATAAGCATATCATTCTCAGATATCAAATCTTGTGCTCTTGCAGAAGAAATAGGATATGGTTCCTGGCTCACACATGTGGCAGATTAAAACTTTTTTAGTTATTGCCATTTACAGTATATTTAACATAAAACCTTGTAAGTGCAAATTTAGGAATAGCACTCCATCCAGGTCATATAAAACTGTTTCAGTAAGGAAACATCGTGCATTGTGGACACAGGAGTTGGCATTATTGGAAGATATCTGGTCAATTAAGAGAAATTGTAAACTCAATACAAAGGGAATTTGTTTGGCATTGCATGTACCATTCTGTCACCAAATAAAAAACAGCTGCTTTTGGTTAGGAGTTAGGACATGAAATTAACATGGTTTTTTTATCATACACTTCCATAAGCACATTCTTATGGAAGACTTCAAAAAATCTAGTTCTTTGGATAAAAGACTAATGTTTCATTACTTGTTAAATGGAAATGTGAAAATGTCAATTGTTTTTTAATTTAGTCTTTTAATTTAGTCTTTTTTTCTGGCGGCAGAAAAAGTGGTTTAACTTTTTGAAATGTAAAATAAATTAACTTACAAATAATCTTTATTAATCAAAACTCCGTAGACTGTTCTATTTCAGACCCCTTCTCATGCTCCTGGAAATGGATTTTCTGCTATTGTTCAGACAGAGTCAGAGAACTTCTTCCCCACTCTCTGTGACAGAAATGTGCTTGGCTGTCTGGCTCAGTTCATTATTCATTTGGCTTGACTGGCAACTTCTGCTATGCAGGGTTCACACTACCATTGGATTCCGTTATGAAGGTGTCTGTTAACAAAAAAATAAACAGACACCTATCATAACAGACATTAACGGACACTAACTGATGTTAATGTGTCCGTTTTTTTAACTGATCCAATTAATGGATCAGTTAAAAAAAAACGGACACATTAGCATCAGTTAGCATCAGTTAGTGTCCGTTTTTTAACACTGTCTATTTTTTTTTGTTTTTTTGTTTCTGCTTTCTGAGCATGCACAGAAAAAAAAACGGACATAAAATAACGAACAGTAACTGATGGCTACCAATAGACTTCAATGTTAAAAAAAATAACGGACACTTGCTGTCCATCAAGAATCCGTTTTTCCAAATGGACAAAAAAGTCTTGCATGTAGGATTTTTTGTCCGCGGAAAAAAACGGACTTCTGACGGATTGGGTGTAAACGGACACTAATGGACACTAACGGACACAATATAAAAACCCATTGAAAAGAATGGAAATTTTAACAGATTTCTGACGGTTCAGCTAGTGTCCGATGCTAAAATCTTGTAATGGACAATAGCAACAGACACTACTGACAGTCACCAACGGTAGTGTGAACGCCCCCTAAGACTTCTGGTGGGTTGCTGGAGCAAGATGTCACACTATCAATGCGCCAGACTTGATCTTAAAGTCTGCTACATGTAACACCTATGCTTAAGTGATAGATCAAAACAATTAATGTATATGAAGCAATGGCAACAATAGAAAATCTAACACCTGTAAATAACATTGCTCAGTAATAAGTAGTTTAAAAAGGATTCTGTCGGTTTTTCCAATGTAAAATCTCCTATAGAGAAGTTAATAAGTAAATACAATAGTGACTTAAGCAATCATCAATAAGCTTTCAGTGACAAATGAATCAATACTTAAAGTACTGGAATAATGTACAAACATGCATGCACTAGGAAGTTTCTAAATGTAATTTACTTAATAAAGTCAACGACAGTATTGAGACCTAAAGAGGATCAGTTACCTGTGTATCAAATAGACTGCTGAACAGACATGAACAAATACTCTATATGTTACATTTACTGCATGGCAATACTGTATAGATTCCTTATATAGAGTACAGATGTAGCAAAGTTTAACTTGAACCTTAACTGAACTTTTGCATTGGCTTTTCAATCACTTTTTTATGTTCTGTGATAAGGTATAACATAGTTATAACACACAGTTTCCAACACTAAATTTTATTTTATTAACAATGGACATACAGTGCCTTGCGAAAGTATTTGGCCCCCTTGAACTTTTCAACCTTTTGCCACATTTCAGGCTTCAAACATAAAGATATAAAATTTTTATTTTTTGGTGAAGAATCAACAACAAGTGGGACACAATCGTGAAGTGGAACAAAATGTATTGGATATTTTAAACTTTTGTAAAAAATAAAAAACTGAAAAGTGGGGCAAGCCAAATTATTCGGCCCCCTTAAGTTAATACTTTGTAGCGCCACCTTTTGCTGCGATTACAGCTGCAAGTCGCTTGGGGTATGTCTCTATCAGTTTTGCACATGGAGAGACTGAAATTCTTGCCCATTCTTCCTTGGAAAACAGCTGGAGCTCAGTGAGGTTGGATGGAGAGCGTTTGTGAACAGCAGTTTTCAGCTCTTTCTCGATTGGATTCAGGTCTGGACTTTGACTTGGCCATTCTAACACCTGGATACGTTTATTTGTGAACCATTCCATTGTAGATTTTACTTTATGTTTGGGATCATTGTCTTGTTGGAAGATAAATCTCCGTCCCAGTCTCAGGTCTTTTGCAGACTCCAACAGGTTTTCTTCCAGAATGGTCCTGTATTTGGCTCCATCCATCTTCCCATCAATTTTAACCATCTTCCCTGTCCCTGCTGAAGAAAAGCAGGCCCAAACCATAATGCTGCCACCACCATGTTTGACAGTGGGGATGGTGTATTCAGGGTGATGAGCTGTGTTGCTTTTACGCCAAACATATCGTTTTGCATTGTGGCCAAAAAGTTCGATTTTGGTTTCATCTGACCAGAGCACCTTCTTCCACATGTTTGGTGTGTTTCCCAGGTGGCTTGTGGCAAACTTTAAACAAGGTTTTTATGGATATCTTTGAGAAATGGCTTTCTTCTTGGCACTCTTCCATAAAGGCCAGATTTATGCAGTGTACGACTGATTGTTGTCCTATGGACAGACTCTCCCACCTCAGCTGTAGATCTCTGCAGTTCATCCAGAGTGATCATGGGCCTCTTGGCTGCATTTCTGATCAGTCTTCTCCTTGTTTGAGATGAAAGTTTAGAGGAACGGCCGGGTCTTGGTAGATTTGCAGTGGTCTGATTCTCCTTCCATTTTAATATGATCACTTGCACAGTGCTCCTTGGGATGTTTAAAGTTTGGGAAATCTTTTTGTATCCAAATCTGGCTTTAAACTTCTCCACAACAGTATCACGGACCTGCCTGGTGTGTTCCTTGGTCTTCATGATGCTTTCTGTGCTTTAAACAGAACCCTGAGACTATCACAGAGCAGGTGCATTTATACAGAGACTTGATTACACACAGGTGGATTATATTTATCATCATCAGTCATTTAGGACAACATTGGATCATTCAGAGATCCTCACTGAACTTCTGGAGTGAGTTTGCTGCACTGAAAGTAAAGGGGCCGAATAATATTGCACGCCCCACTTTTCAGTTTTTTATTTTTTACAAAAGTTTAAAATAACCAATAAATTCCATTCCACTTCACAATTGTGTCCCACTTGTTGTTGATTCTTCACCAAAAAATTTTAATTTTATATCTTTATGTTTGAAGCCTGAAATGTGGCAAAAGGTTGAAAAGTTCAAGGGGGCCGAATACTTTCGCAAGGCACTGTATATTGTACATTGCTCACACTATAACTAACCACAGGCAGCATTAAACTACCTTTTCCTCTGAAATGTTACAGTGTTTCAGAGAAAACATTACACCATGTAACAATTTTCAAAAAAATATTTGTTCCCAGTTGTTAAGTGTGTTTTCCTGATTGTTTGTACCTTAAATGAATAGAAAAAAGTTAATATTCCCTGTAAACTTTGCTTTTGTGGTCAGCACAATGATATTTTGAAATTGATCTATTTTTAAGGATATTCGCAATATTTCAAGATACTTAAGAAGCTTCTGGAATTGTGAGAACTATCAAGAAGTTTCTAGAACTGCCCAGAATTATCTAGAACTTTCTGGGACTGTACAGAATTGTAGGTAGCTGTATAACTACAGTTATATAGGGCCACTATAGCCCTTCCTGAGAGACGGAGAGACGGGATCTAATTGATTGGGATTGCATAGTAAGTGGGCAATGGCCATCACAGACAAAGGGGAATTGACCTAGACAGACAGGTGTGAATTCAATATCTATTCAAATTCTGATAACGACAGTATTCACACTTCACCCCACACCCATTACAGGAGGAGCTTAGGAATGTAAATGTATATATTGTGTGTTACTCTGGTACCGGGTGATCAATCTTGCTCTGCTGAATCCTCAGTACACTCTTGAACTTTAATACTGCATGGAATAACCATTTTTATCAAGTTTGGAGAGACATCCTTTTTCCTTACAGTTCACAGCAACTTAGTCAATTTAGATGGCATCAAGAGGTTGCATACATCCAGCAGACGCATTTTGCTACATATGTGGCCAGTTTATAAAGACCCGAATAAGTGGCGCCTCTTCATAGACAGCTCATGCAAGAGCCTCAAAGCCATGCTGCTTCACAGTGAGAACAAGTATCCATCTCTTCCTGTAGCTCACTTGGTGCAGCTGAAAGAGGAATACACCAGTGTCAAGATGTTGCTAGGTGCCTTGAAGTATGATGAGTATGGCTGGGAAGTTATCGGAGATTTCAAAATGGTGTCATTCCTGATGGGCCTCCAAGGTGGTTTTACTAAGTATCCTTGCTTTATTTGCCTTTGGGACAGCTGGGATACTGAAGTGCACTGCCACAGGCGAAACTAGCCTCAGCGGACAGAGTTCACTGTGGGGAAGAACAATGTAAAGTGGGAGCCACTGGTGGACCCATGCAAGGTGCTGATGCCACCACTACACATCAAGTTGGGGCTCATAAAACAATTTGTCAGGGCTAATAGATAAGGAGTCGAGAGCTTTCAATTACCTCCAAGATCTTTTACCTAAGCTGTCTGAATCAAAGATCAAAGCTGGTGTCTTCGTCGGACCACAAATCAAGAAGATCATAGAGTGCAGTGAATTTCCCAAGAAGCTGAATAGGAAGGAGAGAGCAGCTTGGAACAGTTTTGTCGCAGTGGTTCGCGGCTTCCTAGGCAATCATAAAGATGAAAACTATGTACAACTGGTTCAGACTCTGATAAAGAACTATGCTGCAGTGGGCTGCAGGATGTCACTCAAAATCCATATCCTTGATGCTCATCTTGATAAGTTCAGAGAACATGGGAGCTTATTCAGAGGAGCAAGGCGAGCGCTTTCACCAGGACATTATGAACTTTGAACGCCGTTACCAAGGACAATATAACGAAAACATGATGGGCGACTATATTTGGGGATTGATTCGTGAAACTGATTTGCAGTATAGTCGTAAATCTCGGAAAACCCGCACACTTCTGAACAGTTTTTGGTAATCTTTGTACATTTGCAATGTATATAGTGTTCTTAGTCTGACTGTATAAATGAGAAGATGCAAAATCGTCTGTTTCTATAGTAAAAATGCATAATTTTCGTTGCCGTGGTCACAAAAGCGGAGTTTATGATGAATGTAAGCAATTTTTAATTTGTTTTAGACATAAGCAATTGGAATATAACATTTAAAAGTTCGGAACAAAATTTGTGTTACATAGTGTTTATTGTTAAAACAGCCATGCATGTAGAGAAAAGTCCGCTGGGTGGCTTCCCTCTAACTCAGGGGTCGGCAACCAAGAGTGGCACGCAAGTCTTATTTCCCTGGCACAGCAGCGGATTCCTCACCCAGCAGCTTCGATCGGACCAAACATGGCCGAAACGAAATGCTATTACTATACTGCGGGGTCTCTTCAGACCCCCGAATATAATAAGTGGAGACTCAGGAGAAGTGATGAAACATAAAAAACAATGATACTCACCTTGTTCCCTGCGCTACGCGGCGGCTGTGCGATCTGCAGGCGCTTCTGACAGCTGACAGGGCCTCAGGGGTCACGTCTGCGTCTGGCGTCATTAGGCATAATGACGCGACGTGACCCCAGAGACCCAGGCAGACTACAGGCAGAAGCGCCGAAGAGAACAGAGCGGCTGCGGAGTGCAGAAAAAGGTATCATTGTTTTTTTATGTTTGTCACCTCTCTTGGTCCTGCACTTAGTATACTCGGGGGTCTGAAGAGAGCTATGGGACATAATACCGTGTGCAGGGGCCACTATGGGACCTAATACCATGTGCAGGGGCCACTATGGGACATAATACCATGTGCAGGGACCACTATGTGACATAATACCATGTGCAGGGTCCGCTATGGGACCTAATACCATGTGCAGAAGCCACTATGTGACATAATACCATGTGTAGGGGCCACTATGTGACATAATACGGTGTGCAGGGGCCACTATGTGACATAATACGGTGTGCAGGGGCCACTATGTGACATAATATGGTGTGCAGGGGCTGTTATGGGATATAATACCTTGTGCAAGGGCCGCTATGGGACATAATAACGTGTGCAGGGGCCACTATGGGACATTATTCTGTATAACAGTGTGTTTTCTGCATAAAGGATGTGTTTTTGCACAGAAAACACAGGAATTTTTTTTTATGCAAAAATGCACCATGTGAACGCTGTTTTACATTGAAGTAAAAGTTCCAGTGGCCTAAGACTATATCTGCTTCCAGATACATAGTGTGTATTCACCATAAGGATGCCACCATACGGTGCTGCTGGACACTTACATTTACCACTAATTGTGGGATGTACATGTACTTTCATTGCTTCTAATCGGAAAGTACAGGAGCGTCCCAGGAAATAGCAGTAAACGCATGTGTTCTAAAGCATCTTGTTGCAGCACTCCTGTGTTATGGTTTGTGGTATATGGCATTAGTTTAGGGGTTGTCAGGCTTACAATTATTGAGCGGCACTCCAAGTACCTCATATTTGATTTTTTAATTAAAATCGGCACGCCAAACAAAAAAGGTTGCCTACCCCTGCTCTAGCTTGTCCTTGTTCACCTCAGCTTGGCTGAGGGGTGAATCTGCTGACACGTCCCCTTTAATGTTAACAGCACTGTTAGTCTTTATATGGGTATAATGGGTTAATGGGTATATTTCTGAGTTAAATATCTGGTGTCCTGTGGTTACTTACCCATCAGTGCCTATTCACTGGTCCACAAGTAGGATGGTAGGAATGGAGTGCAGTGATCCTATTAATAAGCATTAAAATCTGAGAGGAAATAAGTTTCATCAACACTGCTAACCTACTGCCTTCACACCACCAAAATGAATGAAGATTCCAGACCATATCCCAGAATAAACAAGCACAATCTTCAAAATAAATACAGACCTCAGAGTCACTCCAGTCTGTACCCCCAAAATACAGACCCAGACCAGACTGTGAAATAACTATATACCTCAAACCTCAGAGTAAATACCCCAGAAGAATTGCAAATCCAAGAATAAATATTCCAAAATAAATATGGACTCCAGACCCCAGAATGAATATAAAGCCCCAAATAACTATAGAATCCAGACAAGGCCTCTGAAATAAACACAGACTCCAGAATACGTACCTCAAACTAGATCATAGAATAGACTCCTGAATAAATGTACCCCAGACCCCAAATGAGACCGAAATAAATATGTATCCCAGAATAAATACAGACCCCAAATCAGACCCCAAAATAAATACTCAGATGCTACACTTAGATGCTGCAGTCAAGCGCAGCACCTAAGATGTTTGTCAGAGAGGGCACCCACTGACAACTTACTAGCCCCACTTCCCCACTAGATGCTTTACACTGACTGAGCTGACAGAAAATAATACTTTAAAATACCATGTAGTTCAAAAAAGACTGATGAAATTTAGTCCCTAAACCTAAACTTATAAGTTTTAAAAACAATGTTTTCTCCATAATAAAATGATCCATAGAATAAATGAACTTGTAATTTTATTACTGCACAGGAAAAAAATATGCAAAAAAAACTATGGTGTTCCCTTATTTTTTGTATTCCCTTCTCCCAAAAATATAAAATTTTAACCTATAATGTACCCCAAAATAGTTGCAATAACATTTCCAACTGATTCTGCAAACAAAATGCAGAATGCAGAAACATAAATATGAACTTTTTTTCACAAGAATATGTTGTTATTGTGCGTTTAACATAAAACAATTAGTACAAAAAATAAGTTTCTTTATAGAAAGATACCTAAGGCAAGACAATACAAAGAGTAAAATTTGTCAGGTGTGTACATTATGACTGGTTGCTGCAGGGATATTCAAAGGTAATATGGTATAATTGCTGTTTTATCATGTGTCCACCAAAAATTATTAAAATATAAGTAAAATGATATGCACCCATGCCTTTTTCCAGCTTCTGAAAAACATTGCAGAGATAATAATAAAATTGACGTTCCAGGATCTCAGACCGTGAGGATGATGCCATCACAGGTCCTGCATGGTGACCTGATTATGAGGTGGGGGAACTATGGACAGTATGTGAAAGAGAGGGACTATAGGGATCTTATTATGTGAGAGACAGCGGAGGAGCAGGGAGGCATTTTGACAGAATAGGTAGGGCAGAAGTACAGAGGGTGGGACTTTGATGAATCTAGGATCACATGGTAGTTCTTGACAGTATCTGAATGCAGCAGAGAGAGATATCCTGTTTGTACAGCAACCCATGCTAGAGAAAATAGGTCACACAGTCTGGAGGCAGACAACTATTATTCTTGAAAGGATGGTCTTTCACAAAATACAGGTAGTGAGCCACAAAAAATCATCAAAGTGTGCATTTAATAAATTACAATTGATAAATGATATAATTTATGACATTAAAAAATACAACTTGTCCCACAAAAAACGAGTTCTTATATGGATATAGTGAGGGCAGAGTAAAAAGTTATGAAATGTGATCATGAATAAAGTAATAATGAAAAACTTGAATATTCAGGTCCAAATGTGGTATTAAGGGGTTAAAGTACAACGCTTGCTATCTCTGGCATTCCCATTAAAATGTTTGGAGCAGTGCGTGTGCTGAGAGGTCAGACCCCCACTGATCTGCAAGTTATCCCCTAGCCTATGGATAAAGGTTAACTTGCTTTCGTGGCAAAAAAAATTTTTTTTAAAATAGCTCAGGCTAAAAACAGTTTGCCTCCTGGCATTGTACGTGTCAAACTTTTATGAAGGAGGAGTTTTGAGTATCATTTTGGTATGCATATACATTAGTGTTTATCAGTCAAATTTTTGCCCTAAATCTCATGGAGTGAGTGAGCTGACAAAATGTAATTTTCACTAGGAACTCTACAATTTAGGGCCGCTTTAGATAATTTCAAAAATATATAATTATTAAAACAGGATTCTGCAATGTGAGATTGTTCACTTCTCTGGAGACTATTCTATATAGCATGTGAATGGTAAACGGATATTACTGCTCAGATCTGGTCAGTTATTGACAACGTGGGAAAAAATTATGAACAAATATTATTATGAGAGCTATATTAGGAAAAAACAGAAACTAGATGACATTTTATTTGCATAGAGCACATTAGAAATGCTAAACTGATGTTTTTAGTAAAATAGCAATACTAATTGTACTATTTCTTTGCATAGAAGAATTGTATTTTTATGTTATTTAATAAATATTATTTCTGTGGAGTGTCTGTAAATTTACAGATGGTTCCAATCATGTCAGAAATGAGCAATTAATCAACTGAGCTAGTAAAATGTGAATGGGGTGAAATTTTCTCATCTCCAGCCCAGGAGCTTGAACTTTACTTCATATACATTATTATTATATTTTCATCCATGTATTATGAATTTATTATGCTGCTCAGTTAGAAGAGCAGGCGGATTGGAATAGAGTTGCTTGTAAAGGGTTAATTGGAGTCTCTGAGTATATACACACAGAGTCAGCATCTGCCACATAAGGTAAAAGCTGAAATCGTGAGTGACAGCATCTACTTTCTTTGTAGCTCTGCTGATGCCAGTGCAATATTCACAAGGTTACCTAGCAGCCTTCTCCTCCTCGATTTATTCCATAATACATAATACATATATAATGCTGCTAATACTGTATAACATGAAATAAGATCAGGCAGCAGCAAAACCCCTTCACCGTGTAAATATTCTGCTCACTTAGGCTCTGCACATGTAGTTACCCTCTTAACACTGAGTGCTCATGGCCCAATGGTAACTGACCAGCCAAATCAGCTGGTAACTTCTATGAAAACCCCTTCTTGAATGCTCAGACCCACCTGGAATGGAGTGTGGATCTGAGCTTGAAGTGTTGACACAGGGACACCAATCCATGCCTTGACTATTGTGCCCAGTAACCTCAGTGAAGGCTGTACCTTCAAATCATTAGTTGTTCCATAGCCGATAGGACCTCAGAAGGTTGTCCAAAGTGAAGTTAGGTGCTACTATCACTGAATGTACAGCCTGCACTGAGGTTACTGGAGATCACTGAGGTAGGGAAAAAAAAAAATAACACTTGTTTCCGCCATTCAGGTCCAGATGGGGACTCGAAAGATGGAGACCCTGTCCACTTGAAAAGCAGTTACCTGTGAAAAACTTGCGGACCCTATAAACTATAATGGGTTCCTCTTTCTGAATCTGAATCCGAATCATGTGAATCCAGCCTTATGCCATAGTGTAAAAGCCAGGTCCACGAGAATGAGGGACACTTACTGAAGCAAAAATGAATGCTTGGATTGCCTCTGATACTCATCTCCCACTCAGTACTGTCCATTTGTGGATGCTGTCTGCCTGAGCTCTTGCAAAATCTGTCCTAGGTTTCCCTGCTCACAGCATTCTCTTCCCTGTTCATCTTCCTTCTCCATATAACTCTCTCCTATAGAGTAGAAAGAAATGGAAAAAACAGCACAGAGCGCTAATAGTGTGAAACCAAAGGATGATGGATATCAGACCACTGATACAAATTGCTCACCTTGGTGGGTTGTGATCAGCTCAAAACAACTTAGTAGGCATGTAGAATCAAATCATCTTCATTGGGACCTTGTAAAGCAGCTGCTAGCCTCGGAATCGGCTAGGCGGTAGTGAGGGGGCGTGGCTACCGCCCATTTTTGTCCCTTTTTTTATTTTTGCAAACTATATATATGCCTTGCTACCCATGCTATGTTTTTATGCACACTTGAAAAAGGGCTTGTCCTGAAACGCGTTGTGTGTTTTATTCAATTGGATTAAAGACTACATTTATTCTGGACCAGCACTCATCTGCCTCCTCTTTTCCACCTGCATCTGGATTCTCTCTTATAGAGGACATCCAAACCTGGTTCTCCAAAAGCAAATTGATGTAAATGGTTAATGCATAGATTGTGTCGAACAGCTAAAAGAAATAAATGTGATGGTATTTTACACTGACTAGAGTTACTCACATGTTACCGAATTACTTCGTCTTATTTTGTAAACAATGCAGTCAGGTAAGCTCTTTGAGACACCAGTGGTGGTTTTGTTCTAAAATTAAATTTCTGGAAAGAGGTGTTTTAAGTAATATCATTAGTAATAGGACATAGCTTTTAGTGGGTTTTAATTAATTTTATTTATGATCAGTCTATTGCTACTATTGTTCTGACTGATCTATTGTTATTATTATATCAGTAAATATCTTTCCCTTACATCCTACAGCACCACAATATGAGGTATTTCTGTTCCTGTGTGTTGATAGCACAGGCAGAATTTTAATTAACATAATTTAAGCATGACTATGGTACCCTATAAGAGGGCAAAAGAGACCTCCCCCACTCCTGTTTTTTTCTGTCCTGTGTGGTGCAGAACTGTCTGGTATCTATCAGCACAACTATGAGAGTTCTAGGCCTAATGTCATCCTTAGCCATGGCAGTGCTTTGGGCTTTATGGCATATGCGTCTTCTTCAGATAGAAGCTAAAGGCCTGGAATTGTACTTCTCTCGGTCTCGACAAGACGATCAGAATCAGACTTTCCCCCAGTACCCGTCTTTCCCTCAGATGGTGGATACACCTTAAAGACGGGATGTCCACGGTCCAACCTCTTTGGACCCTGTTGTTTACCAATGCATCCCTCTCGGGATGGGGAGCCCATCTGTACAAGAAGACCATACAAGGAGTCTGGAGCAGGCTAGAAAAGAGGACATCATCCAACTGGAAGGAGCTCAGAGCAGTTTACTGGCCCTACTTCATTTCTCTCCTCTCCTCAGAGGAAGAACAGTCAAGATCCGGTCCGACAGTATGACGACTGTAATGTACCTGAACAAACAGGGAGGCACCAGATCGCTATCTCTCCTCAGGGAGACAGGTCTGATTTTTACCTGGGCATAGGAAAATCTGACCCACTTATCCGCGGTTTACAACAGGGGCTCCTTGAACATAGTAGCGGATCAGTTGAGTTGGGATCTCACCGTATCAAGAGAATGGTTTCTCAATCCAGAGATCTTCCATCAGATTACCCTGAAGTGGGGTCTTCCAGAAGTAGACCTTATGATGACCAGACTTAACGCCAAGGTGGAGACATTCTGCTCACTGTATCAGGAGGGCTATCCCTTGGCAGTGGATGCCCTGTCTATCCCTTGGAGGTTCAGGCTGGCATACATCTTCCCTCCACTTTCCATGATACCAAAGGTATTGATGAAAGTCTGACAGGACCAAGCCTCTGTGAAAGCCATTCTACCATTCTGGCCAAAAAAAGCTTGGTTTTCCCAGCTCATCTACATGAGTCAAGGGATAAATTGGAGGCTTCCCCCCACCCAGAACCTGGTTTCCCAAGAAACTCAGAAATACCAGGATCTGAGGAGATTCAACCTGACAGTCTGGAGGTTGACCAGTCCTTATGGAAATCCAGAGAACTGTCAGAAGCCGTCTTGAAGACTCTTTCCTGCACCAGAGCAGAGTCTACCAATAAGAGCTACCTAAGGATAGATAATGTCTTTAAAGAGTGGTGCTCCAAAGAGGAAGTTAACAGTTTGAATCCTACTACAGGAGAGATTCTAAAACTTTCTTCAGGACGTCTTGCATAAGGGCCTTTCCCCTGTCACACTCAAGGTACAGGTTTCAGTCCTATCCACCTGTTTAGGCAGACGATTGTCTCAGAATCCCTTAATTTCTGTTCCTTAAGGGTGCTATGAGACTTAGACCGATGGATTCAACTCCTGTTCCCTGGTGGGATCTTGCTACAGTTCTTTTGGGTCTTCGTGGTCCTCCATTTGAGCGGTTAGAGGACATGGATCTTAAGTATTTAGCCTTTAAAACCACCTTTTTGTTAGCCATCACTTCAGCAAAGAGAATGGGTGAGCTCCAGGCTTTTTCTTCCGAGGAACCATATACTTCGTTCTTGTGGATAGAGTCCAGCTTAGATTTCTCCCTGGCTTTAACCCTAAGGTGGCTTCTCGTGCCAATATCAACCAGATGGTTTCTGTACCAGTGTTTTTTTCCATCTCCTTCCTCTGAAGAAGAGGAAAGACTTCACACACTGGATGTAGTAAGGTGTCTTCAGACCTACCTTCTATGTACATGACCTTTCAGGAAATCCAAGAATCTCCTTATTAATATATATGGTAGAGACAAAGGTATCAGAGCTTCCAAACCTACCTTATCTAGATGGATCAAGGAAGCGATTAAAACTTTTTTTTTTCTGCTCATGGGTTAACGCCACCTGAATTCTTTACAGCCCACTCAACTAGGGCTGTGTCAACCTTTTGGGCTGAGAGCCATTGGTACCTCTTGATCAGATTTGTGCAGCCGCTTCTTGGTCATCTCAGCTGACCTTTGTAAAACATTACTGGCTAAATGTCTGCAGTTCAGAGGTGACTGCCTTTGGACAGTCAGTCCTAGGTATTGTAAAGCGAGGAAACCCTCCCTAGGGGAATTACTTGCTACATCCCCATATTGTGCTGCTAGTGGACCTAAGGGAATCGTTGATTATGATGTTAATCTGTTTTCCCTTAGTCCTAACAGAAGCACAAACTTCCCTCCCTAAGATAGGATTATTTTCTTTATAACTAACACGAGGGGGAGGTCTCTTTTGCCCTCTTATAGGGTACCATAGTCATGCATAAATTATGTTAATTAAAAATTCTGCCTGACCTATCAACACACAGGGTCAGAAATACCCCATATTGTGCTGCTGTTAGGACTAAGGGAAAACAGATTACCTACATAATCAACGATTGTTGTGGTATTGTGTGGGGAACCGCTCAGGTAGATGCTTGGTAGCAGTGCAGGAAACAGGGACACAGAGACTGGATCACACTCAAGTTTAGAATTTATTCACTTGCAAGGGTAATAACAGGTTTGCCTTTACAAAGGCACAAACACAAAACAAAACCTTCTCGGCTGAGAAATAACTAATACAAGGAAACAATCCCTCTCTATACAAGAGCCTGGCTGCCAGACTCTCGCTCTGGTTACTTTAAACGGGTGGCACAGATTTACCTTCATGCAGGTTCAGCTACACAGCTCACACTTTTTCCTCAGTGTAGTGCCACAGCTCCTAGTTCTGACACACACCCTATATCAGGCCTTAATTGGTCAGCTGACCTCCCTGCTGTGGGCTTCTACCAGACACCCTTTAACTGCCTGGCTGGAACATACCTGTTCTCCCAAACCACACCCTTCACTTTCTTACACTAGTTACTGTTTATTTTTATTGTATATTTTCTTCTGTTTTTGATACATTGTCTAATTTGTTGCTTGTGTCTTTATTGGGTCTTATGTGACCCCCTGTCCTTGAGGAGTTAATGCATTAGCTGTTTTAATGGTAGCACCTGTGACCTCCTAAATAGAATGAAGGATCTGTATTTTAAGATGTGTCTCTGTATATGTTGTCATGCCTGAAGAAGAAAGCAGCTCTTACTTTCGAAACATATTGTCATTTTACAATAGATTCTTTTTTATTCTGCTGCACTTTATTTTCCAGCCTATTTTTTTTTCTCTGTTCTTGTATAAATCAAGTGGAAGTGACTGCAGCTGCAGCATGTGGTGCCTGGTTATATTTCATATCTGATGAGAAGTGTTCCCCTCCTTCCCCTGTCCCTCTACATTGTTTATCTGAGTATTGCACTAGGGAGCACCTCTTTGTTCTTACCTTTTAATAATAGGACATGTGATCTCTTCAGTTCCAATATTGGTCCTGTTAACTGTTTCAATTAAATATTGTGGCATGCTATCAAAACCCTTGACAGGCTGGAATCTTCAACACAATCAGTGGGTGGCGACACTGAAATACATGTAGAATAGACATTTCATTACAAAAGTGTGCAAAGCTATGTTGTTTTGCAAAGCTGGTAATCACATGGCACAAACATGTTTTACCTTAGCTTTCTTCTTGACTTGACGTGTCCAGATATGTGTGTCACAAGGTAAGCAACATCCTACCTTCTATCCCTCTTCCCTCATAGATTGTAAGCCCTTGCGGGCAGGGCCCTCTATCCCACTGTGCCAGTTGCTCACTGTTAGTATTACTGTATATTTGTTTTGTATATCTTGTGTACTGTATGTAAACCCTCAAATCTAAAGCACCATGGAATTAATGGTGCTATATAAATAAACAATAGTAATAATAATAATAATAATTACAAGGTAAGCAACACTGAACTGGTTTCATGAGAAATTGCATTAGTTAACTAAATCAACCCAAGAAGTTACCCAGTTTCAGCAAATACATTTTATTGTTTCTATAATGAAAAGTTATTATACAGTTTTCCAATATACTTTCTGTATCAACGACTCACGGTTTTCTAGATCTCTGCTTGCTGTCATTCATAGTTTATTGCCAGTGGATAAAAATCCGTCCATGGTCATGTGATGGAAACATATGTGTATGGCTCATTACAGTCACAGCACATTACAGTCACTGCCTTGTAACGAAAACTAGAAAACCATGAAGAATTGATACAGTAAGTAGGAAAATTGTATAACTTTTAAGTAAACAAGAATAACATTTACTTGTTGAACCTAGACAACTCTTTTACGTCTGGTCACATCTAAATCTGGCCAAGAGGAAAATGAAGTAATCATCTGTTCTCACTCGCTTTGCCACATTCAGGCTAAGGTCCCACATTTTGAAAAATGTAGCATGTCAATTTTACCTGTGGAAATGCTCACGTTTTCCTTTTTTTTTTTTAAATAAGGGAAGGAAAACCACAGAGAAAAACACAGCAAAAAATCAACAAAAACTGCTGCGGAAAAAACTCGATGCCTTTCCGCTGTATTTTAGCTGCATTCCACAACGTGGGGCCTTAGCCTAAAAGAGTCTTTTTACAGAAATGAAGTGAGAAGAGCCTACTTTGGCTTTTTATTCAAAAACATTATTTTTTAACCCTGACTAAATTTACCTGTCACAACATGTCAAAAGACGGCAAGTAAATATTGTTTTGAAAATTTCTTCTCTGTGCTTCAAATATCTAAAAGACAAAGGCTATAGTAAGGTTTACGTATGTGTCCCCAAAAGCAGTAATCGTCATTATATAACAAACCAAACACAGCACAGTACTGTCTGTGCTTTGACCCTGTACACAACTCAAAATAGTTGGCATTATTTAACTCAGCAGAATATAAGCCAAAAGCAATCACCAAGAAAATTCAATCATTTTTAAAATGCCAAGATAACACCTATCCCAGTAAATAATATCACAGAATGGCACTGACCAAACCAGAGACAGAGATGCTCAAAATAAAATACAACAAAAACTTTGAAGCTGAGTTTACATGGTGCTTTTGTGCTGAAGAACTCCATGCAGTTTTTAATTGTAGTGATGAGTAGCACATGTTACTCTGCATGTCACATGTATGCTAACATCCAGTAAACCACAGGACATAATGGTCATTAGCATACAGGTAACATGCATAGTAACATGTGCTACTCATTACTGCAATTAAAATCTGCATGCAGTTCTTCAGCAAAGAAGCATTGTGTAAACCCAGCCTAATATACTTTACAGGTAAGAAAACATTCCTGACTACTGCTCAGCTACAGTGTCTACTGCAGTCACAAATCCGCTTCCTTGAGTGGACTCCCGGGCATCCTTGTGGCATCCAGTGGTCTCCCGGCATCCTCTTTAGGCCTCTGGCAGATGTCACACATCCCGGGGTCACCACTGAGTCCTGTGATTGGACCTTAAGGGTCACATGGGGTGCCCGAAATCAAGATGTTGGGTCAAAGCGTCTAAATTTGGGATGCTTCTTACAGTCAGGTGTATCTTATAGTTAGAAAAATATGGTGTGTAACTCCAACCGTGCAGGGTGAAAAATCAAGTGAACCACTGAACCATATTCTGTTTAGCACCATTCACCTTCACAAAATGTTTCCTGTTTTTGTATCGTTCCTTTCTGCAAATGTATTTCATCAATAGTTCTGGGGTACCTTGCCTCCATATCCTCTAATGCGGATTGCATACTCTACATTAAAGGGGTATTCCCATGAACATAATTGTATCTATATCTGTAGATAATTAAATGTTAAACATTTTTGCAATTATAAGTAGTTAAAAATTCTGCAGAGTTTTAAAGATTTCCTCTAACTGTCTTAGTGCTCACAGTCTGTTGTCTTGATCGGCTGCCACTGGATACGACCACAAATGCAGAAACTTTCTATGGTCAGGGACTTGTCAGGAAACCAGCTATGATTTTCTTATTGTGGCTGGATTATCAGGCAGAGACACTACATGTATCAGAAGATATCCCGGCCACAATAAGGAAATCATGGGTGATTTTCTGACCTTAGAAAGATCCTGCATTGATGGTCGTATCCACTGGCAACCGATCAAGACAACAACTTATGACCACAAGATATTTAGAGAAAATCTATAAAACTCTGCAAAATGTTAAATTACTTATACTTGCAAAAATGTTTAACTTTTAATTATCTACAAATTTAAAAATGGTTTTGATCTTGGGAATACCCCTTTAAGTATGAGACTTTAATAAGGCTTCTGTAGTAGTCCATGAGTTCTCTACTGTAACTTTTATGTCTTCAGTTTTATATGATGGCATATGAGGGTTTTTATTTGGAGAAAAGAATTATAGCTTTATTCTCTCAGACTCTGTAGGTATGGAGGTATACTCTGGTAGAATATTTCTTCTAGGGAAGAATATCTTTGTAGTACACCTACAGCATATGACAGAGCCTGTATAATACAACAGAAAGGCAGTATGACTCCATACTAGGGAATGGTACAGCTTCAGTGCCTGGCCATACAGGTCTTTCTCTGGAATGTCTTTGCCTTTAACTGTTGCTGCTATCTGCTCTATACATTTACTGACATTATAGATATGTGCAGTCATGGGGGCAATTCAACCTTGATATAAAACACAATCGGGTGCGAGTTGGTATATTTGTTTTGAGCAAGTCAGAAAATGTATGCAGTATATTGTGTCCCACAGTAGGCCAGCTAATATTGTAGGTGGTACATATAATGGTTGTGATGCGGCTTCTTTTGATTTTAGGATGTTTTTACTTTTCTAAAAATAAAACTTTATTTAATCTTTTTTACCAGTGTTTTTTTATTCCCCCTAGTGGATGAAGCCCCCTTCCTCCAAAACCATTTAAATTGACTGTGACATCTAAAGGGTTATACACCCAGCATTGGTGGTTTACTGATCTCAGGCATTAGAAGCAGGTGCCCAGCTGTTAGTACAGAGTTGGGCACCAGCGTTAGAGACTCCACAATATTCGATGCAATTTACGTAGAAAGTCTCTACATCAAAATGTTTTGATGTAAATAAACTGAGATCACTTTAATTATCATTATGGTGTTTTTAATGTAAAATAATATAATAGGTTACAGATTTCATTAAAGCCGGGGCCCCACATTGTGAAAACGCTGTGGCAAAAATCATGACATTTTACAGTGGCTGAAAAACATCCGCAGCTGAAATACTGCGATTTCAAAAAACGTGTTTCTGTAAATCGCAGCATGTCAATTATGCCTACAGAAAGGCTGGTGTTTTCCGTATATGTATAATAGGGACAGAAAGTCCGCAGAGGCAAACTTTCTGTGAAAAGAGCTGCAGAAAAAACGGTAATGCATTTCAGCTGCGGTCTTTTCTGCAGCACTTTTTGCCTGGGGCTCGCTACGTGGGGCCTTCGCCTTAAAGTAGAAAAGCCCTTTCAAGCATGCATGAGTACAGGTCAGTGCACCCATAAATAAATGTAATAGGGTTAGTCTTCCTAAGCTTGGTCCCCTATCATTAAGCATTATGTTGCTTCTCATACCCTTCTTAGCAACAGACTACCAACTCACAGTTGTTACACTACAGTAAATACTGATTGATGACTTGTAGTGTGTTGTCAAGTGGACAAAGAGAAACATCTGACAGATTCTTAAAGGGAACCTTGAAAATTCTGTGTAATTTATGAGCACCTTCTATGAGATCATACTCGAGAAGCCACTATATGTAGTACTGTCTATGAAATGATATATGGACACCTATTGTCATACTTGACTAGCCGCTATATGCAGCATTATCTATGGAGTGACATTTGGACACCCACTACTTTATTTGATGTCTATTGACTCTATACCTTTTGAATAAATCTTCAATGACACTGTCATTACTTAAGTGTGTGTTGTGGCTTTCTATGGGAAATTATGGATAATTATGTCCAATGCAAAGTACAAACTGTATCAACTTCCAAGCTAACATAACATAACATAACATAACATAACATAACATAACATAACACTTTCACTTATAAGGATTTACATAATAGGCCATTTCTAGTCTAGCATTAAGCTCTTTTCTTTTGAGAATTGAAACTGTCTTACAATTCTATGTTGTATTCTATACTATATTATAAATAAATATACGTATATTGCTATATTACATTTTCGGACCTTATATTTGCACAAGACTTTCTATGCCAGTAGTTAAAGTGATTGGCACAATGGAAGGACAGTGGTAATAAAAACAATAGAGACAGCAAATATATTACAAGTTCATTTAGATTATGCATTTTCCTTGTCTTGTTTGCTATTCCATAAACATTTGATCTTCCTACTAACATTTATTATTAGAGATGTTATACCACTAAATACATTTTTAATAGATTTTTAAGTAATTGGTGTAGGAAGGAAAATCTTCTTCAAACTGACTACACTTCTGTTATGTGTGGGTGACTTATAATGGATAATTTCACTGACTCTATATTGGAACATAACTCAATTTGTTCAACTGTTACTGTAGAAACCACAAAAGGTTTCCCTGGCTTCACTCCTATAGAGACTAATAAAACAAAATGGATGAAATGACTAGACAGTATTTCGCCTCTGTAAAGCTATGTGAATTTTTAATATAGCAATTAATTGTGTTTGTGAGTCTAAATAAACTCAGTTGTAAATAACATATAAAAAATAAGAAAGCAACAAAGATGTACTGAAGTAGAAACTATGTAAAGTAACCAGTGCCGATGCTTTGGAAGGTCCTGGGTTTGAGTGTTATTATGTACAGGGTTAGTGGGCTATGATTAAAGAGATCTCACAATGACAAACCATTGTTAAACTGAAGCCAGTTAACAAATAGCTGTTTCCCATGAATCCAGATTCAGATATCTCTTATGACCAGGTGCCAATATTATTAGTCTCTAGCAACATGTCTAATGAGGACCCAACTGCAGACAGCTTCTCTGTAGTTCATGCCCCTCATCACTACAGTGTAGAGTGCTTGGCTGGCTAAATGACAGGTATTTAATGTACAGTATTATACAGAGCACCATTCAGGAGCAATTGGTCCTTTTAACTTTAGTACCAAGTATGTTAATTAGGCTCTCTACTGTCAGGTGGGAGGTGCTGGACTGGAGCAGTGAGTTTGGGACAGCCCACCTGACCAACTAAGACTACAGATTGGCCACAGTTTAAACCTTTTTAATGCAAAAGTTGAACGTTTTGGCCAGTCACAGTGAAAACTTTTCATGGATGGAGTCCACCACGTGTCTGCTGTGGACATCCTGTGTGACCTTAGCCTAAGGCTTTACATATACTGCTATTTTGCAAGCTGAGTGTAAGCCAAGTGTCTTCCGGATCCTTGTGGCCGTTCTCATAATTATACTGCATGTGCTATTCAGATCCATTTTCACGGATCCCAGTCACCCATTGAAATCAAAGAAGCAGTGAAAAAAACAGAAGACAATTGGATGTCAACTGAGCGCCATCTGTTAAATGAACTGAAGATTCACGGCTTACAGAAACAGTCATGTGCATAAGGTGTTATTCACACATCACTGTTTTTGTCAGTGCTTTGAAAAACCAGGACTTGGTCAAAAACACCGAACAAATCTTTCCAATATACCTTATCTTTATATAGTCTCCACTCCTGACTTTGCCTACAAACACCGATACAAAACGCTGAACAAAACAGTGATGTGAAGTGATAAGATAAGATAATCCTTTAATAGTCCCACCATGGGGAAATTCAGTTTGTTATGTAAGTGATGTGTAAACCGTGGCTTTTACAGTCCCTTCTAGCAAATCCAGGGTCGGACTGGCCCATCGGGGAACCGGTGAATCCACCGGTGGGCCCCCGAGCCCCGACTATTAGTCCTCATGTTACCAATGCAAATGCATTGGTCAGGGGCCCGATCGGGATCCTGAACATCCCGATCAGGCCCCTGACCAGTAGCGTAACGATCGCGTTCGCAGGGGGTGCGACCGCGACTGGGCTTGGCGGGGTATGGTGCCCGTGGCCAGCTGGAGATGGCCGGGCCCCGGACCACAATGATAGGGAACCGACCGTAATACATACTGTTATTGGACAGGGGCCCTGGCATATTGCAGGCCCCTTTCCAATAGATGGCAGGGCAGGGTACCCAGGAGAGGTGACTGAAATTAATAAATACATATTCTCACCTCTCCTGGGCACAGCATTCTCTCCAACGCTCTAACGTCATGTGACTGAGGCCTGTGATTATGCCCCGGCGGTCACATGGGGGCGCGGCCGCGTAATGACATCAGTGTGCCCCCACGTGACCGTGAGGCCCAATCACAGACCTCAGTAGCGACGTCGGAAAAGGGCCTGAAGATGCTGAAGACGGCAGGATGGAGCAAGGAAAGGTAAGGCAAGGTGAGTATGAATGTTTGTTATTTTCAATCACCTTCCCTGGGCCTCCGATTATTATACTCTGGGGTCTGAGGAGAACCCAGAGTATAGTAATAGCACTGAAGTGGAGGGGAGCTATAGGGCGCATATAATACTGTGTGGGGGCCACTGTAGAGCATATAATACTGGGTGGGGCCCACTGTGGAGCATATAATACTGAGTGGGGGCCACTGAGGAGCTTATAATACTGGGTGGGGGCCACTGTGGAGCTTATAATACTGGGTGGGGGCCACTGTGGAGCTTATACTCCATACAGTGGCTCTTTCGTTTTTTTTTTTAATTACACCGGGGCAGGTGAAAAAAACAAAACAACCCCCCCCCCCCAAACTTTCTTTCCTGTCCCCAGTGTTTCCCAGCGCAGTTCTGTTGTTTTCTTCCAGCTGAAGTTGTGTCTGCACGTGACTACCTGTGATGTCACGTGACCCCTGAGGCCAATCAGCGGCCTAAGGGAAGGGACTTGGGATGTCACAGCCAGTGAGGACATCTGGCAAAAAGAAGACAGCGGAGCTGCAGGACCGGACCGTCCTGGGAGGACACCGGAGTACCGGAGACAGGTGAGTATGTTTAGTATGTTTTTTTTTTTGTTTTTGTTTTTTTGAGGGGGGGTAGGGGGGATTCACCTCCCCCGGACTAATTATAAAAAAGAAAAAAATTATACTGGACAACCTTTTTTAAAGTGTGGCGCATTAGGAGGGCCCTGGGGGGTATATTAAAGGGGTTGTCCAGGCATAATTTGTTATGGTTTATCCTCAGGATAGGTCATAGATACCTGA
The DNA here is from genome assembly GCA_947044405.1 of Leptodactylus fallax. NCBI lineage: Eukaryota > Metazoa > Chordata > Amphibia > Anura > Leptodactylidae > Leptodactylus > Leptodactylus fallax. Next base: position 872,397 of record CAMRHE010000384.1, read on the forward strand.
TCTGTAGGGGGCTGACCCCGGACCGATCAGCTGTACGGAGCCACTTCTGATGCCCGTCCTGTACACAATACAGGGCCAGAAGCAGAAAGCTCTGTCCACTGTATATTAGCCGGCACCTTCACTGCATCTCAGCATTTATTGACGTCAGTACGAGCACAGCTGCAGTGAAGGCGCCGGGCTGCTATACAGCGGATGGAGCTTTCTGCTTCTTGCCCTGTGTTATGTACAGAACGGGCTCCGGAAGTGGCTCCGAACATCTGATGGGGCCGTGTGTCAGCCCCTACTGATCAGGTATTTATGGCCTATCCTGAGCACAGGCCATAAAAAAGATTAACCCTGGACAACCCCTTTAATATGCCCCACACAGTTTAATGTCCCCTCCACAGGATGTTAGCCCCCATCACTGCTACCACACAATATAATGACCCCGTCACTGTTCCCCATACAGAATGGGGGACCAGTGAAGAGGTCACTATGTGGGTGGACCAGTGAAGTGACCATAGAAAAATTTGGCCCAGACAACCACTTAAAAGAGATTGTCCATAAACTGGAGCGACCACTGTGTTGGCCGCCAGGGAGGTGTAAAAATAAGAAAATTAAAAAAAAAAAAGCATAATCACCTGTCCCCAGCACCCCGTTGTCCCCTGCCTGTGTCTGTTTGGTCTCATGGTGGCGCCTCATTTCTGGAAATCCTGTACCTAATTGGTCTTAGCAGTCACATGAGGTGCAGGACTCCCAGCAAGAAGGCGCCGGCATGAGACTGAATGGACACTGGCAACGGACAACGGAGTGCCGGGGACAGGTGAGTATGCTTTTTAATTTACTTATTTTTTACTTTACACCTCCCACCAGCCACATAGGTTGCTCCAATTCCTGGACAACCTCTTTAAAGGATTTATCCATCTTTCTAATATTGATTGCCTGTCCTTAAGATAGGCCATCGATATTACATCTGCGATAATACAACAGCCAGGACCTCTGCAGATCAGCTTTTCCAGGACAGTGTGGCTACAGGTAAAGGTAACAATTCTTGGAGTCACGCTGTTCACTTTCCATACAAGGTGTAGCAGTAGGTTTAGGTAGTGCAGTGGTGCACATGGTATAGTGGGTGAGCAGCATGACTCCTGGCATGTTGTTACCTTTAGCTGCCCTGTGTCGGTACTGCTGATCTGCAGGGGTCCTGATGGTGGGCCCCTAGAAACAATTCCACTGGTGGGCCCTAGACTTCCCAGTCCAACACTGAGCAAATCCCATCCGCACATTGCAGAAAAATACAGTGGAAATGCTGTGATTTCCAAAACTGTCTAGTTCTGTCAATTATACCTACGGAAACACTGGCAGTTTCCCTATAGGTATACACACATGGACAAAATTATTGGTACCCCTCATTTAATGAAAGAAAAACCCACAATGGTCACAGAAATAACTTGAATCTGACAAAAGTAATAATATATAAAAATTCTATGAAAATGAACTAATGAAAGTCAGACATGCTTTTCAACCATGCTTCAACAGAATTTTTTAAAAAGGAAAACTCATGAAAAAGGCCTGGACAGAAATGATAGTTCCCTTAACTTAATATTTTGTTGCACAACCTTTTGAGGCAATCACTGCAATCAAACGATTCCTGTGACTGTCAATGAGACTTCTGCTCCTCAACAGGTATTTTGGCCCACTCCTCATGAGCAAACTGCTCCAGTTGTCTCGGGTTTGAAGGGTGCCTTTTTCCAGACGGCATATTTCAGCTCCTTCCAAAGATGCTCAATAGGATTTAGGTCCAATGTTTTCCTCTTAGCCATTCTTGGGTGTTTTTAGCTGTGTGTTTTGGGTCATTATCCTGTTGCAAGACCCATGACCTGCGACTGAGACCAAGCTTTCTGACACTGATTTCTCTCTAGAATCCCTTGATAGTCTTGAGATTTCATTGTACCCTGCACAGATTCAAGACACCCTGTGCCAGATGCATCAAAGCAGCCCCAGAACATAACGGAGCCTCCTCCATGTTTTACAGTAGGGACAGTGTTCTTTTCAAGATATGCTTCACTTTTCCATCTATGAACATAGAGCTGATGTGCCTTGCCAAAAATTTAGATTTTTGTCTCATCTGTCCATAGGACATTCTCCCAGAAGCTTTGTGGCTTGTCAACATGTAGTTTGGCAAATTCCAGTCTGTCAGATTGAAGTTATTTCTGTGACCATTGTGGGTTTTTCTTTCATTAAATGAGGGGTACCAACAATTTTGTCCACGTGTGTAATTGAAGCAGATATTCTACAGGGGAAACTCTGGGGATTTTCTGATAAAAACAATGTGGGAAAAAACTCAATACGTTTCCGCAGCGCTTTTTCCCGCAGCGCTTTTTGGCTGAGGCCTTAGCCTTAATGAGGCCTGAAATGGATATGTTTGTCTTTCAAGAGTGAATGAATTTGCTAAATAGAAACTAAAACTTGATATACAGGCACATAATCTATTATGTTTTAGTTAAGAGTAGATATTTAACTATAAACCTTAAGGCTAATAATATGAGATTAGGACTATTATTCCGCCATGATGCATTTATTCTTAGCATGCTGTGGAAATATAGTTTAATTGTTTAGCACAACAATGTCAACGTTTTCCCTAAGGAAATATGTAAGTGTGTATGTTTTGCTATCGATGACATTATTCATTCACTTTAATCTTTAGCTGTTTAAGAAAATGACATCTTTTACATACTGCACATCTCCATCTAAGAATGCACAGTCAGCAGAATTTGCTTTTAGAGTAGAAAGTTTTCTATGGCAAAAATAGCAAGACTTTGCTTTTTTTTATTCAACATTTCAGCTTGTCAGAAAAGAAACAAAAAGTCCTCCCATAAATTTCTGCTCTCTGCTTTGAACCATTTTCAAAATATTTTACAATAAATTTGGCAGTTTGCATATGAACAGAAGGTTTTTTTCTGAACCTTACGGCTTTCACCACCCACGTACAGTGTTATGTCAGCATTCGTTCTCGGGAGGAGGTGATGAGTGACAATAGGGAGATTAATTTCAAATATAGCTGTATATATACAATATCTTCATTATGTAAGGAACTGGCCACAATCTGAATGCAGCATTCTGAGAAATACCACATGTGCAGTTTTAAATCCATAGGGTAAGGTCAGAATTAGGACACATTTACCCATAGTGGAGGATCACCAAATTATTATGCAATGGCATTGTAATTTGTGCTATTATCTCGAACATGGTGCACATCTGTCAAGGGATATTGCAGATGCTACTGAACTAGGCTATGGCATAATTCAATGTCATTAGTGTAAATCATTCCTGCTTGCAATCCATTTTTGTCAATGACAAAAAATTGCCAGGAAAGTCTGAAGAATAGATTATGTATAGTAAAAAATTGGTAGATTATATTTACCTATTGCACAAAAGACAAATGTGGACTTAAAGTGAGTCTGTCATTAGAACCCAGCATATCAACTCAGCCCTGCATATATGCATATAGATAGTTTAGGGTCTCCTGAATCATACAGTGTTTTCCCTTGTGAATCGGTTCCTCCATTGTAGAGATATCAGCGTTTTTGTCAATATGCATATGAGTTCTTTGGGAGTTGAGGGTGTTGCTGTTACGCCGAAGGGAAATTGGCAATGTCCTCTTGCTCTAAAGAGTTTATTTGCATATTGAACAAAACACCTATATCTCAGCAATGGAGGTACCGATTTACAAGGGGAAAACACCATTTGATTCAGGTGAACCTAACCCCGTCTATGGAGCTAAGTGAATTTTGTGGGGACCTAACCCAACTCCATATTAACATCTACAGTATGCTTTTGAAATGGGATAATAATGGAGTATATAAGAGCAAAATGTTCATGTATAGGTAAATCTTTACAAGTTATCAGTTTTAAAAAAAAAAATAGTGGATGATAATTGCTATGTGCTAATGTTGCACATCTTTTGGTATGTGTGAAATATCACAACCGAAAAAAACATACAAAGACACATGCAGCTAGATCTTTTCATATTGGAAATAAATAATGACTATAAAAATTTCTCATTCAGTCATTAGTTTTCTATTTCATTTTTACTTGGTCTTCTGTGCGGACAACCCATACTAATTCAAAAGGTCTTTCTGTAATAAATGAATCAGAGGGAAAGGTTAGCCTCTGTGATCAGCAGTTATTGCCAGGTAAAGACATGCCAGGGGTTCAGTCTAATGTACCCAGAATATTACAGAGCAGCTCAGGCATTTAGGCCTATCAATAAGGATGTAGGTGGCACACTCTTATGTGAGGAGTGATAAAGTAGGGTCCCAACCCGTGGATCAAAATGAGTAAGAGACTTCACTCACATAAAAGTGCAATGATGATAGTGGATTTATTCACCATATACGGGTGGGTATGTAAGGTCAATATATACGATATAGTTCCAAATGAACTTAATACAAATCCAAATAGAGTATATATAGATGTATAGTGAATATACAGGATGTTTCAGTCTAAACAACTTTTATCAGACTCTAAAATTAAAAACGTTAGATCAAATAAATATACACAGTGATGTAATAGTGATAAAATAACATATACCAAAGGAAGAAAGAATATCATTCTTGGATAGTCTTCTTCCCAGGATAATCCGGAAATGGCAATCAAGTTAAGTACAGTCATGGCCAAAAGTTTTGAGAATGATACAAATATTAATTTTTACAAAGTCTACTGCTTCAGTTTTTCTAATGGCAATTTGCATATACTCCAGAATGTTATAAAGAGTGATCAGATTAACAGCAATTACTTGCAAAGTCAATATTTGCCTAGAAAATGAACTTTATCCCCCAAAACACATTTCAACATCATTGCAGCCCTGCCTTAAAAGGACCACCTAACATTGTTTCAGTGATTGCTCCATTAACACAGGTGTGGGTGTTGATGAGGACAGGGCTGGAGATCAATCTGTCATGATTAAGTAAGAATGACACCACTGGACACTTTAAAAAGAGGCTGGTGCTTGCCATCATTGTTTCTCTTCTGTTAACCATGGTTATCTCTAAAGAAACATGTGCAGTCTTCATTGCACTGCACAAAAATGGCCTAACTGGGAAGAGTATTGCAGCTAGAAAGATTGCACCTCAGTCAACAATCTATCGCATCATCAAGAACTTCAAGGAGAGAGGTTCCATTGGTGCCAAAAAGGCTCCAGGGCGCCCAAGAAAGACCAGCAAGCGGCAGGACCGTCTCTTAAAAGTGTTTCAGCTGAGGGATCGGGCTACCAGCAGTGCAGAGCTTGCTGAGGAATGGCAGCAGGCAGGTGTGAGTGCATCTGCACGCACTGTGAGGCGGAGACTCTTGGAGCAAGGCCTGGTCTCAAGGAGGGCAGCAAAGAAGCCACTTCTCTCCAGAAAAAACATCAGGGACAGACTGATATTCTGCAAAAGGTACAGGGAGTGGACTGCTGAGGACTGGGGGAAAGTCATTTTCTCTGATGAATCCCCTTTTCGATTGTTTGGAACATCTGGAAAACAGCTTATTCGGAGAAGAAGAGGTGGGCGCTACCACCAGTCTTGTCTCATGCCAACTGTAAAGCATCCTGAAACCATTCATGTGTGGGGTTGCTTCTCAGCCAAGGGAATCGGCTCTCTCACAGTCTTGCCTAAAAACACAGCCATGAATAAAGAATGGTACCAGAATGTCCTCCAAGAGCAACTTCTCCCAACTGTCCAAGAGCAGTTTTCCGCTCAACAATGCCTTTTCCAGCATGATGGAGCACCTTGCCATAAAGCAAAGGTGATAACTAAATGGCTCAGGGAACAAAACATAAAGATTTTGGGTCCATGGCCTGGAAACTCCCCAGATCTTAATCCCATTGAGAACTTGTGGTCAATCATCAAGAGACGGGGGGACAAAAAAAAAAAAAAAAAATCAAAAAAAAAAAAAAGTTTTTTTTCTCGGAAGGGGGGCTGTTTTGCCTGGGTTTGGGGTCCAGATGTTTGGGGGGGGGGCGGGGGGGAGAGTGGGGGGGCTGGAGAAAAAGGGGTAAAACTTCTAAAAATTTGTTGCTTTTATAAAATCTATTTATTTTTTTAAAAAACTTTTTTTTTTTATAAAAAAAAAATTAAAAAATTTTTTTTTTGGGGGTGATAAAAACATCTGACAAACACACATAAAAACCAGAGGGCAGCAGATCATGTGAAAATATAATATTTGTGTCATTCTCAAAACTTTTGGCCATGACTGTACATACAAAGATGAAGTGAAGTGACTTAAATACTATGCAAAGGTGATAAATAATATATAAGAGAGATATAGATCATATAAATATAAAATAGCAATGTATTATTGTCAGTGCAGCAATAGTAGCAACACTATGCATATGAAACTGTCATAATATCTAACAGCCAAGTATAGGTGTAAATACAGTTGTGCTAAGAAGTTTACATACCCCGGCAGTTTTTTTTGGTTTTTTTGGCCTTTTTTCAGACAATATGAATAACACAAAAACTATTTCTCAAACGTCAAACGTCTGTGTTTTCTCTTTTTAAATCATAATGACAACCAAAAACATCAAAATAACCCTGTTCAAAAGTTCACATACCCTGGTGATTTTGGCCTGATAACATGCCCAGAAACCAAACCACGCTCAGGTAGATCAACCAAAATCTCGGCCACAACTGCCTGTAAAATTTTTTGGGATGCAAAGAACCCACACATAACATCAGCTGAAATACAGGACTCTCTGAAAACTATCGGTGTGGCTGTTTCAAGATGCACAATAAGGAGGCACTTGAAGAAAAATGGGCTGCATGGTCGAGTTGCCAGAAGAAAGCCATTACTGCGCAAATGCCACAAAGAATCTTGCCTTCAAAACGCCAAACAACACAGAGACAAGCCTCAAAACTTCTGGAACAAGGTAATTTGGAGTGATGAAACAAAAATTGAACTTTTTGGCCACAATCATAAACCTTTCATTTGGAGAGGTGTCAACAAGGCCTATGATGAAAGGAACACCATTGTAAAGCACGGAGTTGGATCACTGATGATGTGGGGATGTGTGACCTTCAAAGGCACAGAAAACTTGATCAAAGTTGAAGTAAAGATGAATGCAGCACGTTATCAGCAAATACTGGAGGCAAATTTGCACTCATCAGCCAGGAAGCTGCTCATGGGACGTACTTGGATGTTCCAACATGACAACGATTCATAACACAAGGCCAAGTCAACCTGTCATTGGCTACAGCAGAAGAAATTGAAGGTTCTGGAGTGGCCATCTCAGTCTCCTGACCTCAATATCATTCAGCCACTCTAGGGAGATCTCAAGCGTGCAGTGCATGAAAGACAGCTCAGGAATTTACAGAAACTGGAGACTTTTTGCCAAGAAGAATGGGCAGTTTTACCATCTGAGAAAATAAAGAGCCTCATCCACAACAACCACAAAAGACTTCAAGATGTCATTGATGTTAGATGTTAGAGGGGGCAATACATGGTATTAAGAACTGGGGTATGTGAACTTTTGAACAGGCTCATTTTGATGTTTTCGGTTGTCATTAATATTTAAAAAGAGAAAACACAGAAGTTTGACAATAAATGGCTTCAACCAACCACTAACCATGAGTGGAGAAAAAGTTTTTGTGTTATCATTCATATTCTCTGAAAAAAGGACAAAAAATCTGCCAAGGTATGTAAACTTTTTAGTACAACTGTAAATGCTAATACAGGAGCATGCAGTGACTACATAGGTATATTATAAATAGGAACAGAGTGTACATTAAGAGTGTACTGTGAGTATGTAACCAGAGGGCGCTATTGAGCGACCCAGGCCCAGGCCAGAAAAGGCTCTCAGCCACGCCTTTGGGTGGGGGCGCGTATCTCCAGAAGGCTGGAGAAACCTGCATGGAGCAGGAAATGGTGGACCAGCCAGGGACAGAGAGGCAGTCTGTCCCAGAGGGCTGGGATCCAGAGAGGACTTACAGAGACTAAGTCAAGCTCTTATTGCCCCAGAGGCTAGTTAGGGACTCGAGGAATCAGTTAGTGCCCTAACTGTGGCATAGGTTTTTTTTGTTGTTTTGTTATGTTGCACGTAAGCTGAATAAAGCCCGTTTATTTTTACACTTGGACCGTCTGAACGCTATCTATCCGGCGCCCAGTACCACGAACCACCGCTGTCCAGACCAGGAAAAGCCGCCATTTTGAGTCTAATTCCCCAAGTTGTCGCATATGGTGCTACGGATTCGGGCATAAAGAGATCCACGCAAGTCCTGGAAGACAAGTGGTTGGTGACTGCAGTACTGCTAAGTGTGCATTGTGGCCTGCAGCTGGAAGAAATCGGTGATTTCAACTGAGAAACCCAGGAAGGGGTGAGTGAATTGCAACATAGCAAAGTGTGTGTAAAAACTGGTGAAAGTAAAACTCTGGAAGAGGAATCCAGGGAATGGACTTTGTGTATATTGTGGCACAGAAGTCTGTAAAGTGCTTGCTGATGGCAAGAACGTAAGCAATGTGTGTAGAAGCTGGATATTGCAAACAGTCTATGTGAAAGGCTATGGTGCCATGTTGGTGTTTTCTGTGGAAGACAGAAGAAAAAGCTGGTTGTTGTAGTGCCACATAAGTTAACTGTTTGAATACATGTGACTGCAGAAGATAGTAAAAAGTTGCTGCCGGCTGAACCCAAGGTTGCTGTGGAATATTGTGTAATTTTGTTAGTAAACCATGGGCAAGAAAAAGAGAATTTCAGCTTGTAAAAAAGCAGAGAAGTTATGCACAGGTTTATTAGTACAGCAGTCTGAATGCAGAGAGACACAAAACCTGGAACAGAGCATGTGGAATACAAGTAAAGATAAAGGGTTGCATGAGAGTGACTCAGTTTTTTTAAAGCATCTCTGTTCTATGATTGAATATGTCCCTGCTGACTGTATGTCTCATACTGTAGTGCATCAAAGCACCAAAGATGAAAATGTTATGGTGCAGCAGCTTCAAGATGAGAATAAAACCATCAGGTTCATGTATGAAGATGAAGTATCTGATTCGAAACGGCAATTTGAGGTATTAGAAAAAGAGCACCTTAAGTTGAACCTGAAGTTAAAGAAATATCTTGAATCTATGAGGAGTTCATATTCTAGTCATTGTGAAAATGTGGTACTGGGTTTGCCTGGAATGGACTGTGTCACTAAGAAGGAGTTTCCTGAAATGAAATGTACTTTATCTAATGAAGTCATACAGAGTGTAGAGAAAGAGCAAGTGCTTGAGAAGAAATTGCAGGATTTAAAGGAGCAACATGTCCAAGACTCCATTGCCAAAGAGAGTGTCATTGTAAAATTAAGAGATGAGCTTGAAACTGCTAAACAAAGAGAAATGGAACTCAAAGCTAGAATATGGATCCTGGAGAGGGCGCTGTCAGGATCTTGTGAAGATAATGAGAAATTGTCTGTTTTGGTGCAAAATAAAGACAAAGAATTGATGGAGATATCGTCTGTCCATGCTCAGAAAGTGCAAACCTTAAAGGAGAGTCACAAAAAAGTAGAGACTCAACTTCATGTGCTGCAACTAAAAGCCACAGAAGGGGACAGGTTTCAATCAGAGCTGCTAGACAAGGCAAATGGTCTGCAGGTGGAATTGAATAATGTCACAGGGCTTCTTTCTCAAGCAGACAGCAAGTTTATCAAACTTTCCAAAGATTTTTCTACACTAGAATCTCAGCTTCAGGACACTCAGGAACTTTTACAAGAAGAAACTCGTCAGAAGCTTGATCTTAGTACACAACTAAAACAAATGGAAGATGAGAAAAATGGTTTCCTTGAGCAACTAGAGGAAGAGGAGATAGCAAAAAGAGATTTGACAAAGCAGATTTCAACACTACAGGCTCAGGCGACTGATATGAAGAAAAAAATGGAGGATAGTATTAGGTCCTTGGACTCTGTTGAAGGGTTAAAGGAAAAGTTGCAAAAGGAGCTAGACGCTACAAATCAACGGTTTGAAGAGAAAGCCAATGCTTATGACAAGCTGGAAAAGGCCAAGAGAGAATTGGACCTCCAGATAGAAGACATGAAGATTCAGTTTGAGGGAGACCTGTCTGATTTATCGACTGAGATTGTAGATCTAAAAATGCTTGTTGCTAAACTAAAGGTGCAAGTGAACAAGTAGGAGGAAATTGCACGCATCAAGGAACAGCTGGAGTTTCAGATGGATCAAGTGAAGCGTGAGTCAGAAATAAAGTTGGAAGAGCACGCTCTTCAGATAGAACAGTTAAAAACCGAAGTGGAAGCTAAAAGAGAAGAATTGGATCGATTGCAGCAGTCTTTATCCAATACTGAACAATCGGCATCTGCCCTATCTTCAAAGCTGGCATCACTAGTAACTGAGAAAGACTCGCTGCAGAACCTGTTAACCTCTAAAGAATCAGAGCTGCAAGGTGCACTAGTAAAAACTGAGATGGAGGCTTCTCAGAAAAATGTGGCAGTGAAGAAAGTTCTGGAGCTGAAATCAGAGACTTGTGCACTACAGAAGGCGTTAGAATTGGAGAAAGCTGCCAGCATAGAGGCAGAGAAAGCAGAGACATTAAGGCAGCCAGAACCTGTAACCAAAAAGTATCTGGGTACTGACAGTAAAAACTGTGATGTTGAAAACTTGGTATCCCAGTCCTCCAGTGTTAGCACAGGGAATGAAAATAACTTGGAGAATGTTGAGATGACGATATCACCAGCATCCTGTACTGTCAGAAAGGGGTTGGCACGAAAATTCTTGCAATCTATCACAGTACCGCAACATGCTTCCAGGAAATTATGCGTATGAGAAAGAGGAGGTAAGACTAGAGTGTGGAAGTGGTTCTCTTGTTGCCGTACAGATGTGGAAGTCTTATAAAGAAACCATTCCAATATATGATGTGGCAGTTGTTAAAGACATACCAGAAAATGTAGTTCAGCATGATCTATTTTGTGAGGGTATACTGTATGGCCCTTGTGCAGAAGAAGATATTGTGGTACAGAGCTTGTGTATCTCAAACAAAGAGGAGAGCAAGCAGCCTATGTCTCCTAAACTTCTAAGCCTTGATGGTGATGGCAAAGTTTGCTTTGAGATGAAGGTTACGGAAAAAGTAACTGTGAAACAGTTATACTCTAAGACATTGATGTGCATGAAGTACGTGTTATTTGGTCTCTGAGCTCCTGTGGATACGTGATAGGTGAAAATGAAGATTCTTACGGCTATTCACTAAAGGAATCAAAGTCATGCAATGGGATGGCTGAAGACTATGGCGAGAAATGTGATGAAAATGATGTGAGTCCCTGTATGGCGAATTGTGAAGGTGATGAAGTAAAACTTGCCTTTGCACAGAATGGCCAGGATCTTGGCGTAGCATTTAAAGTGATGAGAAGATGGAAATGTTGAGTTACTGGAATTTGGAAAATGAGACCGCCAGATTGGGACATGTGGACAATTACAGGACAGGCATACATGGTTGAAGAGGGACTTCGACATAGGATGTCTTGTCCCATTGTAGCTCACCCCATGGGTAGTGAGCTGAGGGGGAGGGTATGTGAGTATGTAACCAGAGGGCGCTATTGAGTGACCCTGGCCAGAAAAGGCTCTCAGCCACGCCTTTGGGTGGGGGCGTGTATCTCCAGAAGGCTGGAGAAACCTGCATGGAGCAGGGAAATGGTGGACCAGCCAGAGACAGAGAGGCAGTCTGTCCCAGAGGGCTGGGATCCAGAGAGGACTTACAGAGACTAAGTCAAGCTCTTATTGCCCCAGAGGCTAGTTAGGGACTCGAGGAATCAGTTAGTGCCCTAACTGTGGCATAGGGTTTTTTTGCTGTTTTGTTATGTTGCACGTAATCTGAATAAAGCCCGTTTATTTTTACACTTGGACCGTCTGAACGCTATCTATCCGGCCCGGCGCCCAGTACCAAATACCACCGCTGTACGGACCAGGAAAAGCCGCCATTTTGAGTCTAATTCCCCAAGTTGTCGCAGTACATTTATTTTTTTTTTTCAAGATGGCGCCGCTGGAGTGGCAGCCTGTTACAGAAGCTCTGAATCTTTCTCTTCTTTTCCTTTCTTTGTTTTGTCTTATCACTCTATGTAAGGGGCATTGACTATGAAGAACCATATGAAGACTTGGAATTGGACCTTTGTGATACTTTTTGTTTGTTTTGTTGTGCTTTCAATGGGAACTATTGTGTCTTCAGACCCTGCGTGTGGCCAGAATTCTTTTGTCTACTCCAGGGATGAACTGTTGCAGCTTAGAGACACAGCAGGGCTGCATGCTAATAGACCAGACATCCCACAAGAACTTTGGAGAAAGAAAAGAAGGGGGTGTAGAGCTGGAGCCCTTTGGAGGATTAGGAGGAGACGTTTTAGACCAGCTATCCCCTCCATCATTATGGGCAATGTGAGATCTCTTGCAAACATGATGGATGAACTGATGGCGCTCACCAGGCATCATCAAGAGTTTCGGGAGTGTAGCATGATGCTGCTTACAGAGACTTGGCTCACTGAAGTTACTCCAGGCACTCTTGTCTCCTTGGATGGCTTTAAACTCCTTCGGGCAGACAGGACAAGTGACAGCAGTAAGAGGAAAGGAGGAGGGCTGGCGATATTTGTGAATGATAAATGGTGTAATCCTAGGCACATTGTGATTAAGGAGCAAACTTGCTGTAAGGACATTGAACTATTAGCTGTGAGCATGAGACCTTTCTATCTACTGAGGGAACTATCGTATGTCATCGTGATAGCTGCATATGTCCCCCTCTGGGAAAGTTGACGCTGCCTCTGAGGTCCTACAAGACACGCTACAGTTGCTACAGCCCCAGGCCTTCCTTCTTGTGTCTGGATACTTCAACCATGTCTCTCCATCATCCACACTGCCCAGTCTCACACAGTATGTAACCTGCCACACAAGAGACAACAAAACATTAAACTTGTTCTTTGCTAATACGAGGGAGGCATATAACTCATCAGCCCTATCTCCCCAGGGAAGATCGGATCACAACCTAGTGCATCACCGACCTGTGTACAAGCCATTTGTACGTAGAGAACCAGCTGTCACCTGCACAGTGAGAATATGGTCTGAGGAGAGTGATGAGGCTCTGAGGGACTGTTTTGACACAACTGCATGGGAAGTGCTGCAGCATTCTTAAGGAGAAGATATAGAAGGACTCACACACTGCATAACGGACTACATTAATTTTTGTGTGGACAACACAGTACCCACAAAAGTGGTGAGGTGTTTCTCTAACAACAAACCATGGATTAATTCTGATATAAAAACACTACTTAAGGAGAAAAAGATGGCATTCAAGACAAGAGATAAGGAGGGGATAATGGAAGCACAGAATGAGTTTAGGCATCAAATCAGGCAGGAAAAAAACAATTATAAGAATAAAATGGAAAAGCAAATGGAAAGAAAAGATATAAGGGGAGTCTGGGATGTGCTTAAGTCAATTTCGGGTCATAGACAGTCTGTCTCCCAGATAGAGGCAGATGTTAATTGGCTTAACTAACTAAATCTATTCTTCAATAGATTTGATCACACACCAGCTCCTCCCACCCCAGCATGTCCTTCAGTTCCCCCTACCACAATGCCTTCACCCCCTGCAGCTACTTCCCATCAGACCAGTAAATCCAGAAATCCGTCTTTATCTGACCACAGTCTGACCTTCACACGTGCCCAGGTGAGGAAAGAGCTGAAAAAGATCAAGACGGGGAAAGTTGCAGGGCCAGATGACATCAGTGCAAGTCTAATTAAGACTTGTGGGGATCAGCTGTGCAGTATTATTACATATATGTTTAATATGAGCCTGAAGCTGGAAATAGTCCATGAATTATGGAAATCTTCTTGTGTGGTACCGGTTCCAAAGAAACCTCACCCTATGGACCTCAATGACTACAGACCTGTAGCATTGACATCCCACTTGATGAAGATCTTAGAGAGATTGGTTCTCACACATCTCTGCCCTCTAGTGAGCCCCGCTATGGACCTCTCCAGTTTGCGTGTCGGCCAGGCATTGGGGTAGATGATGCCATCATCCACCTTCTGCACAGGGCTCTTTCTCACCTGGAGAAACCAGGGAACACAGTGAGAATAATGTTCTTTGATTTTTCCAGTGCTTTTAACACCATACAGCCAGGGCTACTAAGAGACAAACTGGCCTGTGCTGGAGTGGACCACCACCTCTCCAATTGGATCTTAGACTACCTCACAAACCAACCTCAGTATGTGAGAGCCCAGGACTGTGTGTCAGATACCGTGATCTGTAATACAGGAGCACCTCAGGGTACAGTTCTTGCCCCTCTCCTCTTCACACTGTACACTGCAGGTTTTAGGTGCAACTCATCTAGCTGCTACCTACAGAAGTATTCTGATGACTCTGCAATAATAGGCCTCATCACAGACGATGATGACAGGGAGTACAGAGAACTGAACCGGGATTTTGTGGACTGGTGCCAGCAGAACCACCTGAGGATTAATGCTGGGAAGACCAAGGAGATGGTGGTGGACTTGCGTAAATGCAGATGTCCTCCTAAACCAGTGGACATCCAGGGGACAGCCATCGAAATTGTCAACACCTATAAGTACCTGGGTGTGCTCCTTAATAATAAGCTGGACTGGGCAGATCACATGGAAGTCATGTACAGGAAGGGCCACCGCAGACTCTACCTGCTTAGGAGGCTGAGAGCCTTTGGAGTCCAGGGGACACTTCTTAGGACTTTTTTCAACTCGGTAGTGGCATCAGCCATCTTCTTCGGCATGGCCTGCTGAGGAGCAGTATATCAATCAGAGATAGAAATAAACTTGAAAACGTGATTAGAAGGGCCAGCTCTGTCCTGGGGAACCCACTGGAACCAGTGCAGATGGTGGGTGACAGAAGGATACTGTCCATGTTGAGCTCCATGCGGGAGAATAAGTCCTATCCCATGCATGAGACCGTGATAGCGCTGGGCAGTACTGTCAGTCACCGACTACTTCACCCTAAGTGTGAGAAGGAATGGTATCGGAAGTCTTTCCTCCCCACTGCGGTCAGGATGTACAACCAACACCGACCTAAGCGGAGATTTGTTCACTATCAATGAAACGCCTCTACCTTTGAACATTCTTGATTATGTTGTATTTCTATTGCTTATCTTTGCTGCTGTAACACACTGAATTTCCCCATGGTGGGACTATTAAAGGATTATTATTATTGTTGTTATTATTATTATTATTATTATATTAAGAAAGGTATAGCTGGGTACCGCTAGATATATATACAGCAGGCGACACATACATTAGTGAATTACAGTGTAAGGCTGAAGCCCACGTTGTGGAAAAGCAGCTTTTTTTGTTGCAGATTTTGCTGCGGTTTTTTGAGTCAAAGCCAGGAGTGGATTTAGAAGAAGGTAGAAGAATAAGTACTTCCTATATATTTCCCATTCTTTTCGTAGCCATTTTTGGCTTTGGCTCAAAAAAACGCAGCAAAATCTGCAACAAAAAGAGCTGCGTTTCCACAACATGGGGCCTCAGCCTAAAGTAGTACAGGTGCCTGTGGTACTACTAGTTTGGCAATTTTTTTTTTTCTGCTTACCAAGCAGACTGATAAGCGGTATTCAGATCTGATGAAGGGGTGTGCCTCCCAAAGCACTCCAAACCCGTTATCTTTACCCTATTCAATAAAGTCCGAAATACCTTTATTCGTTTGGTGTATTCAGACCTGTTTTCTTGAGGAGTGTGCTTCCTGGAATCTCTTTGGAGCCTGTTTGGTTTCTCCACAAAAATTGGTGTTTGCGGCTGTGAGTCTTTCTGTCAGTCAGTCCTCCAGTTGAATGCGACCCTCTATTTGGGCAATTGCCTGAGTCCTAAATACCAACCTTCAAAAGGAATACGGTGAGCTTCTCCAAATCTTGAGGAACATTTGGGATCCTCTGAATGTTGATGATTTATTGTGGTTCCTCCACAGGAGCACATCCTTTCTGTGTTTTTTCCTCCATACATTAAGTTTAATTTTAGATATACGTCACACACAATAGTAAAGTAGTAGTGGTGGCTGTGGTACTACTAGTAGTACAGTGCGCATGCCCCGTACCTCCGGCAATTGCGCAGTGAAACCGGGGTGTCCATCTTTGACTTCACTGAAGAGCTGCGCAGGCGCCGGGAGCATCGGGGAGGCATGCCAACAAAGAAGCTCATGAATAAGCCGGACTGTTCTCAGCCGAACAGCGTTCATCGGGCCCTTCTCTAGGTAAGTATAAAGGTTTTTTATTTTGAATGCGCCTGCAGACTGCATTACAACAGGGCAATTTGGGACACTAAACCCCAGGTCTATAAGGACCTGTGGGTGGTTTAGTGTCCCAGATTGACCTGAAAGATTCCCTTTAAACTCTGAGTTTGTATCCTCTGCTTACCATTCGTTTTTCCATAGATATACATGTCACATTTACTTTGATATACAGTGCCCCCCTTGAACTTTTTCACAATTTGTCATCTTACAACCACAAACTTAAAAGTATTTTATTGAGATTTTAAGTGATAGGCCAACACAAAGTATCAGATAATTGTGAATAGAACAAAAATGATACATGGTTTTCAAAATTTTAATCAAATAAAAATCTGAAAAGTGTGACATGCAAAAGTATTCAGCCCCCCCTATATCAATACTTTGTAGAGCCACCTTTCACTGCAATTACAGCTGCAAGTCTTTTGGGGTGTGTCTCTTCCAGCTTTGCAAATCTAGAGATTGAGATTTTTGCCCATTCTTCTTTGCAAAATAGCTCAAATTCAGCCAGATTGGATGGCGAGTGTCTGTGAACAGCAATTTTCATATCTTGCCACAGATGCTCAATGGGATTGGGTCTGGACTTTGACTGAGCCATTCTAACACATGAATATTCCTTGATCTAAACCATTCCACTGTAGCTCTGGCTATATGTTTAGGGTCATTGTCTTGCTGGAAGGTGAATCTCCTTCCCAGTCTCAAGTCTTTTGCGGTCTCCAACAGGTTTTCTTCTCTGTATTTAGCTCCAACCATCCTCCCATCAACTCTGACCAGCTTCCCTGTCCCTGCTGAAGAAAAGCCTCCCCCCAGCATGATGCTACCACCACCATGTTTTACAGTGGGGATGGTGTGATCAGGTGATGAGCAGAGTTACTTTTCTGCCACACATAGCGCTTTGCATTTAGGCCAAAAAGTTCAACTTTGGTCTCATTTGACCAGAGCACCTTCTTCCACATGTTTGCTGTGTCCCCTATATGGCTTGTGGCAAACTGCAATTGGTACTTCTTATGTCTTTCTTCCAACAATAGTTTTCTTCTTGCCATTCTTCCATAAAGGCCAGATTTGTGAAGTGCACGACTTATACAGTCATGGCCAAAAGTTTTGAGAATGATACAAATATTAATTTTTACAAAGTCTACTGCTTCAGTTTTTCTAATGGCAATTTGCATATACTCCAGAATGTTATAAAGAGTGATCAGCTTAACAGCAATTACTTGCAAAGTCAATATTTGCCTAGAAAATGAACTTTATCCCTCAAAACACATTTCAACATCATTGCAGCCCTGCCTTAAAAGAACCACCTAACATCGTTTCAGTGATTGCTCCATTAACACAGGTGTGGGTGTTGATGAGGACAGGGCTGGAGATCAATCTGTCATGATTAAGTAAGAATGACACCACTGGACACTTTAAAAGGAGGCTGGTGCTTGCCATAATTGTTTCTCTTCTGTTAACCATGGTTATCTCTAAAGAAACACGTGCAGTCATCATTGCACTGCACAAAAATGGCCTAACTGGGAAGAGTATTGCAGCTAGAAAGATTGCACCCAGTCAACAATCTATCGCATCATCAAGAACTTCAAGGAGAGAGGTTCCATTGGTACCAAAAAGGCTCCAGGGCGCCCAAGAAAGACCAGCAAGCGGCAGGACCGTCTCTTAAAAGTGTTTCAGCTGCGGGATCGGGCTACCAGCAGTGCAGAGCTTGCTGAGGAATGGCAGCAGGCAGGTGTGAGTGCATCTGCACGCACTGTGAGGCGGAGACTCTTGGAGCAAGGCCTGGTCTCAAGGAGGGCAGCAAAGAAGCCACTTCTCTCCAGAAAAAACATCAGGGACAGACTGATATTCTGCAAAAGGTACAGGGAGTGGACTGCTGAGGACTGGGGGAAAGTCATTTTCTCTGATGAATCCCCTTTTCGATTGTTTGGAACATCTGGAAAACAGCTTATTCGGAGAAGAAGAGGTGAGCGCTGCCACCAGTCTTGTCTCATGCCAACTGTAAAGCATCCTGAAACCATTCATGTGTGGGGTTGCTTCTCAGCCAAGGGAATCGGCTCTCTCACAGTCTTGCCTAAAAACACAGCCATGAATAAAGAATGGTACCAGAATGTCCTCCAAGAGCAACTTCTCCCAACCGTCCAAGAGCAGTTTGGCGCTCAACAATGCCTTTTCCAGCATGATGGAGCACCTTGCCATAAAGCAAAGGTGATAACTAAATGGCTCAGGGAACAAAACATAGAGATTTTGGGTCCATGGCCTGGAAACTCCCCAGATCTTAATCCCATTGCGAACTTGTGGTCAATCATCAAGAGACGGGTGGACAAACAAAAACCAACAAATTCAGACAAAATTAAAGCATTGATTCTGCAAGAATGGACTGCTATCAGTCAGGATTTGGTCCAGAAGTTGATTGAGAGCACGCCAGGGAGAATTGCAGAGGTCCTGAAGAAGAAGGGTCAACACTGCAAATATTGACTTGCTGCATTAACTCATTCTAACTGTCAATATAAGCTTCTGTTACTCATAATATGAATGCAATTATATTTCTGTATGTGATAAAAACATCTGACAAACACACATAAAAACCAGAGGGCAGCAGATCATGTGAAAATATAATATTTGTGTCATTCTCAAAACTTTTGGCCATGACTGTAGTTACCCTGTGGACAGATTCTCCCACCTGAGCTGTGGATTTCTGCAGCTCCTCCAGAGTGACCATGGACAGAGACAGAGTAGAGATCAGGGAAAGCAGGAAATTTATTTTAAAATTTCTCATAGCCAGAGTTTGCCCCCTCTGCAGTCTTGTGTAGCTCAACAGGTGGCACATGTCTGCCCCTGACTATCGCCAAACAGTGTTCTCATCACAACAACCCTGGAGATGTCTGTTTTACATAGCTTAAAGGGGTATTCCCATGAACATAATCATATCTCTATTTGTAGATAATTAAAAGTAAAAATTTTTTGCAAATATAAGTAGTTAAAAATTCTGCAGAGCTTTAAAGATTTTCTCTAAATTTCCTAGTGGTGACAGTCTGTTGTATTGATCAGTTGCCAATGGATACAACCACGAATGCAAAAACTTTCTATGGTCTGGGACTTGTCAGGAACCCACCCATGATTTTTTTATTGTAGCTTATCAGGCAGGGACATTACATGTATCAGAAGATATTCCGACCACAATAAGTAAATCATACCTGATTTTCTGACCTTAGAAGGGTCCTGCATTCATGGTCATATCCAATGGCAACAGATTAAGACAACAACTTGTGACCACAAGATATTTAGAGAAAATCTTTAAAACTCTGCAAAATTTTTAATTACTTATATTTGTAAAAATGTTTAAGTTTTAATTATCTACAAATTTAAAAATGGTTATGTTCGTGGGAATACCCCTTTAAAACCCCTGAAATCAGGAACATAACTATAGGAGGTGCAGAGGTAGTCGCCACTGGGTCCTGGAGCTTTAGGGGAAGACACCAGTATAATTGGTAGCACATGGTAAGTGGGTGCCCTTTTTACCTGTTTTGCACTGGCGTACAGGAGTTTCAGGTTCTGCCTATAATTGATGGTTGGTGCTTCTGTATAGTATGCTGCTGGTAAGGTACATGCTCCTCTGGTTCATAAGATGCTGTAGTATGGCTTTCCCCAAAAGGTTATATTTCTTATCTAGTCTAACATATATTATACTGTTGTCATGCTAAAACTTTTACCATATACTGTAGGATTCAGTTCAATACAAATTTTACACTACATTTTGTGTTTTTTCATCATCTTATACTAATGCCCAGCCTCAGAATGTTTAATTTTAATATTTTCTCATGTAATATTATTTGCATGCATTATTATAGTTTGACGCCGAAGCCAACATTTTGCTGCTCACAAAGCAGGATGAAATTCAACAACCCACACACAGTAGAACATTATATTCCTTGTTCAAAATCATCTATTACTTTCCAAATAGCCATAAAATATATATTTTCTCATTACTGCCAAGCATTACTAAAGCTGTTCCTCAAACATCAGAGAACTTTCAAACTTTTTTCCTTTTCAGTCACAAAGAGCAGCAATGAAATATTTATACGATTTCTAATAGGAAAATGGTTGCACTGGGAGCTACTAGATTTTTTTTTACAGTTGCCTGTGACTGAAAATTGCAAAGCACTGTCATAGAACGCATGGTGCTAGTTAGCTGGTTAGATGTGAAAGGGTTAACATGCCCTGCCGCGGCAGTGACATCATTCTCAGGCTTAATAGACTAGCAAGTAGAAATCAATCAGGCATTTTCTTACATTTCTCTAATTTGCAGTTGGTCAATCAAATCACCTTGCTGAGTGGAATGGATTACTGGTTTGGATATTGTTAGCAGGTAATAGAGGTTTTTTGTCAATATGTTCCCCTGGTTCACTTATATTTGGCTTAAACTCTTGAAAATCAGCCATTAGGCACATAGTATGATAAAGTGAATTCTGTAATGGATGTAATACTAAATATTGCATGTTAATAAATAATATCAATTGCTTTTTGTGTCAAAGTCTGGAAGATATGCCATCAGTGCCTACAGTAATAGGGTATGTTCACACAGAGTTTTTTGCAGGCAGAAAAAATCAGCTTCAGGAATTAGGAAATGGTTTTTTGAGACTTTTTTGACATGACGCGGTTTTTGATGCGTTTTTTTTGCTCCAGCACACTGTATGGAAACTTCTCTTTAAAAACCGCGTCAAAAACCACGTCAAAAAACCACATCGCGTTTTTTCCACCTCCCATTGACTTTGATGGGTTTTTCCAGGCGGAATCTGTCTGAAGATAGGTCATGTCGCTTTTTTTTTCCGTACTAAGAATCCGTACTAAGAATCCGCACTAAGATTAAGCAAGATGCTTTATTTTTTCAGTGTCCGGCTTCCAGTCTCTTCCTCTCAATGAAAAAAATGGGAGCCAGATTGAGGATTTAGTGCTGATTTTGAAGTGGAATCTTCTTCAAAATCAGGGTGAAGTTTCAATGTGTGAACATACCCTAACTCACATGGACCCAGATGTTAAAATGAAATTCCCTACTGTTGAATTCACAGTGGGTGACAGAACCAATTCACTTATTAGAGAGACTTCTAAATGGTCACTTAAAAATTCCTGAATAAAACATAACTTTTATTTATGAATAAATATAAAAGAAAAATCAGGTGTCAAATGCGGACATCTGCTAAAAGATGGACAAGTGATCCTTCTGGGTGACTAGATAGACAGAAAGAAACGGGGACAAATATGTAATAACCGTCTTCAGATAACCTATATTGGTAACCACTACTAGATTATTTACTGTGTATCAGTATATATGTGTCTGAATATGTTGATAGACAGATCACATAAATCTAGGATACCCCATCCTAGAATAATCTTACATATAGGTGGTCCGTCCTGATAACACCACCTGGACTAGCCACCCCTCTGCCAGGATGCCAATGATAATGGTTAGGCGCTTAGGCTGAGTGCAAAGAAAAGGGTAACAGGTAGTGATGTTTTCCCAGTAATACTGTCCCCAAAATTAATAGATCACTAATTGTTTGTCCATAATCGTTTTCTGCTTCCATAGTCAATGGGAGAAAGAAAGCACCCCCATAAGTGTTCAGAAGGCATCCCCTCATTATGCTCATTCAATTCTCCCATAGTCAGTGGGAGGGAAAATAGAAAAACCTAAAGCTTGATGTGACACTGTTAAAGCTTGACATGGCCCTGTTAAAGCTTGATGTGACCCTGGTATTGGCACCCTTTACATTTAATATATGTGGAAACACATTTTGACTCGCCTGTGTTAAAACACAAATGAGAATCACCTGTGATAAATTGTCGGTGCCTATGTGACATGAATTAGCCAATGAATGATGACTTAAGTGTTTAAAAAAGCCACATGTTAGGCCCTGTTCCTTTGTCACAATGGTGAAGACAAAGGAACTGTCTGAGGAGATCAGAACCACTATTATTAGCAAACACAAGACTTCCAAAGGGTATAAGGCCATCTCCAAAGACCTTGGTATCCTAGTTTCAACAGTGCGCAATGTTATTAAGAAGCTTGCCAAGCATGGAACCGTCAAGAACCTCCCTGAATGTGGGTGACAGAGGAAAATCAACAAGAGATGTCTTCGAAGGTTGGTGCGAATGCGGGAAAAAACACCACGTCAAACATCCAAAGACCTGAAAGCCAACCTGGAACAGTCTGGGGTCATGGTTTCAACAAGTACCATACGCCGCACACTAAACCAAGCAGAGCTTTATTGGCGAAGGCCAAGGAAGAAACCATTGAAGAAAAGACATAAAAAGGAACGACTGATCTTTGCCAAAGAGTACCTTGATAAACCACAATCCTTCTGGGAAGATGTTCTGTGGGCAGTTGAAACAAAAATTGAGCTTTTTGGCAATGCAAAGCAACAGTTTGTTTGCAGACAGAGCAACTAAGCTTATAAGGAAAAGAACACCCTACCAACAGTTAAGCATGGTGGTGGATCCATAATGTTGTGGGGTTGCTTTGCTGTGTGTGGTACTTGAGGCCTTGACCATATCACAGGAATCATGAAATCAGAGAATTATCAAGAGATTTTAGAGCAAAAATAAGAAAACTTGTAAGAAAACTTGGTTTGAGTTGAAGATCCTGGTTCACCCAGCAAGACAATGACCCAAAGCAGACATATAATAGTACACAGGAATGGTTGAACAAGAAAAAATAGTTTTAAAATGACCAGCAATGAGTCCTGACCTCAATCCAATTGAAAATCTTTGGGGAGAGCTGAAATCTGCCATTGGGATAAAGAACCCTGCAAACATTGAAGAAATTGAACAAACTGCAAAGGAAGAGTGGGATAAAATGCCAGATGAGAAGGGCAAGAAGCTTATAGATGGCTACAAGAAATGTTTAGAGGGTGTGCTACCAAGTATGAATTAGGGGTGCCTTTATTGCTCCACAAGCATTCTATTCTTTTTCTTCTCTTATATTACAACATGTAAGTTGAAAAAAAAATATTTTATTGCTGTATTACTTTGGACCACTAATTGAAAAAAACCTGGGGATATAACTTTGGTACATTTCCATTTATTTATGAAGATATTGTACAGTATATGAAAAAAATGAAGGGGTGCCAATAATGGTGAGCATCACTGTATGTGTCCAGAAGGCATCCCCTCAACATGCTCTGCTCAATGTGTTTCCCCCTTGAAGGGACAGGGTTCATCAGGAGCAATGTAAGTGGATCAGTAGATAAAAGGGTCTAAGTAATAGTGAAAATAATGGGAGGCAGATTGAGGGCAGGATTTCGTGTTGATTTTGAAGTGGAATACTTTTCAAAATCAGGGCAAAATTCCAATGTGTGAACATACCCTAACTCACATGGACCCAGATGTTAAACTGAAATTCCCTACTGTTCTACTAAACTTAGTACAAATGTGGTTAGGTTAAAGAGGGTCAGAATTCCACTAATATTTTTACACAAGCTAAACAAACTAATAGGTGGTAAAAAGTTAGACTAAACAATCTGAAAATGTAAATCTAAATTTATCATCCAGTGTCAGCCACTGTAACAAAGTTTTAGACTATTTAGTTTGCATCTAAATCTAAGACAGGATTAGTAAATCTGCCTCACAGTATGTACAAGAGAGGTCTTTTATTAACAATCCACCAGTTCAATACAATACAAAAGAAAAAGAAGGATGTTGATGTTCAGAGACCTGGAACTCTGGGTAGGACATCTGTGCCACATAGCTATGATAGATACTCATATAGATATGCCACATATCATGTAAAAACTTGTGTGGATATTGATTTCAAGCTACAGAAGGTAATACATATATTTTAGCATAGAAGATATAGCTTTTGCTTTAGTTAATAAACAATAACATCAGAAAAATTACATTACATTACATTACACATCATCCCAATGACTTATTACCCCAACACAGTTCTGGTTGGAAGTATTTTTCTCATCCATTCTTTTTCTTTATTTACTATATATTTTGATAATAGTATGATGGAAACTTTGTAAACTATATTAAAATGAATGTAACGCGCTCCACTTTACTATAAGAATCCAATCATAGTTGTACCTCAAGCATCTCCTGTATCTAATACTGGAACAGATTTAAGTACAGCTTTTGCCAAGTGTTTTGTTTGCTTCATATGTGACTCACACCAAATATATAGTAATATGTCCTGTTATTAAAATCTTATTTATAGGGACAGGATAGTGTGAGATTAACTATTTCTCACATTTTTCAATACTGGTACAGAAGGTGTAAATACAACTATATACACTATACTGCACTTCTAAGTCTGTTAATGGTATTGTATATAGTTGTAAGGGAATATCCATGTGATACTATATTTGTAAACACTTTTCCTTATGTGTGATATCTGTTAGGAGATTTCCTGTCACTTTGGCAGTGGTAATTTACACCATTAACCAATGATTAAATGAATGAATAATAATATGCTAGTTTCCTGACTATATAGAATATTTACACCATATCTAAACTTTCAAATTACTTTTCAGGATAAGTTGTTGTATCTATAAATGAGGAATAACACTGCTTCTGGCCATTATTTCACTTGTAGGCTAAAGCACCACATTGCGGAAAAACTGCTTTTTTTGTTCCAGATTTTGCTGCATTTTTTTGCATTAAAGCCAGGAGTGGATTGAGCATAGGGAGAAGTATAAGAGCTTTTTTTTTATATTCCCCATTCCCTTTGTAGACACTACTGGGTTTGGCTAAAAAAAAACTGCAGCAAAATGTGCAGCAAAAAAAAAGTAGCTTTTCCACAATGTGGGGTGTTGGCTGTTTTCTGAATTTTTAGAAGTTTCTCCCTATGCAGATATTATTTCTAATTCTCACTTGTAATTAAACTACTGGGTGTAAGTGATAAAAATTAGCTGCAGAGGTGTGTTCCATAAAATAGACATGGAGAAACAGTAGATTCTGCTCCATAACTTTCTTTCACTCACTCCTGAGAACAGGGGCGTAAATACCGGGGTAACAGCTGCCACAGGGCCTGGTGGGCCCATGATGTTTTTTGTTTTTTTCTAATAGGCCGTTACCTTCTAGAGTAACACCAGCAGGTAACGGGCCCTATTTACTTACTGATCCCCACTCCTACTCATGGCCACCTGCGCTTCCCATTCTGCGGAAGTGGAGGTGGCTGTGAGCAGGAGCGAGGATCAGTAAGTAAGGCCACGGTCCACGGACCCCACAAACATTGCTATCATTATACTCTAGGGTCTTCTCAGACCACAGAGTATACTGATCGAAGGCCCAGGGGAGGTGAGGGAACATAAAAAACACTGTTACTTACCTCTCCTATGCTCCAGCAGGCTTGGGGCCTCCTTAGTGACGTCCCAGGTGTCACCGTGGCCCAGGCCGACGTCATTATGCATCGTGACGCGTGCCTGGCTCACGTGACGTTTGGTCCAACATTGAAGAAGACGCGGAGTGTTCCGGAGCCAGGGAGAGGTAAGTAACATTGCTTTTTTATGTTTGTATCATCCCCTGGGTCTCTGATCATTATACTCTGGGGTCTGAAAAGACCCCAGAGTATAATAATTGTTCATGGTGTTCCACAATGGGGCATAATACTATGTGAAGGGCCACTATGGGGCATAATACTGTGTGCAGGGGCCACTATGGGGCATAATAGTGTGTGCAGGGGCCACTATGGGGCATAATACTGTGTGCAGGGGCCACTATGCTGCATAATACATCTCAAATGTTTGCCTTGGGGCCCAGTCATTCCTAGTTACGCCACTGCCTGAGAAATAGAACATTCTAGAGAAGTACTGAACAGTATTGATGTGAATAAAATACTTAAATTGAAAACTTACTACTAGCTGCAACAGCCTCTTTGCTTCTCGATCACTTGGCTCCTCCTCCCCCTAACTTCCTTGGGCAGCTGTTATTTTATACTAAAGTGAGCTGACAGTACGTCTTGGGAGACCACAACTGATTCAGCATTTATTTCAGAGTGAAGAGTTTAGAAGGGGATGGGAGAGGTAAAAAGCCTGATAAGTGGAGAAAGACGCATTTTACTTGATAAGATATATTACAAAGTTTCTCATTTTTACTTTGTTGAAAGGTTAGCAAACATTTGGTTTTATAAAAATGTTAACTGTTTGTGATCAAGACCATCCTATATGTGTAATTAAGCAGTTTATTGAGGAGGAATAATAATATTATTATGGTAACCTCAAGATACTGTCCTGCAAGCTGGATTGACAATCAAAGTTTTACCGGACATCCAGTAGACATCTTAACCAGCTGATGGATATTCATTGAGGGTTTGTCACAACAATCTATACAAAGGCAAGTCCCCTTGCCACTGGGTAGAAGAAGATAATAAAGTAACAGAGTTGGCTAAAAATGTTACTGTGTCCTGCTGGAGGTGTCTCGAACCACAGCCACTACCAAGGACTTGGAGCTAAAATTGGACAAAGTGAGAAATAAATTCATAAATATGTTCATGTGACCAAGGCAAGCAGTATCATCCCCACATCAAAACCAAGTCCATAAATACAATACCAGAATCAACCTCAGTAAAAAATAAAACTATGCCCCTGATTTTAAAATACCCCCAATGTGGATCCGTTTCTGAAAAAAAATTACCGCTGGTTAAGAAAATTCTCCCACTGTGCCCCTGATTATAAAAAAGTACCCTCACTGTGCCCCCTGAATAAATGTATCCCCCACACTGTCTGAATAAAGAGAACAGCCTGCCATCCCAGCATAGAATGCTCACCTTTCCCACTTGTGGTCAGGTTTCTGAGGAATAACACAGGCAGTGTAATGACTTCATTTTGCTGCATGGCCGTGACAAAAACCGTGGCATTTTACAGTCACTGCAAAGTGAACACATTGCAGAAAAATACATACAGCGGAAATGCTGAGATTTCCAGAACCGTTGCGGGTTGGAAATCACAGCATTTCAATTATACCTATGGAAACACTCGCAGTTTCCCTGTAGGTATAATGGAAGCAAAAAATCCACAGAGGAAACCCTGCAGACTTTCTTCGAAAAGCGCTGCTGGAAAAAACACAATGCGTTTCCGCCACGTTTTTTCCCGCAGCGCTTTTTTGCTGTGGCCCGCTACATTACCAGCTCAGATGTGGTAAAGGTGAGTAAAAAATAAACAAAAAAAGTCATATTCACCTTTCCCACTCAATGACCTCAGCAGTTCTATAAGCCTCTTCACTTCTGGACCTGACTGATCTCTGGTAAAAAAAAAAAAAAAAAAAAAAAAAAAAAAAATCAGTGACAAAATGCTCACACAGTGTGAACCGAGAGCAAGGCAGGTGGTTTGGACTCCGCAACCAGAAATGAACGCACACGCGATAGTTCAAGAAAAAAATATATATTTACTATAAGTTAATAAAGGCTAGTTAAAGGTAAAATGACAGGGCTAAACACAAGCAAAATATACAATATAGCATGAACAATTTCAAGGAAAATTCTGCAATGGTTTCTACTTTTACTCTCTCCACTTCTGCAGTATGGACACTGAATGAACAATATACTCAAAACTATCCCTAACTGACCCTGACTTCACATTTGGGTGCACCCCCTTTTCCCCAGTGGTCCAGGTGGACCGCTTACAGTCCGTAGAAGCGCGCGGTGGGGCCCAAAGTCGGTCCTTTCTTTTATAGTGAAGCGTCCTCTCCTCACGGTTATCAGGATCTTGGGAGAAATGAAGTCCTCTTTAACAGACAGGGAAACCAACTGAATGCAATGTAATCCAACAGCAGATTCCACTCAGCACACTGACAGTCCTGCCGAATCCATACACTGAGCTGGGATGTAAGCCGGGATTTAGCAGGTGCTGTCCAGTACATCAACAGCACTGCGAGTCTCTATCTGTGGTATCCAAATACACAGTCACAATGTCAGTCTCACTGATCAGCCACTGAGCACAGTTCCTTTCACGTGGACTCACTAGTCCTGTTGTCTCTTTACACTCTGTTTGTCTCTGGACCAAGATACAGCTTAGCTGTACAGAAAAATCTCCACACCAGTTCAATACAACACTTGCCAAGATGGCTGCTGCTCTGCTCTCTGTCTCGTCACTTCCTGCTGCTCTGCTCACACTCTGTCTGCAGAACAGGCAGGCTGACATAAAAGGGGGGGAAGGGGGGGGTCTCACTCCAGCATCATGTCACAATTACAATGGCTGCTGTCTTAAAGGAACAGAATCACAGAAATACATTCAACATTAACAGTTTATACAGACAAATAAAGTTTAGGACAACATTGGCTGTCTCTTACAACAGGGCAGCATACACAGTACTGAAAGAGTCACAAGGATAGAGTATATTCTGATACTGCTGTTATTTAGACACACCCAGATTTTAATAGCAAGGATAAACAATAATGCTACAGTAATACTGCCCTCTTTTTATACCAGATAATGATTCAAGCCTTATTGCATCTTATGCCATAACAGTTAAGAGTAAGCACCTCTTTTGGTTTTACCACTTTTGACCATACATTTTGTTGGCCATTTAAAGGGGTTGTCCGGGATAAATGGAAATCCCTACACTAATCTAAACACCCTCCCCCCTCCTACTTTCTAAATAACATTATTAATCAAAAATGTACATTTACCCATGTACATTTTCTGATTATCCGGTGATGATCCGTTTCCCCATTTCCAGAAACGGATCATCACTACTACTCCCCCCATCCACTCATACTTACCTTCCAACCTTCTTCCTGAGGGACGGCTCCTCCTTCTTTTCTGACAGCTTCTGCTTCTCCCAGCGCTGCTCTGCGCACTGCTGCCAATAATCCACCTCTACT
Source organism: Leptodactylus fallax (assembly GCA_947044405.1). Lineage (NCBI taxonomy): Eukaryota > Metazoa > Chordata > Amphibia > Anura > Leptodactylidae > Leptodactylus > Leptodactylus fallax. The sequence continues at coordinate 901,427 of CAMRHE010000384.1, forward strand.
GAGCAGCTCCCACGCATGCGCAGCAGAGGTGGATAGTCGCTACACAGCAGCGCTGGGAGAAGAGCGCACACCTGCAGTATCAGTAAAGGAGGGGTTGACCCGCAGGAAGAAGCCATGGAAGGAAGAAAAGTGAGTATATAATGGGGTCGGGGGTTGGGCTGAGTAGGTAGGGAAGGGCTAGTAGTGGACGGGATAGCTAGAGAGACAGGGAGGGGTGAATGGGAGGGAGGGAGAGAGGAAGGAGGGGGGAGTAAGGTGGGAGGGGTTAGTGTGGAAGATAGATAGCAGGAAGCTGAACCATGTAAACAAATGCAGAAGATACCAGGAGCTCCCAGAGACACCCAGAAATCACTCAAAACACTACTAAAGGTATATGGGTGCATTTATTAACCCATTAATAGCAATAACAGACATTTTCTAAAAAAAAACATTTTTTGCATCGGTTTGCATACGTTCTTTGTTAAATGGATGTGCTAAACAGATGTAAAAAATGTTATCTGAATGGAGCTTTAGTAACTTTGATTTACTCTAAGCCTATGAAACATTGCATGCATTGTCATCACTTTCCCTGGAAAAAGTCAAACACATGGAAGTCTGTATTAACTGTTAATTGTTTTCCTATTAGGCAGTTAAATTAAGCCTATTTATAATAACAAAGTTATATTAAGCCACAGCTAATGTGTCACAATGGGGACATTTGTTTACTTAGGAAGTCTCATCACACATGTTTCCTCAATCTGACTTTACCAGTTCTGAAAGGATAGCTGTAGTAAGCCACATTCTGCCTTCCAATCTGCCATACAGCAAATATTCACATGGTCACCGCCTAATTAATTTGATAATTGATTTTTTTTTTCATCAGAAACCAAGCAAATACACAATTAATTGGTAATTAATACAAATTATTTCAAAATGATTCTAGGTAGAAATGTTATGCCCAGATATGTTTAAGAACCCATGAGAAGTATTATATGCAAGTATGTAGAACTAATTAGTAATTTAGTCATTTTTTACATTCATTATGTTTAACATTCAAACATCTTGGAAAGGAAAGATAGTAAAAGAGAATTTTAGCTGAGAAATAAATATGGACACTGAAGTGAAGCGAGAGGATATTAGGATGCTGCTGACTAGGAGGACATGACAGTAATGGTGTACCAGTAAGAGTCCAAAGGTGCCACAGCAACAAAAGAAATCATCAAGTTGCAGCTAAAGTAATAGGTTACATCCACAATGCTTTTGTTCTGTCTATTGTTTTAATCACCAACAGGATCAGAAACTTGGACTAAAAAGTTGACACAGTAAAGAATGCAGACCGAGCACCCTCCATTTGCATCAGTCACTATTCACTGTAAGACTAACGCATTCTTCTTCTGCACACATAACTTTATCTTCTGTTTACAACATTAGCAAACAAGATGGAAGAAAGCATCCATCTTATTTTTACCATTACAGTAAACAGTGACGGACCATAAATAGGGGGATAATATACTGTGTGTGGGCCATAAAAAAGGGTCAGATACTGTGAGGGGACCATAAAAAGGGGTCAGATACTGTGTGGGGGGCAAAAAAGGGGTCTTATATTGTGGGGGGCATAAGAAAGGGGTCATATACTATGGGGGCCATAAAAAGCGAGGTAATATTCTGTTGGGCAAAAAAAAGAGGGTCATATACCATGTGGGGGGGGGGTAAAAAAGGGGTCATATACCATGTGGGGGCAAAAAAAAGGGGGTTATATACAGTGTGGAGGGCCAAAAAAGGGAGTTATATACTGTGTGGGGAGCAAGAAAAAGGAGGTCATGTATCGTGTTGTGAACCAAAAAAAGGGGGTGTTATACTATGTGGGGACAAAATAAGTGGATTTTTTGATCTACCAATACGGGGGGCACGTCCTAATTAGGGGGGCCCCATCACGCAACCAAATATAGCCGATGTTTTTTTTTGTTTGTTTTTTTTAGGGGGGGGGGGACCTTTCTAGAGTTCGCCTTAGGCAGCAGAGAGGCTAAGTTCACTCCTGGCCACAGGTATTAACATGCTGTAAAATTATATAATACATTATGTATTATAATAAATTATGTAAGTCAGCGTTATTATTTTGGTTTCTTGGTTTTGATTTTTACATAATTATGCATTTTTATAGAACAGCATTGAAAAAAGCATCATGAAATGTTTGCAAAACTCCAACAAAAATGGCACAGAATACTGATGATGAGGCAAATTTATAAAACCTTCTAAATATAAAAAAAACTGTCTTTGTTGCCATAGCAACCAATCACGTTTCAATTTTCATTTTTGAAAAGTACTATTAGAATTGAAAGCAATTCTGTGATTGGTTGTTACCTGTAACAAAGACGGTTCTTCTGTCTTTGTATAACCAATTGTACTACTGCCGCCTCCTTTACAGTGCTATTCATATTTTACTTCTAAATTGATTTATTAAATTGGCATTAATAATTATATTACTAGATATTCATCAAAAGTCAACCTTTTGAAGTACTTGCAAAACATCCAATTGGTGGTTTGCTGGCAAAATGTGGCGCTTTTTCAGAAATAATTCTATAATTAAAAATAATGCATAAAGAACATAATTTACAAAGGGTTTTTAACATCCCAGAAGTTTTTCCAGAACCCTTTATCTTTTGATAACCTAAAATTGTTCTTATATTCTGTGTCTTGGATATACTCAGGTTTAATGAAACCAAGTTAGCTACTGTGCTAATAAGAAATGTTGCCATGGAAACATGAACTTTTATACTTGTACTTTTAGACTGATATTTTTGAATGTCATAAATGTGATTAGTAAAGTTAAGCAGCGCTGCTGATTTTCTACAAAAGTAATCGTACATTGATTTAAAAATGACTAATTATGTCTATAAACTTATAGAAAGCGTTTTAATGAATATATATTGAGATGTTTTAACCAGGTAATCAAAGTCATTCATTTCCTTTGCCTGGCACTTTGATACTTCCAGTTTCTACATCCATCTTACTTTCCATAAAATTGGATATTTATTTTTATTATAAGGAAATACGTTGTGCAAGTGGTTACCAAACAATAATCCGAAGGACCCTAAACCATACGTTAAACAGTATCCTCACATTTACACAGTGTTAGAAAATAGTCTTTATATGGGAAGTGGGTATAGCTGTGTCTCCAACCTCTGTACCCCATATAGATATGCGATTCTGTACAGATGTCTTTGTTGCTACCTGTCCTCTTGGTTTGGGATGTCCAGTTATGTGTAGATCAAGATAAGCAGCTTTTTTAATAGCAACATGATATGTTGATGATATGCTAACCAGGGCCATACTAAAGTAGTTTGGTGCCCGTTGCATACAAAGTGCTTTTTTTATTCTTACAAAAGAAAATCATAACATAGAAAAAACTTAAGCCAGTATGGTATGAAAAGAATAAAAAAAACTATTGCTATCTTCCCCTTTTCCCTAGAAGGAAAAATAACGATTAAACAATAATTTCTGTAAATGCCTTGTCCTGCAAGACACCCCCATACGTACAGAATTGCAGAATCACATGGGCAGCTAGAAACTGTACTAGCTGTACTTGCTGGGAGACAGAGTAGTTATTCGCTCTGTATATTCTCTTAAATATAGACCATAAGTATATAGTTAGGGAGGCTGCACTGTCATTTCCATCAGAACTTTGTGAAAGGAAATGTCTAATCATCATCAGTAGTTAGTAACAGGAGTTTGTGTCCCCCATGGAGAGGCAGTGTATCACATAGAAAGTAATAGTCTGACTTCTAATCTGATCATAAACCCATGTGCATATTAGCAGCTCAGAATAAGATTACATGACCCAATTGAAGAGTTGAGTTTTTAGATAAAAATACCAAATAAGTCAATACTAGCTGAATGATACTGGGGAAAATGTACTTGGCAGTGCAGTTACCTGAGTTGTTTATTTCTGTATCAATGTGACCTTTAAGGCTAAGGCCCCTTTTAGTGTACTAACGCATCTAAAAACGCTGTTGAAAAAAACAGATCATGTTATTTTCTGCAGTGTTTTTCTTTATGTTTTTGCAGTGTTTTTCTCTGCTTTCTCTATAGGGAAAATGTTTCCACAGCTAAAATTGACATACTGGGTTATTAAAAAATGCATGCGTTTTTGAAAACTCAGCTTGTCCACAGCATTTTTTCCCCACAATGTGTGAATGAGATTAACTAAAATCTCAATCACTTTACTAGTACTATAGAATGCAACATTTTTTTCTCCTGCATCCAAAAATGTTGCATTTCTGTAATGTGAGGCCTTAGCCTTAGGGATCTATAGGAAAAACAACTGTGTTTCCGCAGGTAAAATTAACATGCGTTTTTCAAAAATACATGCATTTCGTAGCATTTTTTTTGCAATATGTTGATGGGATTAGCCAGAATCTCATTCACTTTGCTAGTACTCCAAAATGTTTCTGCAACAGCCAAAAAACGCTGTGGGGCTTTAGCCTTAGGCTGGGGTCCTATGTTGTGAAAATGCAGTGTTTTGGCCTCAGCAGTAATGCCGCAGCAAAAAACTCTGGTTTTACAGTACCTGCAAAGTACCTGTATGGCTAATCCCATACATATATTAAAAAAAACAAAAACAACACACCGGAAAAGCTGCGTTTTCAAAAACGCCTGGATTTTGGAAAATTGCAGCATGTCAATTATACCTGTGGAAACGCTGGCGTTTTTCTGTATAAGTATGACAGGGACAGAAAGGAAGTATGCTCAGTAGGCTCAAGGCTGATAGCTAGGGATGTTAATCTGTAGCTAGTGACTAGACAGGGCTTTATTTTGATGTTTTCTTGAATTTTTTGCCATGAACCACATTGTAGCACTGCTTGCCGGTGGAAGAAAATAAAGCTGGCTGAGGTCAGTTTGAAGCAAAATCCTCTGTGTGGATCTGGAATTTCTTCACAAGCCCATCATCTTCCACCACCTACCAATTAAACATATAATTTATTTATAAAACAAGTCCCCATAAAGCTGTGTCAATGAAATAATGTTATGATGAAAAAATATTCTGTATGAATTTTCTTCCCCCAATTTATCTGAAAATTAGTTTGTGGGAATATCAAAAGCAATGTCAGGGAACACTATTTCAGAACTACTAAAAGAATAGCTTGAAACAAACTTCCAGCAGATGTGGTTGGGAAATCTACAGTGAATGAATGTAAACATGTCTGGTATAAGCACATGTCTACTATAAAAATGAAATAATATAAGGGCAGACTAGGTGGACAATGTGGTCTTTTTTTTTTGCTGTCCATCTTCTATGTTTCTATGTACAGGAAAGCATTTCTATGCATCACTATATTCCAACGCCCTTAATATTTCATATTTATAGAGCAGTATAAGTTGTAGTTTTGTGCAGGTCAAGTTATAGTAACTATTTTATTGATTCCATTCTAGGGAATGCATGATATTTTAATCACTTTTATTAACATTTTGTTGAGTGGTGAAACTGTAAAAAAGCAATTTTGGCATTTTAATTTTTTCCTACTGCAGCATTTACCATATTATAAATATATTTATATTATAATAGTATGGGAATTTTTGTTTCTTTGGATAAATAAAATGTTTTTTGTATATATATATATTTATTTACTTATTATTTTTGTATGTTAAATGGGGAAAGGGGTTGATTTGAATTGAATTTGGCCCTTGGAATAAAGTTAATTTGTTAATTTTAGATAAAAAGCAAAAAAGCACAAACACTATAGTGGAAATTCTGTTTTTTGCATCCATCCTCCAAAAATGTATAAAAATTAATTAAACATTATATGTAACCCAAAATTTTGTCATTCAAAGTACAACTCATCTCACAATAAATTCTTCATAGATCTAAAGTGATAGAAAAAGAAAAGGTTATGGCTCTGAAAATGGCTTTGTTCTTAAGACCTACTATAGCCTGGCCCTGAAGGGGTGAAATAAATCCAAAAATGTTTCAAAAACTTTAGAGAGTTTCCTTTTCTCCAATATTGTGTCTGTTTACAGTTCAGAAGCTGCGTGATAAAAGAATGCAATAATATTGAGTTGTTGACCCTTCTTTTCTGCTCATCTAGCTTAGAAATTGCTTTAATAATACCCTAGCTCATGCTCAGTTATCATATTAAAAATAGTTACTAATCAGGTCTACTTTTTATCTTTTTCCATTTTCAGTAAGCATGAGATACATTGCAATAATTATGAATTATTAATATTGCTTAGAGCAATTAAAAAGATTAACGTGTTACGTTCAAACAATGTCATAAATGCAAATCAAAAATAGATCTGCTAAAGTACAAAAATGAGCATTTTAATAATATGTTTTTTTTTCTAATTCATTAAAGAGCATGTGAATAAAGGTCAAAAGAGCAAAGTTTAATGCATACAGATATAGTTTTGCTCAACAGAACCACCAATAATGGTGCTGAAATATTTCCTTCTTACTGTCAAATAAGAATACTTGTGGTATGCTAAATCAATATAAGACACTTACAGCACATATAATGACTTCATTTGTTCTTAGTAATGCATCCCAGGTACTGGTGCAAGCTCTAACAAAGACACTTAGGTTGCGTTTCTGGACGTACACAGTAGCTGAGCTGTTCAGCAACTTTTTTCATAATTTTATTTGTTTTATTTGTATGTCAAAATAGATACAAACATTTGCTGCCCCCCCCCCCTTAATTGCACAGCTTTTTCCCCACTGTTTCACTCCTCTGTTTTAGGGGTTGTAAAGTCTTAGGCACTACTCGCCATATATGGTAGACCTACCCGTCGCTTCAGGCTGGCCATTCATAGAATGACACTGTGGCTTTTTGGACAGTCTTTTCTGCTATCAGCCCCCATATTTCTTCTTAATCTTAAGCCTGCCAGCTTTAAATACACCCAATTTAAAATATTCCAATACATTTTGATAGTTGCTTGGATCGACATCGCCTTCAACTGGAGAAGATCTTTTCTCTTGGTGACCAATGTTGTCTGGTGGGTTGACACCATCGTGGTACACAAAAAAATGAATGCCACTATCTCTGATACTCACCCGCTCTTTGATAGGGTCTGGGTGCCTTATGTCAACAGGTCTAGCATTCCAGGTCTGCCATGCTGTCTTCAGCTCTGATTGGGAAATTAGATTGAGTGAATCCCTTACACACACTCTCCCAGATGGGACTCAAATTATACCCACTCCCGACCCATATGCACTTTTGTGCTGCACACCCCTCCCATGACCTTCCCTAAGTTGGTTTTAGGTTTTTATATCTTTTTAACCCCCTCCCTCATTTTACATCTGTTACTTACTTGATTTTCAATAGAGCAGTTTATCTGAGACTGTCTTTGACTGAACACAAACTGACTTTGTCAGTAAAAATTATGTTAAACACTCTGTGGACAGTCACAGATCAAAATGCTCTATAGCTAAACAGACTTAGACAAAATTAGATTAATGACAATGAAAGGGTTAACTGTCTTTTGTCTGTAATTTGAAATGAAATGGTTAAAGGTCTTTGTCTGTATTACTGCAACCATCTGGCTCACACAGCACAGATATTCTCTCTTACTCTTATCTATAATTTATATCACTAATCTGTGAGTAAATCTGACTATACTGTGTTCTGATTCTCCTACTCCTATGATTTTCTAGCTGTATTGCAAGCTTTGCTGCACTCAGTGCTCTGTATCATGCAGTGAAGAATAACACATCCATCCCCTACTTTCACCATCACTGAAATGCCTTGTGTTGCAGCCCACAGCACTTTATATACTGTGACATCCGCACTGTAAGGTGTCCATCTAACACTGACTGTTGTCTTAGAGGCTGTCAAGCTACTCTACTGTAGAATAGGTTGCAGCGTAGGACCAGTCCAAAGTATGGATAAAAGGATCAGCGCTTACCAGCAGGATTTCAAACAGCAAACTTCTTTATTGAAGTCAAACACTACGTGTATGCGTTTCGAGGTTAATAAACCTCTTTGTCAAGTGTACAATAAACAGAAGGTCAGCCATCTTCCAGCCCCTTCTTAAAATAATGAGATGTATTGAATAAAATACTCCCCCTGGGCGTTGCTCAACAAGGAGCAGGCAATGTACAAACTGATCATAATAAAAGTACAGTGGGGAAAAAAAAGCACCCAGTAAGTCACCAACCGTGCAAGCCCTCCCACCCAAAAAGATGAGAGAGGCCCGCAACCGACATCACAGGCAGACCCCAACCACGAGAGACAAAATGAGAAAACACATCCAGAAAACCACACCATCCGACCCTCCAAGAATCCATCTGTAAACTATGTTGGAAACAAATTGTACTTTGTGTTGCCACCATTCAATAGCTTATACAATGTACTGGGAAGCTGAAAAAAAAAAATTCAGAATGAGATGGAATTGCACCCATGGCGCCTGCGCACTTTAGATGCCATGGTGAAATGTGTTAGCTGCGATTGGTGTCGGCACCTATTGCTGCTGTTAGCGACAGGTGCTGGCTGTATTATGCAGCCAGAACCCGCCATGTATGGAGAAGCTCAGCTCCTGAGCTCTCTCCATACACCCCTTCACACCCAATCATGTACATTTACGTGATTTTTCTTGAAGGGGTGAAGAGACAAATGTTGTTGGTATAATGAAAAGTTATATTCTTTTCCAATATACTTTCTGTATCAATTCCCCATGGTTTTCTAGATCTCTGCTTGCTGTCATTCTTTGTTTACTTCCAGTGGATAGAAATCAGTCCATGATCATGTGATATACAGTCCATGGTCATATGATGGACACACAGGTGTATGTATGATTACTGTGACTATAACAAGCTGTGCTCCTGTGTGTTCATCATATGACCATGGACTGTATATCACATGGCCATGGACTGATTTTTATCCATTGGAAGAAAGCAGAATGAAGGACAGCAACTAGAGATCTAGAAAACTGCGAGGAATTGATACACAGAATATATTGGAAAATATATAACTTTTCATTATACAAACAGTAAGATTGGTCTCTCAATTTGGCTCTGAAACTGGACAACTCTTTTAAATATTAGCTAAAAGGGTCTGTCTACACAATTTCCTCAGAATTTGGGTGTGAATGCTATCTAGTCCTGGTGATCTGTCTATTTTAGTATTTTGAAGGTGGCGTCACATTTCCTTCTGGGTCAAACAGGTGACATTTAATATATGGTAGAAATAGAAGAAGTTCAGTCATTTAAAGATTCAGTTTCAGATACAGGGAAGACATGATGTTAGAGGCAGCAGAGGGATATTCACTGGTGTTTTAGTAGTGCAAGGATCATATCATGGGAGGAGGTATATAGTTAGGTGTCATCAGCATTTTTACCTTGCCTCAACTCTCTTAGCAGTCTAGCGGTTCCCCAGTGTCCTCCTCAGGTCTTCCAGCCTTTGGCTGATGATATGCACCAACACCATGATGTTGGGTCAAAGCATTAGGACATTGGTGCACCTCACGTGACCACTGAAGTCCAGTCACAGGGGTCTGATGATATCACTTCCAGTGTGTGCCGAACAAGTTCGGCCCAAAGTAAACAAATATTCATTTAAACAAATCTTGTGAGTTTCGTCCATGTCTATTCAATACTTTAGCTGTAATACAGTTTCTGTCTATCTCTGGATAAGAAATGCGTCAGAAAGATGAAAGAAAACAAATGAATATAAATGTGTTTCTATGTCTCATTGTTTCCTAGTTACAATAGTTTTTTCCACAATAACTAGGGCAGTTTTCATCCTTTTTTATTGCACTTTGATGTCATTTTTTCCATATTACAAATGCTTAAACGAATGAATGTTTCAGCACCTACAAGGGATTACTTTAATAAAAGCGTAATGGCAGAAAAATATAACGTCAGTTATCATGATCTACAGACTACATATGAATGGTCAGTACTTAAGCTGTTGGCTAATGTAATAATACTAAAATCAATGAGCGCAATGTCGTACAATAAAAGGAAATATACAGGTGATTCAGGCAGATGAAAGCTTGAGAAGACATGTTGATGTATATAGCAATATTCATTAAATGCTCTTACCTCAGGCAATCCAGGCATATATTTATTGGAAATTTTTACAAAAATTATTACTCAAACAATATTTACTGTATCATGGACCACAGCAGCCCTTTATTAACCTTTTCAGGACACAGCCTAAAAGTGCCTTCGTGACCAGGCCTCATTTTTCAAATCTGACATGTGTCACTTTATATGGCAATAACTTTGAGACGATTTAACTTACATAAGTGATTTTGAGATTGTTTTTTCGTGACACATTGTACTTCATGTTAGTGGTAAATATTGATCAATATTTTTATATTTACTTATAAAAAAAATAGAAAATTTGATGGAAATTTGGAGAAAATCGCAATTTTCAAAATGTGAAATGCTCTGCTTTTCAAACACATAGTCATATCACACAAATACATTAATAAATATTATCTACCATATCTCTGCTTTATATCGGCATCATCTTTTAATCGTCCTTTCATTTATTTTGGATGTTAGAAGGCTTACAAGTGTAACAGCGATTTTCCAGATTTACAAGAAAATTTCCCGAACTAATTTTTTAGGGACCACTTCTGTTCTGAAGGGAATTGTGAAGGCCTATATATTAGAAACCCCCATAAATCACCCCATTTTCAAAACTGCACCCCTCAAATAATTCAAAACAGCATTTGGGAAGTTTGTTAACCCATTAAGGATTTCACAGAAATTAAAACAATATGGAGGTGAAATTTAGACATTTCTTTTTTTTTTCAGTAACACATTCATTTAGCCCTAAAATTAACACCTTCACAAAGGGTTAAAGAAAAAATGCATCTCACAGTTTGTTATGCAATTTCTCCCGAGCACAGAAATACCCCACATGTGGGTGTAAACTGATGTTTGGGCACACGGCAATGCACAGAAGGGAAGGAGCGACAACGGGCATTTGAAAAGCAGATTTTGCTGGAATAGTTTTCGGTGCCATGTCCCATTTACACAGCCCCTAAAGCACCAGTACAAAGGGAAACCCCCAAAAGTGACCCCATTTTAGAAACTACACCCTTCACAGAATTTATCATGGGGTATAGTGAGCATTTTGACCCAACAGCCTTTTCACAGATTTTATTAACATTGGAATGTGTAAATGAAAAATTACTAGAATGTGACTTTTTCCCAAAATTTTTCATTTTCACAAGGGGTTAAAGGAGAAAAAGTACCCCACAGTTTGTTAAACAATTGTTCATGAACGTGGAAATACCCCATATGTGGTCATAATCTTCTGTATGGGTACATGGTGGGGCTTGGAATGGAAAGAGCGCTATTTGGCTTTTGGAGGGCAGATTTTGCTGGAATAGTTTTCAGGTGCCATGTCGCATTTGCAGAGCACCTAAAGTACCAGTACAATGGAAACCTTCAAAAGTAACCCCGTTTTGGAAACTACACCCCTCACAGAACATATAAAGGGATATAACGAGCAGTTTGACCCTACAGATGTTTCACAGATTTTATTAACATTGGGACGTGAAAATGAAAAATGACTTTTTTTTCTAATAAACTGTCAATTTAGTCCAAACATTTTTATTTTTACAAGAGGATAAAGGAGAAAAAGCTCCCCAAGGTTTGTTACACAATTTCTCCTGGACACGGCAATATCCCATATGTGGTCATAATCTGCTGTATGGGTACATGGTGGGGCTCGGAATGGAAAGAGCGCTATTTGGTTTTTGGAGGTAAGATTTTGCTGGATTAGATTTCGGGTCAGGGGCGCACCGCTAATGAGGCGAATTGAGGCGGCCGCCTCAGGCGGCACTGTCCGGGGGGCGGCATTTTTACTATTTAATGTAAACCAGCCCAGGACAGGCCGCTTAAAAAAAAAAAAAAAACAGCTGAGCGCGGCCTGTCCTGGGCTGGTTTACAAGACGTCGCATCTCAGCGCAGGCGGCGATACAATGACGTCATCACGCCGCCTACGCTGAGACACAGACGTCGCGGACAAGAAGAGGCGGCGGCGGCTGCATCAAGGCATCGCAGGTGAGTATAACTTTTTTTTATATATATATAAATAGGCCGTAACCTGTTGGAGCATCCCTGGCAGGTAACAGCCTATTTATTTACCTACCCCGCGTCTGCTCGTGGCCACCTACGCTTCTCCTTCTGCTATGGGACGCAGAAAGGGAAGTGGTGCCGATGCGGGGGGGCGCGTGCTCGGTGAGCGGCCGCGGGCCGCAAATACTTCTGGTATAGTAATCAGAGGCCTAGGGTTGGTGAGGGAACACAAAAACCAGTGTTACTCACCTCCTGCGATCCGATGTAACTCCGAGCAGGCTTGAGGCCTCTGGTGACGTCATCAGGTCGCGTCGCCGGCCTGATCACGTGACGTGTGTGTGCAATTAAACAGGGCTGAAAGCTGCAAGGAGTGCACCGGTGTCCAGGATAGGTAAGTAACTCTGGTTTTTATGTTTGTATTCTCCCCTGGGTCTCCAATCATTATACTCTGGGGTCTGAAAAGACCCCAGAGTATAATAATAGTTCATGGGTGGTCCACTATGAGGCATAATACCCTGTGCAGGGACCACTGTAGAGCATAATACCCTGTGCAGGGGACACCCTGGAGCATAATACAAGTGCAGGGGCCACTATAGAGCATAATACCGAGTGCAGGGGCCACTATAGAGCATAATACCGGGTGCAGGGGTCACTATGGAGCATAATACAAGTGCAGGGGCCACTATAGAGCATAATACCAGTGCAAGGGCCACTATGGAGGATAATACCAGTGCAGGGGCCACTATGGAGCATAATACCAGTTGAAGGGCCACTATAGAGCATAATACCAGTGCAGGGGCCACTATGGAGCATAATACCAGTGCAGGGGCCACTATGGAGCATAATACCATGTGCTGGGGCCACTGTGGAGCATAATACCGTGTGCAGGGGCCAATATGGAGCATAATACCATGTGCAGGGGCCAATATGGGGCATAAAACTGTGTGCAGGAGTTGCTGTGGAACATAATACCGTGTGCAGTGGCCAATGCGGGGCATAATACCGTGAGCAGGGGCCACTATGGAGCATAATACCGTGTGCAGGGGCCTCTGAGAGGCATAATACAGTGTGCAGGGGCCGCTGCGGGCCATAACACTGTGTGATACTGTGTGCAGGGGCTGCTGTGGAACATTATAGTATGTGTAAATGGGGTGCTATAAACATGGGCTATGGCACCTGTTTATATTATATGCTGTCTGTTTATAGTGACCGTGTGATGTAATTGTAGCCTTGTCACATACTGTAGACATGTACAGGATGAGGCTGTAGTTACATTACATGGCCGCTATGAGATGAATGACACTATGTAAACAGAGAAGCAGTCACGGCGCTTACACAGGTACCATTCAAACAGCTGATCAGTAGGGGTCCTGGGTTTTTGAACCCCACTGATTAGTTTATTAATGACCTGGAAAACCTTTTAATTAGTTAACACCTGGGGTATTATTAATAAGGGGCACTATTTATACAGGGTACACACGGACATTATTAATATAAAGATGCACTGGGAGTATTATTCATTATGGGGGTTTATATCATATATTTTATAATTGGGGGTAGCAGCAGAATGGGGGCTTTGTGTAGGTGAGGACAATGTGGGTTGGATGCCTGGAAAAGTGAGGAGCCAAAGATGTCTGTGTTGCAACCTTTACAGAGACAAGTCACAGCTGGAAGAAGTGGTCATGGCGGTCCAGAGGGAAGAGAAGGGAAATGTGAAGGATTAGTCAGAGACGTCACCTGTAAGTCACAGAATGTTACTGCACTGTATTCACCTAAATGATAGAGGATAAATACCTGATTGATGGGGGTCTGTCTGCTGAGACCCCCACTGAGCCTGAGAATTGGGTTTTTTCCCCCCCACTAGGTGGGAATCCAGCCTGACCGCAGCCATATATATAGGTGTGTCACTTGGTGGATGGACGAACCCGCGTGGCTCTCATTCACTTCAATGGGAGCGCCAAAGATATCTGAAGTCCAGTACTCAGCTATCTGCGGCGCTCCTATTATAGAGAATGGGGGCCACGTGGGCTTGTCCATCCACCAAGCAGAAGATGTGTGAAGTTACTTTCATTGTTAATGCCGTGTTGTTGATCTGATACTGAAGTAATACAGGAAGAAGAATTCTTTAAAACTGTTTTATAACTTTGTGTATTGTGTATATTGTGCGACGATAACAGTGTGTTAAACTAGTAGCATGGAAACTCAGTTTTGTTTTTTTTTGGGGGGGGGGGGCGTCTTTCTATAGTCCGCCTCAGGCAGCAAAGAGGCTAGGTTCACCACTGTTTCGGGTGCCATATCGCATTAGCAGAGCCCCTAAAGTACCAATACAATGGAAACCTTCAAAAGTGAACCCATTTTGGAAACTACACCCCTCACAGAACATATCAAGGGATATAATGAACAGTTTGACTCTACAGCTTTTTCACAGATTTTATTAACATCTGGACGTGAAAATGAAAAATTAGTTTTTTTTCAATAAACCGTCAATTTAGTCAAAATTTTTTTATTTTTACAAGAGGGTAAAGGAGAAAAAGCTCCCCAAGGTTTGTCACACAATTTCTTCTGAACATGGGAATACCCCATATATGGAATAGTTTTCAGATGCCATGTCGCATTTCCAGAGCCCCTAAAGTACCAATACAATGGAAACCCCCAAAAAGTGACTCCATTTTAGAAACTACACCCCTCAAGGAATTTATCAAGGGGTATTATAATTTTGACCCTAAGAGTGCTTCCTGAAAATTAATGTACAAAGTGAAAATTTTAATTTTTAAAGAAATATGCCATGTCAGTGCCCAATACGTTGCACCCACTTTGTGTCATCAGAGACACACACTCCTAAAACTATTAACTGGGCTATCCCAAGTAGAAAGAAGTTGTACATGTAGGTGTAAACTGCTGCTTGGTTACACAGCAGGGTTCAGAAGGGATGGAGCAGTGCGCTTTTTAGCTTTTGGTGTACAGATTTGGAGGGATTTTCTGGATGCCATGTTGTTTTTGCAGAGCCCTGGTGGTGCCAGTAAATTGGAATTCCCCAAGAAGTGACCCCATTTTGTAGGGGGCAATTTTAGAGTCTCTATAAATGTGACATGGCGTCCAAAAATCAACAAACTAAATCAGCGGTCCAAAAGCACATAGCGCTCCTTCTTATCTGCACCTGTGTGCCCAAGCAGCAGTTTATGCCCACATGTATGACACTGGTGTACCCAGGATAATGTACTTAATGTCTTATGTGTGTATAAATTGATGTTTGGGCACAGAAGGGAAGGAGTGCTATTTTGGTTTTTGGAGCACAGTTTGGTTTTTCGATGTCATGCCACTTTTGCAGAGCCCCTGAATTGGCAGTAAAGTAGAACCCGCTGAAATGTGACCCCACTTTGGAAACTACACCCCTGAAGGGATTTATCAAGTGGTGTAGCGAGCATTTTTAATCTTTGAGTGTAGCATTAATTTCATTTCCAGAAATGAATGCGCAGCTGATAATGAAAAGTGAAAATTACAATTTTTCCAGAGATACGCCATTTCAATGCCGATATGTTGTACCCAACTTGTGTCAGCAGAGACACAACCTCCAAAAACTGTTAAGCAGGTATCCTGGGCACAACAGCTTTTGGAGCATTCGTCTCTGATACAAGCCAGGCACAACATATTACGCACTGAAATGACGTATTCCTGGAAAAAGTGTCATTTTCACCTTTCGCCATCAGCTGCGTATTCATTTCTGGAAAATTAATTAAGGCAACACTTGGGGGTTAAAAATTCTCACTGTACCCCTGGATAAATTCCTTCAGGGGTGTAGTTTCCAAAATGGGGTGACATATCAGGGGATTCCACTTTACTGGCATTTCAGGAGCTCTGAAAAGTGTCATGGTGTCCAAAAACCAAACCGTCTAAGTCTGTGCTCCAAAAACCATAATAGCGCTCCTTCCCTTCTGTGCCCGGCTGTGCCCAAACAGCCATTTATACCCACATATGACATTAAGTACGTTACCCTGGGTACACCAGTGTCATACATGTGGGTATAACCTGCAGTTTGGGCACACAGCAGGGCAGAGAAGGGATGTAGCGCTATGTGGCTTTTGGAGCGCACATTTAGATGTTTGGTATCTAGACATCATGTCATGTTTGCAGAGCCTCTAAGGTACCAGTAAAGTGGAATCCCCTAGGGAATGACCCCATTTTAAAAACTGCACTCCTGAAAGAACTTATCAAGGGGTGGAGTGAGCATTAGTATCCCAGACGTGAATACACAGCAGATGAAGAGTGAATATGTAAGCTGTACGTAGTACATGGGGAACAAGAAATTTACTACTACTATATCCCCAGTAGCTTGTATGATTGGGGGAGGGGTCACTCTGGGGGTCAGTTCTGGTTTATTTTCCCTCGTAAGCTCTAAATCTGGTTTGTCCCCTGATATACACTCGCACAGCTTATACATTTCCTTCCTGCCGCAGCCAGTTGTGTTCTAATGATTTGGCGATTTTTGGGGATTTTGTCTTCACATTGTACAAGCTATATATTTTTTTCTGGTGCTGTAGCCATATGAGGGCTTGTTGTTTGTGGTATGAGATGTATTTTTTAATATTTTTGGGTGCCTATGACTTATTGATTAGCGTTTATTAATGCTTTCTTGGTGGATTAAAAAAAATCCTCATCAATTCTGGCATTGTGTTTTACCTATTAATTTTTTTCCACACAGTGTACAGTCATGGCCAAAAGTTTTGAGAATGACACAAATATTATATTTTCACATGATCTGCTGCCCTCTGGTTTTTATGTGTGTTTGTCAGATGTTTTTATCACATACAGAAATATAATTGCATTCATATTATGAGTAACAGAAGCTTATATTGACAGTTAGAATGAGTTAATGCAGCAAGTCAATATTTGCAGTGTTGACCCTTCTTCTTCAGGACCTCTGCAATTCTCCCTGGCATGCTCTCAATCAACTTCTGGACCAAATCCTGACTGATAGCAGTCCATTCTTGCAGAATCAATACTTTAATTTTGTCTGAATTTGTTGGTTTTTGTTTGTCCACCCGTCTCTTGATGATTGACCACAAGTTCTCAATGGGATTAAGATCTGGGGAGTTTCCAGGCCATGGACCCAAAATCTCTATGTTTTGTTCCCTGAGCCATTTAGTTATCACCTTTGATTTATGGCAAGGTGCTCCATCATGCTGGAAAAGGCATTGTTGAGCGCCAAACTGCTCTTGGACGGTTGGGAGAAGTTGCTCTTGGAGGACATTCTGGAACCATTCTTTATTCATGGCTATGTTTTTAGGCAAGACTGTGAGAGAGCCGATTCCCTTGGCTGAGAAGCAACCCCACACATGAATGGTTTCAGGATGCTTTACAGTTGGCATGAGACAAGACTGGTGGTAGCGCTCACCTCTTCTTCTCCGAATAAGCTGTTTTCCAGATGTTCCAAACAATCGAAAAGGGGATTCATCAGAGAAAATGACTTTACCCCAGTCCTCAGCAGTCCACTCCCTGTACCTTTTGCAGAATATCAGTCTGTCCCTGATGTTTTTTTCTGGAGAGAAGTGGCTTCTTTGCTGCCCTCCTTGAGACCAGGCCTTGCTCCAAGAGTCTCCGCCTCACAGTGCGTGCAGATGCACTCACACCTGCCTGCTGCCATTCCTCAGCAAGCTCTGCACTGCTGGTAGCCTGATCCCGCAGCTGAAACACTTTTAAGAGACGGTCCTGCCGCTTGCTGGTCTTTCTTGGGCGCCCTGGAGCCTTTTTGGCACCAATGGAACCTCTCTCCTTGAAGTTCTTGATGATGCGATAGATTGTTGACTGAGGTGCAATCTTTCTAGCTGCAATACTCTTCCCAGTTAGGCCATTTTTGTGCAGTGCAATGATGACTGCACGTGTTTCTTTAGAGATAACCATGGTTAACAGAAGAGAAACAATGATGGCAAGCACCAGCCTCCTTTTAAAGTGTCCAGTGGTGTCATTCTTACTTAATCATGACAGACTGATCTCCAACCCTGTCCTCATCAACACCCACACCTGTGTTAATGGAGCAATCACTGAAACGATGTTAGGTGGTCCTTTTAAGGCAGGGCTGCAATGATGTTGAAATGTGTTTTGGGGGATAAAGTTCATTTTCTAGGCAAATATTGACTTTGCAAGTAATTGCTGTTAAGCTGATCACTCTTTATAACATTCTGGAGTATATGCAAATTGCCATTAGAAAAACTGAAGCAGTAAACTTTGTAAAAATTAATATTTGTATCATTCTCAAAACTTTTGGCCATGACTGTACAACATAAGTAACCTGCGACCTTTATTCTTTGGGTCGGTACGATTACAGCGATACCTCATTTATATTGTTTTTTTATGCGTTTCTAGTTTTGTAGAACAAAAATCCATTTGGGGAAGGAAATCAATTATCTTTGCATTGCCATCTTCTGAGATGCGTAACATTTTTATTTTTCGGCTGACAGAGATAGTTGAGGGCTTATTTTTTGTGGGACAACCTGTGCTTTTTATTGGTGCTGTTTTGGGGTATATGTGACTTTTCGATCACTTTTTATAGCATATTTTGTAGGGTGAGATGGCGAAAAATCATTACCTACGGCGAATTTTTTTCCGTTTTTTTTTTTCCGACGTTCACCATGTACAGTAGGTTAAACAATGTTTCAGTTTTATTGTACAGATTGTTACGGACGAGGCGATACCAAATATGTATTGTTTTTTATTAATTTTTAGGTTTTTGTTTTATATAACTCATTTGATATAGGAAAAGGGAATTTTGTGGCTTTATTCATTTATTTATTTCACAAACTTTATTACATTTCTTTTGCACTTTTTTTTTAGTTTTTTTTTTTTTTACATTTCTTTATTTGTCCTATAAGGACACCTGAACCAGGGATCGCTGGTTCAGTATTATAGACTGCAATACACGTGTATTGCAGTCTATAGAGGGAGTCAGCGTATGCGGCAGACTTCCCTGCATCTGGGCAGATCAACCAGGTACTGGGGGCACCGAGCAGCCTGGGATCACTGGCCAGACCCCGGGCTGCAGAAGACACATATGGGCACCCCCTGATCTCGCCGCGGGGGGTGAGGGGGGGGTTCATTTGGCATCACGGAACTCCTTGGATGCCGCGGTCTTGTTTGACCGTGGCATCCAAGGGGTTAAAACCTCTGATCAGAGCACAGCTCCGAACATAGAATATGGAGCAGGGTGTTAGCTGTCAGATACAGCTAACATCTGCTCCTGATGCCGCGCGCGGACGGGCGGCAGCTAATATCAGGCAAAGTTTGTTACTGCAACAAACTTTCCCTGATATGGCGGCTACATGATCGGGACCTGAATCTATCAGGTCCTGATCATGTCTCCGTGAACACCAGCAGCTATTATTGCTGTGTTCACGGAGTTCCTGACCCTTGGGGAGACCCGATCCCCAATTTAGCAGGGTCAGTTTATAAACGTCGGCTCTGCACAAAGCCCAGCAAGCGCCGACGTTTATATACAGTGGGCTGTCGTGAAAAGGTTAAAGAACACGAGAGCAACATCTACAATACTTAAAGGGAGTCTGTCAGCAGTAAATTGGTTAAAAACTTAGTCCTTGTATCTTGGGGAGGTGATTCTACAGTTTCCAAATATGCCTCTGTTATTCAGCTTTGGTGCCCCACTTTCAAGGAAATCACTGTGTTATACATATGCAAATGGAGAGAAGTGCTTTGCACAGATATTTGGAGCTGAGATCAAAGCCCAAGCAAGCTAAAACATATAATAATAAATCTGCCTCAATGTGTATACAGTATATATATATATGGTAAATACCACTAAGTGCACCACCAAAAACGTGATGACTGGGTATAACTATGCATATACTAATGGAGCCCAGTACTGAAAGAATAAAATATAAAGATGACAAAGACAAATGTAAAGCGTAAATAACCACCTGAAGTATTAAAATGAATACAGTATTACACGTTTGAGGCAACAGCGCTGTAGTATGGTGCATGCACAGTGATGAATGTGCAGTTTTCCTTGGATGTGGGACATCCATGTAATCGTCATTCTGACACTGTCATGTTTGTATATTTGGGAAACTTGGTGTCTAACCCCATGTAGCTCCTTTCTACAAGGTAAATTATACACAAAAGTTTACTTTATCTCTATTATTATTATTATTATTATTATTATTATTATTATTATTATTTTGCTTACGTGTATAGTGGCAGCGCTTTACAGGCCTTGTCAATCAGTGTCCCTTATAGGGCTCACAATCTACATTCCCTCTCAGTATGTCTTTATAGTGTGGGAGAAAACCAGAGTAACCGAGGAGAATATACAAACTCCTTGCAGATGTTGTCTTTGGTGTATATGTGTATATATACAGTGGGGAAAAAAAGTATTTAGTCAGCCACCAATTGTGCAAGTTCTCCCACTTAAAAAGATGAGAGAGGCCTGTAATTGTCATCATAGGTAGACCTCAACTATGAGAGACAAAATGAGAAAACAAATCCAGAAAATCACATTGTTTGATTTTTTAAGAATTTATTTGCAAATTATGGTGGAAAATAAGTATTTGGTCACCTACAAACAAGCTAGATTTCTGGCTCTCACAGACCTGTAACTTCTTTAAGAGGCTTCTCTGTCCTGCACTCATTACCTGTAGTAATGGCACCTGTTTGACATTGTTATCAGTATAAAAGACACCTGTCCACAACCTCAAATAGTCACATTCCAAACTCCACTATGGTGAAGACCAAAATGCTGTGGAAGGACACCAGAAACAAAATTGTAGACCTGCACCAGGCTGGGAAGACTGAAACTGCAATAGGCAAGCAGCTTGGTGTGAAGAAATCAACTGTGGGAGCAATAATTAGAAAACGGAAGACATACAAGACCACTGATAATCTCCCTCGATTAGGAGCTCCACGCAAGATCTCACCCCGTGGGGTCAAAATGATCACAAAAACGGTGGGCAAAAATCCCAGAACCACACAGGGGGGACCTAGTGAATGACCTGCAGAAAGCTGGGACTAACGTAACAAAGGCTACCGTCAGTAACACACTACGCCGCCAGGGACTCAGATCCTGCAGTGCCAGACGTGTCCCCCTGCTTAAGCCAGTACATATCTGGGCCCATCTGAAGTTTGCTAGAGAGCATTTGGATGTTCCAGAAGAGTATTGGGAGAATGTCATATGTCTCAGATGAAACCAAAGTAGAACTGTTTGGTAGAAACACAACTCGTCGTGTTTGGAGGAGAGTGAATGCTGAGTTGCATCCAAAGAACACCATACCTACTGTGAAGCATGGGGGTGGCAACATCATGCTTTGGGGCTGTTTCTCTGCAAAGGGACCAGGACGACTGATCTGTGTACATGAAAGAATGAATGGGGCCATGTATCGTGAGATTTTGAGTGCAAACCTCTTTCTATCAGCAAGGGCATTGAAGATGAAACATGGCTGGGTCTTTCAGCATGACAATGATCCCAAGTACACCGCCAGGGCAATGAAGTAGTGGCTTCGTAAGAAGCATTTCAAGGTCCTGGAGTGGCCTAGCCAGTCTCCAGATCTCAACCCCATAGAAAATCTTTGGAGGGAGTTGAAAGTCCGTGTTGCCCAGCGACAGCCCCAAAACATCACTGCTCTAGAAGAAATTTGCATGGAGGAATGGGCCAACATACCAGCAACAGTGTGTGCCAACCTTGTGAAGACTTACAGAAAATGTTTGACCTCTGTCATTGCCAAAAAAGGATATATAACAAAGTATTGAGAAGAACTTTTTTTTTTTAAAAAATATTTATTTTCCACCATAATTTGCAAATAAATTCTTTAAAAATCAGACAATGTGATTTTCTGGATTTGTTTTCTCATTTTGTCTCTCATAGTTGAAGTCTACCTATGATGTCAATTACAGGCCGGCCTCATCTTTTTAAGTGGGAGAACTTGCACAATTGGCGGCTGACTAAATACTTTTTTCAGCTTTCTGCAGGTCATTCACTAGGTCCCTCTGTGTGGTTCTGAGATTTTGCTCACCGTTCTTGTGATCATTTTGACCCCACAGGGTGAGATCTTGCGTGGAGCCCCTGATCGAGGGAGATTATCAGTGGTCTTGTATGTCTTCCATTTTCTAATTATTGCTCCCACAGTTGATTTCTTCACACCAAGCTGCTTGCCTATTGCAGATTCAGTCTTCCCAGCCTGGTGCAGGTCTACAATTTTGTTTCTGGCGTCCTTCCACAGCTCTTTGGTCTTCACCATAGTGGAGTTTGGAGTGTGACTGTTTGAGGTTGTGAACAGGTGTCTTTTATACTGATAAAAATGTCAAACAGATGCCATTACTACATGTAATGAGTGGAGGACAGAGGAGCCTCTTAAAGAAGAAGTTACAGGTCTGTGAGAGCCAGAAATCTTGCTTGTTTGTAGGTGACCAAATACTTATTTTCCACCATAATTTGCAAATAAATTCTTTAAAAATCAGACAATGTGATTTTCTAGATATGTTTTCTCATTTTGTCTCTCATAGTTGAGGTCTACCTATGATGTCAATTACAGGCCGGCCTCATCTTTTTAAGTGGGAGAACTTGCACTATCGGTGGCTGACTAAATACTTTTTTCCCCACTGTATGAGCCATATGCATACTTCCTGTTTCTTTACTGCTATTTGTTTTTTTGGGTATGTGGATGGGGTTATAACCAACAGTGGTTATATATGTTTATATGTATATGTGCATATTGTCTGTATATATCTATGTAATTTGAATATTAGTGCATAATGTATAATCTGTATGTTCATAATGTAAATGTCTAATGTGTATAGGTGTCTAGTGTGTGTATACAAAAAAAAGGCTCTGTTCGCATCTCTATTAGTCAATTACAGTGTTATTTTCTGTCTTATGAGCAGATCAATAAAATTGATAGCAGTGCCTGATCTGTCACATCCTTTTCATGTCGGACACCTATGGTGAACCAAGGTCCCATTGACGTATAACTACTGGGTCAGTCAATTTCTGTCTTAACGTCTATCATTTCACTGGAAAAAAAAATATGCAGTATGCTGAACTGTATTTTTGGCATTTATAATAGAAATGGAACCTACAATGCAGTTATACACAAAGCCTAATGTGTATATGTGCACAACGTATACATGTTCATGTGTGCAATTGTACCAGGGGCATAAAGGAAGCACGGCCCAGGTACTGATCCTGCACAGGGGCCCAGTTACTGATCCTGCACAGGGACCCAGGTACTGATCCTGCACAGGGGCCTAGGTGCTCATCCTGCACAGGGGCCCTGTGCTCATCTAGCACAGGGGCCCAGGTGCTCATCCTGCACAGGGGCCCATGTACTGATCCTGCACAGGGGCTCAGGTGCTCATCCTGCATAGGGGTCCTTTGCTGTCAGTGTCTGAGCCTAGTAGAGTGATAATGCTTTTTTTCACATACTTAATGCAATTTTAACAGATCAAACAAAGCTTTTCTTACAAGAGACTGCTGTGTGGAAAGCTTCAGGCAAACTTTGATTATGACAAGTTAGTATACATCAGTGTTGGAACATTAAGTCCTTGTTGTATATTCCAGTAACAACACATTTCAATGACTGTATCACTGAAACCAATACATCAGGTAGCGACAACTGTCATGTCACTTATGGATGTTATATTCAGTAGATGTACACGTTGTAGTCTTTATTTTCAATCACAGATACAGATACATGCCTTGTTCTATTGTTTCTTTATACACTTACATTCTTTTTCAGCTGTATGAAATATCAACAAATTGGCTTTTGCTGTGTGAAGCAACCTGAATCCCAGCACACAGACATAAACAGATATAAAACACTTTATAACACCCAGCCTAGCTCTTTGTTTTATCTTTAATATGTACAGTAGATTGCTTCACGTCAACTACATTATAAAGTCTCCTTCATAGAATTTGTACCGTATAAAGACAGAAAAGAATCCAGGAACATAAAACCAATGTATTTCAGTGTCAATAAGCTGTTTCAAAACATAAGAGTGTGGGTTCTATTGTATGTCGCTTCAAAAATGCAGAATACCAAAATATATTGTGAGAAGTCGATGTAAAACAATGTTTATTAATATTTTTAAAAGAAGTGTTTGCTATAACGAGATATACATATATATATACTCTTTGCCTCTATACAAGATGTATGAAGCAAAGATAAATTTGTGGACTAAAAATTCAGAGAGTATCTGCCCTCTGGAAGATTACCACCCAAACTATATGTGCTGGCCCGCGGGAATGTACACCATGAGTTAGTAGTGCTTCGTCCCTGGTCAGCATATGTGGTATAATGTGTATCTCCTATGGTGCACTGTCTCTAATTTTGAGGCTGTCGTTTAGCGCAGTGTTGGCACTTATAAAGTATTAGAAATCTCCCGCAGTAATATCAGTCAGCTGCAGGGATGAAGAACATTTCAGTCTGTCTGCCTAGTATGGGGTATCTTAGTCTGGATGTAGTCAAGCTAGTAAACCGCTCTAGCTGTATCTCCAGTCCTCTGAATTCGTGGCCCCAAATATACTATTAAGCACAGACATGGAATTGCCTGTAAGAAGTGCCAGCTATGCGCTTATTCTAATAAACAGTTGTCCTTCGCTGGGACATGGTCAGGTTCAGTGGGGAGACTGGTATCAGAATAAGAACGGCAGCTAGGTTTAAATGAGCATATCTTGGAGTCAGAGGCGTAGCTAGCGGGGGGGGCAGAGGGGGCGGCTGCCCCGGGCCCACTGAATTTTTGGGGGCCCCGGGGCCGCCATTAATACAGCCTTTATTTCTAACTAGATCGGTGTCTGCAGGCACCGATCTAGTTACAATGCGTCCTGGCGCTTAACTGTCTTGTAAACCGCAAGCCAATACAGGCCTGCGGTTTACAAGACGCCGAGACCACAGACTGATGTCTGCTTCTCAGCACGGGCGGCGCGATGACGTCACAACATTGCGCCGCCCGCGCTCAGACACAGACGTCCTGCGCGTGGACAGGGAGGAAGCGCCGGCGGCTCCGTTCATCAGCATCGCAGGTGAGTATGACTTTTTTTTTGTGGGTATATTAATAGCATAAGGAGTAGATAGGAGGGGGAAATATAACTATAAGGGAGGATTCATTAGGGGGCATTATGACGATGGGGGGGTCATTTATATAAGGGTTATTGGGGGATCCTTTATATAAGGGTTATTGGGGGGTCCTTTATATAAGGGTTATTGGGGGGTCCTTTATATAAGGGTTATTAGGGAGTATTATTAATACAAGGGGGAGGTTATTTATATAAGGGGCCATTAGGGGGCATCATTTATATTAGGAGGCATTATGAACATAAGGGGGTGGTCATTGATATAAGGGGTCATTAGAGGTGCAGTATTTATGTCAGGGGGAATCAGGGGCATAATATGAGGGGGCAATTAATTTAATGAAAGTGGCACTTGGGCTTTATTAAGACTAAGGCCCCACGTAGCGGGCTGCAGGAAAAACCATGGCGGTAACATTGTGGTTTTTCCCACAGTGCTTTTCACAGAAGGTCTGCAGAGGTTTCCCCTGTGGACTTTCTGTTTTCAATACAGCTATATGGAAACCGCCGGTGTTTCCATAGGTATAATTGACATGCTGCGATTTCCAAAACCGCAACGGTTTTGGAAATCGCAGTGCGCCTGCTGCACATATTTTTCTGTAATGTGTGGATGGGATTTGCTAGAATGCCACGGTTTTTTTCTGTGGGTTTTCGCCACAAGGGGCCACATCCCATCCCTACTTTGCAGTAAAATATGCACAGCGGAAACGCTGCGATTTCCAAAACAATCGCAGTTTTGGAAATCGCAGCATGTCAATTATACCTATGAAAACGCCGGCGGTTTCCCTATAGATATAATTGAAGCAGAAAGTCCGCAGAGATGACCGTGATGCGTTGCCGCCGTGGTTTTTCCCACAGCTGTTTTTTGCTGCGGGACGCCACGTGGGGCCTTAGCCTTAAGGAGTTTTCCAGCTCATTTTTATTGATGGTCTATCCTCAGAATAAATCATCAATAAGAGATAAGTGATTCCCCACTGATCAGCTGTATGAAGGGGCTATGGCGCCTGTTTATATCACACGCTGTCTGTTTATAGTGACCGTGTGATGTCATTCCAGCCTTGTCACATAGACGTGTATAGGATGAGGCTGTAGTTACATTATGAAAAGAATGACACAGAGAAGGGGTCACGGCGCTTACACAGGTACCACAGTTCATTCAAACAGCTGATCCTGGAGGTCCCGGGTATTGGAACCCCAATAATTTTTTTTTCCCTTGTTTTTTTTTTTCCCTTTTCAATTGGGAAATACCTGGGACATTATTAATAAGGGGCACTACTTAAAGGGGGTGCACAGGGAAGTTATTAATTTAAAGATGCACTTAGGGGTGTTATTCATTATGGGGGGTTATATTATATATTTTATAATTGGGGTAGCAGCAGGATGGGTGTGCAGGTGAGGACAATGTGGGTAAGGTGCCTGGAAAAGTGAGGAGCCAAAGATGTCTGTGTTGCAAACTTTACAGAGACAAACCACAGCTGGAAGAAGTGGTCATGGCCGTCCAGATGAAAGAGACGGGAATGTGAATGATTAGTCAGAGACGTCACTGGTAAGTCACTAAATGTTACTGCACTGTATTCACCCTGTGTAGAGCCGCTATATACCACTATACGCTCACCGTATACTCATAGTATCGGTATACGAACATGTCCAAGTTGGGGGCCCACTTGGACATGTTCGCCCCCCTGTTCTGAACCCCTAGATACGCCTCTGCTTGGAGTGCAATCTTAAACCATCCCAGCTGAGCTAGTGATGGTCTTACACTCCCGGTTAGTTGGGTCAAGCGTTGCAAGTCTCTTAGTCTGACATGCAGCTTGCCTCCAAACATTGCAACTGTTAGCAAGTATCATCAGGAGAATATAAGAATCAAGGCAAAAGGTATAGCATGAGGAGTGAGAGCCAACATCGTCTAGGGCTAGTGCTCACATCAGCATTCAGTGTGGCCGTATGCGGCCGCCGGAGGGTGCAGGTTTATATAGTCCAGGCTCTACCCTGCATCCTCAATAGCAGGCAGGGCAGCCTATAGGAATGTGAGCGTGTGAATCATGCCCCCCCCCGGTTGCTGCTCTATTGTTGGTGACCATCGTGGATGCAGGGGAAGATAGAATACTACAGAAGTAGCGTCTACTGTTTCCAGGGAAATCTAAAAGCGGCTTTCATTCTAAATAGTAGCACATTGATTACAGGCAGAAAGGGAAAAAAAAAAAGGAGGGGCATTGGACTCAATCTGATCAGGGAACGCTAATCTCATCAGTCCATGTATCGATGTAGATCCCAGAAGTCGAAACACGAAGTGCTGTTTTAAAGTATGTCCTGATGTTAATAAATGTTTTATCTCTCCGGCCTTTTTTTTTCCTTTCTGCCTGTAATCAATGTGCTGTAATTCAGGATGACTGCTTGTCTAGGACACACAGGATACTTGTTACTGCAGATAGAGCCAACATACTGTGGCTGTCTATGAATGGGCAGAAGCAAAGGGTTAAGATCAGAGGTGATATTAATCCTTTTGATGAGGAAGAACCCACAAAGAAAAGGATAGTGGTGCTTGTAATTAAAAAAGCAAAGTCCTGCCTCTTCTTCGCTAAGGGGCACAAAGGGAATGGGCAGAGCCAAGGTGGAAGTAGATAGGGCTTACAATATCTAATTTCACTTGCTACGCATGCCACAGATTTTGTCCCTCTTCAGCCCTTTGAAAGTTGGGAGGTATGATCTCACACTTATTCTGATTGATCTTGGACCCAGATGATTCCAAGTAGTGGTCAACCTCTGACATCACCCACAACACTTCCTCTTGCGAAGAGACATAGACAGAGACACCATCAACTTAAGATGCAACTCTCAGAGTGCCAATCAGCGCTACCAGGTCCATCCAGACCCCTACCAATGGTTCATGACCAATCCTTATAGGGGATCGATCAAACACAAGTACAACAGTAGGTTCAAAGGAAAACCAGACACATCCAAAAAAGAGTGGCCAATTCAACCATTCACAAGTGGAAAAACTCTGCATACAAGGTCTTCTGCCAATCAGTAGGCCATGTCTCAGAAGGACAGACAAGAGGTACTTGTGGTCCACTCAATCAAATGCCTTTGCCTGTTCCAACAACAGTAAGTATGCCTTCCTTCCCTACTTCCTGCAATTCATCTGTGTCTCTGCTGCTAGAAACAGAATTCACAAGACAGCAGGCAGTGGACAGCAAGCTAGATGGGAGGGAGACACCTAGTGGCCAGCACTTTGAAGAATTTTTTTGAGCACAGAAACAAAACTTTGGGTACGTAAAATGACATGCAGTTTTGATGGTGATCACATCACAGTTATGATGGTGTTAAAGTCTGATGAAAATGCCTACTTTTTAACATGTACTTATACAGTATGTCCAATATTCTGTGCTGATAAATTTCTTAATATTTGTTTTAGAGCTTTGTTTTTATGAGAACAAATAGATGTAGAGTGCAAACATAACAATTTCATCACATTAAACTAGGCGTGGGAATATATCCATGTACAAAAGAAGAACCAATTCTTGCCTTGTCTGCTTATAGAAATCAAACCTAGCATTGGTGAGCTGAGCCCCAGCCTCAGAACTAGGCTTACTCTCTCTGGAGCACAGTCACAATCTAGATGTGTTGTATCAGGAGAAACTTTAGTTAGGCCCTGCCAGGTATGCTATAGATGACTGCATCATGTCATCTACAAACAGCCTACTAAAGTGAGACCAAGGTAGGAGACCTCAGCCAGTATATACTAATAATAATAATAATAATAATAATAATACATTTTATTTATATTACGCCAACATATTCCGCAGCACTGTACAATTTGTAGGGTTCAAGTACAGACAAAAAAGATTTATTACAAAGAAATAGTCAATTCACACAATGGGACTCAGGGCCCTGCTCGCAAGAGCTTACAATCTATGAGGTAGAAGGGGTGACACAGGAGGTAGCAGGGGCAGCATCAGATTGTTTGTACAGTGGTCAGACAATTCTGTAATAGAGGTTACTGTCATTACACATACAGTACAGACCAAAACTTTGGACACACCTTCTCATTCCAAGAGTTTTCTGTATTTTCATGATTATAAAAATTGTAGATTCACACTAAAGGCATCAAAACTATGAATTAACACGTGTGAAATTATATACTTAACAAAAAAGTGTGAAACAGCTGAAAATATGTCTTATATTCTAGGTTCTTCAAAATAGCCACCTTTTGCTTTGATTACTGCTTTGCACACTCTTGGCATTCTCTTGATGAGCTTCAAGAGGTAGTCTCCTGAAATGGTCTTCCAACAGTCTTGAAGGAGTTCCCAGAGATGCTTAGCACTTGTTGGCCCTTTTGCCTTCACTCTGCGGTCCAGCTCACCCCAAACCATCTCGATTGGGTTCAGGTCTGGTGACTGTGGAGGCCAGGTCATCTGGCGTAGCACCCCATCACTCTCCTTCTTGGTCAAATAGACCTTACACGGTCTGGAGGTGTGTTTGGGGTCATTGTCCTGTTGAAAAATAAATGATGGTCCAACTAAATGCAAACCGGATGGAATAGCATGCCGCTGCAAGATGCTGTGGTAACCATGCTGGTTCAGTATTCCTTCAATTTTGAATAAATCCCCAACAGTGTCACCAGCAAAGCACCCCCACACCATCACACCTCCTCCTCCATGCTTCACGGTGGGAACCAGGCATGTAGAGTCCATTCGTTCACCTTTTCTGCGTCGCACAAAGACACAGTGGTTGGAACCAAAGATCTCATATTTGGACTCATCAGACCAAAGCACAGATTTCCACAGGTCTAATGTCCATTCCTTGTGTTCTTTATCCCAAACAAGTCTCTTCTGCTTGTTGCCTGTCCTTAGCAGTGGTTTCCTAGCAGCTATTTTACCATGAAGGCCTGCTGCACACAATCTCCTCTTAACAGTTGTTGTAGAGATGTGTCTGCTGCTAGAACTCTGTGTGGCATTGACCTGGTCTCTAATCTGAGCTGCTGTTAACCTGCGATTTCTGAGGCTGGTGACTCGGATGAACTTATCCGCTGCAGCAGAGGTGACTATTGGTCTTCCTTTCCTGGGGCGGTCCTCATGTGAGCCAGTTTCTTTGTGGCGCTTGATGGTTTTGGCCACTGCACTTGGGGACACTTTCAAAGTTTTCCCAATTTTTCGGACTGACTAACCTTCATTTCTTAAAGTAATGATGGCCACTCGTTTTTCTTTACTTAGCTGCTTTGTTCTTGCCATAATACAAATTCTAACACTCCATTCAGTAGGACTATCAGCTGTGTATCCACCTGACTTCTGAACAACACAACTGATGGTCCCAACCCCATTTATAAGGCAAGAAATCCCACTTATTAAACCTGACAGGGCACACCTGTGAAGTGAAAACCATTTCAGGTGACTACCTCTTGAAGCTCATCAAGAGAATGCCAAGAGTGTGCAAAGCATTAATCAAAGCAAAAGGTTCAAAAGTACTTTGAAGAACCTAGAATATAAGACATATTTTCAGTAGTTTCACACTTTTTTGTTAAGTATATAATTCCACATGTTTTAATTCATAGTTTTGATGCCTTCAGTGTGAATCTACAATTTTTATACTCATGAAAATACAGAAAACTCTTGGAATGAGAAGGTGTGTCCAAACTTTTGGTCTGTACTGTATATAAAGCTGTATGAGCCGTCACCAGTCATGTCCTTTAACATGCAGATGGTGCCTGGACATATAAAGTTAGTCTGATATGGCATCATATCCTGTGAGGTAATGTGGGAGTGTGGACTTATATAACGCTAACATATTCTGCAGTGCTATACAGATATTGTTCCACTGTTCCAAGTTGGGCTCACAATCTAAATTCTCTATCAGTATGTTTTTGGAGTGTGTGAGATGTCTTCTTCCGGCTGGATTCTAATCAGCAAGGCAACACTACTAACCCGTGAGTTACCATGTTGCCCTAGTATTAGTCTGAATCTTAAAGCAGCCTGCTTAAGAGTTGACCTGAAGTATCAGAACAAGTTTTTGGTTTAGTTAACTACAGATGGTCAAAGCGGCAAAAATGTTGTGAATTAGTGAGCATGTGGGTGGACTTTAGTGGTGAACTGGTGTTGCAGGTATACAGTCATGGCCAAAAGTTTTGAGAATGATACAAATATTAATTTTTACAAAGTCTACTGCTTCATTTTTTCTAATGGCAATTTGCATATACTCCAGAATGTTATAAAGAGTGATCAGCTTAACAGCAATTACTTGCAAAGTCAATATTTGCCTAGAAAATGAACTTTATCCCCCAAAACACATTTCAACATCATTGCAGCCCTGCCTTAAAAGGACCACCTAACATCGTTTCAGTGATTGCTCCATTAACACAGGTGTGGGTGTTGATGAGGACAGGGCTGGAGATCAATCTGTCATGATTAAGAATGACACCACTGGACACTTTAAAAGGAGGCTGGTGCTTGCCATCATTGTTTCTCTTCTGTTAACCATGGTTATCTCTAAAGAAACACGTGCAGTCATCATTGCACTGCACAAAAATGGCCTAACTGGGAAGAGTATTGCAGCTAGAAAGATTGCACCTCAGTCAACAATCTATCGCATCATCAAGAACTTCAAGGAGAGAGGTTCCATTGGTGCCAAAAAGGCTCCAGGGCGCCCAAGAAAGACCAGCAAGCGGCAGGACCGTCTCTTAAAAGTGTTTCAGCTGCGGGATCGGGCTACCAGCAGTGCAGAGCTTGCTGAGGAATGGCAGCAGGCAGGTATGAGTGCATCTGCACGCACTGTGAGGCGGAGACTCTTGGAGCAAGGCCTGGTCTCAAGGAGGACAGCAAAGAAGCCACTTCTCTCCAGAAAAAACATCAGGGACAGACTGATATTCTGCAAAAGGTACAGGGAGTGAACTGCTGAGGACTGGGGTAAAGTCATTTTCTCTGATGAATCCCCTTTTCGATTGTTTGGAACATCTGGAAAACAGCTTATTCGGAGAAGAAGAGGTGAGCGCTACCACCAGTCTTGTCTCATGCCAACTGTAAAGCATCCTGAAACCATTCATGTGTGGGGTTGTTTCTCAGCCAAGGGAATTGGCTCTCTCACAGTCTTGCCTAAAAACACAGCCATGAATAAAGAATGGTACCAGAATGTCCTCCAAGAGCAACTTCTCCCAACCGTCCAAGAGCAGTTTGGCGCTCAACAATGCCTTTTCCAGCATGATGGAGCACCTTTCCATAAAGCAAAGGTGATAACTAAATGGCTCAGGGAACAAAACATAGAGATTTTGGGTCCATGGCCTGGAAACTCCCCAGATCTTAATCCCATTGAGAACTTGTGGTCAATCATCAAGAGACGGGTGGACAAACAAAAACCAACAAATTCAGACAAAATTAAAGCATTGATTCTGCAAGAATGGACTGCTATCAGTCAGGATTTGGTCCAGAAGTTGATTGAGAGCATGCCAGGGAGAATTGCAGAGGTCCTGAAGAAGAAGGGTCAACACTGCAAATATTGACTTGCTGCATTAACTCATTCTAACTGTCAATATAAGCTTCTGTTACTCATAATATGAATGCAATTCTATTTCTGTATGTGATAAAAACATCTGACAAACATACATAAAAACCAGAGGGCAGCAGATCATGTGAAAATATAATATTTGTGTCATTCTCAAAACTTTTGGCCATGACTGTAGATGCCCTGTCCTGTTAGCATCCCGCTTGCCACTTAGAAATGACCAGCAGTCTGCAAAAGAAATCAAATAAATAAAGCAATGTGAGTAAAATGGTATGTTTGTGTATCAAGAGGGAGATTTATTATGTCTTGTATGCAAATTCTCTGGCAAACATGACATAAAGAAGTTGCAATTTTCTGTGCAAGTCTGTGTTTTGCACAAAAATTTGCATATGTTATCTCTTTTAAGCTGCCCCTGCCATTTTCCTGAAAGGGAAATTGGTGAGGTTGCAGCATGTGAAGGGTCACCAGCCCGGTCAGATATATGGTAATTTACTCCAGTTTACTGGTGTAATTGATGACTGAAATTTAGGCCAGCTGTCAGAGAATTCGCCTGATTTAGAACTGCATAAAAAATGTTAAGATGAAAGGCTATGACAAAAACCACTATAGGCTAAGGCTCCACGTAGCAGGCCGCAGCAAAAAAGTGCCACGGAAAAAAACGTGGCGGCAATGCATCGCAGTTTTTCCTGCAGTGCTTTACAACAGAAACTCCTCAGAGGAAACCTCTGAGGACTTTCTGCTTCAATTATAGGGAAACCACCAGCATTTCCGTAGGTATAATTGACATGCTGCAATTTCCAAAACCACAATGGTTTTGGAAATCGCAGCATGTCCGCATGCATGTATTTTTCCGCAAGTGGATGGGATTCGCTAGAATCGTGTTTTTGTAAATCGGAGCATGTCAATTATACCTACGGAAACCGATGCCTAAGGAAAACTCTGTGGACTTTCTGTGAAAAGGGCTGCAGAAAAAACGCAATGTGTTTCCACCACAGTTTTCTCTGCATCGCTTTTTGGCTGTGGCTTGCTACATGGGGCATTAGCCAATGTGTGCCAGTGGTTCATTGTGAATCATACCTTCCCTCTTGTTGAACTGATTATGGTGACATAAGCAGAGTAGATGTAAGAAGCAGTTCTGCAGTTTCTTTTCTACCAGCATCAGGTTACTGCCAGGGGCGCAGCTATAATGCGGCAAAGTGAGGTGGTCGCCTCAAGTGGTAATATCCTTGGCCACCCTGGGGGGGTGGCATTTTGACAATTTATTTAACCTAAACCAGCCCCAAACAGGCCACTTCAAAAAACACACTGAGCGGGACCTGTCCTTGGCTGGCTTAGAAATGTACCCAGGGGAGGAGAGAGGTTCGTCAGAAGGGAGCTTGTGGTGGCCATGTGGAGACAGCACTGCGCCTGCAGCTGCACTTAAGTCACAACGCTGAAGAACACTGGGACACTGTATGTAGCATTCTGGCATTATTCAGTGTTGTAAAGTAAGTGTACCAGTGGCCAGTGGTGAACCTAGCCTCTTTGCTGCCTGAGGCGGACTATAGAAAGGCGCCCCCCCAAAAAAAAAAATAAATAAATAAAATTGAGTTTACATGCTGTTAGCTTCACACACTGTTATCGTCGCACAATAAACATACACAAACTTATGAAACTGTTTTTAAGAATTCTTCTTCCTGTATTACTTCAGTATCAGAAATCAACAACACGGCATTAACAATGAAAGTAACTTCGCACATCTTCTGCTTGGTGGATGGACAAGCCCACGTGGCCCCCATTCTCTATAATAGGAGCCCCGCAGATAGCTGAGTACTGGACTTCGGCTATCTTTGGCACTCCCATCGAAGTGAATGAGAACCATGCGGGTTCGTCCATCCACCAAGTGACACACCTATATATATATGGCTGCGGCCAGGCTGAATTCCCACCCAGTGGGGGAAAAAACCCAATTCTCAGGCTCAGTGAGTATCTCAGCAGACAGACCCCCATCAATCAGGTATTTATCCTCTATTGTTTAGGTGAATACAGGGCAGTAACATTCTGTGACTTACAGGTGACGTCTCTGACTAATCCTTCACATTTCCCTTCTCTTCCCTTTGGACCGCCATGACCACTTCTTCCAGCTGTGACTTGTCTCTGTAAAGGTTGCAACACAGACATCTTTGGCTCCTCATGTTTCCAGGCATCCAACCCACATTGTCCCCATCCTGCTGCTACCCCAATTATAAAATATACGATATAACCCCCTCCATAATGAATAATACTCCCAGTGCATCTTTATGTTAATAATGTCCGTGTGTACCCTGTATAAATAGTGCCCCTTATTAATAATGCCCCAGATGTTAACTAATTAAAAGGTTTTCCAGGTCATTAAAAAACTAATTAGTGGCTCAAAAACCCTGGACCCCCACTGATTAGCTGTGTGAATGAACCATGGTATCTGTGTAAGCGCTGTGACCCCTTCTCTGTATACATAGTGTCATTCATCTCATAGCGGCCATGTAATGTAACTACAGCCTCGTCCTATACACGTCTATGTGACAAGGCTGTAATTACATCACACGGTTACTATAAACAGACAGCGTATGACATAAACAGGCGCCATAGCCCTTTCATACAGCTGATACGTAGGGGGGTCCATTGATCTCTTATTGATAATCTGTCCTAAGGATAGATCATCAATAAAAATAAGCTGGAAAGCCCCTTTAATAAAGCCCAAGTGTCACCTTAAAGGGGTTGTCCAGGATAACCATTTTTTTAATATGAGGCTGGGGAAGGTGCTCCGGTGTCTCCCTGCACATTCCAGTCCTGCTGCTCCGGTGTTTTCTTCCCCCACAGCACTGTGACGTCCCATGTCAGCGACCTCAGCGGTCATGTGCTGCAGGGACTTCCGCCAGAAGAAAACACCAGAGCAGCAGAACCAGTCTGTGGTAGGAGACATCAGAGCACAAGGGACAGGTGAGTAGGGTTTTTTTTTTTTTAATACAGTATTACACAGTATTATGCCCCGCAGTGGCCCCTGCACGCAGTATTATGCCCCATAGTGGTCCCTGCACACGATATTACTGTATACTCCATAGTGGCCCCTGCACACGGTATTATGCTCCATAGTGGCCCCTGCACACGGTATTATGCCCTGCAGCAGCCTCTGCACACGGTATTATGCCCCGTAGTGACTCCTGCACACAGTATTATGCCCCACATTGGCTCCTGCACACAGTATTATGCCCCACAGCGGCACCTACACACGGTATTATGCCCCATAGTGGTCCCTGCACACGATATTATGATCCATAGTTGCCCCTGCACATGATATTATGCTCCATAGTGATCCCTGCACACGATATTATGCTCCATAGTGGCCCCTGCACACAGTATTATGCCCCGCAGCAGCCCCTGCACACGGTATTATGCCCCACAGTAGCCCCTGCACACGGTATTATGCCCCATAGTGACCCCTGCACACAGTATTTTGCCCCACAATGGCCCCTGCACACAGTATTATGCCCCACAGTGGCCCACCCATGAACTATTATTATACTCTGGGGTCTTTTCAGACCCCAGAGTATAATGATCGGAGACCCAGGTGGTGACAAACATGAAAACCACTGTCACTTACCTGGGCTCCGGTGCACTCCCTGCTTTCGGCCTCTTCAATGTCGCACAGACCGGCGTCACGACATAATGACGTCGGTCTGGCTCACGTGACACCTGGGACGTCACCAAAGAAGGCCGAAGCCTGCTGGGAGTAACATCGGATCGCAGGAGAGGTGAGTAACATTGGTTTTTATGTTTATCACCTCCCCTGGGTCTCCGATTATTAATTATTTACTATTATTATACTATTATACTAGTATTAATAATAGTAGTATTTGATGGGGTTCGCGGGCCCGCGGCCTCACTTACGATCCCTGCTCATGCTCATAGCCGCTTCTGCGTCCCATAGCAGAAAGGGAAATGGGGGCGGCCACGACCAGCAGCAGGGATCAAAAAGTAAATAGTCTGTTACCTGCCGGGGTTGCTCCAGCAGGTAACGACCTATTTATATATATATATATATATATGTATAAAAAAAAAAAAAAAACTTACCCTCATCTACCTGCGATCCCTTGATGGAGCCGCCGCCTCCTCTTCTTGTCCGCGCATAGGACGTCTGCGTGTCAGCGCAGGGGGCGCGATGACGTCATGGTATCGCCGCCTGCGCTGACATGCAGAGGTCTCTCATAAACCAGCCTAGGACAGGCCCCGCTCAGCTTTGTTTTTATTTTAAGCGGCCTGAGCTGGTTTATGTTAAATAGACAGTAAAAAATGCCGCCCCCCCCCCAGACAGTGACGGATAGTGGCGCCTGAGGCGGCCGCTTCACTTCGCCTCATTAGAGGTGCACCCCTGCCAGTGGCGGCTACAGCACAAGCACCCTGGAGAGCAGCCAAGACAGGAGCATGGACAGGCAAAAAAAAAAAAAAAAAGGGTCATATACTGTGTGTGTGTGTGGGGGGGAGGGGTATAAAAGATGGTCATAAACTCTATGGGGGCCATAAATAGGGGGGTTCATATGCTGTGGGGGGGTAAAAAAGGTCATATATTGGGTGGGGGCCATAAAAAGGGGTCAGATACTGTGTGGGGGACAAAAAAGGGGTCATATATTGTAGGGAGGTCATAAGAAAGGGGTCATATACTGTGTGGAGGGGCTAAAAAAGGCATAATATTCTGTATGATTGGCCAGAAGAAGTGGGTCATATACTACTGTGTGATGGGCCAGAAAAGGGGGTCATATACTGTGTGGGGAGCAAGAAAAAGGGGGTCATATGCCTGTGGTGGGCCAGAAAAAAAGGGTTCATGTACTGTGTGGGGAGCCCAGAAAAAGGGGTTCATATACCATGGGGGACAGAAAAAGGGGGATCATATACCGTGTGGGGGGCAAAAAAGGGATCATATATTGTGGGGAGGCCATGAGAAAGGGGTCATATACCATGTGATGGGCCAGAAAAAGGGGGTCATATACCGTGTGAGGGGCCAGAAAAAGGGAGTTATATATCGTGTGGGGGGGCTAGAAAAAGGGGGTCAGGTATCGTGTTGTGGGCCAAAAAAAGGGGGATTAAGTATTGTGTGGTGGGCCAAAAAAAGGGGGATTATGTATTGTGTGGTGGGCCAAAAAAAAAGGGGGTGTGATACTATGTGGTAGTCAAATAAGGGGATTTTTTCATCTGCCACTGGGTGGGGTGTGTCCTAATTAGGAGGGCCCCATCACGTAACCAAAGATAGCCGGGTATCTATTTTTTGGGGGAGAGGGGGCACCTTTCTATAGTTTGCATATATAGGATAGGTCACCAATATTAGATGAGATCTAATTCTTGACACCCCTATTGATCAGGTGTTTTCAGCACAGTCTATGAAGCCAGTTGCATCGGCTCTGGTGTCAGGTGTTGGAACCCTGCAGATCCAATAATGATGACCTACAATGTACATAACGTTTGATTTCAGGCCATTAAGGTGTTGTATTTCAACTGTAATAAATTCCTATAAAGAAGACAGTTACATCACTGATCTTTATTAGAGTATACAGTATACGCTAATAGAGATCAGTGATTTAACTGCCTGTATACTTCCCCTATCGGATGCATCCTGAAGAATCTTATTGTCTAAATAATTAAAGCACCAACGACAGATCTGATTTTAGTATGTAATGTTATGTAAAGTATTCTTAAGTTAAGACTAGGAAATGATTTGACTGCCAATTTTGACTTTAGCAGTAATAAAGAATATTAGCAAATGCCTTTGAACAAATGAAGTTTTATTTGAGCTGCCTTGATTTAGGATTAAAATTAGTGAGCAAACAAATAGCTCCATACCATGGTTTACTGGTAATGTTCATATTTTAGTTAGTATAACTTTATAAGTTTTTGCATTT
Source organism: Leptodactylus fallax (assembly GCA_947044405.1). Taxonomy (NCBI): domain Eukaryota; kingdom Metazoa; phylum Chordata; class Amphibia; order Anura; family Leptodactylidae; genus Leptodactylus; species Leptodactylus fallax. The sequence continues at coordinate 939,894 of CAMRHE010000384.1, forward strand.
TTATAGTTGCATATTAATGAACCACCAGCTGGGACATTCTAGGTTTGTAGGGATTTATTGCCAGTTAATGGGCTTAGGTAGCAACTTTCAGGCTGGCAGCCAATGCCTTTGGCTTGAATATAAACACAGGGTTTTTATGATTTAATATGCCCACAGGCAATTGAGCTGTTAACATTTGATTTTTTTAATAAAGTGTGTGACTATAATGTTTACTATGCTCTCATATTACCTGTATAAATTATAAATGAATTTCCTGCAAGTTTAATATGTAGTAATAATTTTAGAAATTAGACTGTATTGATCTTTTGTGTTAAGTAGTAAAAATAATTTTTGCTAGAATTTATATTGTTACAACATGTTCAATAACAGTATTCAATGAACATAGCAAGTCAAACTGGTTTCTATTGTAAATATGTGTTCTTCCTTATCTGTCATCTTGGATGGACATGTTAAGATATGTGATATAAGAAATATGTATTACATGTTAAGTGCAAAATAGTTTTTGACTAGTTATATCAAAGTGATTTGTTAACTATCATATCCTATCTACAGCAAGTGTAACCACTCAGTGAGGGAGGGAGAATTTTAGTCTTTCAAAGCTTTTACCATGTCATGATCAGGGGGGAATTTATCATGCCTTTTTTTTACCTTATTTGGGCAAAAACTGTGCTAATGTTACTTTTTAAAAAATCTCAAAAATTGTCACAATCTTGCTCCAATCTAGAAGTGGCATAGAAAGTGCAATAGCATCTTAGGACAAAAGTGTCAGTTGTGCCATATTTATTAAACAATGTACAATATTTGATAAATTTGGCACAAATTACATGAAACAATGTGCAAGATTTAATAAATTATATCAATATGGAAGCAATGAAAAAATAATGTCATGACAATATATATACATATATACATTATATACATATGTGAGTCTGTGTAAATAAAACTCAAGTTCAAAGTCAAATATCCGCAAAAATAAGAAAGTGCTAAAACGCACCATATGTTGCCAGTCACCTCAATATTGTAAAATACAATAATCTATTTACCCACTGTATTCAGAAAAATGAGAGGATATATTACTAATCATACATACTGTATATAGCATATTAACATTAAGCAAGTAGCGTGAATCCATCTTAGAAAGTAATACAATGACATATACAATTAGCACCAATCCCAACCCGCTTTATTGTATTTTACCACAATTTTAGCACTTTCTTATTTTTGTAACTCTTTACTCACTCTGATTGAATTTTAACATATATTGAAACCCGACCAAGGGCAACCAAGTTTGTATGTTCTCCCTGTGTTTGCATGGGCTTCCTCCTGAGACTCCGATTTCCTTCCACGCTCCAAAGACATACTGACAGGCAATGTAGATTGTGAACTTTATATGGGACAGTGATTGACAATATCTGTATTCCGTAGAATATGTTACTGCTATATAAGTAAGCTAAATAAATAAATGAATAATAATAAAGTTGCACTGATTGTTTTACTTTTAAGTTTTGTGTGAATGTTTGGAATTTGGATTTTGCAAATAACATTAATCCCAACTCCAGCATTTTTGACTTTCAATTTTCCTCTCATGATATATCCCGCACATCCAGTGTATTGAAATGTTCTCCAGACAAATTGGATTCCTTAACCAAATTAAAGATCAGTCAGGTTTGGACACATCAATAAGTGGGGTTCAGTATTATATTTCCATATTTCAGACTGCCAAACCTAGAGCCAATTTCATAGCAAGCAATTAGAAGCATCAGTATGTGTTTTTTTTAATGTGCTCAGATGAATGACACTGTATTTACAGTTCTGAGATACGATTTTTTTTTTTTATTTTCCACTCTGCACATCCACCACCAAATACACAGTGTGACAGAGTGTTAATCTGAAATAAATATTGACATACCTGTAATTTTTTAAGTTTTTTTTGTTGCACATACTGTATTTACAGTATGACTCCACTAATCTAAAAAAAGAATCTCCATTATTTAAGCATTTTTTGTGTTCAGCTCACCCAATATACAGTCTAGCCTTCACTAATGTAAAAAAAACCTCCATTATGTAAGTGTTTTTGTTGTTCACGCAATAACAGCTTAGCCTGCCCTAATCTTAAAAAACTCTGTTATTTAAGTGTTTTATTTATTTATTTATTTATTTATTTTTGTTCACCTAGTTTACAGTCTAGCTTGCTCTCATCTAAGAAAAAACCTCTTGGTATTTATTGTTTTTCTTTCACCAAATACAGTGTTGTTAATCTGAAAAAAAAATATTGAAATCATTCCTTAAGTTTTTTTTTTTTTTTGCTGTGCATATATATAGTATTGCAGCCTGTGCTAATCTAAAAAAAAATCTGTTATTTAAACCTGACATACACACAGTTCCACAATTGTTGCCGATAATTATAATTAAGCAGTCGGTGCAGTAAAAATATGACTGGAAAAAAATAGGCCAGGGGACAGGCAAAAGGAGGTTGACGAGAAAACAAATGCATGCAAGCACTACTACTACTACTACTGACAATGTAATTACTAATGTAATTTTGAGCCAATAAGTTAGAGCAGTGAAAAGAACTGGCCCAGTTTGCCTTAGAAGTTTCATCTTGTCCAGCCTCAAGCATAATGGCTGAGATGGTGGTCAATGCTACCGGTGGTGTTGCAACACCTAAAAGGACAAAACTGTCTGCAGCTAGCATGGAAAAAATTACTTTTGTCAAAATGAATCAGGCATGGATTAGTGAGGATTTTCAAACACCTCCCATTGATGCCTCCGAATAGTAGTGCCACTGTCTCCCTTCATCATCATGTTCCATTTACTGTACTGTTGTTGATGCTGCCTGCTACTCCTCAACAACTACCACCACTGCCACTGTAAAGCTCCAGCAGGAGAAGACATGCCCCTAAAGCCCTTTTCAGATAATTTGCATAAAAATAAAACACAGATTTTCATGAAAAAGAAGCTGCAATGCAGAATAAAAAAGTCATCTTTGGAAAGTGTAGAAGCCGCCCTACAAGGTACTGTAGTTAGTTTGATACCACTTTTCCTGCTGAAAGACTCCTTTTAAAGGTGTAGTTCATATCAAACTTGTTTGACCCGAAATGAATTGGGAACCCGAGCCACCTCAACCTAAAACAAATCTTGGGAGGTTTGCCTGTCTCTAACCACACCTTAATGACCCAATCACAGGCCTCAGTGGTGAGCCCAGGCTGATGACGTCACAGAAGAATGCTGGGAGTCACCAGCAAAGCACCAGACGCCGCGAAGAGGCCCAAAAAAGGTAAGGGGAAGTGTGTATGAATGTTTTTTTTTAATTTTTTTACACCTCCCCTGGGCCTCTATCTATTATAATCTGGGGTCTGAAGAGACCCCAGAGTATAATGCGGTGCCCGTCTTCGTTCACCCAAGACAAATCTTAATTTTTGTTTTGTAAAAAAACATTTTGAAATATTTGGGTCAAACCGATTCAGCTATCTAGTAACTACTTGAATTGTGCCGATGTCCCTTTCTTTCAACATTTTTAACATTATTCTGCAGTAATTTGTATTAACACTGTTGGACAGATTTATCAATCATTTGTACCATTATTGGCCTCATTTATGCCAAGCATAGCATTTTTCAATTTTGGGTTAGGCTAAGGCCCCACGTAGCAGGCCGCAGCCAAAAAACACTGCGGGAAAAACGAGGCAGAAATGCATCACATTTTTTCCCACAGCACTTTTCACAGAAAGTCCACAATTTTCCTTTGTAGACTTTCTGCTTCCATTATACCTATACGGAAACCTCCAACGTTTCCGTAGGTATAATTGACATGCTGCGATTTGCAAAAATGAGGGCATTTTTCAAGTCGCAGCATTTCCACTGCAGAATATTTTCTGCAGTGTGTGGATGGGATTAGCCAGAATCCCATCCACTCTGCAGTTAATGGAAAATGCGGCCTAACTTGTAGTAGAGAATCAGCTGCCCTTTCTATCCCCTTGGGTAGGCAAGCATACAGGGTGCAACCATGTCACTACCACCAGCCATTACAATGTTACCATCATGTGACCAGTGCAGACAGGGATGAAGCAATGCAGAGAAGTGGTGAATGACCTATGTGACATCATCATTATGTAACCAGTGCAGGGAAGGATGGAGCAGTGGAGAGAAATGGTGAAGGATCTATGATGATGCTGGGAGGGTCAGAGCTCCTATGCTGTGTATGGAGGAGAATAAAAATCGTCATCAATTGTGTGAAATCTGATAGTCAGGTAAAGGGGTAAAGGTTGGGACTTTTAGTTCTCTCCTTATACTCAGTCCAAGTTGTAGTTCTCGCATCTTATACTATTCTCTATTATTATTCTCTTGTCTTTAAGATTTTCTACAGCAGCTGAGGTGTGCAGTATGTGGTGTTGAAGCAACTTGGGGGGACATCTTTTGTGGTTTTGCATTAGAACACTTATATGTCCAGTTCTGTAAAAAGTCTGAACAGTTCTCCTGGGAGCCTCTTCTCTTAATCCTTCTGAATGTCAACAGCAGTCATTCTACCTTCAGGCAATCATTCTGGTGTGTTTCTGCAACTTTTCAAAACTTTTTAAAGCCCCCTCTATCAGAAATTGTGCCAAATTTAACATATAGCTTTTTATAAATTTGGCACAATATCCATTAGTAAAAAAGGGATTTTTTTTTGTGTAAATTGTGCCACACAAATCAAAAAAAGTTAGGCCAAAAAGTGTCATAAAATAATTAACCTTAGACTATACATTAAAATGCATTAGATTTATCTTGGTGGCTGATGCTGGATGATAAATATTTTGCATTATTTGACTGTGTAGCCTAATTTTACATCTCCTATTAGTTGACTTAGTTTATGTATAAAAATGAGCCAAGCCATGTCTCTTTCCTGAAAAGCTATGCCCTTTTACAGTGGGGAAAAAAAAGTAGAGTAGAGATGTCTATGGCTATTAATAAATTTATTAAGTGAATGTGTTGTACGTGGTGTTGCTTTATCTGGCAGTGGTGAATATTTAACATTTTCATATGCCATTTTTGAAGCATATTTCCAGCCTTTTAAGTCAAACACAGGAGTGGTTTAAAAAAAGAACCACTTTTCGTGCTACAGTGGGGAAAAAAGTATTTAGTCCACCACCAATTGTGCAAGTTCTCCCACTTAAAAAGATGAGAGAGGCCTGTAATAGACATCATAGGTATACCTCAACTATGAGAGACAAAATGAGAAAACAAATCCAGAAAATCACATTGTTTGATTTTTAAAGAATTTATTTGCAAATTATGGTGGAAAATAAGTATTTGGTCAATAACAAAAGTTCATCTCAATACTTTGTTATATATCCTTTGTTGGCAATGGCAGAGGTCAAACGTTTTCTGTAAGTCTTCACAAGGTTGGCACACACGGTTGCTGGTATGTTGGCCCATTCCTCCATGCAGATCTCCTCTAGAGCAGTGATGTTTTGGGGCTGTCGCTGGGCGACACGGACTTTCAACTCCCTCCAAAGGTTTTCTATGGGGTTGAGATCTGGAGACTGGCTAGGCTACTCCAGGACCTTGAAATGCTTCTTACGAAGCCATTCCTTCGTTGCCCTGGCGGTGTGCTTGGGATCATTGTCATGCTGAAAGACCCAGCCACGTTTCATCTTCAATACCCTTTCTGATGAAAGGAGATTTGCACTCAAAATCTCACGATACATGGCCCTATTCATTCTTTCATGTACACGGATCAGTCGTCCTGGTCCCTTTGCAGAGCAACAGCCCCAAAGCATGATGTTGCCACCCCCATGTTTCACAGTAGGTATGGTGTTCTTTGGATGCAACTCAGCATTCACTCTCCTCCAAACACAATGAGTTGTGTTTCTACCAAACAGTTCTACTTTGGTTTCATCTGACCATATGACATTCTCCCAATACTCTTCTGGAACATCCAAATGCTCTCTAGCAAACTTCAGAGGGGTCCGGATATGTACTGGCTTAAGCAGGGGGACACGTCTGGCACTGCAGGTTCTGAGTCTCTGGCGGCGTAGTGTGTTACTGACGGTAGCCTTTGTTACGTTAGTCCCAGCTTTCTGCAGGTTATTCACTAGGTCCCCCTGTGTCGTTCTTGGATTTGAGAGAGATTATCAGTGGTCTCGTATGTCTTCCATTTTCTAATTATTGCTCCCACAGCAGTTGATTTCTTCACACCAAGCTGCTTGCCTATTGCAGATTCAGTCTTCCCAGCCTGGTGCAGGTCTACAATTTTGTTTCTAGTGTCCTTCCACAGCTCTTTGGTCTTTTGACTGTTTGAGGTTGTGGACAGGTGTCTTTTATACTGATAACAATGTCAAACAGGTGCCATTACTACAGGTAATGAGTGGAGGACAGAGGAGCATCTTAAAGAAGAAGTTACAGGTCTGTGAGAGTAAGAAATCTTGCTTGTTTGTAGGTGACCAAATATTTATTTTCCACCATAATTTGCAAATAAATTCTTAAAAAATCAGACAATGTGATTTTCTAGATATGTTTTCTCATTTTGTCTCTCATAGTTGAGGTCTACCTATGATGTCAATTACAGGCCTCTCTCATCTTTTTAAGTGGGAGAACTTGCACAATTGGTGGCTGACTAAATACTTTTTTTCCCCACTGTACGTATATACAAGTCTTAAAATATCGAGAATTGATAAGAAATATACTCTATTATATGTCAAATGTATACTGCACTGTATATCAATGCTGTTCTCTCTTTTATTCTCTGAAAATATTGAATAAAAATTATTGAAACTAAAATATCGAGAAAGTATCAAAAACTCTTGATAAATGTGGTGCAAGGCATGGTAGACAATATTTGGGGGCAAATTACACAAGAATTCCAACACATGTTGCTTAGTAAATGTTCCCCACTGTGTTTCTTGCTTGTCTTTCTCTCCCTTTTTTTCCTGGGTCTTTGGAGGGCACTACCACCCTTCTCCTGTTTTGTGATGTCTGTTTCCCTCCCACTAATTTAATGTTTGCCCTCTTTTTGTTTTTTTTGTTTTTTAATTTGAATTTAATTTGCCCCTTATAGTTGATGCCTAAGATGACCGCATTAGATCTCCGAAGCTGGCTAGCTGATTGTTCTTCTGAAACTTTGCGGGAGAACTTTGCATGCGTGTGAAAAACACCATTGTCATAGTCTAAGTTACTTTCTGCAATTCAGTTGCTGCATCATCCAACTTTGTGTGACATTTCTCACCCATGAGACCAGAACTTGTCACTGACTGATATCACTTGTGAATTTTGGAGCATCAGACCTTTGTTCTTGATTCTGCACACCTGCGTCTATATATTTCACTTTACTATTATTCTTCAAACTGTAATTTTCTTTGTATATTGCCAGTTAATAGAAAAAAAAGCTTTTCATTCTGCTGAAAAGCCAACAATTGTGTGATGTCATTAGTGTGTTTTTATTAAGTAGAGGTGTAGCCCCTCTAATGATACCAGTATCATTAAGTATTTTCTGTGACATCATAACTGTGTTTTAGTAAGGTGAACTACTATAGCATCAAAAGTAGAAAAAAGGATAGTTTGGGGGGAAACACATATTGGGGTGAATTTATTAAGACTGGCCATTTTGAAGCAGTCTTATGACTCACCAGAATAACTAAGACTCTGACCTCTTATTCTAGCGCATCTAGGTGCTCTGACCACAAGTTTATGCCAGTCAGGAGCTGGCATAGATTTATGATATACTCATGCCATTTTCTGGTGTGAATTATAGTAAATCTGGCAAACCAGGGCATGCCCATCCCGGTCCACCTAGATTCCCACCTCACTCTCTGTCTAAAAAAGTGGCGAGCAGGGATGCACCAAAGTGCACCAAAAATACAAGTTGAGGGGAGGGGCGGAGCCTAACCGTCGATGCTGATGGACGTCTGAGCCTGCAGCTCCGTCAGACACTAAGCCACTACCTGCCTTAAAACGCTCAATTGAGGACAAGAATGGGGAAGACACTGAGAGAAAGAAGCGGGGAACTACCAGGTACCCCCACGGGCAAGAATAACGCAGCGGAGGTGCATAAATTCTTTCGCAAGAAAGTCCAGCGTTCTCCTGCAGTGGCGCGCAAGATGGCGCTGGAAGAGGCCCACCCGGGAGACGCGGCAGAGGACTCAGATCTGGACAGCGCGTCGGGTACTGACCGGACAGACGCTATCTCCGGGATGATTACCAAGTCCTTCCTTCGCAAGGCTCTGGCACAAGCAATCGCCCCAGTGCTCGCGGAGCTCTCTGACATACGGGCTGACATACAATCCGTGGGCAAAAGAGTGGACTCCCTTGAGTCGGCGTGCTCAGCGATTACCCTTCACTCTTCTTTGCTGGCACAGCGTATCACCAATCATCACACCCACTTGAACAGAACATACGATGCTCTGGAGGATCTGGAGAATCGGAACCGCAGGAGGAACCTGCGCCTTAAGGGCCTTCCGGAACCTCCTGCTTCTGAAGATCTGAGAGAGGTGATGTCGGCCATCTTTGTATCCCTCGTGGGTGCGGAAAAGGCAGCCTCGGTCCGCATCGAAAGGGTCCACCGAGCGGTCAGACCTAAACCCTCCCCTGCTGACCCACCGAGGGATGTAATCTGCGGGCTGCTGTCCTCCGCGGACACATCTGCTATACTAGCTGCTGCAAGGGAAAAAAAGACCACTTATGTATGCCCAAACAGAGATCCACCTATACCAAGACCTGGCACCATCTACCCTGGCAAAGCGTCGGATGTTACGTCCACTGCTGGAGGCACTACGGGAAAGAGGCCTTCAGTATGCATGGCTTTTTCCCTTCGGGTTGTCTGTTCTTAAGCAAGGCCGCAGGATAGTCATACGTTCACCAGAAGATCTCTCTAAAGCCTGGGCCTTGCTCGACATACCCCCTATGGAGATTCCCTCGTGGTTGCCTCTCCCTGGAGGACTTACACTCCTGGCCGTCACTGCCCAGCTTTGAACAGGAAGGCCTGCAACAGCGTCTCAGGTCGCCAAGACATAGGAAACCCTCCTTGAAGAGACACATACAAGAATCCACTTGATGTCAGTAATCTTACCACTGAGCTGTTCCTCTACGTGGAGCTGACTTGTGTGTGAAAGGCACCTCTTGCAAATTCACTGTGGTACCATTCCCTCCCACTGGACTGGCCCAGAAGTGAAGTACCTATGTTTTACACTCATATCCGGGACTGCTGGCGGTTGAAGGTACCTTCTAACCTGGACCTATCCTCCCACACCCCCTCATACTTTCCACAACCTCCACTCCCTCATGACCTATACCAGGAGCTTGCTTTGTGCCCGATGGGCCCTGCAGCACCCACGGTGGGAATGACTGGCACCCTATGTCGGGAAACGGGCGGTTGGAGCTCTGTCACTCTCTACCATGTTCCCTCCCTTCCCCAATTCCCTGAGAAGTCCAACTGTTTGAGATGTTTGATATACATGTCTGTGGGTGGGTTTTCTGACTAACAATTGTATTTGTGGGGCCTTCCGCCCCCCCGTCCGGGATTTCGGGGCCGGTGATGCGTTTATGGTGCCTTGGAGGAGGAGCAGGCACGTGGGGCCCCGTGGTCTCGGATGGCGGGGGAGCCCAGGTTTGGGAAGAGGTTCATTACTTTAGCAGGGAGTATACTCATTCAGTGAACCAAAATTTTCACGTTGCACTGTGTACACTAGGCACGTCAGGGAACTTGCTAAGTAAACCTACTTGCTACTAACTAACTACTAACTGCCAATTACTAATCATTACTCACTGTCACTAATCAGTACCTATCGCTAACTCTCAGGGGTTACCACAAAAACCATTACTAACAGCTAACTATTACTAACTACTAACTACTACCAGCGGAATATCGGGGGGGCGGGTTGTTGGGTGGGGTGGCGGGGCTCACACACGGGTTTGTGGGATCTTTGTATAGCAGGGTGTCGTGCCGGGATTCCCGATGCTTCGGGAAGTTATGCCACCCTAATACATAGGGGTGTGTGCACTAACCACCCTAACTATATTGCTGAGATAGACCCCCATAAGGGATTTCGGTATAACCACATTGGAGATGTTTATGTAATCCCGGATTGTATTGATTCTGTTGTTAATGTTGTATAATATGACATGGGCTCATTTCGGCGCAATTATGGCAACTATCTCTGAGCCTATTTGCACTCTCATACTGCCCGCCCCCCGCCCTTCCAGACGTGTCCGTAGGATATCTCTAACTCTCACATCTCTTGTGTACCTTTACATCTTTTACACACTGTTGCCTGTATGTAGTCACCATTGTTACACGCCTCTGTGTGCAACCACTCCTGTAAGGTATGGTAGTTGGCTGTCACGATTGGGACCATCTCCGTTTCCCCTATCCCTTTTATATTCTGTCTATTGACAGAGTAAGTGTTACAAGCTTAGCGGCTGTCAGGCGTTGCCGCTAAATATTTGACCTATTGACGGGCGCATTATTTTGGGCCCAACCTAGCTCTTGTACTCTTTCTCTTCTCTATCTCTATCTCAGCTTTCCTCACCTCTCTCTCTTCTCCCTTTCTACCCCTCCCCTTCCTCGTCTGGTTGTCTCACTACCCAAACCTTCCCACCTAACCTCTGTTTGTTCAAATACCCCTCCTTTCCCTCTCTCCCTCACCCTTCTTACCCATTGGACTCACATTGTCTCAGGGCCACCATGTCCGAATTAGTTTTTACTTCCTTTAACACCCATGGCCTAAATTCCCCGAATAAGAGATCTCAAATTTTTACCATACTCCGTAAGCTACACACAAATGTGGCGTTCCTTCAAGAAACTCATTTCAAGACAGGGAAAATCCCTCGCCTCCCCACAAAAATGTTCACTACTTGTTTCCACTCCACGAATCCCACTGCTTCCTCTAAGGGTGTTTCTATTCTATTTCATTCCTCAGTACCTTTCCAGTGTTCTCAAACTTATGAGGACTCCGAGGGCAGAATTCTGCTGCTAAAAGGCACTATCGCTACTTATAAATACACCTTTGCCAATTTCTACGCTCCCAATCAAGGCCAAGTGGCTTGGCTTGTTGAGGCTCTGCACACACTGGAACTCTTTGCAGAAGGTTCTATAATCCTAGCTGGCGATTTTAACCTCACTCTCAACCCTGCTCTTGATGCCTCTAGAGGGACATCATCTATTCCCCAGAAAGCACTGGGTAGACTCCTGCAAGACCTAAATGACTTGCATTTGGTCGATCTTTGGCGTCTGCACAACCCATCAGTGAAGGATTATTCCTTTTTTTCCAATCCTCGGCAATCCTATCAGAGACTGGATTATATTTTTGTCACTAGAGATCTAGCCCCATATTCTCTGCAATCCCGCATCGACTCTATATCGATGTCCGATCATGCACCAGTATGGGCTAGGTTAACACTGCTCCAACTGCCTCAAAGGGATTGGTGCTGGAGATTAAATGAAGCTTTGATGGATCGCCCAGATCTAGTTGGGACCGTCAGGCAGCAGATGGAGTCGTACTTTGCCATAAATGCTAATGCAGATACTTGTCCCACCATTACTTGGGAGGCACATAAGGCGGTAATTAGGGGAATTTTCATATCCCTGGCCTCCAGAGTCAAGAGGGAAACTCAGGCAGAACTAGACAAAATTTTTTCAGACATAGCGGCAATTGAACGCACACGTAAGGCAAGTAGACAGTTGAATAGAAGCACTGAACTCCAAACTCTGCGGGAAAAGCTAAAAGATGCCATTAACGTCCGAACGGCTAAACATTTTCTTCACTACCAACACAGACTTTATGCACATGGGGACAAGGGGGGTAAACTTATGACTTCGCTGATTAAGAAACGAAAGGCCAAGTGCTTTATTTCGGTTATAAAAGATCAAGCAGGCAACACACACAAATCCACCAAAGACATAACCTCGGCTTTCCTCTCATTTTACACTGGGCTATACAATCTAAACACCAATGACACTGAGACCGCTACAACAAGCAAAGTAAATAGGATAGAGGAATTCCTTAACTCCCTCTCTCTGCCATCCCTGTCGGCGGAAGACGCTGCGACACTCACGTCCTCAATTTCTTTGGAAGAAATTAAATGTGTCCTAAATAGCTTCCCTAAAGGGAAAAGCCCAGGTCCAGATGGCTTCCCCTTACAATACTATAAAGTATTCCAATCAGAATTACTACCGCATCTTTCTAGATCCTGTAATGCCCTGCTTTCGGGGAAAAAACTCCCCTGCCAAGCACAAGAAGCACATATTACGTTGCTTCCTAAAGAAGGGAAAGACCCCCTCTCCTGTGGTAGCTATAGGCCTATCTCTCTCCTTAATCTCGATCTTAAATTGTGGGCGAAAATATTGGCCACTAGAATGAAACATCTTCTACCTTCCTTACTTCACCCTGATCAAGCTGGTTTTGTTCTGGGCAGAGAGGGAAAGGATAACTCCCATCGCTTACTCCACGTTATCACCCATGCTAGGAAAACACGCTCGAGCCTGGTTTTGCTGGGAGTAGACGCTGAAAAAGCGTTTGATAGAGTGGACTGGTTATTTATGAAAGCCACGCTAAAAAAATTTAACTTCCCCCTTCAATATATAGAAGCGATCTTCACTCTCTATGGTTCCCCTTACGCTCGCTTGAAGATTAATGACACGCTTTCCCCCAGCTTCAATATTACGAATGGGACCAGACAGGGTTGCCCTCTTTCCCCCTCCCTGTTCATTTTAGTATTGGAATCCCTATTACAGGCGGTTCGTGCTCACCCAGACATATCAGGATTTAAAATAGGAACACAAACTATGCATTCCGCCGCCTTTGCAGACGACGTTCTGTTTATGGTGTCCAACCCCGAGAAAGGGCTCCCTGCCATTGTAGAACTCCTCTCTCGCTATGGCTCAGTCTCCGGATATAAAGCCAATCTAGATAAATCGGAGGTGTTAAATGTCTCTCTCCCCCCTAAAAAATCACTACAAGTATCCGCCTCCACGCCCTTTAAGTAGACCTCAAAATCCATTAAATATTTAGGTGTCCAACTAACAGCAGACCCGTCTCACATCTACACAGAGAATTTTCAGTTACTACTAATGGAAATTCGCACCATGTTAGCTTCTTATCAAGGAATGCCGTTTTCTTGGTTTGGTAGACGAAATCTATTGCAGACTTATGTGCTTCCCAAGATTCTATACCGACTCCATATGTTGCCCATACGCCTCCCCCCGTATTTTTTCAAGTCATTAAGAAGTCTTTTCTCCACTTTCCTCTGGCGTGGCAAACGCCCACGGCTCTCTATAAGTTTCTTGATGAAGAAGAAGGTGGCGGGTGGCATGGGCATGCCAGATGTCTTGGGTTATTACAAAGCAATACAATTGAAGCGTTGGATTGAGCTCACTTCCTCGGATCCACCCTCACTATTCCATAAACTTTCTGTCTGCACATTTGGGCCGACCTGCCAAGTAGACCTGTGGCTGTATGGCTCCCCAAATAGCAGCTCCCAATCAATTGATCAAATCCTGTTAGGCGCCTGTGAAACATGGCGGGAATTGAAAGAAACGCTGGCACCTTCCCCTTCGTTCTAAGCCCTATAGGCATTGTACCAGATTGGCTGGGAAGGTCGAAGGTATCCTGTTCAGACATGTGGCATCGCCTGACTTCACACCGACTGCTGGAGGTTGTTGGTGAGAAAGCAGAGGTGAACTTTACAAAACTGGAATCGCTGGTCTCTGACAAACCGCTGTCCTTTCTACATAAACACCACCTGCATAAATATATGCGGGACTGGCTGACAGCTAACACAATACGAGTCGATCTCACTCCCTTCGAACGAAGCCTCATAGCTCGAAATAAATTTTTGTCCAAGACATCATATGTCCTGTCCACTTATGTCAGTCCTGTTCGGATACACAAACCGGCTTTCCTAACTTCTTGGGAAATGGAGTTGGGTGTGGTCCTCTCAGAGGAGCAAGTCAAACAGGTATTACGAAATTCTCATGGCTTTTGCGCCTGTGTGCGCCTACAGGAGACTCACTATAAGTTGCTAACCAGATGGTATCATACTCCACAATGGCTCCACAAAATGAATCTATCAGATTCTGACACCTGCTGGAGATGTAAGTCTCAGAGTGGGTCCTTGTTGCACATATGGTGGCAGTGCCCAGTAATTAGTCCGTTTTGGAATGATATTCAATCAGTGATTAGAGGACTTTCTTCTCCGACCTTTAAGCTCAGCCCAACTATGGTCCTGATCTCACTAAAATCGGCATACTATACCCCATCGAGAAACAACCTTATCTCACTCCTCTTATCAGCTGCCAATTCACTTATTCCTCGCAAATGGCTAAGTACTGATCCCCCATCAAGAATGGAATGGGTGGGAAAAGTTAATCAGATCTCACGCTTCGAAGAACTGTCAAGCTGGAAATCCAGGACACATGCTCGTTTCCTTAAGACCTGGGCAAAGTGGAAGGAGCTGAGACTGTGAGTCCTCCCCCCCCTCTCCCCTCCCTTCTCCTCCCCTCCCCCATCCTCCTCCCTAGCTCCTGTTTTCCCTCCCCCTCTCTCCACTTATCCCCTCCTGTACTTCCTCCTCCCTCCACACATGGGGCTACATTATCTATCCTATATCATCCCGCTACCCTACTCGATATCATTAATGTATACCCTATTTTCCCTCCCTTGTTACTTCCCCCCCCCCCTTTTTCCCCATCCTCTCGTTGCTTTCCCTCTCTTCTTTTCTTATCTATGTCAGACCTCTCTGTCCCTTACCTACCATCTCTTTTCATTCAATGCTCTTCCGTTGTGTATTACAAGCCTAGGCTGTGCTCTATATGGCTCAGTAATACCTAGGATTGATTATTCTATAAATTGAGTTTATTGTCATTATACAGCCTGCCCTGATAAAAATGTACTATGTTGGATGTACTTTATATGATTTTGTGCACTGCTGCAAAATGTTTGCATGTATCCTCATTTGTTATACGAGAATTAACAATAAAATAAAAATATTATTAAAAAAAAAAAAAAAAAAATACAAGTTGAGGTGCATTTTGCCTGTACTCTAGGTGCATTCATCTTGTTTTTTAGGAAAACTGCAGCTTTTGCAGTATTTTTCCTATTATTTTATGTTCTTCAAACACACAGCATTTTTATGGCATACTTTTCTCACTTTTGGGGTGTACCATGGGTCTTTTGATTTTTTTCAAAACGCAACATGCCCCAAGTATGACATTTCTGGCAGGTAGTTTCCCATAGACTTTGCTATAGAAATATAATCCTGAAAAGCATGTAAAAAAAGATGTGACCAAAACAGGCACCAAAAACCTATATGTAAAAACATATGAATTTCATTGTGTTCTTTACAAGCTCATAAAACTACAACAACAAAGGAAGAAAGTCATAGTCAGGTTTTTCACATGGGTAAACTGCTGTGATATCATATTTTTCTTTTTTTAATCAGTTAAGCTGCCTGACATCACAAAGTGGTTTCTTTCAGTTAGGCTACTGTGACATCAAAAGTCGTTTTATGCCAGTCAAAGTACTATGTACTACATAGCAACATACAGGTGCATCTCAATAAATTAGATTATCTTTGAAACATTTATTTCTTTCAGTAATTAAATT
The DNA here is from genome assembly GCA_947044405.1 of Leptodactylus fallax. Lineage (NCBI taxonomy): Eukaryota > Metazoa > Chordata > Amphibia > Anura > Leptodactylidae > Leptodactylus > Leptodactylus fallax. The sequence continues at coordinate 955,466 of CAMRHE010000384.1, forward strand.
AAAAAAGTGACCTCCTATATTTTCTAGATTCTTTACACACAGAGTGTTCTATTTCAAGTGTTTTATTTCTGTAAATGTTGATTATGGATTACAGGTAATGAAAACCAAAATCTAACAAAATTCAAATATTGTAAAAAAAAGTTTAGTATTGTAAATTCAGTGTGTCACCTGCCAAGGTTTCCTAAGCCTTTAAATGGTCCCTCAGTCTGGTTCAGTAGGACACACAATCATGGAAGACGCTGATTATGGATTGTATTACTGAATTACTGAAATGAATGAATGTTTCCAAAATATTCTAATTTATTGAGATGCACCTGTAAGTTGCTGTGAAATCAGGATTGGGCTACTTTGGCACCACAAGTGAAGTTTATTCAGAAAAACTGCTGTGTCATCACAAAGCTGTTTTTTTGTGAGGTAAGCTGATGTGACATCACTAGTGTGTTTCACTTAAGGAAGCTCCTGTGACCTCACAAGTCTAAGCCAAGCAGACTATATTGACATCACAATAGGGTTTTAGTTAGGTGAGCAATTGAAATATCACAAGTGGGTTTTAGTCATACTTGCCAGTTGGATCAGGAACCTTGGGGGTGACCACTCCCCTTTTTGTGATGTGAGCACGAAAATGTTAAGGATATGCCCCTTTTTTGTGACCTGGCTGGAACATAATGTGCCCGTGACATAGAGTAATGGTGAGCTCGGGAGATTTGTCAGCTCTTTCGGAATTTGAGAAATCACCCCTTTTTTAGGAGCCTCTAAGACATTCTGGGAGAGTTGGGAAGTAGGGCAAACTTCTGTGACATCCTATCTTTTTTTCTGTAAGGTAAACTGCTATGACATCACCTATGTGGCCACTGCAACCACTCTTTGGCCTCAGTGATCATGGCTGGTTGGTCAGGTATATCATTGCTATAAACGTTCTGATTTCTCTAATGTCCATGCTGTCTGGTATAACTTTACATCTTCTAACTATTACACAGTATTAAAAAATCTGTCCCAGTATTTATTCTGAGCCCTGCCTTTAGATTCCTCCCTATAATGTGGGGTGATAACTACCAGAATAACACATTCGCAACCAAGCTGTGTGTGCATGCACTGACTTTGCAGCAAACACAACAGGTAATGCAGTAGGTATGATAATAGTGTTTACTTCTTACTTTGTGGACAAAGAAGACATCAATCCCTAAAGGTTGTCATGATATAAAGTTACTGTATTTGGCAAGAGGTTGAGAGGCTACATCATTGCAGGCTAATACTAAGCTGGACAGAATATTCCACATGACATTATGTTGAGGACCCTTTCAAACGTTTGTTAGGGCGCCCATCATTATGCAGTTATTGTCCTGTTATTGACACAACAGTAAAGCTAATAAGATGGAAACACATTTTCATTTTGTTTTTGCAGAAATTATAATTTTTTTGCTAAGACAATGTATAAATAGCAATATTGCTTTGGATGTAGTTAAGGGTTAATTTATTTAATATGTTATTTAAATAGTATATTCTTCTCACACTTTTAAACAAAGCCACCAACAATATTTATGAATAGGAATATTACCATATAACCTTTATATACAGACACCTCAAATTATATAAAAATTCTGAATACGGCTCTGGCCTAAAGCCAAGTCACCATCACTGGTCCACCTAGCTAGCCTGGCTGTGTCAGTATCATTTCACAAATCCATTAGTCATAAGCGTGAGTGTTTAATAAGACATACAATACCAAGCTCACTGCTCACTCACCACAGTATCTTATTTAGGAATATAATCATGCAACTGACGCTATTGCTGCATCCACACCCAGCTGAAGTTACCTACCTTTTAGAGGTTTCCTAATATATAATTGCTAGATGATGGATACTTGATGCTGGAGTAGTTCTGCATAAATAGAAGCCATGAAGTATCAAGTTTAAAAAGTATTTGTAAAACTACAAATCTAATTTTATAAAAATTTATGAAATACCAAATGTGAATATTTTTAAAAAAATATATAAGGTTTTTTTTTTTTTTTTTTTTTTTTTTTTACACATGGACATAAACCATTGGCATAGTATAACTGTACAAAAATGTCATGCAAAGTCAGGCAAAATAGGTACAAATATGTGTCAGAATGGGTTTTATTATTTTGTATATCTTATCATGATATCACAATTTGATAACACAAATTGAAAATTGTGGGAAATGTACCAGTAAGAAGTGACATAATGCGGGAAATGGTTAATTTACTTTTGCTTTATGTGTAAATTTTATAAATCCAAAAACTTAATTGCTGATTGTGATTGGTCCTCATGCATATAAGCATAGTGTAACTCTGTACAACTTACACACTTGTGTGGGGCTCTGTGGAATCTCTGTATGACATGGATTTCTGTTTGAACCCAGCAGAAAAATATCATAGTTTGCTTCATCCAATGCCATAATACACACATGGATTTTTATCTTCCCAAAAATCTCTGAGCAACCCAAAAGAAAACTTTACATTAAAAGGATTTTCCATTACTGTAAAACAGGGTGATTCAAAAAGGAAATGGAAAAATCAAAGCAAAACTGGCTCAGTTGCCTAGGATTATCAATCACAGCACAGCTTTCATTTTTCTAGAGCCAAATGTGAAATGTGCTTACATAGTGTGACATAAGATGGTGACATCAAATCAAGAAAAAGCTTTTTGCATGTTGGAGTTTGCAAGAACGAGGTCTGTTGTGACGGTACAACAAAACTTTCAGACTTCAGAACAGACAGACTTCAGAACCTGTGTATGAGCTTAGTCCTAGAAAGTCAACCGGATTGGCTAGTATACAGATCACATCTTCTTTAGGAGCTAAAGCCAACCAAACTAAAATGCTGTGACTTCGCAGTAACAGGGTCATTTGGAAGAGGACACATTTGCTCACAGGCTGGTGTTCAGTGATGAGACTACATTTCACCTTAGTGGGAAGGTCAATCACTACAATGTTAGAATTTGAGGCTTTGAAATACCATATGCCTTTATTGAGCACATGAGGGACTTAATAGGACCATACTTCAGTGCCATTATCTCCCACTACACAATGTACAGAGATGGGTCTTTTTCAGATAATGTGACCCCTTCAATCAGCTAATCAGAAGGCGTATCGGATGTTGGACCTTCACTGATCTGATATTGATTATTACTATTTTGAGTATAGGTCATCAAAACTAAATCTCAGAAAACCCCTTTAAATGCGAAAATACTTTTTACTGCCAATAAGAAAGCACATGTGATATGAATTTATTATTGAATATGATTAGAACTCAATATAAATCCCAATTCAGTGAGCTCCCTTTGGTGGTATCTGCAGGCAGGCATAATTTTATAATATTACTATATGGCTGCGCGAAGGAAAGTAATGGATTTAACAAACCAAAAACACCTAGAAAGAATCCTGCATATATTTAGATTAAATAAAATGTAATAATATTATCTTATTATCTGAAATGTAATAATATTTTCTTGACATAGACTTTCACTATAAACCTCTTTACTACCTTCAGCGATACAATAACCATAGACCACCCTAGACTAGGAAGATATTAAATACTGATAGTCACTCTAGAGCACAATGGATGAAATCATCAATAGACAATATTTAGCTATTCGTCATTTAAGACCTTTACAGATATTAGGTTTTAAGGGCTAAACCCCGTTGACTACTAAGGGTATAGCAAGAATATTATAACTGTTTCCTAAATATTCACCACCAAATAAGTGATATAATTTTTGCCTACGTAATTTACTTAATTAAGATTGTCAAAAACTGAATAATAAAAAGAACAGCCTTACATCTAGACTATTGAACCCTATATACCGCTTCCCCTTGTGTATGTCCTTGAACAGCTCATGCATTTTTTTGTCTTTACGTAAAATTGGCATAAAATGCAATAGGCGATCTATGAGAAGTCAGAAACTTATTAGATTCAGGATTCCATAAGTATCAGCTGGATCTTTTAACTAGTGAAGTGGACCAAAAAGAGATCTGACACCGACCAAAAATGAAAAATGCCTATGGAAACATTTCTAAAATTGCCAAATTATTGCGGCATGAACACTGCACAATAAAATAGTGTGTTAAGAATCATCAACTGAGTCACAAAACATCTGGTGTGAAGAAAAGATGTAAATTAACTGCAAATAACTTGAAATTATAAGTTAAAGTATTTAGCATAGGACCTTTCAGAAACCCTTTACTTTACAAAGATAGCAGGTAAAATGTGTAGTTAAGTGTTGATTTAATAATACAATAACAATAATCTGCAGTATATATGTATAATATATACAATGGAATACCTTCAATGGATTCAGGTATTGACCCTGTTGACTTGACTAAGCATATTTCATAAAGCATGCAGCAATATATATTACCCTTCGTGAATAGTAAGGTCACCTCTAGGTCATCTATTTAAGGCAAACTAGAAGGCACTCTAAAGATATAGGATTCCACACCTTACAAATCTACAGACAAGGGTTATTGAGCAGCACCCCTAGGCTTTCAGTGTCTGTGCTTGTCACCAAGTGGGTGTAGTCTGTTTCACCCACTCTACATATGGACACAAAAGTAGGCAAAAATGGTGACAGCAGACATGGACAAAAAGTAGTTTAAGAAAGCATGTCTTAGCAAAATGTTTTTGACAACATAAGCCAATAGGGCACAAAAACGAAAAATATATCTGGATTTTGTCCTTCTGCACTTCTTCTTTAGGTACATAGTGTTCGCCAAGACAGGCTGAGGTTAAAGCCATTGTTTTTAGAGACATTACATGGCTTGTGCATACACTATGTTGGTGACGGTTGCAGAACATAACTACCTTTAACTCCTTTCTCCATTACCTGATACCTAATCTCAGCTGAAGACTTTGCCACATATTTATATATATATATATATATATATATATATATATATATATACAGTATATATGCCAACAATAAAGAAAGAAAGAGAAGGTGGCACTGCTTAGATACCTGGTCTTTTTACGAGTCATAAAAATAATGTGACGGCACTAGAAGATCACATACAAGTCTATGCTTTAGAATAAACAGGGTGGTGCACGTCCCTTTCGAGTTAATTCATAAAGTGCAAGTATAAAAACAAAAAAATAGGGTGCACTCACCCAGACTTAATGTAAAAAGGAGACTTTTATTCAGAGATTGTCCATTAAAATGTCCATGTCACATGGGAGAGAGGAAACAAATGCCCTAAGGGCAAGGCAACGAATCGTTTTGCGCACTAGCGCTTTCTCAAGCCTTAGGATGCCACCTTTACATCTAAAAACACAGGTCTTTTATTTGAAAATCCCTCCAAAGACTGCAGCCAATCATGTAGCTATCTGTGGGGGAAGGGCAGAAACGACTAATCAGGTACAATCTATCCTCCGCCCCACAGAGAAAGCCACACCTCTTTAACACACATTGGACCAGAAAGAGAACCGAGGCAGGCTCTCAAAATGTGGTTCTCAAGATATGCTCACTTATTGTCCAATAGGGACATAGTAAGGAGGAAGGACAGGAAAGAAAACCACGCCCCCAACCAAGTCCAAAGAGACACGGGAAACATATTCAAACGGACCAGAAGGAAAACCACAAAAGTAAATACCAGGCAACAGTCCATGCATATGCATGACTCTGTATTTATCACCGCTATTACGGCTTTTTAAAGAAGCAGACCTTAATGAAAACCGGTCACTTCACTAAATGAAGTTGTGCCGGCAAACAAAAACTCGGACACAACTTCATTTAGTGAAGCAACCGGTTTTCATTCAGGTCCGCTTCTTTAGAAAGCCGTAATAGTGGGTAATAGTGGGTAATAGTGGGTACGGTGGGTACAGTGGGTACGGAAAGTATTCAGATCCCTTTAAATTTTTCACTCTTTGTTTCACTGCAGCCATTTGCTGAAAGCAAAAAAGTTAATTTTATTTCTCATTAATGTACACTCAGCACCCCATCTTGACAGAAAAAAAAAAACAGAAACGGGCTGCAGAGAGACTGGGTGGGTGGGCGGCAAAATGGCGGAAGCCCTTGGATTCCGCGGTCATGTCTCTCTCTCTCTCTCTCTCTCTCTCTCTCTCTCCAGCATGGGCAACTTTTATTCATGTGGAAGGATCTGCTAACAAGCAAAGACACGCCTACCCAATCACATCACTAGAGAATATCATGTGGCCGTCTGATGTCACAAATGTCCTTACTAAATATTCATTACTGCAAAGCATCAGGAAATCCGGAATCGTGGCGAATCGAAGATTTCCTGAAATTCGGACCAAATTCCACTTCTGCAGAATCAATTCGCTCATCTCTACTTATGTCCATGTGATATTTCAGTTTTTCTTTTTTAATAAATTTGCAAAAATATCTACATTTCTGTTTTTTTTCTGTCAAGATGGGGTGCTGAGTGTACATTAATGAGAAACATAATGAACTTTTTTGTTTTTAGCAAATGGCTGCAATGAAACAAAGAGTGAAAAATTTAAAGGGGTCTGAATACTTTCCGTACCCGCTGTATATATATATATATCAGAGAAAGTTTCCACAAACATTCCTTGCAGCCATTCTACTTAACTATTCAGTGTTCTTCCTCCATAATCTGCTTCTCCATTATTACCATTGAAAAGTTCTCCTCCCTAATCTCAAAATTGCACCTCACCACTTGTGCGCTTGACCTGAACCAGTCTCACCTAATCTTCAAACTTGCAGTACTATTTATCCCAGCCCTGTCCCACCTCTTCCAACTTCCTCTAACCTGTGACACTGTCCCTTCCTGCTTTAAACATTCTACAATCACACCCATCCTTAAAGTGGTTGTCCAGTATTTAGGTTTTTATGGCCTATCCTTTGCATAGGTCAGAAAATATCTGATCAGTGGGGGCCAGCAGGCTTCTTATGCCTGTACTATACACAACACAGGGCTAGAAGCAGATAGCTCTGATCTTTGAATAGTGGCTGGCACTGATACTGCAGCTCACCTACCAGCTGCAGCTGGGCTGCAGTACCAGTACCCAGCCACTATACAGGGAACGGAGCCAATTGCTTCCGGCCCTGCGTTGTGTATAGTATGGACATCAGAAGTGGCCTCCTATAGCTGATAGGTGTGGAGACCACCCATAGCCCCCCAGTTGATCAGATGTTTGTGGCCTAAATCCTGGACAACCCTTTTAAGAAAACATCCCTTGACCGATTCTCTCTGTTGAGCTAGCGACTCATCTCACTACTCCAATTTGCCTCACAATGCTTTAAAGAAGGTGTCCACCTTGAATTATCTTCTCATCTCTTATTCAATTAACTCCTTAATTGACTACAATCTGGCTTTTGACTCACTCCACTGCAACTGCCCTAATGGATTTGCAAATGACTTACAGACTGACAAAGCCAAATGACAATACTCTGTTGACCATTTCCCTCTGTTACAAATTTTCTCATCCCTAGGCCACAAACTTGACTTCCTCCTGGATGTCTTCATACTTCACCAACCAGACATTTAGCATATCCCAGTCACACATCTCCTCCACACTGTGCCCTCTCTCTGTAGGTGCCCAACAAGACTCTGTCCAAGGAACCCCACTATTGTCCATCTATACCCTCAGCCAGGCTAATTCATAGAGTCCCATGGCTTTCAATACCATTGTTAAGCTGATGACTCTCAACTATATATCTCTGGCCCAGACATTACTACTCTGCTATACAGAGTTTCACAATGTCTATCAGTTATATCCTCCTCCTTCTTCTCCTACTTTCTCAAACTAAATATGAAGAAAACAGAGTTTATCATCTTCCCCTACCACAATCAGCACTCCTTTATCAATCAACATTAAGGGCTCCGCTATTATCCCAGTCCCTCAAGTTATTTGCCTTTGGGGTAGCCTTTGATTCTGCCTTCTCCTTTAAATCACACATCAAAGTCCTTAACTCCTACTACACAAAACTCAGAAACATTTATCAAATCCTCTCCTTCCTCATCCCTGAGAATAGAAACATCCTAGCACAACCATCATAATTTCCCACTTAGTCTGCTGCAATATCTTTCTCTGTGATCTTCCAGCAAATGCTGATGGTCTTGTCCAACCAACCCTGAACTCTGCTTCCTTGCTAATTCACCTCTCTCACTGTTTTCATAGGCTTCATACCTCTCAAGATTCATTTTGCAAATATTCACAAGGTTTGATGGAAAATTCTGTTTCGGATGAACACCAGAAGTGCAGGCCAAAGTTGATTATTATATTCTGGGGTCTTCTTCAGGCCCCACAATATAATAACATGGATCATCCACCTTGTTTTCCGGCCTCCAGGTTACTGCTAAGGCTTATTATTCAACCTCAGAAGTCATGTGGGGGGCATCAACATCATCACACTTTGAAGCTACAGGGTACTTGATGACATTGACGTCCACAAATTACTAATGAAGCTAAATCAGCAGTGACCTGGGGGCAAGGAGAGTAGAAGACTTCTGTCAATGCAAAAGAAGGAGAGCTGCAGCTGAAGAAATGAACAGAAGTAAAGGCATCTGGTTCCATAGCTACTGGATGCATATTGGTGGCTGGGGGCACGATATCTTGGAAACAGGCACAGAAGAAACTCAGTGAGGTAAATAACAGAAACCTAACATCATCTCTATACTTAACACATTTTTAATTGATTTTTATTATTAACTTTGGCAATGCCAGGCATTTATTTAGTTAAAGGGGACACATTACTGTTACGTGTGTACAGTACTTGGTAGTTTACTTTATTTATGATCTGCAATAAGCACAATATAGTGATCTAGTGCTGTCAATGATTTTTTTTACACTATATGAACACACATATGAATCCATAGTTTATTATGTAATATCGATGTTCTGTAAATTTACCTTTATTGCAACTTCCTTCATTTTATTGGTGAAATTATATCATATGCTTTATATATGATACAACCATGGCCAAATTACTCAATACAGGATTTGTGTACTAAGCTAATGTTATATGAATAAATAATCTGCTATATCAAGTGAAAAGGAAATATATTTTTATATTTTTATATTTTTATATTTTTAAGGATTACTTATCAATACTAAGTGCATTGAACTGCACATTCATTAATTCATTATTAAATCAATAATTCAAGTGTTTAAATCTAGAACTTTAAAAATGAAGATAATTGTAAACAGAAACATGTAGAGAACGAGAATGAGAGTCAAGAAGTGCACCCAGTGTTGTACAATTGTGACATACTCTATGAAACAAGTACATGCCCAAAGTTTCCTATTTCCAACTATCTAAGAAGTGAGTCATAAATCAAGAACCGAGATAGTAACTGGCAATATAGAAAAAAAAAAAGAATGAAGTTATATCTGTGTTATTAGTTATATTGTGATGATATGGGATGCTTAATGGGGTATTATGGTTTCAGCGAATGAGGCAGTAGCATAACATGCTGTCCCATTTGGGCACAGGAGTCTTAGAGCACCCCATAATGTCTTTTGCATTATGCAGAGACCAGCACTATAAATGATAAATTAAAGTTGGGTTGGCCTGGTACAGATTTTGCATTGGGGCCCAGGGGCTTCATGTTATGTCTCTGAAAATAGGTTTTTCAATATGTAAGCTACATGTGTCCATGCTAATTTAGCTCAAACTTCTCTTGAAATCAATTTAATAACAATATAGCAACATGTTAGCAAACCCCTTGACAGGCCACAATTCATAAAACAAGCAACAACATAGACCCATATAGGATATGAACTTAGAATTATAGAATATAACAAAACAATATTGTTTTGAGAAGCTAACCATCACGTGACACATATATCTGGACATATACAGCCAAGAGAAAATATAAAGACATATCTGTATTAGGGAGTTAAATTCTCTCCATATAGGGCCCAATGTAAATTATGGTTATAAGTCAGTTTTCACAATTTAATATGTTGCAATATTTTTATTGACCTTAAACTTTATTTTATTCAAACAAGAGTTAAATAATAATAATAATAATAAATAATAAACATCCTAAAAAAAAATCAAAAATTATTCAATGTACTGGAATGCAGTTAAAGTGATTTTCCATGAGCAACAACTAAAAGTTAAACATTTTTTGCAAATATAAATAGTTAACAATTTTTCAGAGTTTTAAAGATTTTCCCTAACCATCTTATTGCTGACTGTCTATTGTTGCCAATGAATACAACCATGAATTCAGGAACTTTGCAGGCTCTGGCACTTGACAGAATCCCAGTCATGCTATCCTCGTTGTGGCTAGGCTATCTTCTCATGGCCTCTGCAAGTCATCTGAAGTTCCACCAACTATGAAGAATGTGGACACTCACTTCACTGAAGTCCTCTTTACTAAGGTAGATGTTGTGTATACAAAAATTGTACAATACCCCAGTGGCAGCACTGACAGTTGAAAGGCTGTAAACGTCACATGTGATTAGACCCGGTGTACAAGATTGCAGTGACAAACAATACCCTTTCACAGTTGCATTGGATGAACTGCCATCCCACTATCATCCCACTTCCGTCTCCAAGACTTTTCTCGAGCTGCACCGGAGCTCTGGAATGCTTTACCCAAGACAATCCGATTAATCCCCAACTACAGCAGCTTCAAAACTGCCCTAAAATACATCTGTATGGCCAGGCTTATTAAGTGATCTGATCACAGTGTAGTGTGCAGAGGTGCAGAACAATAACACCTTTTATCCTTCCTTCTCTGTTCCTCAGATCCTGACCCTTCCATCTAGAAGTTACACTGCACTCCTTGCACTTCTTATATGTTTATTCACAGATACAGGCTGGTGATGGGTTCATACAGCTTCAGTTACATAACCTTTTCTATTAAAAGATGGCTGTATCATGGTAGCAAACAAGTCCTCTGACCTCTTGTGTCCCCTATCTCCTCATAGAATGTAAGCTCTTGCAAGCAGGGCCCTCAATCCTATTGTTTGATATGTTTATTTCTTTGTCACATTGTAATGTCTCATTGTCTGTTCATGTGTCCTCTGATTTGTAAAGTTCAACGGAATATGTTGGCACTATATAAATAAAGTTATTATTATTATTACTATTATTTTTAACTGCCTGTCACCGGAGAACCTGTACTTTTACTGACAAGTCTCCTGGAGTTGTCCAGTTTGCAGAAATCTTCCAGGAGAAATCTTCCCTCTTAAAGGGGTTTTCTCAGCAAAAAAAATATTTTTAAAAAAGGTCTGCTAGTGCTATCAATGGGTTAATAAGTGCACCCAAATACCTTTAGCAGTGTTTTGAGTGATTTCTGGCTTTCTAAAGGAACTCCTGGCATCCTCTGCATTTGTTTACATGGGTAGCTTCCTGCTGTCTACAACTACCATAATGCATTGCAGTTCACTCAGATCTCCCCTCTCACTTCGTTCCTCACAACCCCCCTGTTTCCCTAGCTAGCCCGCGGACTACTAGCCCTACCTACCTAGCTAACTAACTCAGTCCCCCAACCTGCTCCCCACTCCTTCATACTTACCCGTGTTCTCATCCTGGAGTTGACTTTCCCTGATGCCGCTGTCCCCTCTCCTTCCTGCACCTGGGAGCTGGTGCCATGCGTAATAGAACGCAGGCAGAAGCAAAGATAAGCAGCCGGCCTACCACACATGCGCAATAGAACGCTGCTTCTCTTCGCTTCTGCCAGCGTTTTATTGCTCCGGCTTCGGATCCCTCGAGAAGGAAGCAACGCCCAGCAGAAGAAGAGGACGTGAGCATTGGTGAGTATGATGGGGATGGGGAAGGGGGGGGAGAGAGGAGTACTGGTGATCTCCCATCTCCGGAAATAGCGAAATGGAACATCACCAGGAAATCAGAAAATGTGCCTGGGGTGGTCACATGACCGCCCCAGGCATATGGTTAAATATACATTTTTTTAAAGGGAGTAAATTAGAAGTTAGGCGGGGGGAGGGGGTTTAGCTTAGTGTTAAAGTTTGTTTATGCTGGACAACCCCTTTAAGAAGTCTAATGCTCTCCAAAGTTTGTTCTGCTGCAAGCTATTCTCTACACTGCAAGTATTCATCCTTCCAAGCTGTCCTCCAAGCCAGCCCACTCAGCTAGAATGCAGGAACAGACCCTTAATTAGGGAGCCATTCCCACCCTGAGTAACATCAGTGGGTTAGACCAAGGGAAACTAACAGACACTTCTCCCATGGTACAACTCACAGCGCAATTGCTTTCTACCTCTAACCAGTAATTGCACGATCCAATTACTGTGCAATTACCTGCTCCAATTAAAGTGACACAAGCATACAGTATATAACATAGTTTAAGTACCACAACACATGATATATCATAAGAATACAGGGGTTAGCCCTTCCTATGCAGCAAGGCCCAACTGCTTAAAGTTTGCATCTGCATGACCTTACATAAGGAATAAGGAAATAATGGCTAGATTTCTGACAAGTGCCAGAGTGTGGAACTTCTCTGTATTCATGGTGTACTCACTGGCATACAATCAAGATAAAAGATAAATTTTGAAAACTCTGTAAAATTTTAAATAGTTACATAGTAGATGAGGTTGGATGAAGACATCAGTCCATCAAGTCCAACCCTACAGTCCCCTACAGTGTTGATCCAGAGGAAGGCAAAAAACCCCATGAGGCTTTTGCCAATTGCCCCATTTCATGGGAAAAAATTCCTGCCCGACTCCAATCTGGCAATCAGTATTAAACCCTGGGTCAACGTGCCCTTAAATCTAGAACCCATAACCCGTAATATTATTCTGTTTGAGAAAGGCATCCAGGCCCTCTTTGAACTTGTTCAATGAATCCACCATCACCACTTCCTGGGGCAGAGAATCCCATAGCCTTGTTGTTCTTACTGTAAAGAATCCTCTTCTATGTTGCTGGTGAAACTTTCTCTCCTCCAGTCATAGAGGATGTCCCCTTGTCACTGTCACTGGTCTAGGAGTAAAAAGATCATTAGAAAGTTCTTTGTGCTGTCCCTTCATGTATTTGTACATTATTAGATCTCGCTGTAGATGTCTTTTCTCTAAACTGAATAACCCCCAAGTTTGTTAATCTATCGTTGTACTCCAATCCACCCATTCCCCTAATAATTTTGGTTGCCCTTCTTTGCACTCTTTCTAGTTCGATTATGTCTTTCTTGTATACTGGGGCCCAAAATTGTGCACAATAGTCTAAGTGTGGCTGTACCAGTGATTTATATAGAGGCATAACTATGTCCTTGTCATGAGAATCTATACCTCTGATCAGAGGCGTAGCTAGGGGTTCAGCACAGGGGGGGGCGAACATGTCCAAGTGGGCCCCCAACTTGGACATGTTTGTATACCGATACTATGAGTATACGGTGAGTGTATAGTGGTATATAGCGGCTCTACACAAGGCTCTGCAGACGATTTAGGTGAATACAGTGCAGCAACATTTAGTGACTTACCGGTGACGTCTCTGACTCATCGTTCACATTCCCCGTCTCTTTTATCTGGACGGCCAGGACCACTTCTTCCAGTCTCTGTAAAGTTTGCAGCACAGACATCTTTGGCTCCTTACTTTTCCAGACACCTGACCCATATTGTCCTCACCTACACAAAGTCCCCATCCTGCTGCTACCCCCAATTATAAAATATATAATATACCCCCCCATAATGAATAATACCCCCAAGTGCATCTTTAAATTAATAACTTCCCTGTGCACCCCTTTAAATAGTTCCCCTTATTAATAATGCCCCAGGTGTTTCCTAATTAAAAAGAAAAAAAAAAAAAAAAAACACAACAGGGAAAAAAAAAATTATTGGGGTTCCAATACCCGGGACCCCGAGGATCAGCTGTTTGAATGAACCGTGGTACCTGTGTAAGCGCCTTGACACCGTCTCTGTTTACATAGTGTCATTCTTTTCATAGCGGCCATGTAATGTAACTACAGCCTCGTCCTATACACATCTATGTGACAAGACTGGAATTACATCACACGGTCACTATAAACAGACAGCGTGTGATATAAACAGGCGTCATAGCCCCTTCTTACAGCTGATCAGTGGGGAATTACTTATCTCTTATTGATGATTTATTCTGAGGATAGACCATCAATAAAAATGAGCTGGAAAATGCCTTAAGGCTAAGGCCCCACGTTTTGGAAATCGCAGCATGTCAATTATACTTGTGGAAACACTGGTGGTTTCCATATAGGTGTATTGAAAACAAAAAGTCCACAGAGGAAACCTCTGCAGACCTTCTGTGAAAAGCGCTGCAGGAAAAACCTCAATGTTACTTACTGCCATGGTTTTTCCTGCAGCCTACTACGTGGGGCCTTAGTCTTAATAAAGCCCAAGTGCCACTTTCATTAAATTAATTGCCCCCTCATATTATGCCCATGATTCCCCCTGACAAATACTGCACCTCTAATGACCCCTTGTATCAATGACCACCCCCTTATGTTCATAATGCTTCCTAATATAAATGATGCCCCCTAATGGCTCCTTATATAAATAACCTCCCCCCTTGTATTCATAATACCCCATAATAACCATTATATAAATGACCACCCCATCGTCATAATGCCCCCTAATGAATCCTCCCTTTATACAATTCCCCCTCCTATCCACCCCTTATACTATTAATATACCCACAACTGCACTAAAAAAAAAGAAAAAAAAAGTCATAGTCACCTGCGATGCTGATGAATGGAGCAGCCGCCGCCGCTTCCTCCCTGTCCACGCACAGGACGTCTGTGTCTGAGCGTGGGCAGTGCGATGTTGTGACGTCATCGTGCCGCCTGTGTGAGAAGCAGACATCTGTCTGTGGTCTCGGGGTCTTGTAAACCGCAAGCCTCATGTGACTTGCGGTTTACAATACTGTGAAGTTGCAGGATACGTTTTAACTAGATCGGTGTCTGCAGACACCGATACACTTAGAAATAAAGGATGTATTAATGGCGGCCAATGGCAGACGCCCCCTGCAAGTTACGCCTCTGCCTTTGATGCATCCCATAATTTTATTTGCCTTTGCAGTAGCTGCCTGGCACTGGTCACTAAAGGTAAGATTACTGTCCTCCACAATCCCCAAGTCTTTTTCATTGGCAGCAGTGGCGTAACTAGGAATGGCTGGGCCCCAAGGTGAACATTTGACACGGGGCCCCCCTCCCCCTGAACCGCTGCCCCAAACCCCCCCAAACCGCTCCCCCAACCCCCCCTGCACAAACCGCATTCCTGCGCACACTATTATGCCCCATAGTGGCCCCTGCACACAGTATTATACCCCATAGTGGCCCCTGCACACAGTATTATTCCCCATAGCGGCCCCTGCACACAGTATTATTCCCCATAGCGGCCCCTGCACACAGTATTATTCCCCATAGTGGCCCCTGCACATAGTATTATGCCCCATAGTGGCCCCTGCACACAGTATTATGCAGCATAGTGGCCCCTGCACACAATATTATGCCCCATAGTGGACCACCTATGAACGATTAATATACTCTGGGGTCTCACTTATTCCCACCATGTCATATTTCTCTTCCAACATTATCACTTCTAGTTGCTTCATCTTGTTAGTGAGACCTCTGGCGTTAGTATACATACATTTCAAGGATTTATCATTATCGCTACTCTTCCACTGCCTACTGACTGTTCTAACCCCACCCCCCGCTCTACCCCCAGTTACATTATTTAGCCGTCTTTCCATTTCTATACTATTTTGCCCCCTACATCTGTTACCCTCCCCCCCAGTCACTAGTTTAAACACTCCTTCAACCGTCTAGCCATCTTCTCCCCCAGCACAGCTACATCCTCCCCATTGAGATGCAGCCCATCCCTACCATAGAACCTGTAGCCCACAGCAAAGTTGGCCCAGTTCTCCAGGATCCCAAACCCCTCCTTCCTACACCAGCTCTTGAGCCACTTGTTTACCTCCCTAATCTCCCGCTGTTTTTCCTGTGTGGCTCGTGGTACAGGTAGTATTTCTGAAAATACTACCTTGGAGGTCCTTGCCTTCAACTTTCTCCCTAGATCCCTGAAATCATTTTTAAGGACCTTCCACCTACCGCTAGCTTTGTCATTTGTGCCATCGTGCACCTTGACCGCTGGATCCACACCAGCCCCACCCAGTAATCTATCAACTCAATCCGCGATGTGTCAAATTTGAGCGCCAGGAAGGCAACACACCGTACGACGATCCCGGTCTTTGTGACAGATTGCCCTGTCTGTTCCCCTAATAATTGAATCCCCCACTACCAGCACCTGTCTAGTCTTCTCTGCACTCCTATCCCCCTTCTTACTGGAGCAGACATTTCCCTGGCAGTCAGAGGAAATATCTTGCTGCAGCAGTGTTATCCCTGTACTAACATCCCCCTCATCTGCCAATTTAGCAAGCTTGTTGAGATGTGCCAGTTCAGGACTAACCTCCCTGGCACTCTTCCCTCTACCCCTCTGCTTTTTAACTGTCACCCAGCTAGCTGCCTCATGTTCCTGCACCTCCATGCTACCATCCCCCTCTGCACTTAGCCCAGCGAGTTCCTGCTCTGTGAACAACAAACTCCTTTCCAAGTTATCAATGGATCTCAGTCTTGCAATTTGCTCATTTAGATCCATGATCTGGGCTTCCAAATGTGCAACGTGCTTATATCTTGCACAGCAGTATGCCCTCTCAAGCGGCTGCTAAAGCAAAGAATACATGCTGCAAGATGTACACTGGACCGCATTGGTAAGCATGGAGCACATCTTACCTGATGGGGATTTGTTTTTTTTTTTGTAAAGTCCCTGAATCTAAAGTCACTTAATCTTAAGTCACACTTAGATCCACACACTTGAAATCAAACCACACTCGCCAGCTCACACACTCGCTTTATACTTAGCTTTTAAAGCTGCTCCAAGTTGCAGAAAAAGCTGCCACTGATTCCTCTCATTGCAAAGGGAATGCATACAGCAAACAGCAGCAATTTATCTCCTCTTAATTAGGTAACCAGCTCCAGCTGGTTACCTGTGTATCACACTGGAGACTTTCCCCTAAACAAAAAATAAACTTATATGATTATAAAGGTAACAGTTTGCAAACATTTTTAACATTTTAACTTTTAATTATCTATAAATTTATATATGGTTATGTTAATGGGAAACCTCATTTAAACATCCAACATCTAATGGTTGTAGAGTATTTCCATTTATGTAATATGGGATATTACAAGCAGTGATCTTCAAATCTTCAATCATTCTCTTTTCAATTGACTCTTTAAAATTTACATCAGTCCCCATAGGATTCTATGAAGACATACTGTAATTCTGCCTCTTATTTTTTTCTATTACTAATAAACTGAAAAATTGTGGCTTGAGCCCTTGGATGCCATATTAAGGTAATATTCTTTCTGAGAAGCATTGCCATGCTATATGAAGGTGACATATGGTGGCATACAGTATACAGCTTAGTAGTACAGAGCTTTAGGGACTCTGTGTACCTCCACCCAGTCTCTGTGAACATGGCTCTGTAATGTGCATGAGAACTTATACTCAAGCCTGGTAAAGAAATTCTACCATCTCTGAAGATTAGCTATTTTTAATAATATATTTAATGTAAATAACCATAGTGCAATGCAAATATTGAACGTGGCAAATTAATTCTACTGTCCATTATCAGAAATGTTCCTTCCAAATTTGATAAAACTAAAGGAGTTAATAACATTTTTGTGAAACTAATTCTTGGTGACTCCAAAGTGCAGTTACTGAGCAGCAACATTACAGTTTGTACCTTTCTAACAATTTTCTATTTAGTTCAAGAAGTTGGCACACAGTAAATTGTTTTTGGACATAAGTTAATGACCCCATCACTGACAGGTGTATGTCTTGTTTCTTCTATTTCCATCAAATTCTCAGAGTAATCAGCATGTATGGCCTTGGAAGATGATCAATATAGAGGAGCTGACTTTATTGATTCGACAGAGATCTTTGATCCGGTGATTCACCATCACACATTGCTATTCCGTTGGCCTTTAGTGTTCTGAGAGCAGCAGTGGCAGAATGGTTGTTTAATTGTGGTACTGTATGTCAGTTGTAAATAATGATCAAAATAGAGTCATATTAAGGTCAATACTTAATCTTTTCAAACGCATTCAGCTCTTTCACAATTCTTGAGTGAAAATATAAATTACATTGTCTTTTAACCATTGTCTCTGAGTTTGTTACCAATGTTATTTTTTTATTTGGATATTTGTTATGTGAATTTGTTACTTTTTGCTTTATTTAATATAATGGAAGTGTGATAAAATGAATGCTGTTTATTATTCTATGAATAAAATATGGCATAATAGTTTGGATTTGGAGAAGTCAATACTTTGTAATGCAGAATTGTTTGTTTGTAAGTGTGATAACTTGTCAAAACAGCAACTCGAACAATTCAATGTAATAGGCAAATAACATGATTAACATCTGTGTGTAACTCCAGGGAAATGCAACTGGAAATAGTACTCTGATAAAAGCTTTTCTTAGGGTTGAAAATTACGGTATTAATGAAAATACATAGTCATTTGCAGTGCACTATATATTTCAGGATTATAAAATTATTTTGCATTTTATTTTAACCAAGATATCGAAGCCTAGATAATTTCTCTTTTTTTCTCTCTTTAACTTCCCATCTACCTACATAATCTATAGTTGTAATACATAGTTATTAATCGCAAAATACAATCTAAAACTGCTTAAAGTGTGCAGTATAGATTTTATAGAACTGGCTGTTATAGTCACAATCACTATGTGAGTTTTCTCACCCCTAATTTATGGAAATTTTTGACATTAGTCAAAAATGTAATACTTTGACTACAGTATAGTGTAGTATGTATAAGTAAAAAATATTAATAGAGGTTTATACTAAAGAATGTGTATGGAGTATAACAGAATAGTGTAAAATATATAAACTTTATTACATGTGTTTCTGTGCTGCTTGGTGTGACTCAAGGTCAAAGAGTCAAGAAGTGGCCTTATTATATCAAGTAGGGTCATTAAGTGCTGATCTTTCCATTACTTCAGTAGAAAAAAAAACATTGTAGCAATGGACAGGGATTAAAAGTTTCAAAGAAGTAATCAACCAAGTCAAGAGATCATGTCTAGAGGGTCTAAAGTGGATGAAGATGCTCAAAGAAAGATCAGTTCTGGTGAATCTGGTGTAAACTCCGTATACTTGCTTTCATTAATCCATTTAATTGTCTTTCTTACTTTGAGACAAAAATCTTTTAGATTTGAATGTAGGAAGCAAAGTAAGTGACCAAGTGCAATTTGGACCAAGTAAGTGAATGTGAATGGAACTCCTCCGGTGTTCAATGGGTCCCTGGGGGGGGGGGGGGTTAAGTGCCTGTGTTCAGAGACAGGGCCAGTTTTAGACAAACTGTGGCTCTGGGCAAAATTAAAAGCGGGGCCCCAAATGCTGATATACCAACAACGCCATCATATTTCCTTTGGCAGTCCCTTTAATAACGCCCCCTTTCTGCCCCCAAAACAGTAACAACCACCGCCCCTTATGCCCACACACAATTCAAATAACCACCTTTGTACCTCCTAATAGATTTTTGCACCTCCTCATCAGTTATTATAGCACCTCATTATAAATAATAGTCCCTGCTTATAAACAGTGCCGCATATCAGTAATAGTTCCCCCTTATCAGTAATAGCCCCCCTCAAAAATAATAGTGCTCCAATATAAATAGTCCCCCTAATTAATAATAGCCCTCTCATAAATAATAGTTCACCTTATAAATAATAGTCCACATTATCAATATTAGCCTTCTTATAAATAATAGTCCTCTTAACAAAAATACACCCTTATAAATAATAGCTCTCTTAACAATAATACCCCCTTATAAATAATAGCCCCTTTAGCAATACCCTCCTTATAAAGTTTCCCTCATAAATAAAAGTGACCACATTATAATAGCCACCTCCATATATATATAGTCCCCCCTTATTATAGGCCTATTATAAATAGCTCTTCCCTTATAAAAAAATAGCCCACCTTATATATGTTTCCCACTTATAATAGCTCCCCTTATATATAATTTGTTCTTATAATAGCCCCCTTACATTTAATAGTTTCCTCTCTTATAAATAATAGCCCCCTTATAAATAGTTCCTCCCTTGTACATATTAGCCCCCTTATATATAACAGTCTCCCCAGGGTCGGACTGGCCCACCGGGGAACCGGTGAATCCCCCGGTGGGCCCCGAGCCCCGACTATTAGTCCACATTTTACCAATGTAAATGCATTGGTCAGGGGCCCGATCTGGATGGTCAGGGGCCCGATCAGGCCCCTGACCAATGCAATTACAAAAAAAAAAATGTGGATTAATAATGGTCAGGGGCCAGACTTTACTACCATAAAGATGGCCGCTGCCGGCGGAGCGCAGCGGCGGGAGACTGTCCCTACCTTGTCATGGGCCCGCCTCCTGAAGCCTGCATCCTGATTGCCAGCTGCTGGAGCCAATCAAATTGCAGCGCATTGCTGCACGCATCAATGACGTCATAACGCTGTGCGTGGCGGCGGGATTCAGCAGAGGAGCCCAGAACAACAGTGTGAAGGTAAGTGCAAGTTACCACACACACAAAACAACTTTCCCCCCCTATTTTGCCCCCAAATCTTTCAGCTTCACTGACCCCTCTGAGAACTACAACCCCCAGCAGCTCCAGATCTGTTGAGAGTTGTAGTCCCCCCCCACAAAACGAATATTCCATTGTACTGTTATGCTGGTGCCTGCTCTAGGGCTCCAGCATAACAATACCTAAGTTGCAGAAACCGCTGAGGACTTTTCTGTCCGTCACTTTCAGTTTGAATATGGCGGACACCGGCGGACCTCATTATAATGGGGTCTGCCGGTGTCTGTGTGTAACCGCCATGTTAACAGTCCGCCTCTCAGTCATTCGGGTCCCATGGCGGACCTGTATGACAAAGAGCTTGCTGCGGATTTGAACCTAGCATAAGGCTATGGCTACACTACAACTTCCGTCATGCAACCAAAGATCGCCGTGTCGCCTTGGGACTCTTTCACACATTAGTGAATGGAGTCGCGTTGGTACCCTCAGGTTGCAATGCGACTCCATTCACTGACATGAGTGAAGGAGTTGCAGGGCGACTTGTGATCCACATGACAGGAGTCACGGCTTATTTATCAAAAACAATGTTTTCCACCTGCTGGAGTTTTGCGCCTAATTTATAATGAGGTGCGCACATAAATTAGTCGCGTCTTCTGGAGTCCGTGCACCTAAACAGAACTCCACACCAGCTCCTTGCTGATGTAGATCTCTGGGATCATTAACACTAGAAAACTGAAGTAAATGATGATAAAATGACAGGGCCAGAAAAGTGGTGAAAAACTCAAAAAGTCTTTTTTTTTTGCAAAAATTTTCACTTGCGCAAAATAATTGTTACTTTTTTAATGGCTTGTACATCACTTTTTTTTTAGCACACAAGCTGTGTTATATCAGCTCCATTTATTTATTCTGCTTACTTGTATAGCGCCATCATATTCCGCAGCACTTTACAGACATTGACAATCATATGTAGATTGTGAGTCCTATATGGGAGAATGACTGACAATGTCTGTAAAGCGCTGCGGAATATGATGGTGCTATATAAGTAAGAAAAATAAATAAATTGTATTTACACTGTACAAATAGGATGCATGATGTTAAAAAAAAAAATGTCATGCATCCTATTTAATGTCATGCATCCTATTCATACAGTGTATATACTATGGGGTTGATTTAACACGGCTTATTTATTTATATGGCAGATATAACCTTTTTAACCAACCCCCAATACAATATAATTTTGTCAATATGTTGTTAATTTTTTTTTATTTTTAATTTTTTTTTATTTATGGGGAGGTGAAAAACAACAAAAAAATACCCTACTCACCTGTCTCCGATGCTGCAGTGTCCTCCCAGTGCAGTCCGATCCTGCTACTTGGCTGTCTTCTGGCTATGATGTCCCAGCTCCCTTCCGCTGAGGCCGTCACGTGACTACTTAGGTCAATCAGCGGCCTACAGAAGGGACCCAGGGACGTCACAGATAGTGACGTCCCTTCGCCGTGGCTGCGGATTGGCCTTAGCAGTCATGTGTGGTGGGGACATGTGCCAACAAAACTGCAGGACTGGGGAACACACGAGCATCAGGGACAGGTGAATGTGTTTTTTTTTTTTGTTTTTTTTCACCTCTCCCACTCTAATTAAAAAATACATTTTTGCCTGGACAACCCCTTTAAAGCTATTATCCACATTCTAATATTGTTATACCACCTGCAGGGTTCCAACACGCAGGACCCCCTGAAGATCAGCTGCATTGGAATAGCATGGCTCTCAGTAATGTTACCATACCAGGAGCCACGCTGCTCACTAGCCGTATAAAGTGTAGTGGTGGCTTTAGGTACTGCAGTGCTGTTCCATTGAAGTCTATGAGGCAGCACTACAGTACCAAAAGCCGCAGCTGCACTTTGTACAGTGAGTGAGCAGTGTGGCTCCTGGTATGTAATCATTACTGGGAGTCACGCTGTCCTGGTGCAGCTGATCTGCAGGGATCCAGGTTGTCAGACTTCCACAGATCTAAGGGCTCATTCACACAACAGGATTCCAAGGCTGTGTGCTGGCTGTTGTATTAGCAGCACACGGTCCGATTTTAGTGGATCTATTCGCACGACCATTGTTTTAATCGTCTGTGTGAATGATCCAAGAAAGAAATAGAACCGGCTATTTTTGGTGATTTTATGGATCCCTCAATAGACTCATGTCAATGAGGGATCCTTGAAAACAGATTTTCTTAGGGTGTACACTGTGCTGGGCACTGTCGTGTGAGTGTAGCCTAGAATATTAGAAGGTGGATAACCTTTTTAAAGGGGTTATGCCATGAAGAATAGTTATCTGTTATCCATAGGATAGAGCCCTCAGAATCGGAGTGTTTTTCTTCTAACTGAATCCAGGCTGAATGTAGCCGTGCCCAGCTGGACGGGAGGAGACCGTGCACCTATTAACTTGAATGGAAGTGCCTGAGATAGTGAAGTACAGGACTTCGGCTATCTCAGTTACTCCCATTAAAGTAAAAGAGGGCATGGATGCTTCCTATCCAGCAGGGCACGGTTACATTCACCCTGGATTCAGTCAGACTAAATTCACTGTGGGGAGAAAAACAACCCCATTCTCAGGACAGGGAACCTGGATTCATTATGGTCTGTCCTATGGATACAGTAGTAGTAGTTCGGTGACTCTGGCCTCGTAATAATCCTGGAGCATGTAAGGGATTCAAGTGCAGGAAGTGTAGGTCAGTGGGGACTTGTGTCACCACATTTCAGGAGCCATAGTTGGGGCACTTCTCTGTCCTTAAGGCTGGGGCCCCACGTGGTGTAAATGCCGCGGTTCACCTGCGGCGTAAACGCCGAGGAAAAAAAGCGGCGTTTTACAGTCACAGCAAAGTGGATGGGATTCTAGTAATTCCTATCTCCACTTTGCGTTAATATACGTGTTGCAGACATGCGGCGATTTCCAAAACCGTTGTGGTTTTGGAAATCGCAGCATGTCAATTATACCTACGGAAATGCCGGCGGTTTCCCTATAGGTATAATGGAAGTAGAAAGTTCACAGAGGAAACCTCTGTGAACTTTCTATCAAAAGCGCTGCAGGAAGAACTGCAATGCGTTGCTGTCGCAGTTTTTCCAGCAGAGCTTTTTTGCTGCAGGAGGCCATGTGGGGCTTAGCTTAAAGGGATTTTCCAGGGCTTTCCTTTTTTTTTTTTAATTGCTGACCTATCCTTAGAAATGTCATCAATTGGAGATCTGTTGGAGGTCTGACACCTTGTACCCCTGTGGTTCAGCTGGTTAAAGAGGCAGTGGCCCTCTCTGAGTGCTGCTTCTACTTCACAGGACATGTGACATTATGTTCATTGATCACATGGCCTGATCACAGCTCAGTCCCATTCAAGTGAATGGGCTGAGCTGTGATACCAAGCACAGTCACTATGGAGCTGTGCTTGGTAAGTACTGAAGAGGCTGCAGCACACACATCACGTGAACAGGTGCTGATCCCTTTCCAATTTTTAATTGATGATTGCATAGGTCATCAATTACTCAGCCTTAGAAAACCCCTTTAACCCCTTAATGACTAGGCCATTTTTTGTTTTTGCATTTTCATTTTTCCCTCCCCACATTCCAAGAGCCATAACTTTTTCATTTTTCAATTCACAGAGTCACATGATGGCTTATTGTTTGCGAAACAAATTGTACTTTGTAATGGTACCATTCAATATGCTGTGCAATGTACTGGGAAGCTGGAAAAAAATTCAGAATGAGGTGCAATTGGAGAAAAACTGCATTTGCGCCAAATTCATATGAGTTTAATTTTTACAGCATTCACTGTGTGGTAAAAATGATATGTTACCTGTATTCTGTGGGTCAGTACGAACACAGTGATACCAAATTTATATAGTATTTGTAATGTTTGGATACCTTTTAAAAAATTAAAAACTTTGCTAAATAGAAAAAAATTTTTGCGTCGCCATATTGTGTCACCTGTAACTTTTTCATATTTACATGTATGGAGCTGGGTAAGGCGTCTTTTTATGCGGGACAACATGACGTTTTTATTGATACCATTTGGGGAAAGATTTGATGGTTTGATCACTTTTTATTAAATTTTTTATAGGAGGCAAAGTGTTGAAAAAAACGTTATTTGGCCATTTTGATTTTTTTTCCTCGCTACGCCGTTCACCGTATGGGATAAATATTTTAATATTTTAATAGTTAGGGCCAAAAACTGGATGGGCGATGCCAAAAACTGGATGGGCGATATTTCATATGGCAGTAGGGTGGGCCCCTAGAATCAATCCCACTGGTGGGCCCAAGGCACCCCAGTCCGACCCTGAGTCTCCCCCTTATAAATAACAGTCCCCCGATTATACAGTACAGACCAAAAGTTTGGACACACCTTCTCATTCCAAGAGTTTTCTGTATTTTCATGACTATAAAAATTGTAGATTCACACTGAAGGCATCTAAACTATGAATTAACACATGTGGAATTATATACTTAACAAAAAAGTGTGAAACTACTGAAAATATGCCTTATATTCTAGGTTCTTCAAAGTAACCACCTTTTGCTTTGATTACTGCTTTGCACACTCTTGGCATTCTCTTGATGAGCTTCAAGAGGTAGTCACCTGAAATGGTCTTCCAACAGTTTTGAAGGAGTTCCCAGAGATGCTTAGCACTTGTTGGCCCTTTTGCCTTCACTCTGCGGTCCAGCTCACCCCAAACCATCTCGATTGGGTTCAGGTCTGGTGACTGTGGAGGCCAGGTCATCTGGCGTAGCACCCCATCACTCTCCTTCTTGGTCAAATAGCCCTTACACAGTCTGGAGGTGTGTTTGGGGTCATTGTCCTGTTGAAAAATAAATGATGGTCCAACTAAACGCAAACCGGATGGAATAGCATGCCGCTGCAAGATGCTGTGGTAACCATGCTGGTTCAGTATTCCTTCAATTTTGAATAAATCCCCAACAGTGTCACCAGCAAAGCACCCCCACACCATCACACCTCCTCCTCCATGCTTCACGGTGGGAACCAGGCATGTAGAGTCCATTCGTTCACCTTTTCTGCGTCGCACAAAGACACGGTGGTTGGTACCAAAGATCTCAAATTTGGTTTTTTTCGACGATTTTTTTCGTCGGACACGAAGTCCTGCATGTCCGACTTTGTTTCCGACGAAAAAAAAGGATTCGCAGCGCAGAGGGTGTAAGCGCACACCCCCGCATTGCTTTAAAAACCCATTCAAATGAATGGGTTTTTAACCAATGTGTCTCAAACATGTCTGTATCTGATGCCAATCCCGTTCGCCGATATTTTCACTCGGATTGGCAACGGATGGACTGAAGCGCAGGTGTGAACCCACCCTGACAGTTGTTGTAGAGATGTGTCTGCTGCTAGAACTCTGTGTGGCATTGACTTGATCTCTAATCTGAGCTGCTCTTAACCTGCGATTTCTGAGGCTGGTGACTCGGATGAACTTATCCTCCGCAGCAGAGGTGACTCTTGGTCTTCTTTTCCTGGGGCGGTCCTCATGTGAGCCAGTTTCTTTGTAGCGCTTGATGGTTTTGGCCACTGCACTTGGGGACACTTTCAAAGTTTTCCCAATTTTTCAGACTGACTGACCTTCATTTCTTAAAGTAATGATGGCCACTCGTTTTTCTTTACTTAGCTGCTTTTTTCTTGCCATAATACAAATTCTAACACTCCATTCCATAGGACTATCAGCTGTTTATCCACCTGACTTCTGAACAACACACCTGATGGTCCCAACCCCATTTATAAGGCAAGAAATCCCACTTATTAAACCTGACAGGGCACACCTGTGAAGTGAAAACCATTTCAGGTGACTACCTATTGAAGCTCATCAAGAGAATGCCAAGAGTGTGCAAAGCAGTAATCAAAGCAAAAGGTGGCTACTTCGAAGAACCTAGAATATAAGACATATTTTCAGTTGTTTCACACTTTTTTGTTAAGTATATAATTCCACATGTGTTAATTCATAGTTTTGATGCCTTCAGTGTGAATCTACAATTTTTATAGTCATGAAAATACAGAAAACTCTTGGAATGAGGTGTGTCCAAACTTTTGGTCTGTACTGTATATAAGACCATATAAAACAATAAATCTTTTACTCACCTTACTGCGCTCCCACGATGAGCGGAGCAGCTGAAGTCTCTTCCTGTAGTAGTGGCACAGGTGGCGCGATGCAGTGATGTCATCACGACACCTGCGCCGTGATGTCCTGTGCATTACCGGCGGTCCTCTGTGGCAGAGCAGTGACTTTTAAGCTCCATTCTCTGTCATAGGATTAAGCAGTATCGGCGTGCACAGCACACCAATACAGCTGGGGATCACCCAGGACTCAAGCCATCAGGCTAAATGCCTGATGCTCTGAATCTCGGGGGCACCCTTGGGGATGGGGGCCCTGGGCAATTACCCAGTTTGCCCCCCTAATACCAGCCCTGTTTAGAGATATCCCGACTTCTGCCATACTTTTACAGTGGATGTTGGAAAGGGACTACATTTGGGTCAGGAAAATGTAATATGACCTTGTTCCCCAATAATACAGAGGTGTTATTCCTTTCCTGTCCTTTTGACTAATCCACATATGGGCATAACAAGTTATGCAGTCCTTTTAATCTTTTCCCCACATCTGCTGTAATATTACAGCTAATGCAGGGTATTTAAATATAGCAGCTACTCAGTTTATTTTGTAACCCACCCCAATGTGAATTTCTTTCCTTCTTTCTAGTATATGATACAGAATATTAAATGGCACCATTATAAAGTAAAATTTGTCATTCAAACAATAAGCCCTCATATGGCTCTGTGAATTGAAATTTTAAAAAGTGATGGCATTTGGAAAGCTGAGTGAAAAACTAAACGAAAATGGCTTAAGCGGGAAGAGCTTAAGTTAGTTCTGAAATGTAATACAAAGGTACAGCACAGTGTAGAAAAATCATAGAATAAAGGGAATTATTTTAGACAGGTTAGTCATTAAATTACCCCCAAACGCGACAGTGGATGTGGGAAAGAGACACTCTATTATATTGGGGGACTGTCTTATTTTGTGAATAAGAGTTTCCATAACTAAATTGAACATAGAGGGTGAGGGGGTCAACCCAGGCAGTTTCCTTTTTTTGCTTAAAATGAGTTGAATAGGGTGTCATTTACTCTGATTCTAGCATGTAGACTGCGTATAGCAGAGATTAACTGAGGGTAAATGAAAGCACTCAAGTACATGTTGCAGAAAGGTCCAATCCACCTTATGAAACATCTTCTCATTGGCAATACTTAGCCTCTTGTGGAACCAGTCTGGATGAATTTTTCAAATCATATTTGTGTCTCTTTGTGGGAGAATAACATTAATGTGTTTGCTCATTCAAGTTATTCTAAAACTGTTTTTATTCCTGATACATTGTACTTAATGTTAGTGGTTCATTTTGGCCAACATATCTGTGTTCATTAGGGAAAAACACTTAAATATATTAAAATGTGGAAAAATTAGCAGTTTTCATTAATGATTTTTTTTGTCAGACAGCAAACACTCAAGATAGTCAATAGTTGACATTTTTCATATGTGTCTTTCATGTTGGCATGTTTGCAAACATATTTTTATTTTTTTTAAAATAAATTGTCATCAAAATTTTCCAAACATGTTTTTTTAAATGAATCAAGTCAGGTCTGAAGTGAATTTGAGGTCCAAATCACCAATTCACCTTGTGTCAGTACGTTTGAAACTACATGTATGTGAGTATATGGGACAATAGAGAGCATGCATGTAATTATGGTGTTTGCTGTGATGAAATAGTTCAGTCTACAAACACAAATGAACACCTTGTGATTAACCTTCCATTTTCTCTGGTTTCCCTCATAGATCCCCTGAAGAGTACCCTGACTATTAAAGGGATGAAATGTGTTGGAAGAAGTGATTTCTTATTAGGATTTAATAGGGTGAGAAATGGGGACTGCCATAGTAAGGACTGAGTTAAAACAAATTGGCGGACATAGAGTAAATTAATAGGGTAAGTCATCTACCCTCCCTCAACTGCAAGAATCCATCAGGAAATGAAAGTCTATAGGGGGCAATGGAAATGGAAGAGGTACTGTGCATTGTCTATATAGGGCTATGACAATGGCAGTAGCACTGTGCAGTATCTATACAGGTCAATAGAAGTTGTACTGTGAATTTTTGGGGGCAGAATTGCACTCATCATACATCACATAAACAGTACTTGCTTTCTTAACACTCACTCTCACACACACATATAGCACTTGCTCACATGTCACTTCACACTTACCGTCCTCAGGCTTTTTCCATAGTGTTCTTGTTGCTGTGACTGGAGGAGTTTTTGTTCTTCTAAAGGTCCCACCACAGTAACAAGCATACTGAGCCTCCTGCGTACATCTGTGCAGGAGGAGAGCAGCCCACCAATTAGGAAATGGAGCTGCCCACTGGAAATGTTCCCGGTAAACTAGATTGCCAATCCGCCCCTGCTTGTCCTAAATTTTGCAGGAACAAAATAAACAATTTGCTTGTGTTGCTATATTGCGACATTCATAGCTCCGTGTACAGAAATCAACTGTACACAGAGCTGGCTAAGAAATCTTTTTTGGCACGGCAGGATGCAGTTTTTATTGATATTTTGGGGAATGTCTGATATTTAGATCTGATTTTATTAAATTTTTTGAGAGGTAAAACGGGGGAAAAAAGGGAAATTCTGGCTTTTCAATGTTTTTTTCTTCCATCTACAGCATATAAAAGTGTATATATATACTATATAGTACCAGCATTTTGTAACCAACTGGGCCACCAGCTTCAGAACCCACAGGTGTGCAGGATCTACAGATCTTACTGCAACTTCTATGGACAAATATGCTGCTGGATACAATATGAAACCTTTATGCCTCCATGCCCAACCGCATTTAATTTGTTTCCAAGGTAGAGATGGTCCAATAGGATATTAGAGTCCCCTTTCAGTTGTACAGTTTTTACCAATAAACTTATCTTTTCGCCCTAATATTGTAATAACTTACATACGTATATCAACATTACATTCACAAATAGAAAGTTTAATTCCAATTTCGATTGCAACAACTCCTTCTTGGTGCATTATTTTTTCTAGGGCATTAGAGAGCTTCCAGTTGCCATAGCAACCAGAAATCTCACCACACAGTGGCATTCTGGCTTTCACAATTTGATAAAAATGTGTGCAAAAACCCTAATTTTTGTTTGTAGATTTTTAAATTCTATTTTATAAACTTTCTACATGGTCATTGATAAAATAAATATATATATATTGCGACAACTTGGGGGAATTAGACTCAAATGGTGGCTTTTCCTGGTCCCAACAGCGGTGGTTCGTGGTACTGGGCGCCGGTGAGACAGCGTTCAGACGGTGCCAATTTAAAACAAAGTGGCTTTATTACAGCTTAAGGGCAACATAACAAAACAACAACCAAAACCTAGGCCGCCGTTAGGGGCCTAACTCACTCATAGAGCCCCTAACTAGCCTCTGGGGCAACAAGAGCCTGACTTAGTCTCCGTAAGTCCTCTCTGGACCCAAGCCCTGTGGGACAGACTGCCTCTCTGTCCTAGGCTGGTCCACCATTTCCTGCTCCATGCAGGTTTCTCCAGCCGTCTGGAGATACACGCCCCCACCCAAAGGTGTGGCTGAGGGCCTTTTCAGGGCTTGCCTGGGTCGCTCCCTAGCGCCCTCTAGGTTCATACTCTCACATACCCTCCCCCTCAGCTCACTACCCATGGGGTGAGCTACAATGGGACAAGACCTATGTCGCCGTCCCTCTTCAATCCTATACAATTGTCCCATGTCTCTCCAGATGTCCCCATCTGGCGGTCTCCCTCTTCCAAATACCGCTCCGTCGAGTTCTCAGTTCTCTCCTCCCTTTAAATGCCACGCCAAGATCCTGGCCATTCCGTGCAAAGGCAAGTTCCGCTTCATCACCTTCGCAACTTGCCACACAGTGGATCACATCATCTTCATCACATCTTCCATCATAGACTTCAGCCATCCCATTGCATGACTTTGATCCCTTTAGTGAATAGCCGTAAGAATCTTCTTCTCCTATCACGAATCCACAGGAGCTTAGATACCAGTTAACACGTACTTCATGTACATCAATGTCTTTAAAGTATAAATATTTCACGGGTACCTTTTCTGTAACCTTCATCTCAAAGCAAACTTTGCCATCATCAAGGCTTAGAAGTTTAGGAGACATAGGCCGCTTGCTCTCCTCTTTGTTTGAGATACACAATCTCTGCACTGCAATATCTTCTCCTTCTGCACGAGGGCCATACCGTACAGCCTCACAAAATAGCTCACACTGAACTACATTTTCTGGTATGTCTTTAACAACTGCCACATCATATATTGGAATGGTTTCTGTATAATGCGTCTGCACCTGTACGGCAGCAGAAGGACCACTTCCACACTCTAGTCTTCCTTCCTCTCTCTCATACGCATAACTTTCTGGAGGCATGTTACGATACTGTGATAGATTGCAAGAATTTTCGTGCCAACCCTTTTCTGACAGTACAGGAGCTGGTGATATCGTAATCTCAACATTCTTCAAGTTATTTTCATTCCCTGTGCTAACACCGGAGGACTGGGATACCAAGTTTTCACCATCACAGTTTTTTCTGTCAGTACCCGGATGCTTTTGGGTTACATGTTCTGGCTGCCTTAATGGTTCTGCTTTCTCTGCCTCTACGCTGGCAGCTTTCTTCAATTCTACCGCCTTCTGTAGCACACAAATCTCTGATTCCAGTTCCGGAACTTTCTTCACTGCCACATTTTTATGCACAGCCTCCATCTCAGTTTTTACTATTGCAACTTGCTGAACTTCCTCAATCTTCCTGACATCTTCTATAGGGACAAGAATCTCTCACATTGAGGAGAGCACCAGTGAAGGTGTGTAGAGATTTTAATTGCCTTTTGCCCTCTACTTAGCATCTACATATCACAAGGCATTATGGGAAAGGAGCTGGGGAGCTCATGCGCCCTCTATTGGATGTAACAAATCCTCAATTTGCTTTTGACTCACCGAGCCTTGAGACAGCAAAAGGGATTTTAGCCAAGCCAATTTCACTTATCTGCATACAGCGCTGTTTCCGGATTGTTGTCCTTCATCAGTACAGAGCAAAGCCAATTCACTTTGCTCTGTACTGATGAAGGACAACAATCCGGAAACAGCGCTGTATGCAGATAAGTGAAATTGGCTTGGCTAAAATCCCTTTTGCTGTCTCAAGGCTCGGTGAGTCAAAAGCAAATTGAGGATTTGTTACATCCAATAGAGGGCGCATGAGCTCCCCAGCTCCTTTCCCATAATGCCTTGTGATATGTAGATGCTAAGTAGAGGGCAAAAGGCAATTAAAATCTCTACACACCTTCACTGGTGCTCTCCTCAATGTGAGAGATTCTTGTCCCTAACCCACTCATTGCCTCCCACTAAGCCAGCCAATTCACTTTGCTCTGTACTGATGAAGGACAGCAATCCGGAAACAGCGCTGTATGCAGATAAGTGAAATTGGCTTGGCTAAAATCCCTTTTGCTGTCTCAAGGCTCGGTGAGTCAAAAGCAAATTGAGGATTTGTTACATCCAATAGAGGGCGCATGAGCTCCCCAGCTCCTTTCCCATAATGCCTTGTGATATGACATCTTCTATGGCAGCAGATGTAGATGCCATCTCTTTATCCACTACGCCTCCTAATTCTAGGACATTCTGCAATGTTCTTCTAACATTTGTCAGGTCAGCATCCTGGATAATATTTTCTGCTTCCCCCACTGTTCCCTGAATTATATTGGATTGATCCTCCAACATCTTCTGATAAAGCTTCTGCTCATCTGCAGACTTTTTGTCAAGTCTTTCATTCAAGTCCCGTATCTCAGTGGCTCTCTTATCTTGCTCTTGGTTGAATAAAGACTCTATTTCTTGAATCACATTTTTTAGGGATAACAGCTCTGATTCTTTAGAGGTTAACAGGCTCTGCAGCGAGTCTCTCTCGTCTTCTAGTGCTGCCAGCTTTGAAGATAGTGCAGATGCCGACTGTTCCATATTGGATAAAGACTGCTGCAATCGATCCAATTCTTCTTTTTTAGATTCCACTTCGGTTTTTAACTGTTCAATCTGAGAAGTGTGCTCTTCCAACTTTATTTCTGATTCACGCTTCACTTGATTCATCTGAAACTCCAGCTGTCTCTTGATTTCCTCCTGCTTGTTCACTTGCACCTTTAATTTAACTCGGCCTTCAATTCAATGGCCTCTTCTAGGGAGCGAGCCAAGGCAAGAGCTTTGGTCTCTTTTCCACAAGCCTCTGCTTCAGCACGGTCACGTTCTTCTGCATATCTAGCAGAAAGAGTCTTCTCTTCAGCAAGCAGCTGATCAAACTTTTCCTGCTTCCTTTTCAAATTTGACACAATTCGATGTTGATGATCAAGATCTACACCTACTTCTTCTAGTTCCTGCTGCAGTCTAATTTTCGTCTTCTCAAGTTTGTCATAAGCAGCAACCTTCTTCTCAAACCGTTGATTTGTAACTTCTAGCTCCTTTTGCAACTTTTCCTTTAGTTCTTCAACAGAGTCCAAGGACCCAATACTATCCTCCATTTTTTTCTTCATATCAGTCGCCTGAGCCTGTAGTGTTGAAATCTGCTTTGTCAAATCTCTTTTTGCTTCCTCCTTTTCCTCTAGTTGCTCAAGAAAACCATTTTTCTCATCTTCCATTTGTTTTAGTTTTGTACTAAGGTCAAGCTTCTGACAGGTTTCTTCTTGCAAAAGTTCCTGAGTGTCTTGAAGCTGAGATCCTAGTGTAGAAAAAGCTTTGGAAAGTTTGATAAACTTGCTGTCTGCTTGAGAAAGAAGCCCTGTGACATTATCCAATTCCACCTGTAGTCTGTTTGCCTTGTCTAGCAGTTCTGCTTGAAACCTGTCCCCTTCTGTGACCTGTAGTTGCAGCTCTTGAAGTTGAGTCTCCACTTTTTTATGACTCTCCTGTAAGGTTTGCACTTTCTGAGCATGGACAGACGACATTTCCATCAAATCTTTGTCTTTATTTTGCACCAAAACAGACAATTTCTCTTTATCTTCACAAGATCTTGACAGCGCCCTCTCCAGGCTACATATTCTAGCTTTGAGTTCCATTTCCCTTTGTTCCAGAACTCCAGCTCTGCTCCGCCATTCATTGACTTCACTATTTAGGCGAACCTGCTTTAGTTCATGCAAGTTTTGCTCTGACTGCAATGTCTGCACTAGAGATTCTAAATCACTCTCTCGGTCAGACACATGCTTCCTCAGCTCTGCAATTTCATTTTCTTTGTTAATTAATGCCGCCGAAAGCTTTTCACACTTCCTCACTTGGTCATCCAGACATTCTGATTGACACTGCAAAAATTCACTTCTCTCACGTTTAGCAGTTTCAAGGTCATCTCTTAATTTTTCAATGATACACTCTTTGGCAATGGAGTCTTGGACATGCTGCTCCTTTAAATCCTGCAATTGCTTCTCAAGCACTTGCTTTTGCTCTACACTCTGTATAACTTCATTAGATAGAGCACATTTCATATCAGAAAACTCCTTCTTAGTGACACAGTCCATTCCAGGCAAACCCAGTACCACATTTTCACAATGACTAGGATAAGAACTCTTTACAGTTTCAAGCTCTTTCTTTAACTTAAGGTTCTCTTTTTCTGATACCTCAAGTTGCCATTTCCAATCAGATATTTCATCTTCATAAATGAACCTGATGGTTTTAATCTCATCTTGAAGCTGCTGCACCATAATATTTTCATCTTTGGTGCTCTGATGCACTCCAGTATGAGACATAGTCATACTTTCAGCAGGGACATATTCTTTCATAGAACAGAGGTGCTTTAGAAAAACTGAGTCACTCTCATGCAACACATTATCTTTACTTGCATTCCACATGACCTTCTCCGGGTTTTGTATCTCTCTGCATTCAGACTTCTGCACTAATAAACATGTGCATGACTTCTCTGCTTTTTTACAAGCTGAAATTCTCTTTTTCTTGCCCATGGTTTACTAACAAGATTACACAATATTCCACAGCAACCTTGGGGTTCAACCGGCAGCAACTTTTTACTATCTTCTGCAGTCACATGTATTCAAACAGTTAACTTATGTGGCACTACAACAACCAGCATTTTCTTCTGTCTTCCACAGAAAACACCAACATGGCACCATAGCCTTTCACATAGACTGTTTGCAATATCCATCTTCTATACACATTGCATACTTTCTTGCCATCAGCAAGCACTTTACAGACTTCTGTGCCACAGTATACACAAAGTCCATTCCCTGGATTCCTCTTCCAGAGTTTTACTTTCACCAGGCTTTACAAACACATTGCTATGTTGAAATTCACTCACCCCCTCCTGGGTTTCTTCAGTTGAAATCACAGATTTCTTCCAGCTGTAGGCCACCATGCACACTTTGCAGTACTGCAATCACAAACCACTTGTCTTCCAGGACTTTCGTGGATCTCTTTATGTGCGCGATTCTCCACCATATGCGACAACTTGGGGGAATTAGACTCAAATGGTGGCTTTTCCTGGTCCCAACAGCGGTGGTTCGTGGTACTGGGCGCCGGTGAGACAGCGTTCAGACGGTGCCAATTTAAAACAAAGTGGCTTTATTACAGCTTAAGGGCAACATAACAAAACAACAAACAAAACCTAGGCCGCCGTTAGGGCCCTAACTCACTCATAGAGCCCCTAACTAGCCTCTGGGGCAATAAGAGCCTGACTTAGTCTCTGTAAGTCCTCTCTGGACCCAAGCCCTCTGGGACAGACTGCCTCTCTGTCCTAGGCTGGTCCACCATTTCCTGCTCCATGCAGGTTTCTCCAGCCGTCTGGAGATACACGCCCCCACCCAAAGGTGTGGCTGAGGGCCTTTTCAGGGCTTGCCTGGGTCGCTCCCTAGTGCCCTCTAGGTTCATACTCTCACAATATATATATATATATATATATATATATATATATATATATTTTTTTTTTAAAGAGCCCAATACTGACCTCTAGTGCATCCATTAATAAAAGTAACCCAATCTGAGTATGTGCCTTTAATAAACACTGTTTGTCCCTGAACCTCTTGAACTGTTTGTCCCTGAACCCCAGCAATTGGACACTCATCCCCTGTCTTGTGGAAAGGAGATAAGTGTCCATAATGGGACAACCCCGTTAAGCATGAATTTATGATTGGAGATGGGTCATTGACTCCAGGCTTGAAGGATATGTATAGTTGGGTATCATCTACATAGCAGTGATATTCCAGGCCATGACTCTGTATTATTCCCTAATGGAAAATTGTAAACTGCAAACACCATTAGGCATAGGTTCGAGCCCCGTGCCACTCCATATTTTGAGCTAACTGGTGATGATCAGTCTAGGAATATCCTTTGCAGCCCATCAACCAGGAAAGAACAAAAACACTGAAGAACTGTGCCATCAATTCAACAAAACTCCTTAAATCTATGTACTTGGATATCAAGATCAACCGAGTCAAATGTTGCTACTCGTGACCGCTGACACCAATCTGTGGCCTCAGCGGCCACAGGAGAGGACTCGGTGACATCACCGGGTCCTTTGCAGTCACTGCTTAAGCCACTGATAAGTTTTGTGTGGTGTAGGATTTCTAGCAGGGAAGGCACAGTGTGCACCAAATGGAGAGCTACGGCTGACACTAGAGCACCAGGGATAGGTGAGTATGACTTTTTTAATTGTTTTACTTTCCCCAGCCTCCTCTGTGATTTGTGAAATTCCTGGACAACCCCTTTAAGTCTTGGATTTCAATTAGGCTGTATATGATTGCTGTTTTGTTGCTTATTGATATTACATTAGTGTTCAGTTCTGATGTGGTTTTCTGGAGTAGGTAATGTTGTGTTTTGGACCTTAGCCTGTTCCATTCTTTACTTCTGAAATTTAGTATTTTTTATTTATTTTCATCCCATGGCTGACTGTTTGAGAGCCAACAAAGACGTTATCCTTTTAACATCCCCAGTACAGCCTCTACTGGTCTTTTTAAAAATTCCCAAAGATTTTTAAAAAATGTGCTTCATCTGGATGTAGATATCATGCAGTCCTTCGAAGTATGAAATCAGAGAATATATAGTTTGTCATTGTAGTAATTCAGGTCTATAGTGGTGAACAGTAGCACAGTAGCTTGGAATCCTGGAATTCAAGGAATCTTTCTGAGATCAAAGAGAATGAAAGAAAGGTACAGCATATATATATATATATATATATATATATATATATATATATATATATATATATATTTTATTCTTAAGCCCATTACTTTTTGGGCAAAAATGTTTTTAGAGAAGGATGAGTTCACTCACCTGACTCCTTCTGCTTCTGATATAACTGCTAAACAGGTACCTTGTGAGATCATGATTGGCAGACTAACCTGCGATTCAAATGAAAAACCTGAAGTCTCGTTTTCTTATGCAATTGCAAGTCTTACATGATCTCCTAGACTTACTGTACATATAAGAGTGGACATGTTCAGTGACTATATCTGAAGCAGAAGGCATTGGATGAGTGAACTCACCATTAGGCTGCTTTCACAGTGTGTGTGTGTTTTGCTGAGAATGTTTTGTGCCAGAATAGAAACCACAGTTCATTGAACCCTGGTTTCTATTCATTTACTGCAGAAGACAGGAGAAAGAAGGCTGAAGTTGAGTATAACTTTTTTTCATACTGCTGTGTTGATTATTTTGATTATGTTGGATTTGTTGGATTTTCTTTTTCATTTTTAAAAAATAAAATGGTCAAAGAGGATTGTCTACAGGAGTTTTTATTCGGATATTTTTTTTTTCTTATGCCTCCATGGGTTTTTCAAACACTTTATTACTGCCTTGGCAGTGGCTGTTGTCTGAATAACAGTGTCTATTACTAAGGTGGGCTTAGTGTTAGTTGGTGAAAAGGCACACTAACCCCCCAATTATTACCCTGGGACCCATCATCACCAGTGGTGCTGACCATACCCGAACACATAAAGTGACAGCCAAACACTGGGGCAGCTGCAGATGGGTATTAGGCTGGGA
Source organism: Leptodactylus fallax (assembly GCA_947044405.1). Lineage (NCBI taxonomy): Eukaryota > Metazoa > Chordata > Amphibia > Anura > Leptodactylidae > Leptodactylus > Leptodactylus fallax. Next base: position 993,038 of record CAMRHE010000384.1, read on the forward strand.
AGAGCTAAAAACTGTGTATCATCCCACACTGGTAATGACAGACTGCTGCTACTTGTTGTATCTAGAAAATTGGGAGGGGACCCGATGTGATTTGTTCAATTATTTATTTTAAAAATGATGTGGGGTACCACATTTTTTCAGAACCAGCCACATACAACATGAAGCAGCAGCCTGGCATTACCAAGGTTGGAAGGGCCATGGTTTTTGGTCTTTCCAATCCCAAAAATACCAGCCTGCAGCTGCCCCAATGCCTGGTCCTCATTTTAGATTACCTATTATTGGATGATAACCAGTTCTTCCTAGCACCCTTGATGGCAGTGGTACCTGGGCAATAATTTTAGGGTTAATGATAACCTCTATGAAGAGGGGAGAGGGGATAGAAAAGACACTCAGATAATTGTTGGTGTTACACTCTGCTATTCTAAACTCTTTCAACACTAATCGTTTGTAGATAAGAGGCTATGAGTGCAAAGAACTATGCAATAAATTAATTAACTAGCCAGCAGTAGAATCCCACTCCACCCCTGCCTTATCCACAAAGCTCTGTGTGAGGCTGAATACAGAGATAAATATAATGTAAATAAACAGTCAGGTTCAAGATAAAGTGCAGTAGAACAGCTTAAAAAGTGGTGAAAGAAACAGATCCCCTTAATAAGATATGTTACAAAGTTTCTTATATTCACCTGTACCATTAATTTATGAAATTTTGTTTATAACTGGAGTTACATTTTAACCCCTTCCTGACATTCATAATAGTACGGCTGATGTCAGGTATTTAAATATGGCGGCCGCTCAGTTCATAGCTTCCGGGTCTCTACTGTATTATACAGCAAAGACCCGGCATTAATGCCCACAATCTGTGCCCACACTGATCCCGGGCATTAAGGCCCTTGGCACCTTGGTCAAAGCCTATTGAAGGCTCTCAAGCTTGTCTGGCATTCATTTGTTTGACAGGAGTTTGTCATGCAGCCTGTGATGACAGTATTTTGCAATGCATTGCAATGCATTAGTATTGTAATGCATTGCATTAGTGATCAGACCCCCTGAGGTTCAAGACCCCTAGGGGGTCTAATAAAATATTTAAAAAAAAACTAAAAGATATAAACATTTTTAAAAATAATTAAAAGTTCAAATTACCCCTGTGGCCGGTGGACTGGAATGGCCGTGTAGTAGCAGAGCTCCCGGTCTGAGTCCTAATTAGCGACATCATAGGCGACAAGCCCGTGACCTCTGGGCATCGACTGTAGTAGCAAAAGGTATCTTACCTTCGGGGATGCCTCGAAGAAAGAAGTCGGCGGTGAGGCCGCATAAGATCTCCGACTTCTATTTCCCCCACGGGGGAGGGGAGGACCAAAATGGAGACGGCCCGCGCCTGGAAGCGGAATCTAGGGCCTCGACTCCACCGCGCGATCCTCCGGAGGAGACAAGCACGCTCTCCGCTAACAAGAGAGCGCTCTCAGCACCATCTTTACTGCAGATGCTGGACGGCACGGGAGCGGAGGTATCTGGGCTTTCCCCCCGGCAGGCCGGGGCCTGCACTGGAAGCGGGCCTCCGCAAAGTAGCGCTTTGGGGCCTACGGGCCTATCCAGCCTGGAGAGACACCAGTCACCCACCGCTAGCCCAGTTAAACAGTGACCCAGGCTCCAGGACGGTGACTCCCAGGATGGCGAGGTGAGCAACATTGTGCAGCCTACCCCTCCACCCACTGATTTTTTTGCGGATATCCCTGAGACGGAGAACCCACTTACTGAGGCCTCTATGAAAAACATGCTCATGGCCTTCTGCAAATCCCTAAAAACAGACATTTCTCTCATGGTAGGGCCGCTGGATAGAGCTCTTCAGGAACTAAAAAGTCGTACCGTTCATGTTGAATCCAAAATGGCGGAATTTGCGACATCACACAATGCGCTGATAGATGCTCACTATGAGATGGAGTTGGATGTGTCGTTTTTGAAAGCTAAAGTAGCAGACTTGGAGGATCGCTCCAGAAGAAATAATCTGAAATTTAGAGGGATTCCGGAGTCAGTCTCCACGAATAACTTAACGAAGTTCCTCCAAGATCTGATTCAATCACTCCTGCCGAATCTTACGGAGATGGATTTAATTATTGACAGAGCCCATAGAGTCCCCAAGCCATCGCATCTAGAGGAAACAATACCCAGGGATGTTCTTGCTAAAATTCACTTTTATCGCACTAAGGAACTAGTTCTGATGACTTCCAGAAAGGTAGATCACCTACCTGAACCATACCACAAAGTATCCATTTACTCGGACTTATCGGCTACAACATTGTAACTGAGGCGACAATTCATCCCTATTACTGCAGCCTTACGCCAGCACCACATTTTATACAAATGGGGATTTTCGGTTCGCGTGATCATTACCCGAGACAACATGGTGCATGTCGTCAAAACTTTGGAAGACGGAAAACGTTTGCTTCAAAAATGGAACATTCCGATGGCTGAGATACCACCCAGACAACCACCTGGTCCTGTGTCGGATGGTTGGCACCAAGCGAGAGCCCAAAGACGTCCACGCAAAGGGCTACAAAGCTAGAGACTCACCTTTTCTTGGATTTCGTATGTCCACTGTCATTGAACTTATCCCCCCAGGATTACGACAGCCGCTGGTCCGCTGTACCACAATCTTTTTTTTTCTCTTTGTTTGGTTTTGCCACGAAAGTTTATCCATTGGTTATGTAATTTGCACGGTTTGTTTTTTTTTCTTTATTGGTTCTGGCACATTGGGCGTAGTGAATATGAAGGGTGGAAACAGCTTTTCTTCATACCAACATTGACATCTACTGGTATACGTGGTTGCGGTAAGACTCTTGAAGCATTTCTAACTGTATATTATGGTACTTAAAATTGTGTCCATGAATGTCAGGGGTTTGAGCTCCCCTCAAAAAAGAGCCAATTTATGGCGTGAGGCCCGAGGTCATAACTGTGACATTCTTGCACTACAAGAGACGCATCTTTTAAGGGCAGACGCTTTTCACATTAATCAACATACCCACATGTGTTTCATGCTCACTACTCCTCAAAACGAAGCGGCACAATGATTGGGATTAGAGACTCGGTGGTGTTTCAGCTGTTATCTCAATACTCTGACCCGGGAGGGCGATTTGTTATATTAGTGTGTATTATCAACAATGTCACTTACACGTTGGTATCAGTTTACGCCCCGAATAGAAAACAGGTGGCGTTCTTAGGGAGACTTGTGAGGGTGGTGGAAAAGAGGAAGCAGGGATGTTTAATATTAATGGGAGATTTTAATATGGCCCCGGACCCACTAGTAGATACCACTTCTGGCATACTAACACGTCACCCCCCATTATCACAGGCGATATGGCGTTATGAATTATTTGATGTCTGGCGTATCTTGCATAATACTGAAAGAGATTATACGTATCATTCCACTGTACATAATAGCTATTCACAAATAGACTTGTTCCTAATCGAGCAATCTAGCATTCCCCTTGCTAAGCAGTCTGAGATATCTCAAATAACTTGGTCGGACCATGCAGCGATAACCTTGTCCATAGCTGAAAAATATGAATCTGCTAGAGCATATGTGTGGAGGTGTAACGACTTTTTAATGTCACAACCAAAGCTAAAAGCAACGTTAGAGAATGAGTTGAAGGAATTTTTTTCAGATTAATACCCCCTCTGCTCCTGGCCCTGAGATACTGTGGAATTCTCATAAGGCCTTTATTAGAGGAACGTTTATTCGCCTAGGGCATATTGAAAAGAAAAATAGGATGGCAGAAATAGATCGTCTGCTCCGTCAGATAAGAACTATAGATACCAGCAACAAACAATCTCCGTCTCCCCTACATGCAAAGAAATTAATAGAGTTACGCCAACAGTTGACCGCTTGTTTGTTACACAAATACGAGAAAAACCTGAAAAAGGTTAGAGCTACATATTACTCTCAATCTAATAAAGCGGGCAAACTTTTAGCATCAAAGCTTAAACAAAAGCATGCAAAATCTAGGATCCCATTTATGTACAGCAAGGATGGTACATATAAAATTTATGACCCCAATGGCATTGCTAACGCCTTTAAGCATTTCTATGAGGGCCTTTACAACCTAGCAGACAATTCTTCAATGGTCCCCCCGAAAAGCCAGGATATTAAGCGATTCCTTAAGGCGGCTCAACTACCCGCACTCACGGAGTCACAGCTGGACTCCTTGAACGCGCCTATTACCTCAGCAGAGTTACTATCTATCATCAAATCACTGCCATCTCATAAGTCTCCGGGCCCTGACGGCCTTACTAACGAATATTATAAATGTTTCTTCCCGGCCCTGCTGAGCCCACTACTGTCGTTTTTGATGGCCGTGGTGGATTCTGGTATCATCCCAAAGGAAAATCAAGAAGCCCTGATAGTTACGTTGCCAAAGCCTGGCAAGCCCGCCACCAGCCCCCAGAACTTTAGACCAATATCGCTACTCAACACAGATTTAAAAATATATGCCAAATTAATAGCAAGCAGACTGGCAGTCTGTCTTCCAAGCCTGATAAATTACGATCAAGTGGGGTTTGTTAAAGGAAGACAATCGTATGACAATACTAGACGTATTTTAAATGTAATACACCACGTTGACTCTAGGAAAGAAAAAGCGGTGATCCTAGCATTAGACGCAGAGAAGGTGTTCGACCGCATTTGCTGGTCGTATGCCTTTTCGGTGCTCAGAAGCATGGGGTTTTCCGGAGCTATCTTGAGAGCGATTGAAGCGTTATACTCTGCACCTTCTGCGAAGGTGTTCACCAACGGAGTAGTATCGGATCCATTTCTCATTACAAATGGGACCAGACAGAGGTGCCCCCTATCGCCCCTGATATTCATTCTTTCTATAGAGCCCTTGGCCCAGATACTTAGATTAGACCCGAGAGTGGGAGGCATTGACATAGGAGATAAGTCTCATCTTATATCATTATATGCTGATGATATTATTCTCACTTTGTCCAACCCGCAAATATCTATTCCTCATCTTATGGATACTATTAGTACTTTTGGGCAACTATCATTTTACAAATTAAACATGGCCAAATCGCAGGCATTGCCTTTCAATGTCCCTCCACCCTTGCTCCAACATCTACAATCGACTTATGATTTTGATTGGAGGAAGGACAGCGTTCAATATTTGGGGATACAGGTGACAACATCACTAGGAACCCTATACAAAAGTAACTATATCCCAATGTTAAAAATATTGCAAGAAGAGACGGCGCGAATGTCTAAAACAGTGAAACAGATGTTTCTTGGATAGGAAGGGTAGCTGCTTTCAAGATGTTACTATTGCCAAGATTATTATACCTGTTCCGCACGCTCCCAATATTCATTCCTGTTTCCTTTTTTGAGACAGCACAAAGGGTTATTTCAAAGTATGTGTGGAATGGTAGGAGACCTAGAATCAATAAAAGCTTTCTATTTAAGCAACGAGAGGCAGGAGGACTGGGAGTACCAGTGGTGAGGAATTACTATATAGCATCCCTGGTCACTCAGTGTGCAAGATGGAAGTCAATGGATACCTCGGTTCCATGGCTACATATAGAGCAGACGTTTATACTTCCCCTAAAGCTGGAGGATGCGCTGTGGGTACCCTTTTGGAACATTCCTGCTCCGGGATCTTTCTCCCCAATAATGTGCGCCTCATTAATGGCATGGAAGCTACTTCATGGGAAAGCAAACCCAGTGAAGCACTTTCATATTGCAGAAATGCCTTTGTCATTGATGGCCTGGGCGATTGATGGCGTAGGGGTCTCGGGTTGGGAATTGAGGGGGATCACGCAGATTTCTCAACTATATTCTGACTCCAAACAACCTATACCGTTTGTAGATCTAAGACAAAAATATGGAATCCATGTGGGAGACTTCCTTAAATATTTTCAGATATGGCATTTCATATCTAAACACCCTGTGGTGACCTTGCCTCATAATAATTCACTTTTCGTCTGGTTGTCAACTAATGTGAGGGGACTACAATTTATATATGATAAAATGGATGAAATCTCGACTTTTACTAGATCTACTCCGTTCCGTTGTTGGGAGAGAGACTTAGGAATGGTCATTACTTCGGATGAATGGCAACAAACGATTAAATTGATCCATCTGTCCTTAAAATGTAGCACTCATATAGAGACGGCAATGAAAATCATTTTGCGGTGGTATAGAACCCCGTCTACATTACAGTTAGCGTATCCCTCCATATCTGGGAATTGTTGGAGGGGATGTGGAGAAAGAGGAACCCTCCTTCACATTCTGGGAACCTGCCCTATAATTCGCGGTTACTGGGATAGTGTTTTTAACATGCTCTCAGAGCTATTTGATCTGGGTCTCCCCCCTACTGCACATATGGCGATTTTGCTACTTGGAATTCCCGGTGAGCTGAATAAGCATAAACAACTTATTTGTAAAATTTTAACGATAGCTAAATTAATGTTGGTACAGAGATGGAAGACAGTGGCTTCCCCGCCTATATCGGCCCTGTTACTAGCCATTAATAATACATATTCCTATGAACGGGTAATCGCAATGGGTAATAACTCTTTCACAGATTTGAAACAATTTGGGACGCGTGGATATACTCTAGATTTGTCACGTAGAAAGAACCAGAATGGTATCTGGAACCCATTTGAGGTGGTGGTGACAGACAGGGGGAGGGATATGGAACTTGTCAGCCTCGTCGAATGGGGAGTTGAGGAGGAAGGGTCAATACTGCAGGTACAGGTCTAATGCCTTGTACACAGCTAAACTTCTCATGAAGAAGAGACAGCAGTACATGGAGAAATCACCCTAGATATAGATCTCAACAGTTTAATAAATGTGCCTAAATGTTGTTATGTTGTTATTACTGTTTATTCTATAAATAATCTTTATATTTTGTTTTAAAGATATGCGGTTCTAAGACTGTATCTTGAAGCTGTATTACAATGCATATCAACTGTATATCGTAATGTTTATCTATAGTGTTCTTTATTTTTGTACTTTGAAAAATTGAATAAAAATTATTGAAACTAAATTACCCCTGTGGCCGAAAACACCCGTCTACAAACTTGTAAAAATATTTTTCCCGTGCGGTGAACGCCGTAGGAGGAAAAAAGTAAAAGTGCTAAACTTCCGTTTTATCGCTGTTTTGCATTTGATAAACATGAGTATAAAAAGTGATCAAAGCAATAGACATTCCCCAAAATGACATAACTAAAATGTACATCAGGCCCCACAAAGAAAACAAAAAAAAAAAAAACACCCTATTCAATTTTGTAAGGGGTTAAAATGTAAATAAAGCTATATAAATATGGTATCCCTGGAATCGTATCAAAACATAGAATACAGGAGACATGTCATTTTGGCTGCACAGTAAATGCTGTAAAAACAAAGCCCATTGGTCAATAAAATGGCAGTGTCTGTTACTTCTGCCTACAAAGATGTCAGTGAACAGGTGCATTCAACGAAGTTCACCCAAAACATTAAAACTTATAATTTAAGCATGACATATTAGTTAATGTATGCTCAGAGAAAAAATATATTCAATGGGATCATAATAAAAAAAAAAAGTCATGTAATTCTACATCAGCACAGTCTCTCCAGAGCAAACATTAAGTAGTAGGTAGGAGTTACAGATATGCTACAAAAAAATCTAGTAAGTAAAAAAATGATTGAAAAATAGGTTTAATGATGATGCTGAAGTAATTGATAAAATGTACAGAGATGTGGATACTTTACAAGAATTCACAGTGTTATAATTATAGAGCCAACTATTACTGCAGAATTATAAAAATAGCACTACAGTAGCTACATTTCCGGAATGTCATTTCATCTCTGACCTTTTGCCCTTTGGATTCATTTTTCCTTGCTATGCCATTAATTGGTCATAAAAAACTTTCAAAAACAGCCTAACATGTTCTTTCAGTACTCTTCTTCTTCCATTATTTTTTTTTAAACAAACTGTATTACGTTTTTTGATCTTTCTTTTTTCTTGGCCCTTATACCTTAATCATATTGAAGTATATTCTATAAAATTCTTATTTATAATACATTATAAATTCAAGTGTCTCTGCCATTGCAAGCAATTGTTTAAATTTTCTGCACCAATTCTGTAGCTGGAAATCTGTTCCACATAGATACATGCAAAAGTTTGGACACCCCTGGTCAAAATGACTTTTATTGTGAACAGTTAAGCAAGTTGAAGATATAATGATCTTCAAAAGGCATAACATTAAAAATGACACATTCTCAATGTAATTTTTTGAAAAAAAAATATATGTTACATTTTTAAAATAAAAAATTAAAATGACCTGAAGCAAAAGTTTGGACACCCTGCATGATTAGTACCTCGTAGCATCCCCTTTGGCAAGTATCACAGCTTGTAAACGCTTTTTGTAGCCAGCCAAGAGTCTTTCAGTTCTTGTTTGAAGGATTTTCATCCATTCTTCCTTGGAAAAGTCTTCCAGTTCTGTGAGATTCCTGGGTCATTTTGCATGCACTGCTCTTTTGAGGTCTAGCCACAGATTTTCAATGATGTTCAGATCAGGGGACTGTGAGGGCCATGGTAAAACTTTCAGCTTGCGCCTTTTTAGGTAGTCTATGGTAGATTTTGACATGTGTTTAGGATCATTATCCATTTGTAGAAGCCATCCTCTTTTCAATTTTAGCTTTTTTTACGGATGGTGTTATGTTTGCTTCAAGAATTTGCTGAAATTTAATTCTTCTCTCTCACCATGAAATATTCCCCGTGCCATTGGCTGCAACACAACCCCAAAGCATGATTGATCCACCCCCATGCTTAATGGTTGGAGAGAAGTTATTTTCCTGAAAATCTGTGCTTTTTTATCCAAACATACCTTTGGTCATTGTGGCCAAAGACTTCTATTTTAATCTTATCGGTCCACGGTACTTGATTCCAAAATGCACCAGGCTTGATTAGATGTTCTTTTGCAAACTTCTGACACTGAATTTTATGGTGAGGACGAAGGAGAGGTTTTTTTCTGATGACTCTTACATGAGGGCCATATTTGTGCAGGTTACGCTAAACAGTAGAACAATGTACCACAACTCCAGAGTCTGCCAAATCTTCCTGAAGGTCTTTTGCAGTCAAGCGGGGGTTCTGATTTGCCACCACGAGCAGCTGTCTATGAAATTTTTATTGGTCTTCCAAACCTTATCTTGACCTCCACTGTTCCTGGTAACTGCCATTTCTTAATTACATTTCGAACTGAGGAAAAGTCAACTTGAAAATGCTTTGCTATCTTCTTATAGCCTTCTCCTGCTTTGTGGGCCTCCTCTATTTTCATTTTCAGAGTACAAGGCAGCTGCTTAGAAGAACCCATGGCTGCTGTTTTTTGGCACAAGGTTAGAGGAGGCTGAGTATTTATAAAGCTGTAAAATTTGCATCACTTGGCCTTTCCTAACAATGATAGTGAACAAGCCATTACCCTCACTGGCTAATGAAGGTTCGAGACCTTGTTATCTGACCACACAAATCTACAAGGGTTCTCAAAATTATGCTAGGTACTCCTTTCACTTTTTCACTCTAAAATTGTACTAAAACATAATACACTGATATTGCTTAAAATTATAGACACGTGTGTTTAATCTTTAACTTTATGCCTTTTAAAGATCATTTCATCTTCAACTTGCTTAACTGTTCACAAAAACAGTCATTTTGACCAGGGGTGTCCAAACTTTTGCATGCCACTGTATATATACAGTACAGACCAAAAGTTTGGACACACCTTCTCATTCCAAGAGTTTTCTGTATTTTCATGACTATAAAAATTGTAGATTCACACTGAAGGCATCAAAACTATGAATTAACACATGTGGAATTATATACTTAACAAAAAAGTGTGAAACAACTGAAAATATGTCTTATATTCTAGGCTCTTCAAAGTAGCCACCTTTTGCTTTGATTACTGCTTTGCACACTCTTGGCATTCTCTTGATGAGCTTCAAGAGGTAGTCACCTGAAATGGTCTTCCAACAGTTTTGAAGGAGTTCCCAGAGATGCTTAGCATTTGTTGGCCCTTTTGCCTTCACTCTGTGGTCCAGCTCACCCCAAACCATCTCGATTGGGTTCAGGTCTGGTGACTGTGGAGGCCAGGTCATCTGGCGTAGCACCCCATCACACTCCTTCTTGGTCAAATAGCCCTTACACAGTCTGGAGGTGTGTTTGGGGTCATTGCCCTGTTGAAAAATAAATGATGGTCCAAATAAATGCAAACCGGATGGAATAGCATGCCGCTGCAAGATGCTGTGGTAACCATGCTGCTTCAGTATTCCTTCAATTTTGAATAAATCCCCAACAGTGTCACCAGCAAAGCACCCCCACACCATCACACCTCCTCCTCCATGCTTCACGGTGGGAACCAGGCATGTAGAGTCCATTCGTTCACCTTTTCTGCGTCGCACAAAGACATCGTGGTTGGTATCAAAGATCTCAAATTTGGACTCATCAGACCAAAGCACAGATTTCCACATGTCTAATGTCCATTCCTTGTGTTCTTTAGCCCAAACAAGTCTCTTCTGCTTGTTGCCTGTCCTTAGCAGTGGTTTCCTAGCAGCTATTTTACCATGAAGGCCTGCTGCACACAGTCTCCTCTTAACAGTTGTTGTAGAGATGTGTCTGCTTCTAGAACTCTGTGTGGCATTGACCTGGTCTCTAATCTGAGCTGCTGTTAACCTGCGATTTCTAAGGCTGGTGACTCGGATGAACTTATCCTCCGCAGCAGAGGTGACTCTTGGTCTTCTTTTCCTGGGGCGGTCCTCATGTGAGCCAGTTTCTTTGTAGCGCTTGATGGTTTTGGCCACTGCACTTGGGGACACACTTTCAAAGTTTTCACAATTTTTCGGACTGACTGACCTTCATTTCTTAAAGTAATGATGGCCACTCGTTTTTCTTTACTTAGCTGCTTTTTTCTTGCCATAATACAAATTCTAACACTCCATTCAGTAGGACTATCAGCTGTTTATCCACCTGACTTCTGAACAACACAAGTGATGGTCCCAACCCCATTTATAAGGCAAGAAATCCCACTTATTAAACCTGACAGGGCACACCTGTGAAGTGAAAACCATTTCAGGTGACTACCTCTTGAAGCTCCTCAAGAGAATACCAAGAGTGTGCAAAGCAGTAATCAAAGCAAAAGGTGGCTACTTTGAAGAACCTAGAATATAAGACATATTGTCAGTTGTTTCACACTTTTTTGTTAAGTATATAATTCCACATGTGTTAATTCATAGTCTTGATGCCGTCAGTGTGAATCTACAATTTTTATAGTCATGAAAATACAGAAAACTCTTGGAATGAGAAGGTGTGTCCAAACTTTTAGTCTGTACTGTTATATATATATATATATATATATATATATATATGTTAGAGATGAGCGAATTTCTGAAAAATTCGATTCGGCAGTTCGATTCGAAGTTCCAAAAAAATTTGCTTCGATCTGAATTACTTTGCAGCGAATAAATAGCTATTTCCGGGCTGCAGAGAGCTGCGGTGGGTGGGTGGGTGGGCGGCAAAATGGCGGAAGCCCTTGGATGCCGCGGTCATGTGTCTCTCCCTGTCTCTCTCTCTATCTCTATCTCCAGCACGGACAAAATGTATTCATGTGGAAGGATCTGCTAACAAGCAAAGATATGCCTACCCAATCATATCACTAGAGAACCTCATTTGACTGTCTGATGTCACAAAGGTCCTTACTAAATATTCATTACTGTGAAGCATCAGGAAATTCGGAATCATGGCGAATCGAAGATTTCCTGAAATTCCGATCGAATTACACTTCTGCAGAATCGATTTGTTCATCTCTAATATATACACACGTGGACAAAATTGTTGGTACCCCTCGTTTAATGAAAGAAAAACCCACAATGGTCACAGAAATAACTTAAAAAAGCCAACCTGGAATTTAGTAAACTACATGTTGACAAGCCACAAAGCTTCTGGGAGAATGTCCTATGGACAGATGAGACAAAAATCGAAATTTTTGGCAAGGCAAATCAACTCTGTGTTCACAGATGGAAAACTGAAGCATATCTTGAAAAGAACACTGTCCCTACTGTGAAACATGGAGGAGGCTCTGTTATATTCTGGGGCTGCTTTGCTGCATCTGGCGCAGGGTGTCTTGAATCTGTGGAGGGTACAATGAAATCTCAAGACTATCAAGAGATTCTAGAGAGAAATGTGCTGCCCAGTGTCAGAAAGCTTGGTGTCAGTCACAGGTTATGGGTCTTGCAACAGGATAATGACCCAAAACACTCAGCTAAAAACACCCAGGAATGGCTAAGAGGAAAACATTGGACTATTCTGAAGTGGCCTTCTATGAGCTCTGACCTAAATCCTATTGAGCATCTTTGGAAGGAGCTGAAACATGTCGTCTAGAAAAGGCACCCTTCAAACCCGAGACAACTGGAGCAGTTTGCTCATGAGGAGTGGGCCAAAATACCTGTTGAGAGGTGCAGAAGTCTCATTGACAGTTACAGGAATCGTTTGATTGCAGTGATTGCCTCAAAAGGTTGTGCAACAAAATATTAAGTTAAGGGTACCATCATTTCTGTCCAGGCTTGTTTCATGAGTTTTCTTTTTTTTTTAAATTCTGTTGAAGCATAGTTGAAAATCAATGTCTGACTTTCATTTGTTCATTTTCATAGAATTTTTATATATTATTACTTTTGTCAGATTCAAGTTATTTCTGTGATCATTGTGGGTTTTTCTTTCATTAAACAAGGGGTACCAACAATTTTGTCCACATGTGTATATATCATCTGCATGATTTTTTTCTGCATTTAGTGGCCATTGCTATATTACATAATACATGAATGGCTTGCATTGGAGAAGGACTTAGTCTTTGGACAAGACTGTTTTCATGAGACAACCCCTTCAAGTTGCCATGTTACATTTGTGCTCCCTATAAAAAAGAAAGAAAAGAAAAGAGTTAAAACAACATTTTAATGGTCATCAAGCCATATTACACATATTTCTGTCTGGGTGTGGTATTTTAAATTCTTTCATTTTCAGAGAGCACATTAGGAGCAATATTCAATAATACATGCAGAGAAACAGACAGGAGAACAAAAATGAAGTAGAGCGGACTGTCAAGGGAGTCTGTATGCTTGCATACAGCCTACATGCAAATAACACTACCATGTGTGTGATTCCTCTACCTACTATCTATGAGACACAAAAACAACTGGAAGTACTGGTAACACCTCCAACTATTTTGAATGCAAGTAATTGCATATATTTTAAGGACGTAGCAGCACCTCATAAATTGCATTTTATCTGCAGTTTTTTTCTTGCAAAATATTTGAAGAAAGCTTCCATTGTTCTGTATGGCTTCCGAAGACAATTTAATTGCTTATTCTTTGTTGTCTCCTTGGCTTTAAATCACATGTGATACATTTCTAAATTGGAGCTGAGAATTCCACAACTCATAGCTTAGCACATACAGTATATCAATTTGTTTCTCTGTGGTCTCCAACTCTAACCTCTACTCAATAGCAGTACAATGTGTGAGCTGTTAGCTCCTATATATAAATCTGAACGTGTCTGGTTTTAATTAATATAATCTGCAAAGTATTACTTTTATATGTAAGCAAAGTCTGACATAACTTCAAGAGAAGAAGGTTACACACTTACTTTCTAAGCTATAATGTTTAGTTTGTTTTTCTATGACATCATCTATGTTTCATCTGCTAATTTGGCTAAGGGCTAAAGTAAATAACACAATCTTGTAGACATAGGAGGGCATTTATTAAGACTGCATAGGAAGTGAATGCAGACTATTAGCCCCTTTCTGCTGGAGGCATTTTTCGATTTTCGTTTTTAACTCCCCGCCTTCCAAACCTCATAACTTTTTTATTTTTTCATTCACAGAGCCATATGAGCCCTTAATGTTTGTGACATAAATTGTTCTTCATAATGGTACCATTTATTGTTCTGTACAATGTACTGGGAAACTGGAAAAAAAATTCAGAATGGGGTGTAATTGGAAAAAAAAGTGCATTTTGTGACTTTCTTACAGGCTTCATTTTTACGGTGTTCACTGTGCAGCCAAAATGACAAGTCGCCTGTATTCTATGTTTTGGTACAATTCCTGGGATATCATATTTCTATAGTTTTATTTACATTTTAACCCCTTAACATAAATCCAAACCGTTGCAGAAAAACAAATTCTTAAAATTGCCATATTGATACTCGAAACTTTTTTATATTTCTTTGTATGGGGATGCATAGGGTGTCTTTTTTAGCGGGCCAAGTGTACTTTTTAGTTACATTTTTTTGGGGAATGTCTATTACTTTGATCACTTTTTATTCAAATTTTTATCAGAGGCAAAACAGCGAAAAAACTGTGGTTTCACACTTTGATTGTGGTTTTTTTCCCCCCTACAGCGTTCAAAATATTTTTTAAGTTTGTAGACTGGGCATTTTCAGACACAGGGATACCTAATGTGTAAGTGTTTCACAATATTTAAGTACTTTTATGTGTGTTCTAGGGGAAAGGGTGTGATTTGAATTTTTAATTCTTTTTATTTTTTATATTTTCTTTTTTTTTATACTTTATTTGTTAGATACAAAGCATTCCAAAATACCATCATAAAGCAGCCTGTCATACAAATTAATGCCAGACAAGCCTAGGAGTCTTCAATAGGCTCCTGGCTGTCATGGCAATGGAACACCAGCCCTGGATCTCGTTCTGGTCAACCATGATCCTACCCAAAATGGCAGCGTCCATGCGCTGCTGGCAAAATAGCGCCTTGTCAGCTTTGACCGAGGTGCCAGGGACCTTAATTAGCGCCGGGTCTCTGCTCTATAATACAGCAGAGACGCAGCGGCTATGACAGCCGCTCAGCTCCTGAGCAGCCTCCATATTTAAATACCTGACATCCGTCATACTATTATGGTGGATGTCGGGAAGGGGTTAAGGCTTATATATGGTGCCAGTCACATAATAATGTGATGTGCACAATGCTGTCTTACAGCCTATTACTGAAGTCCATATCATTAGAACAGATGGGTTGTCTAGCACCTATATACATCAGCACCCCATTTTAGCTCAACCAACAATAACAGGGCTTGGCTTCATCCTGCAATAAAGGAGATTTGCAAGAAATTTAAATTGATATTTTAGCCAAAATACACAGGCCCGCAACCCGCATCAAAGGTCCGTTCCTATGCTAAAATTAAATATAATACACTAAAAGAGACATTATATAAATCATTTCACTGAAAGAGTGGTCATGTATACTTGATATTAGGTCAAGCAATGGTCTACTGCAGGACGCAAACTCACAACCTGCGTGAAGGAAGTTGTGCCTTAATGTGTTTGCGGAGAGCTCTCCACTTCTAGCACTGCTTCTGCTCAACAAAATGTACGGGCATCAACTCAGTTTACTATTACAGTGAAAATCACAAAAATATTCATTATGTGCTACTTATGTTTTAATGTTTTTTTCCAGGAATTAAATATTGATGAATTATCCTTAGGAAAGGTCATCAATGTCAGATTGGTAGTGGCTAATGTTGGGCAAACGTCACAAGATTTGTCTCATGAATATTCATAAGGTTTGGCCCGCTGCTTAGTTTCAGGTCAAACGTCATGCATCTAAGCGTAATGACATCAGTGTGACCAACATGACCGTTGAGGCCCAATCACATACAGTACCTCAGTGGTTGCGGGTTCACTGACGTTATTTAATAGGCAAAAAGAGGCCTGAAGAAGACGGGGACCCACACCAAATGCAGTGATGGAGCCTAGGAGACATAAGTATGACTATGACTGTTTGTTAATCCACTTATTATACTCAGGGGTGTGAAGAAATCCCAGAGTATACTAGTGGTTTGTGGGTGGTGAACCCCAATAATTTTAGATCTGTTCAAACCCAACATTTTAGTAAAAGATCATTAAGAACTGTCTTGCTCAGTCCTTGGTGGTACCCCCACCAAACATCTGTCCAAAGCAGCAACCATTCTCAGATTACTGTATATTCTGCTTCACAGCTCAGTGACTTCAGGTTCATTGGTTGCATAGCTAGTTTACAGCTCATTCTTATTTAAATGAATGGAGCTGAACTGCAACACCATACACAGATACTATACAATGTATGGGCCAACACCCAACATCTCCACTGAACTGACATTGATGACCTATCCTAAGCATAGGTCATCAAAATCATAATCCTGAAAAACCCCTTGAAGACATGTTAAATATAGGTTAAATTTCACTGGTCCCTTTTATCTAGTGATATGCATTTATAGAGGACACAAATGGCCGCAAAACATTGACACACACAGTAAGTCCAATTTTTATAAAAAGCAATTTAGCTTCAAGCCCTCCCTGCTGCCAAAGACAGTCACAATCAATGATCCACTATAATCAATATACTATGGCGTCACTGTTGATCCTGGGCAAAAAATAACTGGATTCTACAGAATATAGTTTTTTTTTGTTTTTTTTTTAAATAAAAAAATACTTGTGTATAATTGCTCTCCATCCTTTGCTAGTGCAATGTATCATTTAATGCTATTACAATGTATCATTTCAACAAGCATAAAATTAAATCATGCATATTACATGGAACTCTCTTTTCATTATTAATTTGTGTAACTTGCTTTCATACATAATACACATGCTAAATAAATATAATTAGATGTGCTATTTATTCTACAACTTGAAGACCACTAATTCCAGCATATATAGTCTGAAAGTGTCTTATTTTCCTCTTTGAATTAGACCTGGTCATGATCTTGAATGATTTTTGTGTATTATGTTGAATCATGGCTTTATCAACGTGATCAAGTGTATCTCAGCCATCTGTAGATAAAGGTCATTTTTGCATTGAGAGGGATACCGGGTATTTTGTATTAGCCAGTCATTGCTCTGCCCCCTGAGACACTGTTCTTGCTGGGATTAATGAAAATTTAAATTGAGGATTAGCAGAACTGGAAAGCTCTCGGTTGGAAATCCTTTAAATTAAACTAAAATCTATTCTTCCATGAGGACTTCCCTGATTTTAATTGCATCTATAGCCCATTGAAATATCACCTGCCTACCTTTATCTGGACCAATAAATAACAATATAAATAGAACATTTATTGTACATTACACTTTACAGTTTTTGATTTATTGTTCTTTATAGAATAAACTGTGGCCTTTTGATTCTAATTGTATATGAAGAAATATGGAAATAGACTCATATATAATAATTGTAGTAAAGTCTTTGCCACTTGTGTAATGTAATATAACATATACAGTCATGTAATATAACATATTCAGTACTATGCAAACGTTTTAGGCAGGGGTGGAAAAAATGCTGTACTAACTACACTAGGATCAAAGCAAGCAGGTTGTTCTAAACATCTTGGAGAACTAAGCACAGATCTTCTATGGATGTAGGCTTGTTCAAATCCTTCTGTCTCTTCATGTAATCCAAGACAGACTCGAAGATGTTGAGATCAGGGCTTTGTGAGGGCCAAATCATCACTTCCAGGGCTCCTCCTCCAAAGGGTGGTAGCACCGGATATTGATGTGATTTAGATTTCTCTTTTGTTAATTGACAAAAAAATTATTATTATATGGCTTAGGCCATATTTTGAAATTAATATGGTCATGATAAAGCCTTTTTAGCTGAAATGTGTTAGCCATAAATTGCTTGAATCTGAGGCACACTTCATCTAATCTAGTCAGCGATATAGTGTGGAAGGCCCAACTGGGCCGAAATGTCCAATTTATTGCAACCAATTGATCTCTTTATGTCAACATTTGCCAAACAAACTTTGTGCTGGACTAACAAAGGTTTGTTCTGTATGTAATAATAATTTGCATACTGCAGTCACCCTTTCACTTTGTATGAAAGTATCCATGATATACAATTGTACCATGAAATACATGGTACAAGTGTACCATGCTAAATCACAAAATGGATGTTTGCTTGTAATAGCTAACAGTCCATGGTCATGTGATGGACACACGAGTGCACAGCTCGTTACTGTCACAGCATAATAATCAGACTTCTGCCTGGTAACAAGCTGTGCACCTGTGTGTTCATCACATGACCATGGGCTGTACATCACATGACCATGGACTGTATATCACATGACCATGGACTGATTTTTATCCACTGGAAGTAAGCAGAATGAATGAAAACAAGCAGAGATTTAAAAAACCATGAGGAATTGATACAGAAAATATATTAGAAAAGTGTACAGATTTTTTATTATACAAACAATGGCATTGCTCTCTTGATATTGGTTTGAAAGTTGCCAACCGCTTTAACATATGCCTTAAAGGGGTTATCCCACGAGGAGAGAACAGACCGCAGCCAGGCTGAATGTAGATATGTCTAGTGCTGGGCTCAGCTATCTCTGGCACCCCCATTGAACTGAATGGAAGCTCTGTCCACCACTAGTCACGCTCACATTTAGCCTGGCTGTGGTCAAGCTAAATGTGCATCTGGAGAAAGATCCTCCCATTCTCATTTTTGTGGGATAACCACTTTAAATAGCTAAAATTGGAATGCTCCTTCAAGGTATGCCTTCCTCATATTAAGGCCTTATTCACACGTCTGCCATCCACATTTTTTGCGAATAATATATATATCCATTCCTTTCAATGTGTTCATTCAGACGTCTGTCTTTTTTTTCAAGGATAAGAAATGGAAATAAATGGATGACATCCGTGTGTCATCCATATTTCACAGACCCAGAGGAAATGAAGCAAATAAAAGTTGAAAATTAGATCAGGGTGAGGTGCTCTCAGTGAATATATCCACAAAATGCGATGTGTGAATAAGGTTTTATAATATTAAATTCGCCACTGGTGGTGCTGGAGATTCTGTTACTGGTGAATTTGTTTTTATTTTGACCATGAAAAGAGTTGTCCACTTTCAGACCAATATGCAGAGACAAATGTTATTGTTTGTGTAATAAAAAGATATACAATTTTCCAGTATACTTTCTATAGCAATTCCTTGCGGTTTTCTAGATCTCTGCTTGCTATCATTCATTCTGTTACTTCTAGTGGATAAAAGTCTGATTTTGGTCATGTGATTTACGGTCCATGGTCATGTGATGAACACACAGCTGCACAGCTCGTTACCAGGCAGATATCTGATTACTGTGCTGGGACTATAACAAGTGGCACCTGTGTGTCCATCACATGACCATGGACTGTATATCACATGACCATGGTCAGAATTTCATCCGCTAGAGGTAAGCAGAATGAATGACAGACCTAGAAAACTGCGAGGAATTGATACAGAATGTATAGTGGAAAATTGTACAACTTTTCATTATACAAACAATACCATTTTTCTCGCAATATTGGTCTGAAAGTGGCCAACCCCTTTAAGGCTGGCAACAGAGTGACGTGAAAGATAAAAGAAAACAAAGAAAACCTCATGTTGTCCGTTAGAATCATTTCACTAGCATTCTGCAAAGTGTTGCCTTATAGTATGCAAGTTTGGTTTCCCTATCAATAGTCTTCGCTCTATCCAGTAGTCATCCCTGTCTTTATTTTGTTAGATGTGCTTAGATTTCTGCAAACTCGGAAAGATGAAAATGCTTGAAAGAGCTTTAAAGTTCCTCATATTCCGCTTCTCCATTTGCCTTATCTTCCTGCATGAGAACAAAAATACCCCAACCTAGGACCCCAAAAGCAGGACAATTATTATCAGATCTAAGCTACATGTAGAATCTATCCAGCAGAAGCTCACCAGACAGGGACATCATAAAAAAGGACAATGTGGCTGCTCAGCTGCTGTAAGTGAAGAACATTTTTTGTAAATTCTTTTTGTACATTTTTGTCAGTACTCATTAGTGTGATCAAGCCATACTTCAGAATATACATATACCCCTACTTACCTTGTGGCAATATAGAATAGGAGTATATTTTATACGCTATGGGGCCCCCTCAGCTTTTGGCGCTGTTCCCTGTATAGGTATACCACTGGGTAATAATGGCAACAAGTGCAGGTATACAGTAAGTACGGGAGAAAAGCATACAGTACATTTTGTGGCTGCCAAATCTAATGAAATAATAAAAAGGTCTGTTAGAATTGTAGAAGTATAGGCATTTAACTCAGATAACAGTATGATATTGAAATTTTTATTTTATATTCTATCTAAGACTGAATTCACATCGTGTTCTGGATCTGTTAAGTATACCAGAAGGAATATGCTTGATTGCTTAAACATTTCCCATTGTAGAGACATTCTCTTTAATACGGCAGAGTCCAGAATATTACATTTTGGAGTCTGACCTTCCCTCTATCGGCTTTAATCGTTTTTGCAGGACACAATAGCATAGTCCAGCACTCAGCTATATATACTTAACTCTGATATTTTTTGTATACTTTTTCATCATACTTAGTATTATTATCTTTATTGTTTGCTCTATACATAAATGCCCCTTCTTACAGTTTTCTTTGATTTAGAAGATATACAGATGTGTCCACACTTACAGTAACAGACCCGAGATTTGGTCAAGGACTTCAATTTCTCATAAAACCAATTCAGCACAATATCACAATGTTGTGGGTTGGCCGTACCTAGGCACAAGTACAAATGTAGAAAATTTTAACTAGACTCTGATAACTTAATCCAGCATGAAATCTTAACACACAGCAAAAGAAATCCCATTAAAAATCTATTGCAAGAGTTGAGATAAAGATGTACACCTCAGTGTAGTTAACACGTTAAGTGTTTAGTTAAATTTTGCTGAATCAACTTCACGTTGTTTTTTTAAAAAAACTATTATAATGCAAATTCTATTTTTCTCCGATCTACCTAAATGGTTGATACAAATGACAGTCAGTATAAATGTTCAAATCTTCAACTGTAAATTTTTTTTTCACAAATTAAAAAATCTAAATCTACTTCTTCCAAATTATTATGCACAAAGAGTTTCTAAACATTTTATACGTTGTAAAGAACTGATAATGGTTGTTTGTTGAATTTGCAGCATTAAGAGTTCTCATTTGCTGAAATCAAAAGTTATTTAAATCAAAAATATCTTAACAGGCCAAGTTACATGTTAACATAGGAACGCTTCTTTGATATAACTGTAACGTCTCTTCCTGTTCGGGTCTCTGCGCCACCCTCCGCTCGCATGCTGAGGCGAAGGAGGCGTGTTCAGTTTGATTCCTTGCGTAGGG
Source organism: Leptodactylus fallax (assembly GCA_947044405.1). Taxonomy (NCBI): domain Eukaryota; kingdom Metazoa; phylum Chordata; class Amphibia; order Anura; family Leptodactylidae; genus Leptodactylus; species Leptodactylus fallax. The sequence continues at coordinate 1,014,204 of CAMRHE010000384.1, forward strand.
TTCTTGTTGCTCAGTCTGAACACTGTCCTAGTACCTCTTGTCTATAATTGAATTTCTACCACACCCGTCTTCTGTACCTTTGTTTCTCTCTGCTCCTCAAATAGTTAACCTCAGCCTTGCCTGTGTGATTGACAGCCTATCATCCTATCAAGTCTGGGGCGGGTCCTTCCTTCCTATTTATTCTTTACTCACATTCACATTGGCGCTTGCTATTGCTTATAGCGTACTAGCCTTTATTCCTTGCTGTTTTGTTACCTGTATTCCTATTCCTGACCTCTAGCTTTTACTTTGACTATTCTCTTGGATTTTGATTGTGTACTGCATTGCTTGTCTGTTTCTGACCCCTTGGCTAGCTGACCTACCTTTTTGTTGTTCGTCCTGTCTGCGTTCTGTGTTGCCATTTATATTAAGTAGGAACTGTCGACCAGTTCCTGGCTGTCACCTAGGACAGATCAGGCAAGTTAACCATCGAAAGTGGGAGGGTTCAGCTTTAGGACTCACTGTCTTGTTGTGCCCCTCCCCCTTGGGTTCTGTAGCAGCACTGGGGAATTGTTCAACTGGCAATTCCCTTACAATAACCTTCACATTTCTTGCATCTATTGAACTTGTGAGTTTTTGGACAGTGTATGCTTGAATTTCTTTACATGATGTCAAAATAGCCTCCCAGAGCTGCTGTTTTGATGTGAACTGCCTCTCACGCTCATAGATCTTTTGCTTGAGGATACTCCAAAGGTCAGGGGAGTATGGTGGCCACACTATGAGTTTCTCTCCATTTATGCCCTTAGCAGCTAATGACTCAGAGGTATTCTTTGCTGCATGAGATGGTGCATTGTCATTCAGGAAGATGATTTTGCTATGGAAGGCACGGTTCCTCTTTTTGTACCATGGAAGAAAGTGGTCAGTCAGAAAAATCTATATACTTTGAAGAGGTCATTTTCACATCTTCAGGAACCCTAAAGGGGCCTACCAGCTCTCTCTCCATGATTCCCTCCTTACTGATGTTGCAGCCTTGTTGGGACATTTTGGCTATCCAACAACAATGCACTACTCCATCCATCTGGACCATCCAGGGTTGCAAAGCACTCATCAGTAAACAAGTCTGTTTCAAAATTAGTCTTCATGTATGTCTGGGCACACTGCAAACATTTCTGCTTGTGAGCACTGTTTAGGAGTGGCCGAATAGTAGGTTTATGCACAACTGCAAGCCCTTGGAGGTTTGTGGGACTCCAGAGGCACCAGCAGCTTCAAATACCTGTTTGCTGCTTTGTAATGGTATTTTAGAAGCTGCTCTCTTAATCCGATGAATTTGTCTGGCAGAAATCTTCCTCATTATGCCTTTATCTGCATGAACCCATCTGTGCTCTAAGTCAGCCACAAATCTCTTCATAGTATGATGATCACGCTTAAATTTTCTTGAAATATCTAATGTTTTCATACCTTGCCCAAGACATTGCACTATTTGACACTTTTTGGCAGCAGATAAATCTTTTTTTTCTTTCCCATGTTGCTTTAAACCTGTGGCCTGCTTAATGATGTGGTTTGCCCTTTTTATGTAGGTTTCCTTTAATTGTGTTCATCTGGCAAACAAATTATCACAGGTGTTTAAGATTGATTTTAGTGATCCAAAGAACCCTGAGACTAATATTATCCTAAGATTCTCTAACTCTGTTGCTTGTAATTGTAAGCAGTTACCTGTAGGATGCAGTGAGATGAATTATAGACCCTCCCCTATACCCACCATTACAGCAATTCTTTATGTTCGTACTTACAGTACCTTATATAGTGTTTATGACATTAGCACAGTAAGGTTACTACCTACCACTGTCTATTGGCTGAGAGGCTGTCAGCTGATGTCAGGTGAATGTCACACTGAACATGTGTCTCTTCTGTAATTTTTCTGCGCAAAACATGTGGTGGTGACCACTTTAGTTTATCCGTGATAAATTGTTTGGTTTCAATAAAAACCAGACAATTCGGAATATTCTTGTCAAACCTCTAGTCATCTCTAGTCGGGTTTCTGTTGTTTTAAATTGAAACCGCTGGATGAAAAATTTGGACTTTTTCTTCCAGAGATTTTCAGCTGTCTCCAAACGGAGGCTCCAACACAAGTGTGAACCGAGCCTAATTCACATTTCTGTTAGAAGAACATAAAGTATGTGGATGGTACACCTCCCAGCTTTGTTACATAGTGCTTGATGTGGCAGTATGTGTTTGGCTGCTTAGTCTGACGTGTCTTTCAGGTCACACCCCATAATAGAGGATGCATGGTGAAGGGTAATTACTGATACAGAATACTCTCCATTAATTCAGGGATAGTAAGGGCTATAGTTCTTAAGCATCCAACATGTTGACCACTCCTGAGGGCTTAACTGCTGATTGGAAACACATGCAGAATTATTCCCTCATGGTTTGCAGTAATCAAGAGATAGCAGTGTCAGAAGAGATCCCTTCCAAAGTTATTTTTGTGTCTTTCCCAGCAGCCTTCTCCTCCTTTGCTCTCCATGGACTTCTATGTAAAAAAGTAATTGAGCCTGATAAGTGGAGAAAGAAATATTTCTTTAATAAGATATATTACAGCATTTCTTAAATTCACCTGCACTATTCAATTCTCACTTTTAATTGTCTACAAACTTCCATACCGCCCATAGACTATATACATCCAAGGGGTGGTTGCCTTGTTTTGCAAGGACGTACCGGTACGTCCAAGCAGAACTCAGCAGCTGCACAAAATCGTGCAGCTGCTGAAACTGGAAACCGGCTGTAACTTCAACTGGTGCTCCCAGAGAGAAGGCAGGGAAGATTTTTTTACCTTCCCTGCCTTCCCGATCGCTGTATATACAGCGCACAATGAGCGCTGTATACAGCGCTATGGGCGTCGACATCTTGCGGTCGCCCTCTCACCTGGCAGTCATGTGATCCGCCGGGTGCAGCATCTGCAAGAGCTGCTGGGTCCTACAGGACCCAGGTTAGCTCTATAGTAATGTGCAAGTAACATTCAGGAGGCTGTATTCCTCCTGCAACTGGGGCTAAATGTACCAGCTCCAGTTACAGGGAAAATCAGCCTCCCCAACAAAAAAATAAACTGATCAGATGTCCCCAAAGGTCTATTATGACCTTATGAGGACACAATGTAAAAAAAAATAAATAGAAAAGTAAAAACAAAATGTTAATAAAATAATTGCAAAAATAAATAAAATAATTCGCCAATAAACCGCCGTTATTAAAGGTTATAGCCCCACCCCAGACGACACCATACAAAATAAAAATTACTGTAATGGAGAGTAAAAACTATTTTACAAAGTTTTATAGTAGCACTTTGTTATTAAATAAAATAAAAATGAAAAGTTAAAAACAGACATGTTTTCCCTCCTTTTTTGTTTATATTTCCCCAGATATAAAAAAAAATTAAAACATATGTAAAAATAAAAACAACATACAAATAAAGCCCTATGTGTCACCGAAAAAAGACGCAGAAATTCGTTGAATAATGCATATGATAAAAATGTTACAGCCCTCAAAACCGCACATACAAAAAAAACAGAAAATGTGTCTAGTCCTGGACCAGAAATTGGCCCTGTACTGAAGTGGTTAAATATAGATGTGTTCATGGAAAAACCCTTTTAATATCCTCCGAATCCTAGGCAGATTTATGGTTGTTGGTGTGGAGTACCTCCCTAAGAGAATATAAATATCTCAAAGAGACAGTGTTCAATGAAACCACACTAGTGCCATTTTAGGGACGGGTAGCAAATAACTGTCATTATGAGGGCGAACCAAATTTAATAACTCTGCTAAGGCAGAATTCAGGAATCTATAGGTGTTCAATAGATGAGATCCATTTTTCATAGTGACTAGGATGTCACCTATACACTGGCACCATGGCCTACATTAGCTATAAGTGTTTCTTTATCACATTTTTATAGCCATTTAGTTTCTGCTTTTTGATATATCAAATAAAAGCTAAGTCTTAGATTTATTTTTTGTTTCAGTGAATACTAGTTTGATAGGATCTTTGTCTGGTTTTCAGGCATTATTATATTCTACCAGAGTCAGTGATTTGCACCCTGCAAACTATAAGCAGAAATATGGCTGAGCAAACACAAATCGTATTACTTAAGCAGAGCTAAATAGTGACATTATTACAGTAGGGTTTGGCTGAAGAAAAAATAACTATGATATACTTTATCGGTACATATGAAGCGTAGGCAGGGGATTTATCCATTTAAGTGGTTTTGTATGTGAAAGCATGTCTACATGATTCTCATATAATAGGTTGCTTTAGGGATTATTATTTTTCCCACACTTAATTACACTCTTTAATTAAGACTGCATATACTGTTATTGTATGAAGTCTATGTACTTTTCAGTTAAGAAATTATGTTAATGACCTTGGGGCTCTTTTGATCATTTACAAATTTTAATTGTTAATCAGGTTAATTATCTTCTCCAGAAAGGTATTTTTAACTTTAATGATGAGACTTAAAGACTCTGTTCACATTGCAGTCTAATGCACTGTGCAGCGTATAAATTTGCTCACCCTTTAGCCTACAAATGAGAAAATGGCCAAGGGACAGCATATTGGTAGCATAATGCCTTATCTGAACAGGGAAGTGCTGCAGACAATCGATAAAACTATGTGAAGGGAAACAATTGCAGCAGCAATTGATGCTCCCCATGTAGCTTGCATTGGCCTGCCTGTTGGCCAATGTGTAAATCCAACTTTTGGTCGAAAAGTTTTTATTAAATGCTCTATTTATTTTGTATTAGCATATAAAAAAATTACTTGAAGTGGTTTTCTTTTGTTATTGAGACTGTTATTATATCTGTTACAGGGATTTACTGGCCCCAAATACAGATTTCATACTGATGATCTATACTCAAGATAGGTCACTAGTATGTAATCTATGGTGGTTTAACACCCAACAGTGTCAATAATTAGAAAAGAAAATAACAAACAAGCAGAAGTTTTGGGGAAAATTGGATACTGGTCAGTTAAAGCTAAGTTTGGCATTAGGATAAGACGAAATAAATATTGCTTTGGAAAACTACAGTATAAGCATTGAACCCTAAAACCCTCTACACAGTCCTAAGAAATTGTTTCTAAAATCTGGAAGGTAAATTCCAAGTTAGAATCTAGAAAATCTTATTTTATCTCAAAATATCAACACAGTTGTTCAGCTTTGTAATCTAGTATGGATCTGAAATAATTTTTTATACTCAAAATAGTAGTATTTAAAATGTGGATAAGGAATTAAAAATGGTTTCCCATTCACTTCTATGGGATGAGGCTGTAATTACATCACACAGCGGCTATGTAAACAGTGGAAGGGTCATGGTGCTCACATCACACACTAGAGCCCCTTCAAATAGCTGAACAGCAGGGGTTTCACGTGTTAGACTCCCACTGATGACTGATCCTGAGGATAGGTCATTAATAAAAAAAGAACTAGACACCCCATTCGATAGTATATTGCAAACTGTGTTCCCTTCACCTGTACTGTGATGATTTATGAAATAATAAATGAAAGTTTAGTTATTCTTTAAAAATGTGGGGTTAGAGAGGAAGATAGAGAGAGGGATGGATGATGGTGCAAACATAAAAATATAAGTACCTTTACTCTTGGCTGGAGATGTCAACATATGTGTATCACGTGATAACCAGTTTTTCAAAACAACATGATTTTGTGGTTCATTGTGTGTGGCCAGCCAGTATTTGTGTTTTGAACTGCAGCCTGTCAAGTGTTGTGCTAACATTTCACAATATTGTATTGAAATGGTTTCATGAATAATCCATAACCTAATATGAGCTAAGGTAAGGGTGGACACATCTGTATATATTCATGCATTTTCCACTAGCTGAAAAAATCATTGTCCAGTTTGATCTTTGGGCAGTTTCATCTGAACCTCCTATTCAAATACAGGAAGATTTCCATGGTGGAGTTTGCCTGGCTGCAAAATACAGCACGTAAACTTACCCTCAATAGGAAACAGGGAGCATATTTTTACTGCTATTAGATTTTTGTTTAGGTAGCAGAAAATAGAAGAATCCTGCTGTCCTTTTAATACAGATTCTGTTTAAAACTCCCTTAGAAATTAAATTAAATTTACAAAAACCACTTGAAGTTTTAGGAAACAGAGGCCTGTGTGCTAGAAGACTTCAAAAATTGCTTCAGAAAACCTCCACAAAAACCATTAAAGAAATGTCAAAGTCTGTTTGAAAAGCCTGAAAGACTTTATCTGCCAGACAAGAACCTCCGTCTGAGCATTCCCTTATTCTGAGTTTTTAGCACGGTATTATGCATACGTGGTTACTGCACATACATTAACACTTTTGCATGCAGGGCAAGGCATCCTGCACAGACATTACACTGCAATCTGGGAAATGTAATTCAGTTCATTAGAAGTTCTATTACTAAGTAACACTGCCTTCACTACAATTCCCAGAGGACCCACTGGAGGGAGATGTCAGATGACTATCAAAAGCCAATAAACATCCTCAATGTCCTGAACATTTATTTGTTGTGGTCATATGTTCTCATCTATGCTTGCCTGTCCGTTTACAAATCTGTTGAGTGAATCTTCAACCACCTACTCACTCACTCATTGTACCCATTCTCTTCACTGGATAAGCCTGCTTACTAAAATATATGTGGCCACCTACCAACCCTATTCTTAGGTTTATAGAGTGCAGTGATTCTTTCCTCTTCCTCTCCTACTGACTCTTTGACTCTTGGTCACGTAACTGACTCTGCTCTAATCTCACAAGCAGCAAGTGTAGAGCGGACTCATTTATGTGACCAAGAGGCAGAGAAAAGGAGGGGAGGTAGAGGAACTAAACTTCCAGCTCCCCACTGCCCAAAAAAGTGGTGCTGGGAGACTGGCATATATTTTAGTAAGTAAGCTTACCCAGAGCCTGGAGAGGTGAGGAAAAGTGAGTATGAAGTGTTTATTATTTTTCTGCACCTTCCCTGGGCCTAAAATTATTATACTCTGGGGTCTAAAGTGACCTGAGTGTATAAAAATAGCACATCTAGTTTGGACTGAAGGAACCAAAACATGCTGGAGAACCCCACGAGTATTTGTGAGTCGAATCTTGCAATGTTCAAACATCACTGCCCTTAAACATGAAAATGGGAAGAAATAGAGCACGTCTCTGTTTCTATTTTTATAGACTCATAGTACATAACTAATAATGGACAGGTGAATAATTACATTGAGATTAATGTGTCTGTATTCTGTCCAAATAAGCCACTCTTATAATTATTTTTATAACCAATAAGGTCTTTGTGGTTGATTAAATATTGCTGCAAAGTACATGACATGTACATAACCTGTTCTACATACCCGAAAACCAAAAATGATGAAAATCAAGTCTACTACCCTCTAACTGTAATTTTACATCCAAAATTCAATAACTGTAATGTTAGACTAAATTGCCAAAGGCATGTATGTAAATTTTATGCAAGTCATAATAAAATGTAGGCAGGATAGGTTATCACCTTGTATGTATACTTCAGCACAATAGTAATGTTTTATTCATTATTATTTTTGATGGTTGCAGACACAAGGTTATGTGATAGCAGGTTCGATAAGACATAAAATCTATAAAATCTAATAATGATGAATTTGGTCAATGCTAACTATGTCCACTACATTCGATGCTTCCTCAAAGCCACAGTGATGTTTTTTTCTGATCTCATTCACTATCTCAAAAGGGCTTTCTAGTGATTGTTTGCCAATTCTGTACTTTTAGAAAACCATATTATTCTCATTATCAACACAATAATGTTAAAATCTTTTGGGATGCAGTCTCTAATGCAATGTAAGTCCAGGAATTATTCCTAGTCAAGACTGAAATGTGCTGCATTTTAATGGGATTATTGAATACCTGTTGTTTTTTGCACATGCTGCCCCCATTTAAAACCACAAAGTGCAGAAAATATAAAGATTAACCACTTAAGTGCTAGTTTACAGTATGCAAGAATTGTGAATGAATACTGCTACATAGATTAATGGATTTAGACTAAGTAAAACTGTAGTTTCCACTTAGCACACACAGACATTTTCTGAACCACTGATATTGTCACTTCCATTATTCATACCATTTGACACAACCACAAATAGATGTAGTTATTCTTATATTTATTCCTATATCTGTGTATATTTCGGTGGTCCACACATTCATTATTATGGGAATCAAGTCTTTATTGAAGATACTAGAGTCATAATAAAACAATATACAATTGTTTTACATTTTTGCATTTATATACTGTAGATAATCCAGCATTTACCCTTTCCATGATCAAGTACTTTTTTACCTACTAATGGCCAAATGTAATTTACTGTACATATTTTTTGCAAATGCAGGTTCAGTTGCACACATGATCATTGATAAGCTATTATCATACCTTTATTTGCTACATTTTCATTACAATATTATTTAGCCTTATGCACAATGAGAAACTGTACATTGAGTGTTACTGTAAACTGAGTCGCCTGTACATATGATGGCCCTACTATAATAGTCAATGACACTCAATGTTCCACAGTAAGATGCCTCCATAAGTCACTGCATTCCATCCTATAAGCAATACCAAATAATATGACATGCCACCATTTTTGCTCATGGATATTACAAAGGAATATCCATATGGCTTTATATAAATGTAAAGGCACACAGAATTACAATATGAATACTTGATTACAGATCCAAAACAACACATAACCAAAATACAGCAATGTGGATAAACCCTTATTAGCAATACAATGTGAAAAGCTATTACATTTTTTTTCTGTCTTTCTACTCTCTATATGTACAGTGGGGAAAAAAGTATTTAGTCAGCCACCAATTGTGCAAGTTCTCCCACTTAAAAAGATGAGAGAGGCCTGTAATTGACATCATAGGTAGACCTCAACTATGAGAGACAAAATGAGAAAACATATCTAGAAAATCACACTCCAAACTCCACTATGGTGAAGACCAAAGAGCTGTGGAAGGACACCAGAAACAAAATTGTAGTCCTGTACCAGGCTGGGAAGACTGAATCTGCAATAGGCAAGCAGCTTGGTGTAAAGAAATCAACTGTGGGAGCAATAATTAGAAAATGGAAGACATACAAGACCACTGATAATCTCCCTCGATCAGGGGCTATACGCAAGATCTCACCCTGTGGGGTCAAAATGATCACAAGAACGGTTAGCAAAAATCCCAGAACCACACGGGGGGACCAAGTGAATGACCTGCAGAAAGCTGGGACTAACGTAACAAAGGCTACCATCAGTAACACACTACGCCGCCAGGGACTCAGATCCTGCAGTGCCAGACGTGTCCCTCTGCTTAAGCCAGTACATATCCAGACCCATCTGAAGTTTGCTAGAGAGAATTTGGATGTTCCAGAAGAGTATTGGGAGAATGTCATATGGTCAGATGAAACCAAAGTAGAACTGTTTGGTAGAAACACAACTCGTCGTGTTTGGAGGAGCGTGAACGCTGAGTTGCATCCAAAGAACACCAATACCTACTGTGAAACATGGGGGTGGCAACATCATGCTTTGGGGCTGTTTCTCTGCAAAGGGACCAAGACGACTGATCCGTGTACATGAAAAAATGAATGGGGCCATGTATCGTGAGATTTTGAGTGCAAACCTCATTCTATCAGCAAGGACATTGAAGATGAAATGTGGCTGGGTCTTTCAGCATGACAATGATCCCAAGCACACCGCCAGGGCAACAAAGGAGTGGCTTCGTAAGAAGCATTTCAAGTTCCTGGAGTGGCCTAGCCAGTCTCCAGATCTCAACCCCATAGAAAACCTTTGGAGGGAGTTGAAAGTCCGTGTTGCCCAGCGACAGCCCCAAAACATCACTGCTCTAGAGGAGATCTGCATGGAGGAATGGGCCAACATACCAGCAACAGTGTGTGCCAACCTTGTGAAGACTTACAGAAAATGTTTGACCTCTGTCATTGCCAACAAAGGATATATAACAAAGTATTGAGATAAACTTTTGTTATTGACCAAATACTTATTTTCCACCATAATTTGCAAATAAATTCTTTAAAAATCAGACAATGTGATTTTCTGGATTTGTTTTCTCATTTTGTCTCTCATAGTTGAGGTCTACCTGTGATGTCAACCTGTGATCTCATCTTTTTAAGTGGGAGAACTTGCACAGTTGGTGGCTGACTAAATACTTTTTTTCCCCACTGTATACATTATTGAGAGTGGCAGCAAAATGTATTACTAAAATCTCTACCTATGGCTTAAGGACTATGTGAGGCTGTTAGTAGTATAATGTTGTACCGTGTTAGCCATAGAAAATAGTTAGCCTCTAAAAGATATCGCCTGATTTCTTCACTCTTCCACTATGTGAGGCTGTTGTAACATATTAGGAGCTTTTATCAGTTATAGCAAGCAATGGCTATTATTATTAGTATTATTATTAACTAGCACAGAATAAAAAAGTATCATGTTTTGTAAAGTTTCCTCATTACCAAATAAGCTGTCTATATAATGATTCTAATGAGGAAAATCTCACTATTATTTCTGTAACTACCAGGAACAGATTATATCTTGTCCACCATGCAGACATTGAGTTTAAAATGTACCTACTCTGTAAAGCATGATGAGAATTAGCCTTCCTTTTATGTCTACATAAATATATCAATATTATTTGTGTTACATGATTAGTTTACAAATTAGTAAAAACAAAATATATATTAAGTAATACAATTGAACAATTGGCTGTTGTTCTCAGTCATTATCAGAGGATGGTATATACTTATATACTGCACATGCTCACTGTTGGTCTCTGTTATCAGGCACTATCAGAATATGAAAATACGAAAAGATGGAAAGGCTACTCAACATATAAAGCATTTAATAGAATTATATGACTTTTATTAATCAATTAAAAATTACATGTATATCAAAATATAGATGAAAAGACAATAAAAACAACACAAGGTGTCAGACAAGAGGTAGAGAACATACATGCATCAATATGCAATAGGACAAGTAATATGTCATTGGTATGCTACAATAACACATAAATGCATAACAAAGTATTATGTTAAACTGATATGACAGATAAATATGTCTCTATATAAATCTCAGAAGCAAAGTTAAATAGTATCAAATGATATCATACCAGAAAATGCAGTAACACAATATATGAATATGAAGATGAAAAGAGGGCTCAATGTAATAGCCCAATTAGTGCATAGTATTACATACCCATAGTAGTATGGTGGTCTGTACCCTGCTGACACCACCTGATGCGTATTTCGCATATACTATTGTATGTGCTATAACTATAGATAGCTCTTGCATGTATACCAATATACTTAATATGATTTCATCTTGGTATTTGTTATATTAGTGGAACTATTGATGTTATACTAGCATTATTTATGTTTATTGCTCTGATGCGAATGTCCGCCTGTCTCGCACTGTGGTGCACATGGATCCATACAATATTGAAACTATAGACATCACACTGCCGAAACTTACCTCTCTAGTGTGAATGTCCGCCAGGCATCGCTTTGCGGTGCGCATGCACGGATCCGCAATATGACGTTGGTAGTCATGCGCGGTATTGACGTTTACACTCCGACGCCGGCGTCATCACTGGATGTTCGTGGCTCCGATCATTTATAGTGATACGATCAGCATTACACTTGATGGGAATTGTTGCTCATTTATTCATCTATATATATCTATTTCCTCTGACCACTGGCACCACCCCGGACGAAGGCTGAGCGCCAAAACACGCATCGGGTGGTGTCAGCAGGGTCCAGACCACCATACTACTATGGGTATGTAATACTATGCACTAATTGGGCTAGGGGCAGCACGGTGGCTCGGTGGTTAGAGGCCTGGGTTCAAATCCTGCCAAGGACAACATCTGCAAGGAGTTTGTATGTACTCCCCGTGTTTGCGTGGGTTTCCTCCCACACTCCAAAGACGTGCTGATAGGGAATGTAGATTGTGAGCCCTATATGGGACAGTGACTGCCAATGTCTGTAAAGCGCTGCGGAATATGATGGCACTATACAAGTAAGCATAAGAAATAAATCTTCCATTAAGCCCTCTCTTCATATTCATATATTGTGTTACTGCATTTTCTGGTATGATATCATTTGATACTATTTAACATTGCTTCTGAGATTTATATAGATTTATATAGAGACATATTTATCTGTCATATCAGTTTGACATAATACTTTGTTATGCATTTATGTGTTATTGTAGCATACCAATGACATATTACTTGTCCTATTGCATATCGATGCATGTATGGTCTCTACCTTTTGTCTGACACCTTGTGTTGTTCGTATTGTCTTTTCATCTATATTTTGATGTACATGTAATTTTTAATTGATTAATAAAATTTCATATATTTCTATTAAATGCTTTATATGTTGAGTACCCTTTCCATCTTTTCACATTATTGCATTCTATATTGGTATATTGGGTACGTGCTGATAAGGAGGCTTGTTTGATTTCTATTTTGGGCAAGGTAGGATGGCCACGTTATGTTGCATATGCCCATTATTGCTTATGACATGTTTTTGTGTGTATGACTTTCAGAATATGGTATACATACATATATAGCAATTACTCACTGTTGGTTTCTGTTATCAGACATTATCAGAAGATTTTATATAGAGAGATATATACGACACTTGCTCATTGTTTTTCTTTGTTATAAACCTTGTCAGTTTTTATTTTTTAGCTTTTCATCTTCTAGTAGAAATTTACTACATTATTCTACATGGAAAAGTACAGTGAAGCGGTTGCCTATACCAACCAATCAGATTAATACTTTCATTTTCAAGAGGACCTTAGATAGATGACAGGCAGATTGGCTGTTATGGGAAAATGCTTAATTTTTCTTTTCCACCACTTTAAAACCATCTCCATTGCATCTTATGCTTTTTGGACACATATTAAAGTTTCAATCATAACTCTTGAAGAGGTGCTCTTCCTGACTTTGGTGGGATCCTTTGGACCCACAGTAGTGAGATCTGGAGCTAGCATTCTGGAGATGAGTATTGATTTTTTTTTTTTATATCATTTACAGGAGTTTAAACTTTTTTTTTTATATTTGTGGATATGTATTTTCATAAATTATTTAAAGTAAATAAAGACATAATGATGGTGTAGATGTTGAAATATTCTCCATAGACTATATTTTGTAATACATTATATGTTCAACCTACGGTATCTCCCCCAAAATGCAGGAATTTTTTCACACAATGGTTTGTCCATGAGAGTTAGCCTAATTGACAGGGTCCAAATACTAAAAGTTCCTTCAATAAGTTGGGGAACATATATGCTCAAAACTTTAAAGGGTTTACCTTTGAAATCATTGGGAACCCATGGCTTCTAATACATACTTTTGGTCATTCAAAGTACACTGTACATAGATAGTTTGAAGTGAAAAGCTAAAAAATTTTAATATTTTTAGCCTTTGTGTTATATATCAACAGATTGTAACAAAATGACTTGGTGATAATACAGTATTGAAACTCAACTTACCATCTGCTTTAGATATCACATGCATTTTTTAAGCCTTCTTGTAAAATAAAACTAAAATGAGCATGTTTATGAACTAACAGTGTTTTTCACTCTTGAAATGTGGTGTCACATAAGTCTTTCATTTAGTCAGAAGCTGGCAATCAAATTGATTGTTGCTATCAAAGAATTATGAAAATAAAGTGCTTAGAGTACATTTTGCTGCCAAGAAAATTAACATAGAAACTAAAATAATGAGATTCTTGTTAGATTGTGACTTCCGTACAAACTACTTTTATAGATATTGCCATTGCTGTGAACCTTGGCTGTATGTGTCCTTATATGTAGTAGGTAGTGACTATCTGTTCATTCTTTGAATACTTTTATACCAGGGGTAAGCAACCTTCAGCACTCCAGCTGTTGTGAAACTACAACTCTCAGCATGCTCCATTCACTTCTATGGGAGTTCTGAGATCAGCAGAGCAAATATGCATGCTGGGGGATGCATGCTCGGCATTTATATTGTAGCTTTAATAGATATATCAATCAAGTTTTTATGTTAAACATATTTTCTGGTGTTTTTACTTTTTATTCCCCCTTTATACAAAATGTATATATATATATATATAACTATACACAAAATATCCCAATTTCCACATTGGCCACTGCATACCCTGGGTAAGATAACATTTCCTGTTCGGTTAAGATCAATTTGTGTTTAGTTCTGCATTCAGGGCATATTATTATCGGTGTGGGGCAGTATTACAATGAATGGTTACAAGTCTGTCATACAGTACAGTTGGAGACAGATAACATATGATCACATTATTGACAATAGATGATGGACAACAACTCACCTTCTCCTACCTTTTACCCTCCTGTATGAAGGCCTATGCGCTCTGCATACTCAAACTTCTCTCCCACAGAGATCAATAAGCCTTTTTCTGGCTTACATTTTCTATGACCAGACATTTGCAGCAGCTCAGGCATGATGGATGTCTTATAATCATGTAAAGAAAATGGAATACATTTGCTTTTATTTTAATACATATGAAAAAAAAATCCTCTGTGTGGCCCCATTGAGTATTCTTCCCACAGGCTGTGAATATTGGCCTGATAAAAATTTCCTTCAGATCCTTGAGAATGATTTTGTAAAATTCCAAATGAACCCTTTAGTTAATTTTCTTCAGGCTGTTTTTCTTCTAAATCTAGTAACAAAATACTTCTCAATTTAATAAATAGACTATATTATTAGAAATTTGCATGCCTAATAGCATGGGATCTACTAATGTAATTATCAACCTGCTGTAGTTATAACCAAGTGCCGTTGTTGTTTCCACTGTATTTAATGAATTTTATGTGACTGAATGAATGTGGCATCGTCTTTATATAACTGTATTTTATTCATATAAATGATCAATTTAAAGAATGTCTCTCACCATCAAAACTGCTTTTACGTCCCCTTGCACCTATTTTCTTTTGAGGTTGCTGCCCAGGACAGCCACCAAAACAGAGAGACTGGCATGTCACATGGACAATGACTTGTAGCTCTCACTAGCAAGTCAACCAACAATGAGACCCTTGCAGACGACCGTGGGCTGGCAGTGATTGAACGGCATGGCTGGCACACGGGTGGCACATGGATGTTATCTGTGTGTCACCTTTGGCCCCATTCATTAAATGCGTGGCCACAAAACCGGACAGGAATAGGACCTGTCCTGAGTTTTGCGACCCGGACTGTGGGCCCGCATACACGGTTATGTGTGAGGGCTTATAGAAATGAATGGGTCAGTGTGGTATCCAGGAAAACCCGGATAGCACACTGAACTCACACACGGTCGTCTGCAAGGGGCCTTATTCATAATTTGTGAAAATATATGATGTGGCCCTAACTAAGCCCTGGAGGCAGTATAAACATAAATGCCAATACTAGTCTAACCTCTAACTACTGCCTAACTAATGTCACTTCAAACTTGGGAATTAAAATGAAAGGAAGAGAAGGATAAGGAGTACAGGTGAAACTAGTCAGATAACATAGGGAAAAATTAGATGATACGCGAGAGGAGAGATGATATTCAGGTGGGATGAGGATATACTTCTGGAGGAAGTAGGGTAGTAATATTGAGGGAGAGATGATACCTTGGCAGAAAATGATATCACAATGGTAGAACAGAGATAGGAGATTTGATTATAACTGCAGAATCTTGAGCGTTTTTCCTAAATATTTAATATATATATTTAATATAGCGTTTTTTTAGCTGCTTTTTGCTATGTGGGGCCTTAACCTAAAATTGGTGCTCTCCAAGGGTTGAAACCAATTTAAACTGACTGTATTACATTGTAATTATTTAACTGTAATTTAAAATGTAACTAAACATTATATAAAGTTTAAAATAAATATTGACCTACTTGTACCTGCAAATAACATGTCTTGCAAAATGTCATCTGTGACTTCTCTCATTCTCCTAAGAAGGTTATACTTACACTACCATCAGGGGTCTCTTGTTCTGATTCATCAGCACAATGAATGCTACATTATTTTTTGTCTATAAAATGGAAAGCAAATAAAAAAGGACCTTCTATTTTTACTTTAATGTTACTTTAACTTCAGTCAGTCTTTCGCTTTTATCTTCTAATCAGACAACCATAAATCCTCTTATGGATTGTAACAACCAACCCCTGTAGGTAGTCTCAGCCGTGAAGCTTAGTCCATATGTTTGCTGGATTTACCAGCCTGAACACTATGTGGGGAGATGGACTCCTAGCAGTATAGTTATCTATGATGCTAGGAGTCCCTGTCTCCCCACAAAATACTTTCCTGTACTGTAATCACTACAGGACAGTATTTAGTGGGGAGCAGAGACTCCTAGCATTATAGATAACTATAATGCTAAGAGTACAGCTCCCAGTTCCCCTACAACCCTCTCTTAAATACTAACCATCTCTGGATGAATGAAGTAATGAATTAGCAGATGAGGGATTGTGCCTACTTCTTCACATAAGAGAGGAATCTGGGAGAAATATACCTCTCCTCCACAACAGTCCTGCACAAGTTTCACATATCCCTCCCTCTGCTTAGGCCACTGAGATTGAGCAACTGTAACCAAAAGACAGTGTACATGCGACAATGCATCTGCATTTCCCTGCAGCCTTCCTGGCCTATGCTTTTACTGTAAAATTGTGAGCCTGCAGGGATAGGAACCTAGTGAGTCTGTGTTTTTATCTTTCTTTCGGTTCATCCACTTGAGGAGCGCAGTGATGGTCAATGATCAACCTGAATTTTCTTTCCAACAATAATATTTGAGAGATTCTAGGGTCCATTTGATGGCCAAACATTATTTACTTTACAATTGCATCATTTTTCTTATGCTTATTTACTTTCATGCTTAAATAAAACACTGGATGTTTCTCTCCTTTACTGATCTGTAACCTATTCCTGTCTCAAAAGCATCTGTTTGAATGTCAAAATAGTTTTTAAAGTCAGGGGTTGCCAATACAGGCTGGGAACAATGAGCCACTTTCAGAGTGCGGAACGCCTTTTCAGCCTCAGGGTTCCACTTTATCCTCTAAATCAAGGTAACATTTTTTAGGGGATTCCGTCAATCCTCCAACTTCAAATCACTACCTGTACTTTTGGTAGGTGTGTCATCAAGATAGGCAGAAGCATATTGTCTATTTGGTCTCAAAACTTTATCAAACTTTGGAATGTTGCAGGAGCTCCATGTAAACCAAAAGGCATATTTGCATATTGAAATAGTATGTCAGCTGTGAAAAAGGCTGTCTTTTCTTTAGCAGCCTCAGCCAGAGGGATTTGCCAATAACTCTTTGTCAGATGTAATGTCATGATGTAACTGGTGCTACCAAGCCGGTCTATGAGCTCATCCACTCGTGGCATCAGATAAGCATCAAATTTGGACACGGAATTCAACTTGCTAATGTCATTACAGAATCTTATAGCAACATTAGGTTTTGAAATTAACACAATAGGGCTTGACTACTCACTATTGGAGTCTTCAATCACTCCCAAATCCAGCATTGCTTTCACTTCCTTTGAGACTGCCTCTTGTCTGGCCTTAGGAATTCAGTATGGTTTTACATGTACCTTCACCCTGAGTTCTTTTATGATATCATGTTTTATTTTTGGTGTTTGTCTTGTCTTGTTAGGGGGCGTTCACACTACCATTGTTAATGTCTGTTGCTGTCCTATGATGGAAAACAGCAATGGACATTAAACTGTTGCAGAGAATGGTCACAGACTGATTCTGTGTTCATTCCCATTGACACTAATGTAAACAAACATCCTGCATGTACAACTTTATCTTCTGTTACAAAAGTAAAGGTTCACTAATTATAGGACAGTTCACAACAATATGACCCAATTCATGGCAGTGGAAACATCTTATGGGTCCTTTGCTTAGTCCATAATTAAACATTTAAAATCTTCCATCATCTTCTTCACCCAAAGTCTTTACATTCTTCCCAGCTCTCTGAAACTGGGAATAAACTGGGAAAATTCCAGAACAATCTTACCAGATAGTCCTAGATATTTTGCCATCTGAGGGAATAAGGTCTGGTGCTGGGTGTCCTTAAGTAGTTTGTGAGCTGCAGAGTATCTTTCCAACAGATCAACAAACTGATTCACTGTTTAGTAGTCTCTTTTACTTACCCATTTCCTTAGTGCTGTGGGCAGTGCCCTTAGGTGTCTGTCCATGACTACCCGTTGCACCACCTCAGGTGCTGACAGAACCTCTGGTTTTAGCCATTTCCAGGTCAAAAGAATGAGGTTTAATATGTGTATGTGGTGGTTTATCAGCTTTGAATGTCTATTGGTTTATTCTGGTGGGCTCTAACAGTTAGGGTTACACCCAAACGAGCTAGGATCTCTGCTCTTTTATCAAAGTCTTGGGCTGACTCAGGTTCTAGGTGAAAGTAGGCCTTTTGCTCTTTGCCTCCAAGAAATGAGCAAGCGAGCCTGCCATGCTTTTCGCACTGCTGTCCTTTCAAATGTTGAAAGAAATACTTCCATGTCATCCTCTGCAGTCATCTTATGAAAAAAATGGCTCATATAAATCATCCATTGTTCAGCCTCTGGAACCACCGCACTGCACCACCTCCTGTAGTATCTGGCAGTCTTTATTTATAAAAGGGTATGGAGGAAAAACGGGGTTGCATAGAACGCTGCTGATAATGTATAGAACAGAGATCCCAAGGCTGGTAAATCCAAATACTTTTATTCCATTAAAAATTAACAGGCTACGCGTTTCGACGTTGAACAAACGTCTTCATCAGGCAAACTGTATTATGGACATAATAAACACAAATATAAATATGTAATATTTTTTCTAAAATTTGTTGATAATAATGATAAAAAGTAATAAATAATAGATAAAATAATACAGAGTAAAAATATATATATTGGGGCATACTAGAAATATAACTTAATGGACGTAATAAACAAATTCATGCAGTAAACAATATAGTGTAAAATAATGCAAAATAATCCAACTGGTGCTGTCTCATAAAAATAATATGGTGACCAATTCATAAACATAGAGATTGACATCTAGATCAAAATGTAATTAGTAACACAGAAAATGAATAAACGCATTGATGTGTTGAAAATAGCCTGAAAGATGTATTGGAGGGAATATGTGAAAGTAGCCAGACATTATAGTGTATAAGAATACCCCCCAAAAAAAAGGGTTGGTGATCAAGGTAGATCATAGAATTAGAGTGGATTATGCAACTAGAGTAGTGTTCATGGAGAGGTTAAATAGCAGTATGTAGCTTGGGGAGGGGGATGCTGCCACATGTATGGGAGGGGAAAAACAGATGGGTTACTAATGCTGAACAAGTGCTGTGTCAATAAAGATTGAGTGATTGGCCAGTGCAGGAAAGGGAGGAGGATGCTGTCACATGTATGGGAGAAGGAAGCCCTGGGGTACTGAGGATGGGGAGACGCTACCTCTGTGGAATGTATATGATTGGCCAGAGTTGGTGGGGTGAGTGGCTGTCCTATGTAAAGTTCGCACATGTGCAGTAGTGAAAAAGGCTCTCAATGAAGTGAGGGCAATGGGCAAAAAAAATCGACTTGGGATTAGATTGGAGATCGTATATGTGTCATATATAGTGGGTTGAGAGATGTGTGGGAATGGTAATGGAATCAGGTAAAGAATATGCGTAATGGCGATCTGGAATAAAAGAAGGAAAGGAAAAATGTAGAAAGATGATGTAATATGGAATAGGTACATTTAAAAATGTTATTCAACTGTGTTGTTGATGCCATTGGGGACCAAAGTTCTGAGCTTGTAAATCCAGAACGATTCCATTTGTCTGAGTTTTAAAAACCGGTTAGATGTATTGGGGTGGATTTGCTCTATCGGGGTAATAGAGATGGATTTGAAGCTTTTATCATGTTTGAGGGAGAAATGTAGGGACAGGTTGTGTTTAATGAACCCATTGTTAATATTTGACCGGTGATGATTTATTCTTTTATGTAGGGGTTGAATGGTGCGGCCTATGTATTGCAACCTACAGAGGCACTCCAGGAGGTAAACCACAGTCTTTATTTGTGGCTTCTATTAATGCGATCAGCTATGCTGACAGCAAACAGTTTGCTTTTTGCTGGTTTGCATTCATTCACTATTGTTTTCTGGTTGCATCATACTGATCTGCAGTAGATTGTAACAAGGCCTTCGGCAGGTCATCCATTTTTCGAGACACTTTAATGTGTTGCTAGCATCTTCCATGTAATTGTGAGACTATACTCTGGATCGTCTTTGCTGGAGTCAAAGGACACTTGACTGTGTCATGAAAACCAGGCAAATCAGCAGCAGATAGATATAAGCTGTCACTGGGTTATGTTTAATGGATAGGGTTGCAGGTATACAGAAAATAAAACAAAACAGCAACAAAAAGAGAATCCTGGCCTGTCCAGGAACTTACTAAACAATAAACAACCTAGCTAGTAGCTGGAGAGCTTCTCCCTGCCTGTTCACAAACACAACAACGTGCAGCAACCTCTTGCTCATATGAGTCTCTCACACAGAATTGCTTTCTATGTCCCTAGAGCGAGAGAGTTGCCCTCTTAACCTCTGGACCTCTCTGAATGAACTAATTAAAGTAATTAATGAGAGCCTGTGCCTGTTTCCCACAGGAGTGGAATCTGGCATAAATATACCATTATATGATATGACCACTACACAGAGAATAGAATAGTGCTTTAGGTGCCATTATGTAAGGGAATTGCCAGATGAGCAATTCCCCAGTGCTGCTGCAGAACCCTGGGGGGGGGCACAACAAGACAGTGAGCCCTAAAGCTGAACCCCCCCACTGGCCCTGCCTCTTGCCTGACTGTCCTAATTGACAGCCGACAACTTGGAGCTGGTCCCTACTCTGAATAAGTGACAACACAGAACACAGACAGGACAAACAACAACAAAAGGGAGGTCAGCAAGCCAAGGGGTCGGGAAAAGTCGAGCAATACAGTACAGAATCACAATCCAAGAGAACAGGCAAAGTCAAAGCCAGAGGTCAGGAATAAGAATACAGGTAATAGCAGAAAAGGAGCTAGCGGGGACAAAGTCACAAGACAGAATCTTAATAGCCAGTGACCATGTGTGAACTGATGACCTGTTTATAGCAAGTCAGGACCTGTCCCAGACTTGATTGGTAGACAGGCAGTCAATCACACAGGCAAGGCTAAGATTAACTGTTAGAGGAGCAGAGAGAAGCAAGGAGCAGGAGACGGGTGTGGCTGAAATTCAGTTACATAGGATAGTGTTTAGACCGAGCATCAAGAACCTTAAGCAAGGAATCAAACTGAATACACCTCCTGCGCCGCAGAATGCGAGTGGAGGATTTCGCAGAGACCCAAAGAGGCAGAGACGTTACAGTACCCCCCCCTTTTCTGAGAGGCCACCGGACCCTCACTAGACAAACCACTTTTAGAAGGCTTCAGTATTTTCTCTGCCTTCAATTCTAGATCCCCCCTGAACAACAACAGGTGTTGGTGAACCAGGTTAACATTTTTTATTCGCCTGGCATTTCCAACCTTTAGTAGCCAAAACAGTCTCCTCACTGACACAATCTAAGGTGTGCAAAACAATACAGTGGGATGAGCACTGATCTCTCCATTTTACCAATCCTTTTACCCCAATCAAAAATAGGGTTATGGAGGTTCAACCAGGGGAGCCCCAAAATAATATCGGAAGACAGATGCTCCATAACATAAAAACTTATGACTTCCGAATGTGCAAAGCCCACTTGTAAGGTGATTAAGGGGGTCTTGAATCGGACCTTATCCCTGGCCAGTGGGGCAAAATACGCCCCAGTAACTGACAGAGGAGTGTCAAGTGGCAAAAGCTCAATGCCTAAAGCTGAGACAAATGAAAATTTGACAAAGTTTGCCGCAAATCCAGAGTCAACTAAGGCCTGGCCATTCTGTAATGGAGTTGCCAGTTTAGCAATTCCCCAGTGCTGCTGAAGAACCCTGGGGGGAGGGACACAACAAGACAGTGAGCCCTAAAGCTGAACCCCCCTCCCCACTGGCCCTGCCTCTTGCCTGACTGTCCTAGGTGACAACCAACAACTTGGAGCCGATCCCTACTCTAAATAAGTGACAACACAGAACACAGACAGGACAAACAACAACAAAAGGGAGGTCAGCTAGCCAAGGGGTCAGTAACAGTCGAGCAATGCAGTACAGAATCACAATCCAAGAGAATAGTCAAAGTCAAAGCCAGAGGTCAGGAATAAGAATACAGGTAATAGCAGAAAAGGAGCTAGCAGGGACAAAGTCACAAGACAAAATCTCAATAGTCAGCGACTATGTGTGAACTGATGACCTGTTTATAGCAAGTCAGGACCTGCCCCAGACTTGATTGGTAGACAGGCCATCAATCACACAGGCAATGCTAAGATTAACTGTTAGAGGAGCAGAGAGAAGCAAGGAGCAGGAGACGGGTGTGGCTGAAATTCAATTACATAGGACAGTGTTCAGACTGAGCATCAAGAACCTTAAGCAAGGAATCAAACTGAACATGCCTCCTGCGCTGCAGCATGTGAGCGGAGAGTGGCGCAGAGACCCAAACAGGCAGAGACGTTACACATTATCTGTGTTATTTTAGGCAGCTGCCATGAATAGCTGATTAGTGAGGATTCTGAGTATCGAAACACCTTTAAGTCTATCTACATATTGCAGAGAAATTTGTCAATATGAGTGTGGAGGTTCAGTCTTTCTATACATTTATGCAATTAGAAGTTGACAATGTCCTGGGGTTTAGGCATTATTGACCAGGTAGACAACGCTCCATACTAGCTAGCTTGGCAACAATGAAACCATCTCTATCTTTCTAAGACACTAATGTGTAGGGCCACTGAATGTGCAGGGCTGCAGGCTTGTGGGTAGAACCTTCTTTTTATTAGACACATTGTAGCATAGTGGTGCATTTATACAATTTGTATCAGACAATAATATTAAAAGTTATGTTTTAAATTGTCCCTGGATAGAGGAGTGAAGTGCCCCTACCCCTTAACCCAAAGCCAGAAAGCAGAGAGGAAGAGGAGAGGAAGAATAACAAAAAAAAAAAGTTTTTGTGTCTTTAATTATTTATTAAATTTAAACCATCTATCTCAGTCTTGTAAAAACAGTAAAAACAGACTTCTACCCCTCAATTGATATCTAATCTCATCATAACACAGCAATTTATTTACCAAAATTTTCCATTCCCTTACTATCGGACTTGTATCAGACAGCCAATACTTGGATATTAGTTTCCAAGCCATAAAAAGGGATTGAAGCACTTGGTCATTATATCGATTTGGGAGATTAAGACCCATAGGGTCACCCAAGAGACATAACATGGGATCAAGAATGTTTGTAATGTTGAAAATAACCTACAAATAGTTACATACATTCTCCCAGTATCTATGGATAACTGATACCAGTCTGCCAAGGGTCTTTTACATTTTGGGCAACTAGTTTCAGATTTGCGTCTGCACAGACTATATTTCAGATGAACTGTCTGCGCAGACTATATTTTGCTGTAGTCCATATCAATACATTTATGCTTCCAATATTTCGCTATAAACTCAACATAACTAGCAGGAAACCATGTCATTATGGTAGTATTCTCATGAGAATTACTAAATTAAAACAAAAATCCTTCATTTTGATTAAAATCTTATTTCTAAATATCAAACCATTAATCATAATATTCATTAAGGAAAAGGCACATGTTGCATTTATACACACACTAAACTTTAGTTTGAATGTTTTATGAATCTGAAAGAGAAAATGCAAAAAATATAAAACATGTGCTAAGTTTACCATATGGTGTTGATAGCTGCAAAGTACAAATAACATATTTTCATGCCGACATAACAATTGATGAGTTTTCTCTATGGAGGGAGAAACACTGTGTAATTATCTTGAGAGAAAAAATTATTCCAGTTTGAAATTCAGAAAGCTTTATAAAATTAGAAGATTTCTGAAAATATTATTTGGAAATAGAATATTTAGGCATAAACATGCTCACAAGGGATAGCTCCGTACATACTTCCATAAAAAACACATGGCTGTGTTATAATTCATTTAACCCATAAAGGATAAAAATTATTTGGTCAGAATAATCAAATTCAGATCTTTTTTTTTTTTTTTTTTATACAAATGTCTACTTTGAGCTGTAACTTTTCTGAGTGACAACTTGAAGACCTTAACATAATCAGAATGTCAAGGGTTTCCATGAAAAAGGGATTTTTTTTAACTTTATTTTAATACCACCTGGCTTTTTTCACTTACTCAGGGACAATATAGACAGTGACAGTGCCTCCAAACATTCAGTTGCATGATCACTCATGCTGTTGGCTTAAACCTTAGAATTGTGTTTAATATGGCAAAGGTTTAAATGATCACTAGCTGTTCAACAAACTATGCATAAATGTGATATATCTTATATGTCTTATCAAATAAAAATGCCTCTTTTTCTACTTATCAGGTTCTTTTTAACCCCTGCCTACACCCCACCCCCAAGTATTCTTTTTGAATTATCTGCTAAATCCATCTTGGATTCACAGAGGGATTGGATTGTACAGTAAATGCCAATAGAAGTCTATAGAGAGGGGAAGAGGGGGGATGTGCCATGTGAAAAAGAAGCAGAGACACCAACTCAAAGAGGCTGCTCTAGCTAATAATACATTTTATATTTTATCCCAATTGCCATATTCACATCAATACCGTTCAATATTTCACTATAACTTCACTATATGGTGTTGTTGCCTAATGAGGAAAACAGTTTTCTGGAGCAAAATCTCCTGTTTTCTCCATGTGCTGTGTATGGGAGACATCAAATAAGATGCTATAGTCTATACTCACTTTCTCAGGTAAAGTGAAAATTACAGATGGACCCTGTAGGAGAAAATTACTAGAAGATGCAGAATCTAAGTTATGTAATGGTCATTCCTTATATACACACATTACAGATAGAGATGAGTGAATAGAAGCTGACGAAGTGGAATTCAATCTGAATTTCAGGAAATCTTCAATTCGCCTCAATTCCGGATTTCCTCACGCTTCGATGTATCGAATCGCATTTTTTCAAAAAATGGCTGCTGCACATGTTAGGAAAAGGGGCAAGGGACTCTGGGAATGTGGGATCACCCACAATGCCATGCGTGCAGCTAATCAGCAGCCAGCCAGCCCTGTGATGTCACAGCCCTATAAATACCCTCTGCCATTTTAGGTTCAGTCATTTCACATCATACTTAGTGCAGGGAGAGACGTCAGCAGGCGCTAGGGAACGTGGTAGAAAACAATTCAAAACTGCTAGAAGTTCAGGGAAAGAGCCTTAGAACTGTAGGAAAAGGATAGTTAGGAATTTACATGAGTATTGAAGCAGAACGGTTCATTTGGGGTGGTTGCAGCATTGGTAATAGCAACAATCGTACTACACATTGCAGCATTCACTGCCATTATACTGCTGCTCATTGCAGGTTTGCAATAGATCATACCTGTGTGTTCAAGGTAGAACACTGCAAGCCTTTTACAGTGCAGCAGTGCAAAGAAAACAGAATTCTTATACAGTACTCTTTGCAGTAATCTGTTATAATGCCTTTTTAAAGGCGTTTATTAGTGGGGAAACAAATAAGGGGCTTATTCGCCGTTCTCTTCAAAGTATAAAATTAAAGGCCATTTTGCAGTGCAGTGCTGTCCAAAAAAGATCATTCTTATACAGTAATCTGTTGTAACGCCTTTTTAAAGGTGTTTATTAGTGAGGAAACAAATAATGGGCTTATTTGCCCTTCTCTTGAAAGTAGAAAATTACAGGCCATTTTGTTCTGTATTAATTTCCTTTTCAATTACTTTTTTGATCTAACAGTATGTCAGACAGAGAAGCGACAGGCCATGCACAGGAGAGGGGCACAGGCCTAAATGTTTCTGGTGCAGGCACAGATTGCAGCAGTGTAAGGCGGTGTGGCAGCAGGGGTCACTTACAGAGGCCTGAGCTCCCAGTGTCATCTAGCGGTCATGTCTTGACCAGCAACCCAACGGTTGTAGAATGGTTGACTCGGTCATCCACTTCATCCCAAGTCACATCAGACACCCCCAGCCAAGAGTCGGTGGGTTCGTCAGACACAACCCTTAGATGGCATTTCCCGGTAGCAGGCCCTGTACCCTCACGTGTCCTGAACCTGCCTCTGTCGTTTTCTGTTCCCTCAGCTAGAGAAATGCTCTATGCTGTGGGCTCAGATCCACTATACAGTGAGGAGGAGCTACTAGAGGACAGTCAGCAGCTAGTGCCCAGGCAAAATGTGGAGGAGACATCTGCTTCCTCCGGTAGGCGGGCAAGCAGTGATGAGGAGAGTGGCGTGGAAGCTGGTGTTGTGAGCAGTCAGGCTCCTGACTCAGAGATCATTACTGGTCCTCCCTTTCCAATTGGTGGACTCTGCACCTTTCAGAGAACTGATGGCTTGTGACGAGCCGAGGTGGAGAGTCTCAAGTTGTCATTTCTTTGCCAAAAAGGCAGTACCAGCCCTGCAAAAATATGTAGAAGAGAAGGTGAGCCAGTCCTTGAGCCTGTCTATGTCTGCCACGGCAGTGCTGACATGTGGAGCTGTAACTATGGTCAAGGACAATATATGTCCTTTACGGCCCACTGGGTTAATGTGGTTCCTGCACAGACACACAGCAACTTGGACAGGTGACGCAACTTCCATCTCCACGTTCTCACGCAGTTGGTTCTGCAACAATGTCCATCTCATCCTACACTGTGTCTTCAGACTCCATCGCAGGGACAATTCACAGTGCAGGGCACAGCAGTGTCACGCTGTTCTACACCTTGTTTGCCTGGGCGAACGAAGTCATACGGGGGAGAAACTGCTTTGTGTCCTCAATCAAGAAATCGAATCCTGGCTTTCTCCAAGACAAGTTAAAATTGGAACCATGGTGACTGATAACGGGAAGAACATGGTGTCGGAGCTGCATCAAGGAGGGTTGAGCCATGCACCCTGCATGGTGCACGTGTTCAATCTGGTTGTCAAGCGTTTCCTTAAGTGTTCCACCCATCTGCAAGACATCCTAAAAATGGCAAGGAAACTTTGCATGCACTTCAGCCACTCATACACCGCCAAGCACACCCTCCTTGTTGCCTCCCACAACATAGGCTATGAAATGTTCCCACCCGTTGGAATTCAACCCTCCATATGTTGGACCGACTGTAGGAACAGAAAAAGGCCATAAACGATTTCTTGATGATCCAAATTCAATTTTAGCCAGTGGCAGCTCATGCGTGACACCTGTCGTTTGCTCGTTCCCTTTGAGGAGGCCACTTTATTAGTCAGTCGCCAGGACTACAGGATGAACAACGTCATTCCACTGATTCATATCCTGGAAAAGATGCTTATAAATCTGGCTGGTCAGTGGACTGGAGACGTGGCGCCTACATCTCACAGCCACATGAGCCCTGTCTGGGCTTAACTGGGGGAGGAGGAGGAGGAAGCGGACATTGGAGTACAAGCAATGTGTAGCGAATGGTTGGTTTTTCCACATGGGTGACAGGAGAGGAGGAGCAGGAGCAGCCGGAAGAGCAAGAGGGAGATGAGGAAGAAGAGGCAGATGACCCAGACACACCGTGGCAGATAATAATAATAATAATAATAATAATAATCATTATCCTTTTATAGTCCCACCATGAGGAAATTCAGTGTGTTACAGCAGCAAAGATATGCAATGCAAAGATAAACAATAAAAATACAATATATACAAAAACGTTCCAAGGTAAAGAGGCATTCCAGTGATAGTAGACAGACAGATAGAAAGGTACAGGTAAAAAGTAGCAGAGGGGGTTATCAAAACAGAAAGATATTTCAGTTCTCTGTATGACCTGATCTCCGCTTAGGTCGGTGTTGGTTGTACAGCCTAACCGCAGTCGGAAGGAAAAGCTTCCGATAGCGCTACTTCTCACACTTAGGGTGAAGTAGTCGGTCACTGACAGTGCTGCCTAGTGCTGTCACGGTCTCATGCATGGGATGGGAGTTATTCTTCCGCATGGAGCTCACCACGGACAGTATCCTTCTGTCACTCACCACCTGCACAGGGTTCAGGGGACTCCCAAGGACAGAGCTGGCCCTTCTAATCAGTTTGTCGAGTTTATTTCTATCCCTGGTTGATATACTACTCCCCCAGCAGGCCACTCCGAAGAAGATGGCTGATGCCACTACTGAGTTGAAAAAAGCCCTAAGAAGTGCCCCTTGGACTCCAAAGGCTCTCAGCCTCCTAAGCAGGTAGAGTCTGCTGTGTCCCTTCCTGTACAGGACATCCATATGATCTGCCCAGTCCAGCTTATTATTGAGGAGCACACCCAGGTACATATAGGTGTTGACAATCTCAATGCCCGTCCCTTGGATGTCCACTGGTTTAGGAGGGTATCTGCATTTATGAAAGTCCACCACCATCTCCTTGGTCTTCCCAGCATTAATCCTAGGGTGGTTCTGCTGGCACCAGTCCACAAAATCCTCAGTATGCAGTGGAGATGGATGCAGGGAGTCCCTCCGAGTCACTTGCGCAAATGACCCGATGCATGCTCACTTGCTTGCGTAGTGACAGCCGAATTGTCACCATTCGGGAGAGGGATGACTACTGGCTCTCCACCATGTTAGACCCTCGCTACAGGTCAAAAATGTGGGCCTTTTTTACACCCGCTGAGAGGAATGACAAACTGAACTACTATAGAGACATCCTATGTAGCAAGTTGGCCGCTGCCTATATGTGCCATCGTCCATCCTCTCACAGGTCCAACCGGGGAGGCCCTGAGCGCTCACCTTGCACTGCCATGACAGCTGTGGGGGGGGGGGTGGTGGCAGGAGCAGTATCAGCTCCATCAGCAGCAGCCTGAGCCTAGAGTCGCTGATGAGCAGCTTTCTTCACCCAAATAGTGAAGAAACTGCTCATCAGCAGCTAGACACAGAGCAGAACCTGAAACAGCAGGTGGTGGCATACTTAGAGTGCACCCTGCCATCCATCACCGAAGATCCACTGGACTACTGGGCAGCCAAACTGGATTTGTGGCTGCAACTGGCCGAGTTGCCCTGGAAAAGCTGTCCTGACCAGCCAGTAGTGTGGCAACAGAGTGGGTGTTCAGTGCGGCAGGGGCTATAGTTACCCCAAGGAGAACTCGTCTGTCCACCCAAAATGTGGAGAGACTGACCTTTGTCAAGATGAATCAGGCGTGGATCAGCCAGGATTTCCAACCACCAATGCCTGATGCATCAGATTAAATCACTCATGCTGCCTCACCCAAACCTTGACAAAAGAGACTGGTTTCTTCTGGCTATCTGCCTAAGCTACTATTCTGATGCTGCCACCCGCCTGATGCCACTCATCTGATGCCAAGTGCTCCTTCTTACAACCACCATCAACGGGTACTGTCTGTGCCAGCCACCTTCCCACTCTGTCACTTGGTCACTGTATGTCCTCCTCATTCTGCTGCCAACTTCACATTATGTCGCCTTGCCACTCTATGTCCTCCTCATGCTGCTACCAACAGGTCACTATATGCCCTCATGCTGATGCCAACTACACATTATGTCTCCTTGCCACTCTGTGGCCTACTCATGCTGCTGCCACTGGGTCACTGTATGGCCTCCTCATGCTGCTGCCACTGGGTCACTGTATGGTCTCCTCATGCTGCTGCCACTGGGTCACTGTATGTCCTCCTAATGCTGCTGCTACTGGGTCACTGTATCACCTCCTCATGCTGCTGCCACTGGGTTACTGTATGGCCTCCTCATGCTGCTGCCACTCGGTCACTGTATGGCCTCCTCATGCTGCTGCCACTGGGTCACTGTATGTCCTCCTCATGCTTCTGCCACTGGGTCACTGTATGGCTTCCTCATGCTGCTGCCACTGGGTCACTGTATGTCCTAATGCCGATGCCACTGGGTCACTGTATGTCCTTCTCATGCTGCTGCCACTGGGTCACTGTATGTCCTCCTCATGCTTCTGCCACTGGGTCACTGTATGGCCTCCTCATGCTGCTGCCACTGGGTCACTGTATGTCTTCCTAATGCTGCTGCCACTGGATCACTGTATTTCTTCCCAATGCTGCTGCCACTGGGTCACTGTATGTCCTAATGCTGCTCTCACTGGGTCAATGTATGTCCTTCTCATACTGCTGCCACTGGGTCACTGTATCTCCTCCTCATGCTGCTGCCACTGGGTCACTGTATGGCCTTCTCATGCTGCTGCCACTGAGTCACTGTATGTCCTCTTCATGCTGCTACCACTGGGTCACTGTATGTCCTCCTCATGCTGCTGCCACTCGGTCACTGTATGTCTTCCTAATGCTGCTGCCACTGGGTTACTGTATCTCCTCCTTATGCTGCTGCCACTGGGTCAGTGTATGTTCTCCTCATGCTGCTGCCACTGGGTCACTGTATGTCTTCCTAATGCTGCTGCCACTGGGTCACTGTATGTCCTAATGCTGCTCTCACTGGGTCACTGTATGTCCTTCTCATACTGCTGCCACTGGGTCACTGTATCTCCTCCTCATGCTGCTGCCACTCGGTCACTGTATGGCCTCCTCATGCTGCTGCCACTGGGTCACTGTATCCCCTCCTCATGCTGCTGCCACTGGGTCACTGTATGGCCTTCTCATGCTGCTGCCACTGAGTCACTGTATGTCCTCTTCATGCTGCTACCACTCGGTCACTGTATGTCTTCCTAATGCTGCTGCCACTGGGTTACTGTATCTCCTCCTTATGCTGCTGCCACTGGGTCACTGTATGTTCTCCTCATGCTGCTGCCACTGGGTCACTGTATGTCTTTCTAATGTTGCTGCCACTGGGACACTGTATGTCCTAATGCTGCTGCCACTGGGTCACTGTATGTCCTTCTCATGCTGCTGCCACTGGGTCACTGTATGGCCTCCTCATGCTGCCACCTCCACATTATGTCGCCTTGCCACTCTGTGGCCTCCTCATGCTGCTGCCATCTCCACATTATGTCGCCTTGCCACTCTGTAGACATCTATGTGGAATCAGCAGACGACTTTGTAAAAGGAGTGCGCTCTTTCATGCTACAGTAGGATGTTGAGCCTCTGCACGGTTCTTTATATCTGGCACTAAAATGGACCTATAATGCTGAGTTCACACTTGAGTTAGTTGGTCAGTTTTGTCCCCGTAACTGGCCAAATAAATGAAGTGTGCGGTGTTTCTAAGTTCGAGGCCTGTCATGTGCGTGTCATACTGACACACAGTATTGTTTCACTACCACAGCAGGCTCCCTATGCGTGTTACTGCAAGGCACAATGTTCTACACCATTATACAGGCTCTCTGAAGGCAGGAAATAGCTGCTTTTTAATGCTATCTGCTGAAAATTAATTCGTATTAAAGCAAATCTTTTTGTAAATTTCAGAGAATCGGTCGAATTGAATTTTTGATAAATTCACTCATCTCTAATTACAGATTATCCTGCTTCTAGCAACATTTACACTGCACACAGTATTTCTGTGCAATAAAGTCACTAGATGATAGTGATATTCCTTGATTACTCAGAAATATGTCCATCTGTTTCTCGTCATCCACTTTTACAAACTACTAATTTCTTGAGAACTTTTTTTACAATAGTTACGGATATCCACTTTCATGTAAACTTTCAAATAGCACATTAAGTCAAGTGAACATTCACATGTATACCAGTGGTAAACATATATAGCCTTGGAAGCTATTTATATTAGTATATTCTGCAATGCCACAATGCTACATAGTTTTAGTTTGAAATATAGATTATTCCCTGAGGAGACATTGTTTTTATATTATGGTAGTATTCTGAGTCATGTTGATAAAATTGTATCTATGCTAGATATATATAATAATATAAAAGTGTTTTCCGTTGGCAGTATTCATTTAGAGTAAGCAATAACAGCCCTCTGCATGGCATGAAGCATATTTAATTTAAATTGTTGGCAAATGTATTTTATTACCAATTTCTTGCAGCTTGTACAACCTTAGTTACAGCCAATCTATTAACTCATATGCCATGATGAGTAAGAGGGCTCTAAATTTATATTTACTCTTACAGATATATTCTGGAAATGTTCTATTTTAGAATATTTCTCTACTTAATAGCTGGGTAAGATACATAATTGTAGCCATCTAGTAAAATATCTTTCTTTATTAAGGTTATTGCAGTATTGATAAGTATGGTTAAGTATAAGTTGTTGGGACTTACTGGATAAATAATGCCTTTCTCTGAGCAATCAAAACTTCTGTTTCTCTTATTGGAGACAGCCATGTAGGTGTAGGAAGACTTAAGGGGCCATGAGTGAATACATTGCTGGTAAAGCCACTAGCACCACCTTTAAAAAGGCAGCCACCCTATAAGTCAACGTCCTACTGTTAAAAAAAGTGCTGTGACATGACTAGTCATATAAGCCAAACAAGAAAAATATCTTACAAAACTACTAAACACTCATCCACAGACATCTGTTTTAGGGACCTTGCCTCTCATCAGTGCAGAGTAGAGTAATAGTTGAAGAGTTGCATGAATGGCCTTTATGTTTCCCCTCTGCTACAGTGCAGTCTCCACAAAGAGCAGTAGTTACCATTTGTGATACACATCAATGGCCTCTCTCTGAGTCAACTAGTACACTACTTTGGTTATCCCTTGTCATGTTGCCAGATGTAAGAGTCAAACATTGATTTATAGGGTTGCTGTCTTTTTCCTCGAGTGCACTCCTTTATTCATCAAGCGAACTAATTTGCATAAATTGCTTTTCTCCAGACAAAACCCTTGTGGATTTACATATGCAAAATTCTGACCTATTCCTAATAGGTACAACCACGATTTAATCTGAATTAATTTGTCAGAAATGTGGCCTGCATCTGACCATGCAGTTTAGACTGGTCATCTATCTCTTCCAAGATGTACCCATAGATATGCATATGGATGTCTGCCCATAAATACATGTTTATGTTTATTGGTACAGGTAAATATGAAGCTGTCATACACCTCTGGAAGTGATTTAATTTCAGTGGCAACAAAGAACTTCTGAGCTGGTTAAACACATTAGATTGTTGGCCAGCCAAGATGGTGGGTTCAAATATTGAATTAATTGGTATAGTCAGTTTAAAGATTTTTGTTATTCAGCAATGATCAAGATTGAAAAGCCAATTCCATTAATGGGCATAGGAAAGTTTTTATCTTCTAAGTGAAAATAGATGAGACCAGATGAAAAACTGATCTGATTGGATTGATATCTTTGTTTCAAAGATGATAAATGTAAATATTTGGCTATGATACATTTCAATGATTTTTAGTCAGAATGTTTATAGGGAATGGGGTTATACACAAAGATATTTCCCACTATCGAAAATGTTTTTTTTGCATTGAATATCATTTGTATTGTTGGAAATATTATTCATTTACATTTATAAATTACACATTATCTTGTATCATACAACATTGATGCATAGCTATGTGTACAGGCAAGAATGCAGACTATGTATTGGTTGAACAGACAATATATAGTGGGCATTTGATGTGATAGGCTATGCTACAATATTGTATTAATCCAATGATGTGCATGAAATTAATATGTAACACATCTAGAGTTTATTGCACACCTGATTATGGTTTTGCCATAGATTTACAGCCATGGTGGAAAATTTCTACTACCATATATGTCAACTTAGCCCTAGGGAACATTGTAGGACACAAAAATATACGTGTTGCTGAATGTCAAGACGTAGGTAGGTTTTATAAGTCTGCTTTCGATCTTTTAATATTTCATATGATCAGTCTCATGATCTTTTCTCAGTTCACTTATGGACAGAAAAATCTCTGAAGTTTATTATTTTCATTGTAATGGAATCAACAGTCTAAAGGTAAATTGACAATAGTGTTATTTCATAGGAACAAATGGACTAGGCAGTAAATCCGTCTAATGAAATCCAATGAATCCTTCTAATGACAGAAATTAAGTCATCCCAAGGTAACCCACTAACGATAAAGGATCCATTGGGTATCCCCTATGTTCTTTGTTATTTTACTGGGAAAAAGCATCCTTTTTAGTTTGCGATTTTAGACAGATTTGGTGATGAAGCCTCCTAATAGAGTTTCAAATGCAGATGTGAATATAGCCTTAAGTTTTAAACTTGTCTAAATACTACAATGAGCGTTATGCAACAGTAGTAACAATGCATACAGTGATTTACAAATACTATTATGGTACTTTTAAAATGGAATGCAGTAATAATTTGGATATTTCATATTTTCGTGATTCTATGTACTGTGCCCTACTTGAAAGTAGGAACGTCCTAAAGTGTAGAGATGATTGAATTGTATTGTTTTGTGATTTTTATTTCTATAAGTATGAAATGATTAATTTTCAGCTTTCTAGATCGGGTAAAATGAATTACTCATCTCCAGTAAGAACCTTTTTCTTCAAAAAATAAAAGAGCACAATGCACATAGTATCCCATCTCTCTCAAAACTGCTTTCAGAAAGCAAAGGCATTCCAATTAAAGAGTACGTGAGTAAAGTGGGAACATTTTATTCCTTTGGCAGTTTTAATCTTTTGCTAGGTGACCAAGAAGCATCTAGCAGAACCTATAACTTGTGCAGCAGACTGTGTTTATTAAACTGTTAAAAATAGTAATAATGTTTGCTTGCTCCAGAATACCGGTTAACAAGTAAAGCCACAACAATTCTGAATGCAGTAGTACTTGGCATTTTTTTTATATTGGGTTATCAAAAATCTCCTAGGTATGGAAGGGCTAGAGAAATAGTATATCCAAAATACTCATTTATAACACATGCACAAAAAAATAACTTTTTTTGGAGAGGTTTATTGGTGAGTCAAAGTGTTTGACTCTTCTCATACTTTTATTAGTTTTTTGCAGCTGGTTTCTCTGAATTGTCTCTGATGGCAGAAAAGTGTTACCTGCTGCTCTATTACTGTATATCTAGAAAACAAATGGGACAAATTAAAAGTTAAAATTATAAAGCGAATTGTAGCAGATCCATCATATCCTTTATGGTGCCATTTTAAGGGGTTATCCAGAAATTTGTATTTATGACCTATCCTTAGGAATTAATATCTGATTGGTGGGGGTCCAATGGACAGCCCCCACACAGATCAGATGTTTCAGGCCACTTCTGATGTCTCTACTATACTTTGTATGGAGTACAAAGCAGTTGGTACTGTGCCCTAAACAGTGTCTGGTTCTAGTACTCCAGCTCAACTCCCATTGACTTCAGAGTTATCTGCTTCCTGCTCTGTGCACTATATAGTATGGGTGTCATAAGTGGTTCTGAACAGCTGATCTGTGTAGGGTCTGGCTGTCGGACCCCCATTGATTACATAAATAAAAAATCCTGGATAACCTCTTTAAGAATGGATGCTACGACACTGTTGACTTCCAGTCTGTATGTATTTTGTAGTGTATATAGTTAAAAAGATATTGTACAAATTTTGGGTTGTACAAAGTTTTGTAAGATAGACTATATATCTTCATACTACTCAATTAAATAATTTTTTTCTTCCAAATCGCTGTTTGGAGGCCTCATTTATTTTAATAATTTTGTTTTCACGCTCATTATTTTTTGATATGACAATCCTCATCAGTCTATAACCAGAACATTTTTTGTTTTTTTCTATTGTTTATTGTAATTTTTTAATCACAATATAAAATCTACATAGATTTTAATCTAATTTATCTGTTTGGATAGGAGTTTTATACAGAATAAATCATTATAGTCAGCTTTTAAAGGGAAACTGCCTCATTGAATATGCTGCTTTATCTATGGGCATTATGTTATAAAGCATCAGGAGATGAACAGATTGAAAATTGTATGGGGAGAAAACCTAGTATAATTGAGAATTATTGATTTCAATCCCTGAAATCTGTAGGCTTATAAGTCTAATGGGTGATTATACTTAGTTATTGACAGCATTAGTTTTGTCAGATATTCAATACCTACAGATGTAACAATCTGATAACTAGCTGCACCATTATATCTGTTCATAATAACCCTTGAAAAGTCAAGTTAAACTTTTTAGGAGATGTTTATTTAATGCATTCAAAGTAAAGATAATATTTGCTACATCTGTACATTGCAGTTTCAGTCAGATCTGACAGAAGAATATCACTGCATGCAATCCATAGGAATGTACTAAGTAGTGTAAGAATTTTATCCAAAATTCTTAGCAAGAGAGTCGCTGAAAGTTTCACAAGATAAAAGTGCATATGTATTCATCATCATTGTGTCTTTAGGTGCACTGTTTCATGGGAAATAGCACACCTGCAACACAATCTCTTGTAACCCAATCTCCAAGCAGCATCTGTCCCCTTCCCTCCCTTGCTCCTTATTGTGAACTCTTATTATTTGACCCAGTAACAGAAGAAGAAGTCTCCCAGCTCCTTTCTTCTTCTCGCCCCATTACTTGCACAAGTGATCCCATCTCATCACACCTCCTCCAGTCTCTGTCCCCTGCTGTTACAACTCACCTTACTAAAATTTTTAACCTCTCTCTTTCTTCTGGAATCTTTCCCTCCTCCTTCAAACATGCTGTCATAACCCCAATACTGAAAAAACCCTCCCTTTACCCATCCTGTGCTGCTAACTACTGACCTGTCTCTAACCTCCCCTTCATCTCTAAACTCCTGGAACGCTTGGTCTACTCCCCGCCTAATCCGCTGTTTCTCTGCTAACTCTCTTCTGGACCCCTTACAATCAGGTTTTCGTGCACTACACTCTACAGAAACAATCCTCACAAAAATCTCCAAAGATCTCTTGACGGCTAAATCTAAATGGAACTATTCACTACTTATTCTTCTAGATCTCTCAGCAGCATTTGACACTGTAGACCATGAACTCCTCCTCACTATGCTACACTCTATTGGCCTCAGGGATACCGCTCTCTCTTGGTTTTCTTCCTATGTCTCTGACCGCTCATTTAGTGTATCATTCACTGGTGCTATTTCTTTTCCTTTGCCCTTTGCGGATGGGGTTCCTCAAGGCTCGGTCCTAGGTCCCCTTCTCTTCTCTCTGTACACAGCCCCAGTTGGACAAACCATTCATAGATTTTCAATACCATCTTTATGATGATGATACCCAACTATATACCTCATCCCGTGATATCACCCCTGCACTACTACAGAACACCAGTGACTGTCTCTCTGCTGTCTCTAACATCATGTCTTCTCTTTATCTGAAATTGAATCTTTCAAAAACTGAACTTCTTGTGTTCCCTCCATCCACTAACCGACCTAACTCTGATTTCTCCATTTCGGCCTGTGGCCTTACTATTACAACAAGGCAGCATGCCCGCTGTCTGGGAGTTGTACTTGATTCAGATATCACCTTTACCCTGCATATTCAGACACTTGCATGCTCTTGCCACCTGCACCTAAAAAAACATCTCTAGAATTCACCCTTTTCTCACCGTGGAAACATCAAAAACCCTCATTGTCGCTCTGATTCTCTCTCGTCTTCACTATTGCAATTCTCTTCTAATTGGGCTTCCTCTTACTAAACTCTCCCCACTGCAATCTGTCCTGAATGCAGCCGCCAGAATCATCTTTCTGTCAAACCGGTACACAGAGGCATCCACCTTGTACTTGTCGATGTATTGGTTGCCCATCCATCACAGAATACAATATAAAATTATCACACTCACCCACAAATCCATCCGTAGTGCTTCGCTCCTTATATTTCCTCTCTCGTCACTGTCTACTGTCCTACCGTCCTCTCCGTTCTGCCAATGACCTTAGACTTGGATCCTCTGTTATCCGAACATCCCACTCCCGTCTCCAAGACTTTTCTCGAGCTGCACCAGTGCTCTGGAACGCTTTACTCCAGACAATCCAATTAATCCTCAACTACAGCAGCTTCAAAACTGCCCTAAAATCACATCTGTTTGGTCAGGCTTATCGCTTATCACCTTTTATCCTTCCTCCTGTGTTCCTCAGATCCTGTCCTCTCCATCTAGAAGTTACACTGCACTTTTTGCACTTAGTACATGTTTATTCACAGATACTGGCTGGTGACGGGTTCACCTCTTGTGTCCCCCTGTCTCCTCATAGAATGTAAGCTCTTGCGAGCAGGGCCCTCACTCCTATTGTTTGATATGTTTATTTCTTTGTCATGTCTCATACTGTCTGTTTATGTATCCTCTGATTTTTAAAGTGCTACGGAATTTGTTGGCACTACATAAAGTTTATTATTATTATTATTATTATTATTATTATTATTCCTCCTATTGCAGGCACCAGTTCCTTGAATAGAAGCACAGCGGGAGGGGGTGTGGTGCAGAAGGAGGTGGCTAGTGGCAGCTTTGAATACTGCTGGCCTCTTGTAATTAATACATTAAGCCATGTAGTCTGAAGGAGTCCCTGCACTAGGTCCATTTAATGGCGTATGCAGGGTTCATCCTGCACACAGGGTGTACAAAGGGTGTTCCATGAGGACGTCCACAGCCACCCCAACCCTAGTGGCTGCAAACTCTCTATCTTGTAAATAAGATGCTGTGATCACAGACAAGAAGTCTACTTCTAGGCACAGTGGGTGCAATTACGTCACTACATTGAAATGCAGACATCCTATGCATGGTCACAGTGCCATGTAGACAGAGACATAAGAAGAGTAGCTGGCAGTAGCTCCGTTCATCAAGAGATCACAGGCAGGTGAGTATAAATTTTAGGGGGCATTATGACTATAAAGGTGAGGGTCATTTATATAATGTACCATTAGGGGCCATTATGAATACAAGTGGGAGACATTTAAATAAGTGACATCATTTATATAACGGTTTACTAGGGGACATTATGAATAGAAGAGGACATAATTTATAAAATGGGTCATTAAAGGGTATTATGTATAGAAGGGGGCATCATTTATATATGTATGCGGAGTCACCTGTATTTATGTCAGGGGGCATAATATAAGTAACTATTAATTTAATTAATGTAACATTGGCTTTATTAAAACTGTTTTCTAGCTCATTTTTATTGCTGACCTATCCTAGCATATTATCAGTTTTATAGTGAGAGTGTGATGTACGTACAACTTGTTGCATAGAAGTGTATAAGACGAGGCTGTAGTTACATTACATGATTGATATGAAATGAATGATACAGTGTAAACAGAGAAGGGTTCACGGTGCTTACACAAGTGCCACAGTACTGGCTGTTAGTAGCCACTGATTTATTTAATATTTTATTGATGAACTGGAAAAACCCTTTAATTAGGAAACACATTGATGCATTCAGAAGTATTATTCATTCTGGGGCTGCTATATATTTTATAATTTGGGGTAGCATTTGTGAGGAGCCAAAGATGTCTGTGTTGCTAACTTTACAGAAACAAGTCACAGCTGGTCATGGTGGTCCAAATT
The DNA here is from genome assembly GCA_947044405.1 of Leptodactylus fallax. Taxonomy (NCBI): domain Eukaryota; kingdom Metazoa; phylum Chordata; class Amphibia; order Anura; family Leptodactylidae; genus Leptodactylus; species Leptodactylus fallax. The sequence continues at coordinate 1,053,615 of CAMRHE010000384.1, forward strand.
ATGAGATGAAAAATGTGAGCGATTACAGTCAGAGACGTCACTAAATTTTTCTTGTGCTGTATTCTCGTAAATGGTGTGCTGAGCCATGTGGAGAGCCAGTATCTACCACTATATGGTGACTGTATACGGTCTGCAGAGTCCTGTGTAGAGCCAGTAACTACCATTATATGGTGATTGGTGATAATATTGGTATACCTGAACTGGGAGCACACTTGGATGTGTTTGACCCCCCCCTGTGCAGAACCCCAGCTACACCTCCACTGTCATTGTTTAGTTTACATCATCTGGTCTGGGGTAGCATCAAGTTAAGAGTAAGTCAAAAAATTGAGGTAACCAAAGGCCACATGACACCACAGCACCAGCAATGGACCATGAAAAGGTAAATTCAATAATTGGTTTGCTTTTTATGTTTTACTAATTTTTGTGTTTTTACTGTGTTGTTTCTGTTATTAGTACTTTGGATTCAAAGATTTTGTTGATGTTCTTTTTTTATTTTTAATAAACTGGTCCATGTGGGGGAGGGGGTTTTTTCAATAAAATACTTTTTTTCTATGTGTCTGTTTTTTAAACTTTTCCAACCTTATATTGCCAGTCTGAGGCTGCCCCAGTACTTGACCATCATAGATTGCTGATTCAGGACTCAGGCAAACGAGTGGGGGGCTCTTTTAGAGGTTTAACAAGGATTAGCCTGCTTACTTGTAGGCTAGTCTGAGCCTGAGTGCTGTAGTAGGAAGTAGTACTTTAAGATAGGTCATCAAAAAGAAGTCATTGGGGGTCTGACATAAAGGATCCCCCTGATCAGTTGTGTGAATGGGCCACAGATCTTGTGCAAGTGCTGTGACCCCTTTACTGTTCACTTCCTGCGTGGTGATCTCTTTGACTTGGTTCTGGATCTGTATGTATTGTGTTTTGATTTTGTTTCTCTTACCTCTTTGAGAATTCTTAAAAAATAAACAGTTTAGAAAAATAGATAATGTAGTCAAAATAATGTGTGTAAAAACATTCTGCTAAGAAATTACATCTTTAAGATTCATACCAATGTGATATAATACATGATTAACCCGTATAATTATATAAATGTCTAAATAGCCTATACAGAAAATATGGGAAAAAAACTGGTCCATGTAAAATCCCCTCTGAAGAAAGAAGGCTCAATCTTCAGAGGCAACAAGGCTTCTTCACCATAAGAACTGTGAATCTGTGGACTAGTCACCTCAGGAGCCGTCACAGCAGCAACAGCTTCAAAAAAGGATTAGATGCTTTTTCTAACTATATAGAATTCTTGCGTCTCCCACCCATTCCCTTCCTTCCCTTGGTTAAAATTGATGGACATGTCTATTTTCAACTGTACTATTTTTCTAGGTAAATATCCCCATGTGTTAACACAAAGCCTAAATAACAAATAAAATCTATAGAAGTTTCTAAGAAGCTTAGCAATCCTTGAGGTCATTCTTAAACAGTATTTTTTTTAATATTTAGCACTGGTTTCAGTATTGAGTTTCAGACAGAGATGCTTTCAAGTTTCTTTTGTGCAGGGTAATGAAACAAATGCAGCCTTTGTTAAATCTTTTAGCAAAGTAATTATCACTTGCCAGTCTTAAGTCACAGCAGTACAGACAAATGCAAAAAATTGAATGGGCTAAATTATGTTAGATGTCTCGAAACACCCCCTACAGTTCTAATATGTATGCACAAAGATCCATTTCTCTACATTATTAAGTGTGTAATTTCAAGGTTAATTATGTGGCAAGTAGATTTATAAAGAGAATGCCTATTAAATGTCAGAAAGAGCACTTTTAACAGTTAGTTGATACAAATGAACATATAATAATAGTTTTAGTGATTCTAAATTAAACATGTATTTCTGTAACTAATCTGGAGTGCTGTTTAAAATTCCTGTTGCGAGAACACATGAATTTCTCAAGTGATAACTCATTTATCTGCATTTTTCATTTCTCATGCTAGGTAAAATATATTAGCATTCATTTCAATTTACTACTGGATTTTGCATGGTGTGGAGTTGGTTAACAGTAAAGCTGGCTGGATATCTGATGTTGGACTTCATGGGTCCTGTTATGGTTAGGCCAAAGGATCCTCTGGTCCTCTAATGGACCAGTTTGACTCTTAAAAGGGTATTGTCATCTTAGAAATTTATGGCATATCTACAGGTGCATCTCAATAAATTAGAATATTTTTGAAACGTTCATTCATTTCAGTATTTCAGTAATACAATTCATACTCAGCATCTTCCATGATTGTGTGTCCTACTGAACCAGACTGAGGGACCATTTAAAGGCTTAGGAAACCTTGGCAGGTGACACACTGAATTTACAATACTGAACTTTTTTACAATATTCTAATTTTCTTAGATTTTGGTTTTCATTACCTGTAATCCATAATCAACATTTACAGAAATAAAATACTTGAAATAGAACACTCTGTGTGTAAAGAATCTAGAAAATATAGGGGGTCACTTTTTTAATTCAATTACTGAAAGAAATAAACGTTTCAAAGATATTCTAATTTATTGAGATGTATATATATCTATGACTCTTACCTACCTTTTTGAGAAAACAGACTGACCTCTCTTCACCAATTCTCGGCCTCACCATTTTTATATCCTTTAATAAATAAAGGAGAGGTGGTCACAATTGTGTGCAGTCTTCTGTATTGAATTTCATGGTGATTACACAAAGCTGAGCAATCTGCTCTTTCTGGTATTGTGGACAATTAACTTTTTAATTCACTTTTTGAAATTCTAGGTTCTTAAAGACTTCTTAGGGTATCCTGACATCTGCTCTCTGACCGAATTTTCTGGGACAGTCTTAATGTAATAACTTGAAATCTTTCGCACTTATAGATCATCTTTTGGACAGTGGATTGTTTGGTGATCTTTATATTTTACTGTAGCAACAAATATACTTACTTTTTCCATCATAGGATGAGAGCAACAGGCATTAACAGTGATAGAGTGACTGATGCAGGTGTAGTACCATATGTCAGTATTTGCTCTAATGTAAAAAATATAATGGAAACTTTCTTCCATCATGTTTGTTACTTCTATGATGCAAATAAAAGTCGCACAAACAGGACTTTTTCTTCCATTACAAAAGTAAACATACATGAGGGAAGAAAGCTTCTGTCATATTTTACAGATTTCAGTGAATGGGAACAGACACCAGACAGAGACAGCTACTTTATTGCTGCTAATGTCTTGGACTACCATGGACTGTATATCACATGTCTATGGAAGGATTTGTATCCACTGGAAGTAAGCAGAATGAATGACAGCAAGCAGAGATATAATATTTATCCAAAACTACGTGACTCCTTTAAGAAGCCATAGCATCTTCATAACCCATGTGCATCTCATGCAAGAGGGAGAATTGATTGAAACTAGTTTTGGAAACGCCAGTCTTAATAAATTCCCCAAAGTGTTTCTTGTGTGAACCAAAAGTCAAACTATCAATGCAGGTCTACAGTAGTCAGATTAAGGCTCTAATAGACTTACACTAATAATTTGACCTTTGGTTCACATAGAACCAAATACGACCAGATATACTATTGTGGTTATGACTAGACACTGGTGTAAATGTATCTCATATCTTCGCATGCTCAGCTAAAACATTTTCAGGCAAAGGCATGACTTGAAGCTTCTATGACACAATGCAAAATATAAGAAGACCCCCACTTGCTATGTGCTATTTATAATGATGGTGTCTGCTTATGTTGTAGATAGGTCGTTGGGTCCCCTGAGGCTTCAGGGTCCAGTAGCAATTGTTTCCTCTGCACCCCCTATAGCTACTTCCCTGCATGTGGGCACGGCTTCTCAGGAAAAGAAGAGCTTAGCTTAAAAGAGCCAAAATGTGAAAAAGATGCAAAAAAATGGAGTCATAAAGTTCTGCCTCAAAGTAAATCAACTAAAAGGTAGTTTAAACTTTGTCCAGACAGTCTAAAGATATGCCAGGTATAACATCCACCATCAACTACTGTGATAAATCTGGGATTGCCTGTTTAAGTTTGTACTGTCTGATTTAGTAATTAGTAAATCTGGGGTACTGGTTGCATCTGAGAAGCCGTGAGGAGGTCAATACTCAAAAGGGAAGCACATAACTGCACAATAAATCTGCATATAAGTTAGTTAGTAATTTTATACTATACATACTGTAGGCTCATTTTTAAATGTCTGGGGAGGGCAAAACATTTACTGGAGTGCTTAACTCCCTCATACAACTCCTCACATGTAGATTTTTTTATATGACAGACTGGGGGTATGTAAAACTTTCACAGAATTTCCAGCACTGTTCCATTTATCGAGCTTGAGGAAATCCATGCAGATTGCACAGAAACAACTCCATTCCAATTTTGGAAATAAAGTACAGTAAATGTCTCCACCACAGTAAAGTCACAGAAGTGTAAGGACACACTGTGAGGTTTCTTTGATGCATATAATCAATAGAAATAATGAAGGGTTTTCTTTCAAGACTTCGCTTTCTTTGTCCTTCAATTGCCCAATGGCAGTCATAAGGTATCGTATATGTTAAATAAGAGAAAGAATAAGAAAAATGGGACGTTAGAAGCAACATCCCTTTATTTAATTATTGTCAGTCTACTGATAAAACTGAACTTAGGAATGAACAAGTGGAACAGTACCAATCATACTGCTGAGAAACTGAAGGGATCGAAGGAAATAGCCTGGAGGTGCACCAATATAAAGAGAGAAAACTAGGGAAGATTAAAGTGGAACTGCAGCAAGAAGAGAAATATCAAATATACATTGGTTTGAACAAAAGGCAAATGTGAGACAGAGAGTCAAGACAATGAACTTGTTTCATGATTTTTACATAACAAGCCTGTTCAGAATTTGCAGTTAGTGAGCAGTTACCAAGTTTAGTCATGTCTGCTTTAAGTAAAGAGATACAACTGATATTAGGCTTTAGAGCATAATTCATACAAACATAGTGTGCCAAAGAGGTCTGCATATGCTTTCATAGTTATGTGGGTAAAAAGAAAGAGAAGACTGCCTGATAACAGTTTTCTTTAACTTCATAATATTAAGTTTAAAAAATAAAATTGAGGAGAAGGATAACTAAATAGCATTAAAAGACATAAAAAGAACATGTCTGGAAAACTGATACACTTTCTTTTACCATTTGTAGGTCGTGTAGTGGATATCAGAGGCAGCCAAGGGTTTAATGAGGGCCCCTAAGTCTGCCATATCAGTTTGCCATGTCCCCCTATGTGACTAAAAACTAAAACAAATTCAATAAAATGTTTGTTTTCTAATTGTGTTTGTTAAATTTCTACGAAAGTACAGTAAAATTAAACCCATTAAATGTGTCAATCCTTACAGGAATGGAGGCATGCTAAAACGTACTTGTCATATTGGATGCATTAAAGTCTCTAAATCTCTAAAAACTCATACACCTATATGAGATGGTCCCCTGCTTACAAAGTTGAATAAAATAATTTAAAAGCATTGGGGTGCTGCTTCTGTTACTGCGCTGATGATTACACAGTAGTGGATTAGTCATAAATCAATTAGCAGCTAAGGAGGGATATTTAACCCCTTAATGACCGGGCCATTTTTTGTTTTTGCATTTTCGTTTCTTCCCTCCCCACATTCCAAGAGCCATAACTTTTTCATTTTTCAGTTCACAGAGTCACATGATGGCTTATTGTTTGCGAAACAAATTGTACTTTGTAATGTCACTATTCAATATTCTGTGCAATGTACTGGGAAGCTGGAAAAAAATTCAGAATGAGGTGCAATTGGAGAAAAACTGCATTTGCGCCAAATTCATATGGGTTTAATTTTTACACCATTCACTGAGTGGTAAAAATGACATGTTACCTGTATTCTGTGGGTCAGTACGAACACGGTGATACCAAATTTATATAGTATTTGTAATGTTTTGATACCTTTTAAAAAATTAAAAACTTTACTAAATAGAAAAAAAAAATTTGCATCGCCATATTGTGTCACCTGTAACTTTTTCATATTTACATGTATGGAGCTGGGTAAGGCGTCTTTTTATGCGGAACAACATGACATTTTTATTGATACCACTTGGGGAAAGATCTGATGGTTTGATCACTTTTTATTCAATTTTTTTATAGGAGACAAAGTGTTGAAAAAAACGCTATTTGGCCATTTTGATTTTTTTCCCCCGCTACACTGTTCACCGTATGGGATAAATATTTTAATATTTTAATAGTTCGGTCATTTTGGAGCGCGGGGATACCTAATATGTTTATGTTTACTTTTGTTTATTTACTTTTATATCTGATCTAGGGAAAGGGGGGTGATTTGAACTTTTGTGTTTTTTTTAATTTTTACATACTTTTAAAAACTTTTTTTTTTATACTTTTACTTGTATGATCAGACTCCCTAGGGACCTTGAAACCTAGGGAGTCTAATCGATCATACTATTCACTGCGATACTACTGTATCGCAGTGAATAGCAAAATGCCTTCACTGCTATTAGATGATGCCTCTAAAGACCGCGGCATCTAAAAGACCGCGGCATCTAAAAGGTTAACAGCCGCGATCGGTGCAGGCACCGATTTCTACTGTTAGCTGCGGGTCCTGGCTGTATTATACAGCCGTCACCCGCGGTGTATGGAGAGCACTCAGCTCCTGAGCGCTCTCCATACATCGTCATGCGACGCAGGACGTACTATTACGCCCTGCGTCGTTAAGGGCTTAAAGTCTTTTATTAATGACTCAGGTGCCTGTTATTAGTCAATAGTTGCTGGTGAGGCTCATGTGCTCTGATCATTTGTGTTGGATTGCTGAACTTCTGACTTAGGCTTGCTGACTGGATATTCTCTTGTTTTCTGATTTGGACTTTGTCTGATTCCCTCAGATTTTACTTTGTTTTGATCACAGTTATAACATTGATTCCATTCTCCTGCTTTAACCTGCATTGTGAGTATTGCTTGGGTCTTGGTTTGATTTCAGGTTGTAGAGAATCTATTTCTTGCACTAAGCTTCTGGGACAATAACATGGGTCCAAATCCATCTCAAGTGTAACCGACTTTGCGGTGGGCTCTAGTGAAGACATTTGGGTTGCCAAACTCCTATCTTCCAGCTCAGTGTGAGATAGAGGTAGCTTGTTCTACTTCTCTCTGGTATCTTCCAGTTTCTGCACTTTTTGGAAATTGCTCTTCAGGCAATATCATAGCATTAAATTTTCAAACTTTGTCTGATTTCATAGAGCATATAATTATGGGCCAAAATGTAATGCACTTTAACCCCTTAACGACAAATTACATACCTGTTCGTCAATGGTCCCATGGGGCTGAATAGAGAAGGCTCAGAAGCTGAGCTCTCCCCATATACAGGGAATGCTGGCTGTATAATACAGCCAGCACCTGCCACTAACAGATTTGATTGGTGCCTACACTGATCGCAGCTGCTAACACTATAGATGCCGCAGTATCTAAAGTGCACAGGTGCCATGGGCGCCGCCATCTTTACTGGATCCTCCATGGATCCTGCCATTACAAAGTACAATTTCCGTGAACAATAAGCCATTATGTGACTCTGTGGACTGAAAATAAAATTATGGCTCTTGGAAGGTGGGGAGGAAAAAACAGATGCACAAAAATGAAAATTGGTTCGGTCCTTAAAGGGGTTTTCTGGGCATTTTTTTTTTAATTTATAAAAGGTCTGTTATTAATGGGTTAATAATTGCACCCAAATACCTTTAGCAGTGTTTTGAGTGATTTCTGGGTTTCTCTGGGAGCTCCTGGCATTCTATGCATTTGTTTACATGGTGTAGCTTCCTGTTCTTGAACTACCATCAGAGCTGACTCACACTACCTCCCCCTCTCACTCCATCCCCCTCCCTCTCTCACTCCCTCATGCCCCCTCCCTGTTTCTCTAGCTAGCCCGCCCACTAATAGCCCTTCCTAACTAACTCAGCCCAGCCCCCCACCCATCGCTCCTGTTAATGTCCTCCTGCTGCAGATATTTTTCTATATTTTTACATTTTTCTTTTTTACTCCTCATCTTTTAAAACTAATAACTTTTTCCGTTCACAGATCTGTATGGCTTATATCTTGCAATTCTTGTATTTCATCATGGCACCATTTGATATTATGTAGTACTAGGAAGGTAGGGGTGAATTGGAAATGCAATTGTGCCATTTCTTAGGGATTTTGTTTTTACAGCATTCACTGAGAAGTAAAAAAACCATTAACCATATTCTGAGTATTAGCAAAGTCACAGTGGTACCAATTTGATACAGGTTTTTTAATGTTTAAATATATTTGAAAGAAACAAAAATTTGTTTGTGTCACAATATTGTGACACATAGAACTTTCTTATATTTGCATGTATAGAACTGTAAGGTGTCTTGTGTCTTTTTTGTGAGACAAGATGTAACTTCCATTGACACAATTTTGGGGAATGTGTGGTGTTTAGATCATGTTTTAATCTAATTTGAGAGGTGAAATGAAAAAAATCAGCAATTCGGCTTAATTTATTTTTTTTCCTCCTACAACAGTCACTGTATAGGATAAAAAAGTTTATTTTGTTGCACAGGAATCCCTTGTGTTTTTGCTTGTATTTTCTCATTTATTTTTACATATATTCTAGGAAAACAGGGGTGATTTGAGCCAATCTACATATATTGGACTTTGATAGAAACCTATTGTTGGCTACAGAAATGCTAAATATTAATTTTAATGCAATCATATTTTGCACTTTTCAAGCGCAGCCACTTCTGTCTGTAGATGTTTTGCCTGTGTTTGCATACTGAGATGTGATCACAAAACTGCTAGACCCTGACTTCACAGATGCCCTTACCAGGCAACAATCAGTCCCCTTTTGTACTCTGTCAAATAAACACATTTTAATAAGGGTGTTCTAGTTAGTTCGTCCAACCTCTATATTTCTTTATTGATGTCAAAACTAGAAGAAAATGTTGCAAAATTGCAATAGTACTGTGAAAGCTCAATCATGCCTTAATCCCTGAAAACTGTGCAGTTTTCTGCTGCATTATGTGAACATGATTTCTAAAATCCTGTTCACTTCAATGTAATATAATATTTTACCTCTACTGAAAATGACAGCAGTGTCCAAAACATGAGTGATAGTATGTGTGAACGTGTCCTTATTCTAATGTTCCAATGTAAGTTTTATCTTATCTGTATCAAGCAATACAAGTGAAAAATTCTTCTGAACCTTAGTGTTTTGTCATTAAATAAAAATACATTAGACATAGAATAAATGTTTTCTGCCTTACTGAATGATGGTTCAGTAATGTGCTGAAGAACAATTTTAGAAATCTAGAGTAATATGCTAAAAACTGTCACTTGTCTCAGTTACTAAAACAGTTATATAATGCATACAGTATGACTAATGATGGATTGTTCTAACACATGGAAGAATGCATTTTGAACAGTACGTAAAATTCTAGTTATATACCATTGAAGGATTTTACAGTAAACTGCATATCTCTACATTTTTATAGATTATGACTTCATTGTTTCAGATATTGTTGATCTGTGCATATAATACTCAACATCATATCTGCAATACTGTAAATACACATAGAAAATGCAAGTTGATACAGCTTTATTTCAAGTTTCCTGCTGCTCTGCTTATAGCTTTTAGATTACCATCTGTTTCTGCTTCCTCATTATAAGCTATTTAATGAAAGAGGTTATAAAGAACAGGATATTGAGTAAGAGAGAGGCTTTTGTTCATCCTGTTCACTGACTGACTTTTAATTGTCATATTTTTGGTTTAAAGATCACAAAGCAAATATATGAATAGGGTGATATTGTTTTACACTTCTATAGGGCTTAGGAAACAAACGTCATAACAGTATATACTGTATAGATGTGTCCTTACTTACCCATCATCTTGGCTACACATATCTAGATACGGGTATCACAAGTTAAGAACATTTTCTAAAATCAGCATGATAAGGTAACATGCAGGTGACATTCATGTTGTCACCCATGTGTTAGGTGGATGAGTTGCAGGCTTTCAGGGCTTTTGTTAACATATTTTTGTTGAATTGGCTTCATGAGAAATTGCATTCCTTAACCAAATTAAAGATCAGTGAAATGTGGACACAGCTGTACTATATTAATCTCTATTCTGTTCAGTATTTCCTCAGAGTCGTGTATTTGTTACCTAGTCCTTAAAATACAAATACAAATGTATTATATTTCACAATCATTTAATTTGTCTGCCAATTTTACTAGCATAAACAACAGGGGATATTTATCAATCCCTGCACTCCAGAATTCTGGCGTTAAAAAGTAGCAAAGTGATCTGTGATCTTTTGAACTAATTTTCACAAATATTTTGTGACATTTTGAATTTTCACACCACTTACTCCACTTTTGAAAAGTGGGTGGGAAAATAGCCATAGTTAGCCTGCCTATCCGTTTGAACTCTAGATTTATCAAATTTCAAAAATTTAACCAATCTCTGTCCAGTTAGTGAGTGGCATAGAAAATGGAGTAACATCTTAAATAGATGCCACAAATTTATCAAACATTGTATGACATTTTAAAAATTTAGGGTAAAATATACCAATGCAGACCGACTTTAACAATTCCCCACATGACAAATTTTACCAAGTATGCTTATATCAACAGGATTGACAGAGAACATAATAGTATTTTGTTTAATGTAAATTTGGACCTTTAATGTAAGGTAAATGTTGCCAAGATTTTGTTGAGGTCACCAGAGAATGCAGCTGTAAGGAATCTAATTTCTCTGCCTGCACTGAAGAGGGTAATGTCTGTATCCCTGTTGGTCTAGGGCAAATGGTTAATCTCTATATACCTAGTTGAGTATGGCACTAAATGTGTTAAGGTCAGTATCCTTGGTAATCTAGAGCAATGATAGGGTTAATGTTAACACTGAATTTTTCTAGGGTCATGAAGGGTACATGTAAGTTCCCCTAAAGATATAGGATAGTGAAGGGGTTAATGTCTATATCTCTGGTGGTCTAGAGGCAGGGAACCAGGTTAATTCTGATATCCAAAATGGTCTTGAGCAGTGAAAAGGTTAATGTAAGGATCCATAAGTTTCTAGGGTAAACCTTAAAGGGGATGACCAGGATAAAAAGAAAATTTAAAATTAGCCCGGGAGGTGAAAAAAAAAAACTAAAAAAACTCTGCTCTGGTGCCTCCCAGTGCAGTGTGGTCCTACTTCTTCAATGTATTCTTCTGGAGGAAGTCCCCACCACATGGGTCTGCTAAGGCCAATCAGTGTATCAGTGTATCATCGATACATGTGACATCACTGGGTCCTTTCCTTAGGACACTGAGGCCACTGATTGGCCTCAGCAGTCATGTGACCACTGAGGCCAATCAGAGGCCTAAGGAAAGGGACCCAGGACGTCACAGCCAGAGAGGACTTCTGCTGCGAGAAAACATCAGAGCAGCAGGACTAGACCTCGCTTGGAAGCACCGGCACACCAGGTACAGATGAGTATGTTATTTTTGTATTTTTTTTTTTCACCTCCCCTGGCCTAATTTAAAATGAATACGTATATATCCTGGAGAACCCCTTTAAGCAGTTTCCTAACTGTGCAGATTGTAGAAATGAGTAATGGGAGGGGGTACAAAGGACAATGCAGCTGTAGCTCTCTCTATGATAGGGCAGAGCACTTCTGTAAGGCTGTTTTTGCCCAAACATCAACTCTTTAATGCTCAGTGATGTTCCATTGAGTGTATAGGGCCTGCTTCACTACACCACTGCCAGGTTTCCGCTGTACTATACAGCCAGGACTAGGCTATCACTATTGGAATTGGGGATAACTTTTATTCCTGATCATGGCATCTAAATGTTTGCTTGAACAAAATAAAGTTCGGCGCACCACCAAAGATGAGAAGCAATGGTGTTTCAATTATTTAAATATCTCAATACCTATGGATGAATGTCATCTGGGCTGGGAGATTTATTAATATTTAATTTGTATAGATGCAACTGTCCTTCTTCTTGAGATACGTGACTGATAAAATGTGCAGGACATTGATTACTGATCCCTGAATATCTGGTACTGGCAGTTCCCTGATGAACACATATGAAAAGTATGTCTTCAGTTTTTCATCCTTCCCTCTGTCTTCTATAGCTATACGGTATTACCATAGTCATCCTTTAGATGGTCCATATTATCTGATTTATTTTTTAAAATATATTTTTGGATTTGTTTAAATGTTGCTAGCAATTTGTTTTTCTGTACGTGATTACACTTTAACATTTCCTGCTGAGCAATTTATAAACCTGGATTGCTTTGTCTGAACCCTCGACCTTCAATGATTTAAATGCTTTTTGTTTTTCTCTAATTATTTTAGTGCTGTCTTGTTCAGTCATATAGATTTCCTACTATTCCTGGACATTTCGTAACGTCAGTGTATACATTTACTACATGATACATGGGTCAGAAGAGGTACCTTTGCAGGCCACTTTATGGTGTCTAGAGTCTAACAGACCATAAATGCTCTACTAGGAATTCTGGGAAAGGAGTATTTAATTCAGCTTTCCTAGAGGGAAATGGGAAAACTCACCCGAGCGACACCTTTTGACTCTGCTCACAGGCATTTAACCACCCAGATGCCATAGTCAAATGCGACCACGGCATCTGAGTGGTTACTTTCACTTTCCCTATCATGTTCGCTAATGGAGTGGCCCCCCTGTGGTGCGATCATGAGATTACCATCTGCCTACTGAAGGCTCCCATAGTATTGTATCTGTTGAAGTCTGCCTGCAGCAGGCTTAAGTAGTAACATAGCAAATCTACCCTAGACTGAAATACAGTAGTATTGCAGTCTATGTACAACCAATCAGAATATCACATGTTCAAGCTCCCTAGGGGGGGCTCAAAAAATAAAAAAAGCTGGAACAATGGGTATGTAAAGGTAGGTGGTCACCCAGTGCACCACTTTGGTACCCAAGACAGGGGCGCAATGAGTGCTTCCATCAGTATTGTGATGGAAGAACTCATTACTTATTAGACACCTGGGGAGTGAGTGGTGAGCATGGATTCATTACCACCGCTCTTAAATGTCCAATCCAAGGAGACTAGTGAGTTGTGAAAGCCAAGGCTATCTTGATACCTTGCTGCAGCAGGGAAAAAGTGAATCATGTGGTATGCCTTTGCCTTATATATAGTTGCCTTATTCTACTTGTCATCTGAGGGTTTGTTTGTTTTTTTAGAGTTGAGCAGGTGAATGCAGTTCAGACAAGAGGATTAATGTGCTTCAATACACCTGCGTTCAGGTTTCTGTTCGGGGGGTCCGCTTGGGGATCCTCCGAACGGAAACCTAATCCGCTTAAAAAAGTGGCTACGACCCTGAAACCTGCGGATCCCATAGACTATAATGGGGTCCCCCGGATTTCCGCCTGAAAAGGGCAAAAAATGTGGAGAGAAAAGCGCTGCTCGGAATCAGAATCAGAATGTGAACGCAGCCTTAGCCTTTACTCAGAAGATCTATGTGCAAAACAGCCGTGAAAAAAGGGATATTTTTACTGACCATTTGCATCCAAGGGGCACCTATTTTCACAGATCACTCAAAGGTTTGAGTCCATTGACAGTTCCATGAAAATGGCCAAAAAGGGTACATGTCCTACAGTATATAATGACAGCTTATTAAAATGGACTATCAGCAAATCTATTATGTGAATAGACCTATCACATGAATTGATTTTAATGCAGCTGCAAAAATTGTGAATAGAGATGTATCCCCCCTTATTATAATTTTATTAGGAAATTAGAAATATGATTAAAATAACTCCTTAAACCTACATGTATACTCATTTGCAGATTATTACAGTAGATTAGATGATTTTCCATAATATAATGTTTATAACACTTAATAAGAGAGCAATTTTGATATTTTCTTCCAGTGTTAAAGCCTTTGCATTGCTACGTCAGACATTTTGACTGTTAAAATAAGTGTCAACCAGGAAACTAAGTGACTTTAGAATTATCTGTTATAAAAGTGAGAACAGAAATCATTTTGGATAAATTATTTTTTATCACGTTACGTGTGAATGAGTGGAAAGATTCTAATTATGTGAACACTGACTGTGAGTCATAGGTTAAAAATATGTTACATAAACCTTTTTTTAGAACAGTGTTAACGAATGCTGTGTCATTAGACACTTAAAATATACATATACAAAACCATATAAGGTAAATGCAAAGACAAACAAATGCTTAGATACATCCAGATATTCAGATGGTATCATAAATTATGTCCACATCGGCTTATTTACTTTAAATAAAAAACATGCAATTGTAGATAATGCTAATGCATATTAAAAATCTGTCAGCAGGGGGCGGAGCCTAGCCGTGGATAGCGATGGCCGCGTAGTCTGAGAGCTCCCGGCCTGAGTCTTGTTTAACGACCTTTATAGTGACAAGCCCGTGACCTTTGGGCATAGCTTTCAATAGTGACGGTATCTTACCTACGGAGATGACCAGAAAAAGGAAGTCGGCGGTGAATCCGCAAAAGATATCCGACTTTTACCTCCCGCACGGGGGAGGGGAAAGTCAAAATGGAGTCGGCCAGCGCTCAAGTGCGGAGTCCAGAGCCTCAACTCCCTCTCGCGACCCTCCGGAGGAGATCGTCGCGCTCTCCGCACACAGGAGAGCGCTCTCGGCCCCCCTCCTTGCCGCAGCTGCTGGACAGTGCGGGCACGGAGTCACCTGGGCCTTCTCCCCGGCAGGCCGGGGTCTATACTAATAACGGGCCTCTACAACATGGCGCCTCCACACTCACGCACATCACTGACCTGGAGGGGACTCAGTCACCTACCGCTAGCCCGGTTAAGCAAAGACCCAGGCTCCAGAATAGCGATTCCCAGGATGAAGAGGTGAGTGTCAGTGCACAGCATACTCCTCCATCCATCGATTTTTTTGCAGATATACCAGAGACGGAGAATCCACTAACTGAGGCCTCCATGAAAAATATGCTTATGGCCTTCTGTAAATCATTAAAGATGGACATGTCTCTCATGGTAAAACCGCTAGAAAAAGATCTTCAGGAATTAAAAAGCCGTACTGTCCATGTCGAAACTAAAATGGCGGAATTTGCGACTTCACATAATGCGCTTATAGATGCTCACCAGGAGGTGGAGACAGATGTGTCGTTTTTAAAAGCTAAAATAGCTGACTTAGAAGATCGTTCACGACGAAACAATCTAAAATTTAGAGGGATTCCGGAGTCCGTATCTACGAATAATTTAACGACATTTCTCCAGGACCTGATCCGATCGCTGATACCGAACCTCACGGCGATAGATCTAACCATTGATAGAGCTCACAGGGTTCCCAGACCATCCCATTTAGATGAAGCTATACCTAGAGATGTTTTAGCTAAAATTCATTTCTATCGCACTAAGGAACTGGTTTTGATGACATCCCGAAAAGTAGACCGCCTACCTGGACCATATCACAAGATATCCATTTATTCGGATTTATCGGCCGTAACCTTACAAAAAAGGCGACAATTCCTCCCTATTACCACGGCCTTACGCCAGCATCACATCTTATATAAATGGGGATTTCCGGTCCGAGTGATCTTTTCCCGGGATAATATGGTGCATGTTATCAAAAGTCTGGAGGAAGGAAAAAGCCTGCTCAAAAGATGGAACATTCCGATTGCCGAGATACCACCCAAACAATCACCCGGTCCCGTGTCGGAAGGTTGGCATCAAGTGAAGGCCCGAGGACATCCACGCAAAGGGCTATAAAGCTAAAGACTCACTTTCTGTGGGATTTCGCATGTCCACTGTTGTTGAACTTATCCCCCCAAGATTAAGACAGCCGCTGGTCCGCTGTACCACGTTCTTTTTTTTTCTGTTATGTGACTCTACTACAAGGGTTTACTCATTGGTTATGTAATTTGCATGGTTTGTTTTATTTTTGGTTTTGGCACATTGGGCGAAGTGAATACAGAAGGTGGAGATGGCCTCACCTCGCAATGACAGTGACACCTGCTGGTATAAGTAGTTGCGGTAAGATTCTTGAAGCATTTCTAACTATATATCATGGTGCTTAAAATTGTGTCCATGAATGTCAGGGGTTTGAACTCCCCTCAAAAACGAGCCAATTTATGGCGTGAGGTCCGAGCTCATAACTGTGACATTTTTGCTCTACAAGAGACGCACCTTTTGGAGGCGGATGCCTTTCGCATTAATAACCCTGCCTATCCACATGTGTTTCATGCTCACTACTCCTCAAAGCGCAGAGGGACCCTAATTGGGATTAGAGATTCAGTAGCGTTTCAATTGTTGTCTCACTACGCTGACCCGGGAGGGCGATTTGTAATATTGGTCTGTGTTATTAATAATGTCACTTATACGCTGGTATCAGTCTATGCTCCAAACAAGAAACAGGTAGCATTTCTAGGGAGACTTGTGAGAGCGGTAGAAAAACAGAAGCAAGGGTGTCTAATATTAATGGGTGACTTTAATATCGCCCCGGACCCGTTAGTAGATACTACTTCTGGTATATTGATGCGTTACCCCTCTTTCTCGCAGGCTTTATGGTGCCATGAACTATTTGACGTCTGGCGTATCTTACATAACACCGAAAAAGACTATACGTATCATTCTATCGTCCATAATAGCTACTCACGAATAGATTTGTTCCTAATCAAGCAATCTAGTATTCCCCTTGTTAAGCAGTCTGAGATATCTCAAATAACCTGGTCAGACCATGCAGCGATAACCATGTCTATAGCGGAAAAATATGAATCCGCTAGAGCATATGTATGGAGGTGTAATGAATTTGTAATGTCGCAGCCAAAGCTAAAAGCGACATTAGAGAATGATCTGAGAGAATTCTTTCAGATTAATGCCCCCTCTGCTCCTAGCCCTGACATATTATGGAACTCTCACAAGGCCTTTATAAGGGGTATGTTTATTCGTCTTGGGCATATAGAAAAGAAAAATAGAATGACAGAAATGGATCGACTGCTCCGTCAAATAAGAACTATCGATGCTAGCAACAAACAGTCTCCTTCTCCTTTAAATGCAACGAAATTGATGGCACTGCGACAGCAGCTGACCGCTTGTTTATTGCACAAATATGAGAAGAACCTAAAAAGGGTTAGAGCTACGTATTATTCTCAATCTAATAAAGAGGGCAAACTCTTAGCATCTAGACTTAAACAAAAGCATGCAAATCCAGGATTCCATTTATGCATAGTAAAGATGGTACTCTTCCATGGTCCTTTCAACCAATTACGATATTGAGCAATTCCTTAGGGATGCTCAGCTGCCTGCACTCACTGAGTCACAGCTGGACTCCCTAAATGCACCTATTACGTCCGTAGAGCTGTTAGCCATAATTAAATCATTGCCGTCCCACAAGTCTCCGGGTCCTGACGGCCTTACTAATGAATACTACAAATATTTCACTTCAGTCCTGATGAGCCCACTATGTGAAGAGGTAAAATGTTTTGTTTTATGTTTATAATTGATTTCCTGTTTTGTAACCTTAGTTTTGGTACATGGGATGCCAGGTCTGGTAAAGCCTCTGTGTGAATGTTCTTACTGCTTCTTATTTCTTTCTTTCCTCATTAGGCTGGCCACCTAATGCTCTATTTTCTACTCTTTCTGGTCTTGCCATCTGGAAACAATGTACCAAAACTAAGGAAATACTCACAATTTGTGTTTCATAAAGAAGTGTTTTCATTTACTTACCTGCAGTAAGGAGCTGTAGTAGGGTGTGTCTGCCCTGGCCTTATAAGAGGCAAGTCTGCATCAACTCCAGTGTTTTATAGAGAAAACTGCATAGGATTATGGGAAATGTCTATGCTATAAAAGGATTCCATTACCCAGCAAGCTCAGTAGTTGTTGGTGGAGTTGACACAAGGATTTCTTAGTACACGTTTTGGATATGTTCTGATGAAATAATTAGAATAAACTCCTTTGGATTTCTTTTCAATCAAGGTCTGATTGTTTTTTGGAAAATCCCATGCTTCACATATGGTGTCAGAAGTGGGATGATTTTTGGAGTATCGCTCCAAGTACTCCAGTATAAAGAAACCAGGGAGTTATGTACAAGACACGTTCCTGGCGCATTACAAAAAAAACAACTGTATCTGCAAAGCAAACTGCTGCAAGCAAGCTGGTGAAAATGGAAAGTCAAAGTGCTAGACCCAGAGCACAGATAGAGGAGGAGGAGGCAGAAGTGCAAGGAGCCACAGCTGCTCCAATAATGACAAGTGTTGCTGAACCTTCTGAAATGACTTTACCTGAGAGCATTGCTGACCTTATGAAATGGTTAACTGTGCAGCAGATTGAAGCAGAAAAAAGGCAAATAGAGAAAGCAGGAGAAATTGTGAGGAATTGCAACGTCAGGATGAACGCTGGAGGGAACTGTTCCAAACCCTGAAACCACCTGTTGCTATGTCTCCTTGGAAAGACCCTCGCATGACAAAACTTTCTCCACAGGAAGATATTGAGGCATATTTAACCACATTTGAAAGAATTGCACACACTTGTCAGTGGCCTGAGGAACAGTGGGTGGTAAGACTGGCACCATATCTTACTGGACAAGCCCAACTGGCATATAGCCAAATGAACATAAACGATGCAAATAACTATGACTTGGTTAAAGAGACTATTCTAAGGCGATATGACATCAGTGAGGAAACCTACAGACAGAGGTTCAGAGAATTGAAGTACTGCTACGCTGATGGTCCAAGAGAAGTCTTTACTCGCCTGCAAGACTTGTATATGAAATGGATGAAACCAGACACAAAGACAACTAAACAGATCAGTGAAGTGATCATCCTTGAACAGTTTCTACAAATTCTTCCAGCTGATGTTCATGCCTGGGTTAAAAAACATCGGCCCAAAAATGCTGACAAAGCAATTTCTTTGGCAGAAGACTTTCTCCTAGCAAAAAGAGACCTAAGCAGGTCTGCAACAGGCCCATCCAAACCATTCAGAATTCTCTCTGGAGGGAGAGGTCAAGAAGCCAGAATTCCATTAAAAACCATCACAAGTGAAAAAAAGTGCTATATTTGTCAAGAGAAGGGACACATAGCTAAATTTTGCCCAAGGAAAAGCACTAAAGGCCCAACGTCTGGATCGTTTTGTGCTTGCAGTGATTTTGTGCTGCCAATCCAAATTAATGGACAGACTGTGGATGCTTTGCTGGATTCTGGCAGTAAACTAAGTTTGGTAAAGGGGGACCTAATAACTGAGAAGATGGACTTTCCCAAAGTGTCAATTACTTGTGTTCATGGAGGTACAAAAAATTACTCCACATCAAATATTGAACTTCAGTTGGATGAGAAATGTTTTACCATGCCAGCAGTTGTTGTTCCGGAACTACAAGTACCAGTGATCCTTGGAAGAACCACTCCTGGATTCAAAGATTTGCTAATGGGGGAAAGCCAGTTGTCTGCTGTGACTACCCGAGCTAAAGCAAAGGCACACAAGAGAGATGAGACTTTGAAGGACATTTTCCCATTTCATGAGGACATCATGGAGCCACCGTCATCAAAGCCTCCGAGCGTTCCAGGACAGCAGGATGTCTTCAGGAAAAGACTTTCCCAGGATGGCAAGTATAAAAATGCTGAACTGTGGGACACTGATATTGCATTTGAACAAAAACAGGACATTGACTTATATCCATTGTATGAACAGGGTTTAACTAACTGTAAAGTGGTGGAAGAAATTGGTAGGTAGCCTGTTACACCCTTTTTCCTAGTTGAAAACAATATTTTATATAGAGTGTGTAGTCATCCAAAAACAAGAGAACAAGTGCAACAGTTAGTTGTGCCAAAAAGGTTTAGATCCGAAATTTTGAAATTAGCGCATGATGTTCCAATTGCTGGACATTTGGGGTATAAAAAAACTTTGGCCAGAGTACTTTATCGGTTCTATTGGCCTAGAGTTTATGATGAAATAACTACTTATTGTCGTAGTTGCCCAGTATGTCAGTACACAGCTTCTGTTCCTCCCAAAGCAGAACTTATACCCTTGCCAGTAATTGATGAACCATTTAATACTGTGGGTATGGATATTATTGGTCCACTAGAAAAAAGTTCCAAAGGTAACCGTTTTATTCTTACAATTGTAGACTACTGTACCAAGTATCCTGAAGCCATACCTATGCGCACAGTTACTGCTAAAAGAGTTGCTGAGGAAATTTTGAATGTGTTTAGCAGGGTTGGATTACCTAAGCATATCCTTACTGATCAGGGGAGTAACTTTACATCTTCCTTTCTGTTAGAAGTTTATAAACTTCTTGGTATACAACCCCTCAGAGCTACCCCTTATCATCCACAAACTGATGGGTTGACTGAACGATATAACCAAACCTTGAAAAATATGCTTAGAAAATTTGCACATAATGATCCAAAACTGTGGGACAAATGGTTGCCCTTTCTGTTATTTGCTTATCGTGAGGTTCCACAAGAGTCTACAGGGTTTAGCCCTTTTGAATTGTTATATGGGAGACGACCCAGGGGACTCTTGGATGTTATTAAAGAGGTATGGGAAGGTAGAGCTGGTCATCAGAAAAATGTGGTGGAACATGTGTTGGAAATGAGAGAGAGATTAATGAAATTGATTAAGGTAGCCCATGATAATGTCTGTAAAGCAAAAGTTTACCAAAAGAAATGGTATGATCAGCATGCCAAAAATAAGTCAATTAAAGTTGGAGATAAGGTTCTTCTCTTGCTTCCTAGCAGTGAGAATAAGTTGTTGGCCAGATGGCAAGGGCCATATAAAGTGGTTAGACAAACAGGTCCTGTTGACTTTGAAATTGAAACCCCAGATAAAAAACAAAAAAATAAGGTTTACCATGTAAATTTATTAAAACGTTGGCTTGAACCAGAGGTTGATCCCACAAATAGCATTACCGGTACTATTGTCGCAGAGGCTTCACAGGATATGTCTGAAGAGATTTATGATTTGTTGAAAAATTGTGCACACTGGTCAGAGGTAACTTTGAATCCAAAGTTATCTAAAGGACAACATTGTGACATGAAGAAACTTATTGGGTCTAGTTCACATGCTTTTGGAAGTAAGCCTGGTTGTGTGTCTTTAATTTCTCATGCAATAAATACTGGGGAGCATGCGCCTATCAGGCAGAAACCTTATCGAATACCTGAAAAATTAAAGGGTGAGGCTGAAAAGGAGGTGCAGGAAATGCTTAAATTGGGAGTTATTGAACCCTCCAAAAGTCCTTGGTCATCACCTGTAGTGATGGTTGGGAAAAAAGATGGGACAATACGATTTTGCATAGATTTTCGTAAAATTAATGCCATATCTAGTTTTGACAATTACCCAATGCCGCGTATTGATGAGCTCATAGATAGATTGGGGTGTGCAGAATATATTTCTACCCTAGATTTATGTAAGGGCTATTGGCAAATTCCACTTGATGAGAAATCAAAAGAAAAAACTGCCTTTGTGATGCCTAGTGGTCTGTATCAGTTCAGAAACATGCCATTTGGTCTTCATGGTGCTCCAGCCACATTTCAAAGAGCCATGGACTTACTCTTGAAGGATCATATGGAGTACAGTGCTGCTTATCTAGATGACGTTGTAATTTTTAGTAAATCATGGGAAGACCACTTGTATCACTTGGAAAAGGTCATAACTGAAATTGAGAAAGCTGGTTTCACAATTAATCCACGCAAATGTGCTTTGGGATTCCAAGAAACAAAGTACCTTGGGTTTATTGTGGGTAGTGGTAAAGTAAGGCCAGAAATATCAAAAGTACAAGCCATTCAATCTGCTACTATTCCAGCCACAAAAAAGGAAGTCAGATCATTTTTAGGTCTTGTTGGTTATTATAGACGTTTTATTCCAGAATTTGCTACCATAGTTGCTCCCTTAACCGACCTAACTAAAAAGAACAGAAGAGAGGAAGTGGTATGGACAACAGAATGTAAGCTAGCTTTTGAACAGATAAAAGAAATTTTGTGTAAGGAACCATTCCTGCAAAGCCCGAACTTTGACAAACCATTTATTGTGCAGACTGATGCATCAGAGGTGGGACTTGGGGCAGTCCTAAGTCAAGAGGATAATGGTGAGGAACATCCTATTCTTTATTTGAGTAGGAAACTTTTCCCCCGTGAACAAAAGTATTCTACTATTGAGAAAGAAGGGCTGGCAATTAAGTGGGCTTTGGAGGCATTACGCTATTACTTACTAGGAAGAGAGTTTACTTTGGTAACCGATCATCATCCCCTCACTTGGATTCATACCATGAAGGACAAAAATGCCAGAATTACTAGGTGGTATTTAGCATTACAGCCATTTAAGTTTGAGATACAACATCGGTCAGGGACGAAGCACCAAAATGCCGATCATTTGTCTAGGTATGGTGCTGAAGTAAAAGTTGTCTGAAGAAGGACAAGCTTCCTCTTAAGGGGGGAGGAATGTGAAGAGGTAAAATGTTTTGTTTTATGTTTATAATTGATTTCCTGTTTTGTAACCTTAGTTTTGGTACATGGGATGCCAGGTCTGGTAAAGCCTCTGTGTGAATGTTCTTACTGCTTCTTATTTCTTTCTTTCCTCATTAGGCTGGCCACCTAATGCTCTATTTTCTACTCTTTCTGGTCTTGCCATCTGGAAACAATGTACCAAAACTAAGGAAATACTCACAATTTGTGTTTCATAAAGAAGTGTTTTCATTTACTTACCTGCAGTAAGGAGCTGTAGTAGGGTGTGTCTGCCCTGGCCTTATAAGAGGCAAGTCTGCATCAACTCCAGTGTTTTATAGAGAAAACTGCATAGGATTATGGGAAATGTCTATGCTATAAAAGGATTCCATTACCCAGCAAGCTCAGTAGTTGTTGGTGGAGTTGACACAAGGATTTCTTAGTACACGTTTTGGATATGTTCTGATGAAATAATTAGAATAAACTCCTTTGGATTTCTTTTCAATCAAGGTCTGATTGTTTTTTGGAAAATCCCATGCTTCACACACTACTGTCGTTTTTGACAGCGGTGGTGGACTCTGGTAACATCCCAAAAGAAAACCATGAAGCCTTGGTAGTTACACTGCCAAAGCCTGGCAAACCCGCTGACAATCCCCAAAACTTTAGACCTATATCGCTATTGAACACAGATTTAAAAATTTATGCTAAACTAATTGCAAGTAGATTGGCAGTTTGCCTTCCAAGCTTGATAAGCCATGACCAGGTCGGGTTTGTTAAGGGAAGACAATCATACGATAACACTAGACGTATTTTAAACATAATACATCATGTTGAATCTAGGAGGGTTGAGACAGTGGTCCTTGCATTAGACGCAGAAAAGGCGTTCGATCGCATTTGCTGGTCGTATGTCTTCCTGGTACTCAGACACATGGGGTTTTCTGGAGCCATTTTAAGAGCAATTGAGGCGCTGTATTCGGCACCTTCTGCAAGGGTGTTCACTAATGGAGTAGTATCAGATCCTTTCCTAATAACAAATGGGACCAGACAGGGGTGCCCCCTGTCACCCCTAATATTTGTTCTTTCTATAGAACCCTTAGCCCAGGTAATTAGACTAGATCCGGGAGTAAGAGGCATTGACATAGGAGATAAATCTCATATTATCTCGCTATATGCAGATGATATTATTCTCACTTTGTCCAAACTGCACACATCTATTTCCCGCCTTATGGAAATTATTAATAAATTTGGGCAATTATAGTATTACAAATTAAACATGGCTAAATCGCAGGCATTGCCTTTAAATGTTCCCCCACCCTTGCTTCAGCACCTAAAATCGACTTATGATTTTGATTGGAAGGAGGACAGCGTCCAGTATTTGGGAGTGCAGGTGACGGCATCCTTGGGGACTCTTTACAAAAGTAACTATACACCAATGTTAAAGACATTGCAGGAGGAGACTGAGCGACTATCCAAAACAGATGTTTCCTGGATAGGACGGGTAGCGGCTTTAGTGCAGGTGACGGCATCCTTGGGGACTCTTTACAAAAGTAACTATACACCAATGTTAAAGACATTGCAGGAGGAGACTGAGCGACTATCCAAAACAGATGTTTCCTGAATAGGACAGGTAGCGGCTTTTAAGATGTTGCTATTACCGAGACTCTTATACCTGTTCCGCACACTCCCGATACCCATCCCTAATTCCTTTTTTTGAAACAGCACAAAGGGTGATTTCAAAGTACGTATGGAATGGAAGGAGACCTAGAATCAATAAAAGCTTTCTATTTAAGCAACGGGAGGTTGGGGGGCTGGGGGTACCAATAGTCAGGAACTATTATATAGCTTCATTGGTCGCTCAGTGCGCGAGGTGGAAGCCAACAGATACCTCGGTCCCATGGTTGCACATAGAGCAGGCGTTTATATCTCCCTTAAAACTGGAGGATGCGCTATGGTTGCCCTTTTGGGGTGTCCCTGCTCCGAGGTCCTTCTCCCCCGATTATGTGTGCCTCGATAACGGCATGGAAGCTACTTCATGAGAAAGCAAATTCAATGAAGCATTTTTATATTGAAGAGATGCCTTTGTCATTGATGGCCTGGGTGGTTGAAGACGTGGGGGTCTCGGGCTGGGAATCGAGGGGGATCACACAGATTTCTCAACTATACTCCGATGCTAAAAAACCTATATCGTTTGTAGATCTCAGACAACAATACGGAATTCCTATAGGCGATTTCCTTAAATACTTTCAAATATGGCACTTCATATCTAAAAATCCTGTGACGACCCTACCACATAGTAGCTCACTCTTCACCTGGCTATCGACTAATATGAAAGGACTGCGCTTTCTATATGACAAAATGGATGGAGTGTCGACTTTTACTAAGTCTACCCCGTTCCGCTGCTGGGAGAGGGACCTGGGGATGGTTATTAATCCAGAGGAATGGCAGCAAGCGATAAGATTGATCCATTTGTCTTTAAAATGTAGCACTCACGTGGAGACAGCTACAAAAATCATTTTACGGTGGTACAGGACCCCGTCCACTTTACAGTTGGCGTATCCTTCGGTGTCTGGGAATTGTTGGAGGGGTTGTGGAGGCAGAGGAACCCTCTTTCATATTCTGGGGACTTGCCCTGTAATTCGTGGGTACTGGGATAGTGTCTTTGACATGCTTTCAGAACTGTTTGGCTTCCAGCTCCCCCATACGGTACATATGGCTATTCTGCTAATTGGAATCCCTGAAGAGTGGAATAAATATAAGCAACTCATTTGTAAAATTTTAACTATAGCTAAATTGATGTTAGTACAGAGATGGAGGTCAGTGGCCTCTCCATCCATGTCAGCTCTGATACTAGCCATTAATAACACATATTCCTATGAGAGGATAATCGCAATGGGAAACAATTCTTTTTCTAGATTTGAGAAAGTCTGGGATGCGTGGATTTACTCTAGATTCCTTATATAGAAGACATCAAAGTGCTACAAGAATTCACTCGAGGTGGTTGTAATAGATATGGGGATGGGTGTCAGATTCGCCAAACCAATTGACAGAGGAGTCGGGAGGGAACAGCTAGCGCCGCAGTTATGTGTCAAATGTCATTTGCATGAACGCAAACCCAGGGGAGAAGGGAAAATTGTTCAAAGAGCATCTACCCTGGGCATAAATCACGATAGCCCTATGACGTGTGCCTAATAGTTATATGTATCGTTAATGTTTATTGTATAAGTAATATTTCTCATTTGTTTTTGGAGATATGCAGTTCAAAGATTGTATCTAGAAAAGTGTACCGCAGTGCATGTCAATGTATATCACACTGTATATCGAGACTGTTCTTTATTTTTATATTCTAAAAACTTGAATAAAAATTATTGAAACTAAAAATCTGTCAGCAGTTACATAGTTACATAGTAGATGAGGTTGGAGGAAGACATCAGTCCATCGAGTCCAACCTATAACCCTACAGTCCACTACAGTGTTGATCCAGAGGAAGGCAAAAAAAAACCCATGAGGCTTATACCAATTGTCCCATTTCAGGGAAAAAAGTTCCTGCCCAACTCCAATCTGGCAATCAGTATGAAACCCTGGATCAACGTGCCATTAAAATCTAGAACCCATAACCTGTTCGAGAAACCCATAACCTGTTTGAGAAAGGCATCCAGGCCCTCTCTGAACTTGTTCAATGATTCCACCATCACCACTTCCTGGGGCAGAGAGTTCCATAGCCTTGTTGTTCTTACTGTAAAGAATACCCTTCTATGTTGCTGGTGAAACTTTCTCTCCTCCAGTTCTCTTCAGGAATGTACAAAATATTACAGTGATTCTTTTCTTCAGTTACTGCTGTTTAGCTTTACATGCATTTGTTCCCACAGCGTAAACAAATATATGTAAATATATAATCTAAATAGTAAGGAAATACTATACAAAAATGGCAGAAATTTAGCAGTCTAAGGGCTCACGCACAGCTTTATTGTTGTTCCATTTCGTATTGAGCCAAATTTGGATTGCCATAGAGGGGCAAGAGACCTCCACTGTTTCTTGTATGCCTCCAATTTTATACAAAGAATATGGAGGTCTTTTTTCAACAAAAGAAAATTACACAAAAAATTGCGACACTGGGTGTCATATGTAGAAGTTTCATTGGACTCCATGTGTACAGAAATATACAGTACACTATTCCACTAGAATCAATGCTACTGTATAAGTCAGAAGGATCTGCAAATGAATACTATACAAAGGTTGAGTATGTATAAAGAAACCTAAACACTGTTAGGTTTAGCTTCCAAAGCAGAAGATTTTTTGTTTGTAAGTTACAATTCAAAAGTGTCTGCAAACGTTTTTATCTTTGTACTAAGTAGAGCCAATTTAAGGCATTTACATTTGTGGCATCTCTGAAGTGACATTGTCTACAGCACCAAAAAGGGCAAACTGTATATTGAGCAGATCATACAAGCCAGATGTTTTTTTGACAATGGCTGAGCATTTTGAGTATTACTGTGTTTCTCCGAAAATAAGGCAGGGTCTTATATTATTTTTTGCTCCGAAAGATGGGTTAGGGCTTATTTTCAGGGGATGTCTTATTTTTTACATGAAAAATCCACTCACCAGTCCCCCTTACAGCCAAAACAATTTCGAGTTGGCAAGTGCTAATTGTGGATGGGCTCTTACACACAGATCTGTGTAACTCCTGTTTCAGGCCCCTTCCCATTGCAGCAGCATTCCACTGCAGCCAAGTGTAGCAGTTGGCTCCCCCTGGTGACCGGAGGCAGCCACAACATAGTCATGCCAGTGGTACTACCCGATCTGTGTGTGAGAAACCAGCACTATGGGTAGTCAACCCTTATTGTTGTGGAGAACTCTCTCACTAGTGCCATCTTGTGCAGATAGCTCCTTTAAAGTCAATGTGCGATTCTCTTGGGGGTGCATCTGTTCTGTTGTATTCTATTTACTTTTTTACATGTATAGCTGCCTGGATACTATTTTTTTTAATGAACTGTGGCTAGGGCTTATTTTCGGAGTAGGGCTTATATAGGTGCATCTCAATAAATTAGAATATCTTTGAAATGTTTATTTCTTTCAGTAATTAAATTAAAAAAGTGACCTGCTATATTTTCTAGATTCTTTACACACAGAGTATTCTATTTCAAGTGTTTTATTTCTGTAAATGTTGATTATGGATTACAGGCAATGAAAACCAAAATCTAAGAAAATTAGAATATTGTAAAAAAGTTCAGTATTGTAAATTCAGTGTGTCACCTGCCAAGGTTTCCTAAGCCTTTAAATGGTCCCTCAGTCTGCTTCAGTAGGACACACAATCATGGAAGACGCTGATTATGAATTGAATTACTGAATCACTGAAATGAATGAGCGTTTCAAAAATATTCTAATTTATTGAGATGCACCTGTATATCTTAAGAAGGGATCACCACCCAGTTGCCATCTGTCGCCTAGGACAGTTCAGTAAAGTAGGCAGGGACATGGAGGGGGTACAGCTTAGGGCTCACTGTCTTGTCGTACCCCCCCAAGGTTCACCAGCAGCTACTGGGGAATTGCTCCTCTAGCAATTCCCTTACATCTTGTCTCCCAAAAAATTAAATGAAAAGTAATCAAAAGTTGAATGCTCCCTAAAAGAGTACAAATTCAATCTACAGCGTGTCCTGCAAAAAAATATGCCCCTACACAGATCAATCAATTGAGAAATTGAAAAGTTATGGTTCTTAGAATATGGTGATGCAAAATCAACATATCTATTTTATAAAAGTGTTATTATTGTGTAAAGGTAGTAAAACGTTAAAACTGTTTTATAGAGTAAGTCCCAATGGATTAGATACCACTAATTTGCTGGCAACTAAACCACAGTCATTTAAGGTTTCAACATAGTGAATATGATTTACCCCCTTCCTGCCACAGGCATTTTTCAATTTTCGCTTTTGACTCCCCACCTTCCAAACCCCATAACTTTATTATTTTTTCTCTTCACAGAGCTATATGAGGGCTTAAGGGTTGCTGGACAAATTGTACTTAGTAAGAGTATCATTTAATATTTTGTATGATATACCGGGAAGCTGAAAAAAAAATTCTGAATGGGGGGAATTGGAGAAAAACTGTGTTTGTACGACTTTCTTATGTGCTTTGTTTTTATGGTGTTCACTATGCAGCCAAAATGACATATCAGCTGTATTCTATGAGTCAGTACAATTCTGGGGATACCAAATTTATATACTATTTACATTTTAACCCCTTAAAATAAATCAAAAACTTAAAAAAAAAAAAATTCTTGAAGTCACAATATTCTGACACCCGTAACTTATTTATATTTCAGTGTACGTGGATGCATAAAGCATCTTTCTTTGTGGGGCCAGATGTACTTTTTTGTTATACCATTTTGGGGAATGTCTGATATTTTGATCACTTTTTATTCAAATTTTTATGAGAGGTGAAACAGCAAAAAAAAATTGGTTTGGCTCTTTGGATTTTTTTTTTCTCGCAATGGAGTTCACAGTATGGGAAAAATATTTTTTATATGTGTGTAGACCAGGTGTTTTTGGACATAGGGATGTATAATTTGTTTATTTATCTTTACTTCAAATCTAGGGAAAAGGAGGTAATTTGAATTATTTTTTTATTGTTTGTTTTTATATATATATTTTTTTAATTTTTACACTATTTTATTAGCCCCCTGGGAGGCTTGAAACTGCAATATTTTCATTGCAAGTGCCATAGACTGCAATACAACTGGTATATTGAACTTGGTATAATTTGAAAGCTATGATCCTGGACTTTAGACCTACACAGTGAAAGTATTTACAGTGGGGAAAAAATATTTAGTCATCCACCAATTGTGCAAGTTCTCCCACTTAAAAAGATGAGAGAGGCCTGTAATTGTCATCATAGGTAGACCTCAACTATGAGAGACAAAATGAGAAAACATATCTAGAAAATCACATTGTCTGATTTTTTAAGAATTTATTTGCAAATTATGGTGGAAAATAAGTATTTAGTCACCTACAAACAAGCAAGATTTCTGGCTCTCACAGACCTGTAACTTCTTCTTTAAGAGTCTCCTGTGTCCTCCACTCATTACCTGTAGTAATGGCACCTGTTTGAAATTGTTATCAGTATAAATGACACCTGTCCACAACCTCAAACAGTCACACTCCAAACTCCACTATGGTGAAGACCAAAGAGCTGTGGAAGGACACCAGAAATAAAATTGTAGACCTGCACCAGGATGGGAAGACTTAAAAAATAAATTTTTTAAGAATTTATTTGCAAATTATGTTGGAAAATAAGTATTTAGTCAATAACAAAAGTTCATCTCAATACTTTGTTATATATCCTTTGTTGGCAATGACAGAAGTCAAAGGTTTTCTAAAGGATTAACAAGGTTGGCACACACTGTTGCTGGTATGTTGGCCCATTCCTCCATGCAGATCTCCTCTAGAGCAGTGATGTTTTGGGGCTGTCGCTGGGCAACACGGTCTTTCAACTCCCTCCAAATGTTTTCTATGGGGTTGAGATCTGGAGACTGGCTAGGCCACTCCAGGACCTTGAAATGCTTCTTATGAAGCCACTCCTTCATTGCCCTGGTGGTGTGCTTGGGATCATTGTCATGCTGAAAGACCCAGCCACGTTCCATCTCCAATGCCCTTGCTGATGGAAGGAGGTTTGCACTCAAAATCTCACGATACATGGCCCCATTCATTCTTTCATGTACACAGATCAGTCGTCCTGGTCCCTTTGTAGAGAAACAGCCCCAAAGCATGATATTGCCACCCCCATGCTTCACAGTGGGTATGGTGTTCTTTAGATGCAACTCAGCATTCACTCTCCTCCAAACATGACGAATTGTGTTTCTACCAAACAGTTCTACTTTGGTTTCATCTGACCATATGACATTCTCCCAATACTGTTCTGGAACATCCAAATGCTCTCTAGCAAACTTCAGACGGGCCCGGATATGTACTGGCTTAAGCAGGGGGACATGTCTGGCACTGCAGGATCTGAGTTCCTGGTGGCGTAGTGTGTTACTGATGGTAGCCTTTGTTACGTTAGTCCCAGCTTTCTGCAGGTCATTCACTAGGTCCCCCCGTGTGGTTCTGGGATTTTTGCTCACCGTTCTTGTGATCATTTTGACCCCACGGGGTGAGATCTTGCATATAGCCCCTGATCGAGGGAGATTATCAGTGGTCTTGTATGTTTTTCCATTTTCTAATTATTGCTCCCACAGTTGATTTCTTCACACCAAGCTGCTTGCCTATTGTAGATTCAGTCTTCCCATCCTGGTGCAGGTCTACAATTTTATTTCTGGTGTCCTTCCACAGCTCTTTGGTCTTCACCATAGTGGAGTTTGGAGTGTGACTGTTTGAGGTTGTGGACAGGTGTCATTTATACTGATAACAATTTCAAACAGGTGCCATTACTACAGGTAATGAGTGGAGGACACAGGAGTCTCTTAAAGAAGAAGTTACAGGTCTGTGAGAGCCAGAAATCTTGCTTGTTTGTAGGTGACCAAATACTTATTTTCCACCATAATTTGCAAATAAATTCTTAAAAAAATCAGACAATGTGATTTTCTAGATATGTTTTCTCATTTTGTCTCTCATAGTTAAGGTCTACCTATGATGTCAATTACAGGCCTCTCTCATCTTTTTAAGTGGGATAACTTGCACAATTGGTGGCTGACTAAATACTTTTTTCCCCACTGTATATGTAAGTGTACAATATATAATACTGTATAATTTATAGTATTAGAGTGAAAGTATTGGAGAAAATTGTACTGTACAATTGAAAGGAGGCTATGCTACCTTGTTGTATCTAGTCTGGATACGAGAGAGTTGGGCATGAAGCATACAGGTTCTGTATTTGATCCTGCGGAACATTTGGCCACAGATCTGGGTCTGTAGATCCTACACACTTGCAGGTTGCCGGGTAGGCCAAGAAAGTGTTGTAAGCTGGCAGATACATTCCTGGGAAACCTTTTCTCTATGTAGGTGAGCATTATCCTGCTAAAGATGCCAGTTGGAAATGCCCTGATATAGGAGACAACACATGTGTCTGAAGCATGTCCTGCACATCCTGCACATATCGCTAAGCTAATAGTGTTCCTCACATCATTGCTAGTGGTGACTGTCATATGTGATGGTTGCCCACATCATCACACCAGCGTTTGTGGCAGTATGTTGCAACACAGCAAAGACAGCATTGAAAAACAGAGATGTGTCATGAAGGTTCCACCTGAGTGTAGATGGTGGGCAAGTGAAATGTGGGAGCTGCTTGTCAGAAGACCAAACAATCCTCTCACCTGTCTCCTGTGTCTGGTTGCCTTCACATAACAACTGATCCCAACACCTCCTAACAGCTAGGTCAGAACTGCCTAGACTCTCAGTCTAATGATCCGTCCCCTCTCAAAGTCTACCAACTGGCTAAAATGTCTAGAAGTCAGCAATCTTTCAACAAAAGGTATGCTACCCAAAAGTAACCTCTGAGCAGTGGTGTAATGATCGTGGTTGCAGGGGGTGCGACTACGACCGGGCCCGGAGGGGTACAGGAGCCGCGGCCAGCTGGAAATTGCCAGGGCCCCCGGACTAACATGAAAGTGGTCGGGAAACCAGGCTTTCCCTGACCGCTATACATATTGTTAATGGGGAGGTCAGAGCCCAGGGGAGCTGACTAAAAATAGAAAAAATACTTATACTCACCTGTCCTGCGCTCAGCATCCATTCCGGGTCTCTTCCGGCCAATAACTGAGGTCACACGTCCCAGACCTCACGTCTGGGGTCTGTGATTAGCTCCAGCGATGACATGGGGTAATGATCGTAGTAGCGCCCCACATGGACATTGAGGCCCAATCACAGGCCCCAGCAGTGATGTCTGGAGTGCAAGACCTCAGTCGCCAGACAGAAGAGGATGGAGGATGATGCTAAGGACACACGGACGGAGCAAGGATGCCCAGGAGAGGTGAGCTAAGGTGAGTATAAGTGTTTGTTATTTTTAAATCACTTTTCCTGGGCCTCTACTTATTATACTCTGGGGCCTGAGGTGACCCCAAAGTATAATAATATCACTGGCTCTAGGAGGAGGGGGGGCTCTTGGGAGCTCATAATACTGTGTGGGGGCCACTGTGGAGCACAAAATACTGTGTGGGGCCACTCTGGAACACATAATACTGTGTGGGGGCCTCTATGGAGCACATAATACTTTGTAGTGGCCACTGTGGAGCAGATAATACTGCGTGGGGGCGACTGTGGAGCACATAATACTTTGTGAGGGCCCCTGTGGAGCACATAATACTTTGTAGGGGCCACTGTGGAGCACATAATACTGTGTGGGGGCCACTCTGGAACAGATAATACTGTCCCAGTATTGTTTACATGCTGGGCGCTGCGTTGCTCAATCACGGTATTCTTGATAACTGCAGTTGTGGGTAATAAAACTGAATCCCTTTCAAGTATCAGAGATAGCGCTGTAACCACCACTGTAATCCTGTAACCACCACTATCAAGAATTCGCTCTAGGGAGGGGGTATGGGGACCCGGACAAAAGTTTACACCACTGCCTCTGAGAGACTTTTTATAGGGAAGTGGGGAAAGCACTTTTACACCCTCTTGAGGTAAGACCTAGTGTATAATGAAACCATACCTGTAATCATTTATATATCCACCAGCGACATAACTGCATGCTGCATTTTGCAGTAATCTTATATTTCTATCTAGATGCATTATTTTATTTGTCAATGAGTGTACATAGATTATGATGTAGGGGTCATAACAGAACCCTGGCTGGATGAGAGTCATAACAAGGAAACAAATGTGGAGGGCTACACTGTCAAACTTAAGACCAGTGCTGAAGAATGATGACATTGGGGTGAGCTCTGACAGTGTGGAAACTTTGTGGTTAAATATCCATGTAACAGATAAATTATTAATAGAAGTTGAGGATAAAATATAAAAGATAGCAAATAATAATGTTACCTTTATTATGGGGGATTTTAACTATCTTGATATTAATTGGGACATAGAGACCTTGTTGTGCTAAAAGAATGTAAGTTTTGTATCCTAAAGTCAGGACAACTATTTCTCCCAATTGTTTGATACACCAGCCAGAGTAGATAATCTGCTCAATCTGGTTTTGTCAAACAAAGTAGGTACTGTATCAGATCTGCAGGTCTGGGAATACTTGGACAACAGTGAGCACGATATTTAAAAATATAATATTTAAGTAATATTCAGTAAAACTTCACAAAACAGAGCCAGAGACAGAAAAACCTGGAACTTTAGAAAAGCAAATTTAACTTGACTAGGGGAAGAGCAAATAGGAATACAGAAGGTAAATGAGGAACATTGGCTCAGGGGTTAGTACTGCTGCCTTGCAGCGCTGGAGTCCTGGGTTCGAATCCCGCCAAAGACAACATCTGCAAGGAGTTTGTATGTTCTCTCCGTGTTTGTGTGGGTTTTCTCCGGTTTCCTCCCTCACTCCAAAGACATACTGATAGGGAATGTAGATTGTGAGCCCTATATGGGACAGTGACTGTCAATGTCTGTAAAGCGCTGCGGAATATGATGGCGCTATATAAGTAAGCATAATAAATAAATTACATGTATCATATAAGAATATTCAAATAAGCTTTCCTAGAGGACAAAAAGGGCAAACTCGCTCTAGCACCACCTTTTGGAAGGTAGCTCCCTATAGTTCAATGGCTGGTTGTCTATGAAACCTAGAAACGTTGTCTGCAATTAAAGACAAACCATAACATATCTTCCAAAAGGAATAGATAACCCTTCTGCAGAGAGCTGTTTTTCAGGGTTATTGCCCCTCATCAGTGCTAAGCAGGGTGCTGGTATGGCTGGGTGAGAAGTCATAGACAAGGGTCAAAAGGGGTATTATGTCTCGTTAGGAAGACTGCCTATACAGACTACCTTACAGTGTGTAGAATTTAAGATGATGCATGCTCTGCTAGGAATTCTGGTAAATGATTATTCAAATTAGCTTTCCTACAGTGAAAAGGGAAAACTCACTCTAGCACTGCATATTGGAAGCTAACTTCTTATAGTATCCTGCTTCACACTGATGAGGGGCAATAACCCCAAAACAGTTGTCTACAGATGGGTATCTTTTCCTTTTGGAAGAAATGCTCTGGTTTGGCTTTAACCCTTACGTGACACGAACATTTTTCATATTTATTTTTTTCATTTTTTACTCCCTACGTTCCAAAAGCCATAGCTCTCCATTTTTCGATTTATGTAGACATATGAGGGCTTGATTTTTGTATGACAAGTCATACTTCAAAATTGTACTATTTATTATTCTGTACAATGCACCCGGAAGCAAGGAAAAAATTCAGAATTAGGTGGAATTGAAAAAAAAAAATGCAGTACCTACATTTTTACAACTTCCATTTTTTGGTAAAAATACTATATTTACTTTATTCTCCGGGTTGTTATGAACACAGTGATAGCAAATTTATATAGTTTTTTTCTTTTCTTTAGTTTTAATAACTTTACAAAAATTAAAAACTTGGAAGAAAAAAACATTTCTTTGAATCACAATATTCTGACACCTGTAACTTTTTTATATATCCGTAGACAGAGATCTGTAAGGTGTCATTTTTATTGATTCCATGTTGGGTAATTTATGATGTTTTGTTCACTTTTTATTAAATTTTTTAGGGAGGGTAAAGCAGTGAAAAAAACGCCAGTTCAGCAATTTTTATTTTTTTCCTACTATGGCTTTTACCATATGGGACAAATGTTTTTATATTTTAATAATTTGGGCATTTTTGGATTTAGGAATGCCTAATGTGTTTATGTTTACTTGCATTTATTTATATTTATATGGGATTTAGGGAAATGGGGGTGATTTAAACTTTTAGGGTTTTTCTTTAATCTTTTAAAAACCTTTTTTTAACCCCCCTTAGGGGGCTTGAACATGTGATATTCAGATTGCTTGTGCCATAGACTGCAATACTACTAGACTGCAATACTACTGTATTGCAGTCTAGGGCAGATTTGCTATGTAACTATTGAAGCCTGCTGTGGCCTAGGAGTCTTCAGCAGGCAGATGGTAATCTCCCGATTGTGCCACAGGGGGCCCGCCCCATTAGCGAACATGATAGGGAAAGTGAAAGTAACCACTCAGATACCATGGTCGCATTTGACCATGGCATCTGAGTGGTTAAATGCCTGTGTTACCAGTAACACAGAAAGTTTTATATGGCATGCTTATCTCCCTTTAAAAAATGTGCACTGAACTAGGCAAAATGATGCACTGTTTAACCTTATATGGATGAGTTGGAAACTTGTACATCATACCTGAAATAAAATGGCAAAATTTTGGAACAGTTGGTAGATTCACAGAGCAGCAGAAAATGAAATTAAGTGGTTCAAAGCCAAAGTGATGGAGCTAGAGAACATGTCCTATCACAATTATATTACATTTAGAGGGATTCTATAAGAGAACAGGAAGAAAAGTCCACTTCCAGATTCATTCTCATCCGTCCTGATGTAATCCAATCTTTCAGCTGTGGCTTTGCGAGATCACAAATAACTAAAGCCCTACATGATGAAGAAATCAAATACAAATGGGGTTTCCCCACAGAACTATTCATAAGCAGAAATGGAAATTCCTACACTGTAACCAATGCGGAGGAAGCAGAAAAACTGATCTGTAAATGGAACATTAAAACTCCCTCATTCAGCATTCACAACTCCTACTCCAACACATAGTAAGATGCAGGATGAATGGAAAGTGCTTGGAAAGAGCATAAAATCATAATTTCTCTATGGTTAATACATTTTACCCTTAATACCTGTGTAACAAACTAGACTATGCACAACGGGTGTAGAGCCCCTTCTGAGCCCTTATCCCAGTCCCCGCGCAGTTGTTGCTTGTGTGGTGTACATTATTAGGCCATACATCAGTCAGGAAAACACATTTTGGCACACTTGTCACAATTGGAACCAGTGGTTTGCTTTAGCAAGTTCAGATACATACCAACATAGGAGCTGCATTGTGGTCTTTCACAAGTGCAAACCTTTCTCCTAGTGTCCAGTTAACATTATCAGAATGTTAGTGTTACTCATGAACACACGGAACACGATTGTCCTAACATCCTGTGACAAGTAATTCTGTAACCAACTCTAGTCTCTATGAGACTGTTTTACTCATACAGGGCAAAGCAGGGAAAGACATGATACTGTGGTAAGCACAGTCACTGAGGTAGATCAACAAAACAGTTTACTGGAATAGATAGAAAGCATTAGTTTGTTGATGATGCATCAAGGCTACACTTGAGAATGGCACAGAGCTGTCCATATGTAAGAAAAATATAAAATAGCATACTCACCGTGTGCTCCACTCTCCGATCCCTTTCTGTTGTGTGCCAGGACTCTCTCCACCAGAAGCTCTACGGCTCATGAGATCTCTCAGTGGCCTCAGCATTTGCTGGTAAGGATGTATGTAAGTGAAGTCACTGGTCCCTCTCCAGTGAACACTGAGGCCACTGCTTGGTGTCACGTGACTGCAACAGGTGGCCCCCACATGAATCAGCTGTTCAGATCGCCTTCTGACACTTATGCTATACATGTAGTAGGCTGCCGTTTATAGTGGCTAGTCGATGCAATGCAGCTCATTCACTATTTAAGCAATGAAAAAGTTTGGGGATGTAGTCTTAAAGGTATATCTTAAGTATATACTATGGATATGGCATAAATAACTGATAGATGCTAGTTCCAGCCCAGAAATGAGAGGTGGCCATGCATGCTCCAACTTGGCTATTTTCTCCTGTGCAAGTAGATGGAGAAAGCTTTTAGGCAGAGGCATAGCTAGAGGTTCAGCACAGAGGGGAAAACACGTCTAAGTGGGTCCCTAACTCAGGTATACAAATATTGTCACATGCGTCATGGCCCCTTCAAACAGCTGATGAGTGGGGGTGTCAGACCCCCAATGATCTCTTATTGATCTATCCTGTAGATAGAGCATCAATAAAAATGAGCTGGAAAACCCCAAAAATCCAAAGTGCCTACTTAATTTAATACTGCCCAGTTGCCCCCTTATATTAAGCCCCTTGATTTAAATACTGCCCCTAATGACCCCTTATATAAATGTTTGTCCTTAAATTTAGAAAGTCCATTAATGTCCCCTTATATAAATGATCCGCTTAAATTAATAAAGCCCCTTAATGCCCCCTTGTATAAAAGATCTCCCTTCTTATTTTTATGAAGCCCTCTAATGACACCTTATATAAATGATCTCCCCACAAGATGTCTGTGGTCACTGAGCTTTGCAAGCCAGAAGACCTAAAGTGTCTTGCAGCTTACAGAGTGTCGGAGCTATGCCTCTGGTTTTAGGGACGATTGGATCATTAGTTTTTCTATTATTGCATCTAGTCTTTTTGATATGGATAAAATAACTGAAATTTTGTTATTACTGTAGTTTTACTCATTATGCTGAAACCACACATCAGTTACACTCCCACTCACCACAACCCATAGCAGACATACTCTCGGTGTCTGGCTGTGATAGTCTTTCATCATAGTTTGTACTCATGTAAACAGTGGCAAGCCACCGGGCCATGCCCCTTTCTTGACTTGACTCCCTCCTTCAGCCACAGATTTCCTGATAGGCCTGGCCTACAGCATTAATGCCCCTAGAATTTTGAGTAAGCAGGACTCTGGGCTTGAGCTAAGTGCATTACTGTTCTCCCCAAGTAGAGCATGTTCATTGACACTATAACTTTAAACAGCTCTAACTACGGAGTTGCAGGGGAAATCAATGCAATCTTGGTCTTGCTTTAAAGATCATGTCTGTATCCCCATAGATTTAGAGATTTCACTGGTTAAAGCGAGGTGCATATACTCGCACTTTCGGTTTAACCAGTGTGCAGGAGAACATGAGTAGCTGCAGGGAGAGGAGAAAATTATTTCATTATTCTCCTGTCCTTGTTACATCAGAGAACCCCTGGGGACAGGGTACGATGGACTTTTGTTCATGATATAACCCCCACCCCCGTTTATCAATCGGAAGCATACTTGCCATTTAAACCTTTATATGCTGCAGTCAATGCTGACGGCAGCAACTAAGATGTTTTACAGAAAAAAGTAAAAATAGACTTTATTTCTCCTTATTAATGAAAATAAAAATAAAAATCGCATGTGGTATCACCACATCCTTAACAACCCCTAAAATAAAATTAGGTTGTTATTTATGCTACATGATAAACACCAGAAACATTAAAACCCAGATGCCAGAATTAATGTTTTCTAGTCATCTTATCTCTCTAAAACCAAAAGTAATAAAAAATGATCAAAAAGTCTTATCTACCCACAAAATACAAGTTCTCAAAAATATACATTAAAATAAAATGTAAAAAGTTGAATGTGGGAACACCAGGAGGGATAAAAGGTTACTTGTTTAAGGTTAAAATATTTTAGATGGCTAAAGGGTTAAAATACACATAAGGCACCAGAGTTATGTGCCAGGAGTATTTATTTGAGCCATCAATTCAAAATTTGCTATAAAAAAGTGACAATTTCAGGAGGGTTTTTGCAAATTTAATGTGACTGCTAGGGGGTTAAACAATATGAAATAAATTAAATATGTAAATTGTCTCTAAAAGGACTGTTTTAAGGGTTATACCTCTTATGCCTGATTTGACATCTGCTGCAAGTTGGGCCAGACAGTGGACACACTACATGCAGAAAGAATTGTGTATGTGTCTTATTAATTAGAATAGTTCACCTGCACCGTACCTGCCAGATGTCTTCAAAACTGTCCCATTGAAATGCAGCACTGTGCCTCCTAGTGCAGTGTCAAATCAGGTGGAAAAGTACACTACATAACCCCTTTAATATTCCTAATAGGTCAATCCGCAGAATGTGGATTTTTTTTATCATAATTACCAAAAGATTTCAGCTAAATGTTATGATTGTCTGAGATTTTGCTGTGATCACTGCAATAAACTATAATTTCACTTTATTGTGTAAATAAGCCCTTTGGGGTTGTAATGAAACCATAAAAATGGTGATGCTGACTATAGATATGGCAAGGAGGGGACCCAAGTTTTGTGTGCACAATGATCTACCATTGTGCTTATTCATAATGCTTTAGTTACCTACCAAGCCTTGTTGTTTCATTTTTCTTTTTGAATGATTTTTTTTATCTAACCTTAACCCCTCTTGGTTCAGCAAGATAATTGTATTATTATTTATTTGTGTATTTACAGCAAAGTTCATCCTCTTTGAATTTTATGGTTTTATGTATCAGGGCATAATAAAAAACATCTGGTCCTTAGAAGGTCCTTAACAAAAATGAAACCAAAATGGAAAAGCCATGTGTGCAAGGCTATGTACACCTCATGTATCTATAGCTTTTAGAACCACCCTTTTCTGTATGACTTCCTCAGTCTCTCACATTGTTCTGCAGGAACTTTGCCCTCTCTTCTTTACAATATTTCTCTGATTCATTGAGGTTTGTGGACATTCATTTATTGTATGAACAGCACTCTTAAGGTCATGCCACAGCATTTCAATTGAGTTTGTTTGATAGACAGTAACAAATGCTTGTCTAAAATCATTGCTGTTGTCTTTCCTACTTGGCATTGTGTTAACTCACACCTGAATGTTCCAGACCAGCGCCAACTGCCAAAACTTCTAATTTCATAGAGGCGGTCAAGACTGGATGATGATCAATTAATCAAGAGCATTTGATCAGCAGTAAATGACTTCTTCTGACCCTCTTAATAAGAAGGAGTAAGGGTGTACCTAATTTTTCACACACTGCTTCACTTCGGTCTATTTTTGGTAAATAAAAAAGTCACTGTGTAATTTGTTATGTGTTGCTGCTTTTATGAGGTTGTAGTTACTTAATTTTAAGATCTTCTAAGGATGAGATTTTTTTTTATTACGCACTGATACATAAACCATAGAATCCAAAAAGGGTATACTTTGTTTTTGTCATGACTGCTAGTAATACATCATCTGTTAATAGGTAAAGAACATTTTTGCCTTGCATTATATTTATTAAAAAAGTAGCTTTGTTAGTTCTGACTATAAACTGGTTACAAAAAGTTGAACTCGCCTTCTATGTTTGCTTTAGATGAGACTCTATGCACTTTAACAAGCTTGGCTGTGATCCCACTTACCAAGCATGAAATAGATTCACACTTGCAAAGCCTCACAAAGAGTTTTATAGCTCTTGTAATATAGATCAATGAATTAAATTGTCCAGAACAAATAGGGTGAAAAGGTTGACACAAAATAACAAAACAGAACACCAACAGATAATGAGTTACTGCTGTTAACATAATATTAATTATCTGGTTTGTGGTAAATTAGATGTTAAATGAAATAGTATCTATCCTTCAAATTATAGAAGTGGCCATTTAGGATCTTGTCATACTCCTGCATTTGATTTAATCAATAGCAAATAGAACATGTGATTAAATTGTAACCACAATTACAATTTCTACCATAGCTGTTTGATGTTTTCTACACAAAGTAAAACAATTACTGCCTCTTAACATCTTTATTTGGAACCTACAGATATAGCATCTTCAAGGTGAATTTGATAATTGCACCATGATATCTAACAACAAAGGCCTTTCAAAGCAACAGGAAAAAAGTGGTGTTAAAGTGATTAGCAACTATTTACTTAAAACATTAAAAGTCACATTAAACTTGGCTACATCTGTAGGTAAGTAAGGGTATAAAACAATTAAATGATGGAGCATAAAAATGACCAGATTTGTTAAAGGAACACTAAAAATAATATAATTAAACAAAATTTGAATGTGACCCCTGTTTGTTAATTTGCAGAATTTACTGCTTGTTCCTGAAATAGTATTGAAGAAATGCGGCAGGGGTGAATCTCCTGCTAATATACTCTGTTTTCTTTAGGCCAAATGAGAGACTAGGGCTTCTCAAAGGTCTTTTTTTTGTCCTACTGCAGATAGGGCACAACAGGGTAGTTCCTGCTCCAGCCAGTTGTTCTACAGCATATCATAAATACTAAAAATCAACAAATAAGCACATATATATATATATATATATATATATATATATATATATACAGTACAGACCAAAAGTTTGGACACACCTTCTCATTCCAAGAGTTTTCTGTATTTTCATGACTATAAAAATTGTAGATTCACACTGAAGGCATCAAAACTATGAATTAACACATGTGGAATTATATACTTAACGAAAAAGTGTGAAACAAATGAAAATATGTCTTATATTCTAGGTTCTTCAAAGTAGCCACCTTTTGCTTTGATTACTGCTTTGCACACTCTTGGCATTCTCTTGATGAGCTTCAAGAGGTAGTCACCTGAAATGGTCTTCCAACTGTCTTAAAGGAGTTTCCAGAGATGCTTAGCACTTGTTGGCCCTTTTGCCTTCACTCTGCAGTCCAGCTCACCCCAAACCATCTCAATTGGGTTCAGGTCTGGTGACTGTGGAGGCCAAGTCATCTGGCGTAGCACCCCATCACTCTCCTTCTTGGTAAAATAGCCCTTACACAGTCTGGAGTTGTGTTTGGGGTCATTGTCCTGTTGAAAAATAAATGATGGTCCAACTAAACGCAGACTGGATGGAATAGCATGCCGCTGCAAGATGCTGTGGTTGGTAACCATGCAGGTTCAGTATTCCTTCAATTTTGAATAAATCCCCAACAGTGTCACCAGCAAAGCACCCCCACACCATCACACCTCCTCCTCCATGCTTCATGGTGGGAACCAGGCATGTAGAGTCCATTCGTTCACCTTTCCTGCGTCGCACAAAGACTTGGTGGTTGGAACCAAAGATCTCAAATTTGGACTCATCAGACCAAAGCACAGATTTCCACAGGTCTAATGTCCATTCCTTGTGTTCCTTAGCCCAAACAAGTCTCTTCTGCTTGTTGCCTGTCCTTAGCATTGGTTTCCTAGCAGCTACTTTACCATGAAGGTCTGCTGTACACAGTCTCCTCTTAACAGTTGCTGTAGAGATGTGTCTGCTGCTAGAACTCTGTGTGGCATTGACCTGGTCTCTAATCTGAGCTGCTGTTAACCTGCGATTTCTGAGGCTGGTGACTCGGATGAACTTATCATCCGCAGCAGAGGTGACTCTTGGTCTTCCTTTCCTGGGGTGGTCCTCATGTGAGCCAATTTCTTTGTAGCGCTTGATGGTTTTGGCCACTGCACTTGGGGACACTTTCAAAGTTTTCCCAATTTTTCGGACTGACTGACCTTCATTTCTTAAAGTAATGATGGCCACTCGTTTTTCTTTACTTAGCTCCTTTTTTTCTTGCCATAATACAAATTCTAACACTGCATTCAGTAGGACTATCAGCTGTGTATCCACCTGACTTCTGAACAACACAACTGATGGTCCCAACCCCATTTATAAGGCAAGAAATCCCACTTATTAAACCTGACAGGGCACACCTGTGAAGTGAAAACCATTTCAGGTGACTACCTCTTGAAGCTCATCAAGAGAATGCCAAGAGTGTGCAAAGCAGTAATCAAAGCAAAAGGTGGCTACTTTGAAGAACCTAGAATATAAGACATATTTTCAGTAGTTTCCCACTTTTTTGTTAAGTATATAATTCCACATGTGTTAATTCATAGTTTTGATGCCTTCAGTGTGAATCTACAATTTTTATAGTCATGAAAATACAGAAAACTCTTGGAATGAGAAGGTGTGTCCAAACTTTTGGTCTGTACTTATATATATATATATATATATATATATATATATATTAGTATCAAGAATTAAGAATAACTTTAAATTAAAAGATTATTTATTTTATTTAACTACATGACATCTGCGCATTTATAAATCCCTTTGCAAAAGAGATCATCTTTCCTCATCCTATATCACATACAAAGCTGAAAATAAACTGGGAAATAATAAAAATGCAAAATGCAGAAAAAATCAACATAAAACAACCTTGCAGCGCAGATTACTATTTTGCGGATGAATATGCGCTTATGATGTATATATGTAATAAAGGACATATATTTCACTTAATGTGAGAGCTTATTGGCCCAATAATGACTTGGCAACATAAAATGTGCAATCCAGTGTCACCATATATTTCAAAATGATCCCCGTATTCTATCCTAGGGGCGTTGATTTTTCTTTTGCTTGGATTTTTTTACTAAAATACAATAAAATAAACAAACAATTTACAAAATAACTCATTCTGAAGCCCTAAAACCCTACTCACCAGTATAGCCAGAGAGGGTAAAAGAAGAATAAGAAATAAAAAAAAATAAAGAAAGAAAAAACATTATAAACCAAAAGGAGGTCTAAGAGATTACTGTACCCAGTATAGATTAGGGTTGCACCTTCTTCATACCACCCATAGCTTCTGTGGATATCAAACTAATTTGATCATCTAACGTCAGTAGATTTTAGCTTTTCCAGAAACAATCATCATCTGACACATATAAACGTAAAACCAATGGTAATACAGTAGGTATATCTAATATTTCTTCTAAATTTATCTGTAATCTGATGCTAGTACCTAAGTAGTTCAGGGCATCTCTACATCAAACTACTTAATCTGCCTCCTCATTGTGACATCTAAGGCATTTACTGTCTAACCATTTAAGAGTACAATAGGACATATGACCCATAAACAACTTAGAGGATATATAAAAATGTTATATTAAAACTTTGGACCTAATGACAATTCACAATTCCATTTCTTTCTAGTAATATTTTCATCTAATAAATTGGCCTCTGACCATAGAGTTTTCTGTTTTGTCCTGATAATTAATGTTAATCAATATTATAAAGTTTGGAAATTGCTCTCTTCAATTTAAACTCCATAAGAAACTGCATGTGAATTCTCCAGTCTAAAATAATTTCCCATTTCTGTGCATGTTTCAAATA
The DNA here is from genome assembly GCA_947044405.1 of Leptodactylus fallax. Lineage (NCBI taxonomy): Eukaryota > Metazoa > Chordata > Amphibia > Anura > Leptodactylidae > Leptodactylus > Leptodactylus fallax. The sequence continues at coordinate 1,097,879 of CAMRHE010000384.1, forward strand.
CATAGAGTGATATTTCATAGAATTTTGAATAAAATTCAGACTGTACCTGTGAAAATGTCTTATAACCTGATCTTGTATAAAAAAAATGGTAAGATATATATAAACCCTTTCTTTACCCCAAATTATTAATAGACCAGAAATCATGTAGAAAAAAGACATAAAACCCTTAATCCCTAATTAATTCCCAAATACTCTGCAACGTAACCATAGTAGGAAAATTTGTATCACACAATAAAATAATTACATTACTTTATAATATAGAAATGTATATTTATAGATTCAAAATAATTTTTTATGAAAAAAACTATCCCACACAAAATTTTTGAAGATGTGCTGATAGTAATATATTTCAAAATCTGGAGTATGACATCCCCTTTACTTTTGGAAAAACACATAGGGGCCAATTTATTAAGACTTCTGTATCCTACGCCGGTCTTAATAAAGGCACCAACAGGTGTATGGAACAAGTGATTAATGAAAAGACTGTAGCCTCTTCATAAATCACCCACTCAACAATGCTTCAGAATGGAAATTAGTCAGGTTCACTATGAAAAGTCTTAAATATTTCTACTGGAATCAGTGGAATTCTGAAGAAAATAAAGCTATAGTAATAAATCTGTGGAAAAAAAAATATATCTGTGGTAATGTCAACATTTCAATGAAATTGGCCCTTGCATTAATTGAGATATAGAGATGCCACCATAAAGATTGTCTTTCTTGAACTTTTTTCAATAAAAGAAGAAAGTTCAACTCTATAAACTTAATCAAATCACAGGTTATAATAATATTTAAGTTATGTAGAATTAACCAACCTCAAAACATCTCCTATCACAGCCGACTCCCAATCTAAAGGGCTGACTTGTCCCTATTTACTTTGAATCCTGAATACTTTCCTTATTGTGGAATCATTTGACTAAACTTCAAACTATTCTTAGCTTGCTGAAATAAAGCCAATTCCAATGTATTTTTTCAATTTGTTTTTTAAGGCAGAATGTTCTATATACACCGCATACCTCAACTCGTCCAACAGAGGCAAGTTGACCACTGTCAAAGGACCCCATTACTGTCACTTCATTTTGTCACCAATCTTCTTGCTCACAAAGATAAATGGACCTTAGTCTAAGGCAACAGTGAGTCAGTAGGCTACTGAGAAGGCCACAGGCAAATCGGTCAAATGTAAGGACTAGGCAGCAGGCTAATACTGAAAAAAATGTGTGTCAGTTCAATTTTAGGAATTTGTGAATTAGAGCCAGGTAATATTTGCATTAAGCTCTATAGTAGGCCCCCACAATGAATGCTACTGGTGGGCCCCATGCACCGCAGTCCATCATTGCCTCGTGTGAGAAGGTGACAGGTAAGATTCTGGAAGGTCGCTATGTCTCCCCCAAATTCCTCACTTATGTGTGGTAAGTGAGGTTACAATTCAGGTAACTAACAAAACCTCACCTGTGAGAAGGCTTTTTCTGTTAACCTCTTCTTGTTCTACTAGGGAGGAGCCTTCAAACACAGGTGGGAGATGGGCCTCATTAAAGTCCTATAAAAGGTTGGCAAGTTCTCACTCCTGAGCAGTTTGTGGGGAGAGAGGAGGAGCCGGGTTCTGTCCCAATCCTGTCAAAACTGGTGAGACTCCAGTGTGAGCTGCTGTCTTTATTTTGCTCTTGTTGACCATGTGTTGAAGCAAGCCTCACGTACAGTTAGGACATTCCTGTTAGTTAGTGGCTCCAACGAGCAGGATTTATGTTATTGTTTTGCCTGACTGTTAAGGCTTATTTATTTTTGCCAGTTTTGACAAATAAACATCCAGGGAAAAAAAACTGTTTGAACCTGACTTTTTGTGTTTGTCTCTGACTATCTGGGTCCGCTGCTGCTGCCACTTCCACTGAGCCTATCCTCCCACACTCGGTATGTGATAAAATGTTCCCTGAAAGTAAAGTTAAATAGAGATAGGATATGAGGGAGTCCTAAAGCACTGGAGTGAATAAATAAAGCTTCAGATTTTCCAATATTAATTTTGAGGCCTAGAAATATGTGAACATAATTAACTACTGGAGATGAGTGAATTTCTCAAAAATTCACGGCGAATCACGTAAACAACATCTATTTTCCAGTCTGCAGAGAGCATGGGGATATGGGGATATGCATTTTACACTAAGGACACGTCGGAATAGCCTTTAGAAAGGCTATTCTACTCCTACCTTTGCCGTTGCATCACACCCCCTACGATGTCCTGGTCCGCCGGACATGCACAGAGCCGCTCGGAAGAGAATCAAGATGGCTGCCGGACATGTGCAGAAACGATCTTGTATGGGATATAATCAAGATGGCTGCCGGACATGTGCAGAAACGGTCTTGTATATGATATAATCAAGATGACCGCCAGACATGCACAGAACCACTCGTGCAGGAATAGCATAAAGATGACCGCCATGAGTGGCTCTGCGTATGTCCGGCGGCCATCTTGATTCTATTCCGAGAGGCTCTGCGCATGTCTGGTGGCCATCTTGATTTTATTCCGTGCAGCTCTGCACATGTCCGGCGGCCATTTTTATTATTTTACTACACGAGCGAGCAGGACCAGGACATCGCAGGGGGCAAAGGAAGGAGGAGAATAGCCTTTCTAAAGGCTATTCCGACGTGTCCTTAGTTTAAAATGTGATTCGATGCCACAAAGCATGAGGAAATCCGGATGCGAATCGAGAGATTTCCTGAAATTCGGATCGAATTCCACTTTGTCAGCTTCGATTCGCTCATCTCTATTAACTACCATCAACTTTGGCTAATTAAAAATAACAATAATTTTCATGACTTGAAAATGTGGCTAGAACTTTATATAACTGTATCACTGTCATAATTGTCATTGAAATTCAATTCTACTGCATGTACATATTGTGCTTTAAACCACTTTCACACAGACATACAGTATTTGGTCAGCATTTGCATCACTATTTGTAAGTGAATACTGGAAATGGGATCAAAACATGCAGGACGTAAAAATATTTCTGGTGTGTAGATTCCACTGCTAGTTTTGGCTGACAAATACTGATGCAAAATACTGATCAAATAATGGCATGTGAAAATAACCTTATTCTGTTTATCAAGTATGTAAGGCAAGAGAAAAAGAAGTGATTTTCTTGCAAGCAATGAAAGTATATGATCCACATATGAGTGTAGGAATTAACTAAGTTTTCCTATACTAAACCTCCATCTAAAATTGTCACTTTTCATTAACTTCCAAGTGGGGGGTTTTAACTATAGTATAGCTCAATTAGTAGAGAGATTCACACTCTAAATGTTAATTTTTGTCAATTTAGGATCAGAATGAAGTAGTATGAACTAATTTCTTTCATCATGAATTATATCTAATCTATATGTTTCATATGCCTCTTTTACAAGACATAATTATTAGACTACAGCTAAGTGGCAACCCACAGATAGTCCCAGTAACACTGTTGCTGTCTCTGGTGTCTCCAGAGTTGCTTACCATTTATAAATTCATGGGCAGTCTGTAAGTCTTATAATATCTGGACTGCTTTCCCATGCCGTAAACCATATATCTTTTGTTTAACTTATATATATATATATATATATATATATATATATATATACAGTGCTGGCCAAAAGTATTAGCACCCCTGCAATTCTGTCAGATAATACTCAATTTCTTCCAGAAAATGATTGCAATCACAAATGCTTTGGTAATAATATCTTCCTTTATTTTGCTTGCAATGAAAAAACAAAAGAGAATGAAAAAAAAGTCAAATCGTTGATCATTTTACACAAAACTCCAAAAATGGGCTGGACAAAAGTATTGGCACCCTCAGCACCCTCACCCTCACCCTCCTTGGTAGCACAACCTTTAGACAAAATAACTGCGAACAACCGCTTCCGGTCACCATCAATGAGTTTCTTACAATGCTCTGCTGGAATTTTAGACCATTCTTCTTTGACAAATTTCTCCAGGTCCCTGAGATTTGAAGGGTGCCTTCTCCAAACTGCCATTTTGAGATCTCTCCACAGGTGTTCTATGGGATTCAGGTCTGGACTCATCGCTGGCCACTTTAGAAGTCTCCAGGGCTTTCTCTCAAACCATTTTCTAGTGCTTTTTGAAGTGTGTTTTGGGTCATTGTCCTGCTGGAAGACCCATGAGGGAGACCTCTGAGGGAGACCCAGCTTTCTCACACTGGGCCCTACATTATGCTGCAAAATTTGTTGGTAGTCTTCAGACTTCATAATGCCATGCACACGGTCAAGCAGTCCAGTGCCAGAGGCAGCAAAGCAACCCCAAAACATCAGGGAACCTCCACCATGTTTGACTGTAGGGACCGTGTTCTTTTCTTTGAAGGCCTCTTTTTTTTTCCTGTAAACTCTATGTTGATGCCTCTTCCCAAAAAGCTCTACTTTTGTCTTATCTGACCAGAGAACATTCTTCCAAAAAGTTTTTGGCTTTCTCAGGTAAGTTTTGGCAAACTCCAGCCTGGCTTTTTTATGTCTCTGGGTCAGAAGTGGGGTCTTCCTGGGTATCCTACCATAGAGTCCCTTTTCATTCAGACGCCGACGGATAGTACGGGTTGACACTGTTGTACCCTCGGACTGTAGGGCAGCTAGAACTTGTTTGGATGTTAGTCGAGGTTCTTTAGTCACCATCCGCACAATCTTTCGTTGAAATCTCTCGTCAATTTTTCTTTTCCGTTCATATCTAGGGAGGTTAGCCACAGTGTCATGGGCTTTAAACTTCTTGATGACACTGCGCACGGTAGACACAGGAACATTCAGGTCTTTGAAGATGGACTTGTAGCCTTGAGATTGCTCATGCTTCCTCACAATTTTGCTTCTCAAGTCCTCAGACAGTTCTTTGGTCTTCTTTCTTTTCTCCATGCTCAATGTGGTACACACAAGGACACAGGACAGAGGTTGAGTCAACTTTAATCCATTTCAACTGGCTGCAAGTGTGATTTAGTTATTGCCACCACCTGTTATGTGCCACAGGTAAGTAACAGTTGCTGTTAATTACACAAATTAGAGAAGCATCAGATGATTTTTCAAAGGTTGCCAATACTTTTGTCCACCCCCTTTTTTATGTTTGGTGTGGAATTATATCCAATTTGGCTTTTTGACAATTCTTTTTGTGGTTTTCCATTGAAGACAAATTAAATGAAGATATTATTACCAAAGCATTTGTGATTGCAATCATTTTCTGGAAGAAATTGAGTATTATCTGACAGAATTGCAGGGGTGCCAATACTTTTGGCCAGCACTGTATATCTTACCACTGTATTCCGCAGCACTCCCAAGACTCCAGCTCTGCAAGGCAACAGTGCTTAGTACTGAGCCAGAAACATTAGTGATTGTGGCTGTTCAGGTGACGCTAGGTTCACACTAGCATTAGGCTTTTTGTTCTTTGGGTCCACTTGGGACCTGAAAAACAGAACGCTAACCCACTTATAAAGCTTAGACTATAATGGTATCCGCCGGGTTTCCACCCTGAAAAAACCAGAGAGAAAAGTCCCATGTGGTTTTCATCACATGGGATAAATAATATAATTGCATAAATACCCAATATATGTATATTTTTTATTTACAAAACATTTTGAGTGGGGAAAATTAATGTTTTTTAACCTGATTTTTAAATATTCAATATTATTTAACTTTTTAATACTATTTTTTAGTCCTTCTAGGGGACTTAATCTTTTTTCAATCACTTACATGATCAATTACAATGTATTATTCTGTCAGTATCAAATTGACAGGCAGTGTATTAGACTGTACCAGATGCCTAATGGCATACACTGTAGAAAGACCTGGAGGGCCTTCATTAGATAAAATCATGCTTGCAGGGTTTCCGATGCTTCAGCAACTAGGAACTGGTGTAAGTTTTCTGCATAACTCATGCTAAAAAACTGGCATAGTAAGTATGTTGACCCGAGATGTCCCTTCCCTGACTCTCCCGGCTCACCGCCAACATTTCTGTAGCAAGAAGGGGAAAGGGGAAAATGGCCTTGTGCCAAATGAGCGCCACAGTATCACCTAACTATGTCATAAAACTGGCATAAATGGGATAATAAATTTTCCTCTTTGTTTCCATCCTTTTTTAACATTGTTATGGAATCACAGAGAGTTACTGGTGAGCACTGGGGTTTTGAATTTAAACGTTGCAAAAGACAATGCTACATGGAATTTATAGGCTCTCCGTATGAGTCTTCTGGGTACTCTGGATTTCCATATTCCAAAAACATGTATATGGTTGTCGATCTTGTGTCTATTTTAGGTAAGCTAGATTCTAAGTCCAAGTGTATATTGCCTAAAATGAGTGATAACCTCTGTAGGGTGCTGTGAAATATATTGGTGTAATATATTGTACACAATTGGTAAATAAATAATACATAAAGTCTGGAGGCAATGCATGTACAGATATCAGTTACTGTATATACTGTAGCAAATATATCCAGCATATCCAGGGGCTGACAGAGTTTAGAAAACTGAGCTCTAGTATCTTTCATATAATGGTACCTCCCATTATAAACAGCTTTTCATAGAAGAATATTACATTTGAATATACATCGCTTTCCAAATTATTATGAAAATTGGATTTAAGTGTCATAAAGATGTAATTTTTTGCTTTTCAGTTAAACTCATGGCTGGTATTTTGTCTCAGGGCTCTATGGATCACTGAAATCCATCTCAAAAAACATCATAAAAAACACCTGTGATAATTAGTTTGTAAGGTGAGCCCTATAAAAGAAAACCTACTTAACGCCGGGGCCTCACATGGCATAAGCGCAGCGTTTTACAGTTCACGCTGCGAACATGTGGCGATTTCCAAAACCAGCGCGGTTTTGAAAATTGCAGCATGTCAATTATACCTATGGAAACGCCGGCAGTTTCCCCATAGGTATAATTGAAATAGAAAGTCCGCAAAGGAAACCTTCCTTAATACTCAACTATAATGCTGCTTAAGACCAGGGCCACACTTTGCGAAAACAACGATTTGGCCACGGCAATTTACAGTCCTGAAAATTGGATGGAGTTCTGGCTAATCCCATCCTCACATTGCAGAAAAATATCCACAGTATTTTGTAAATCCCAGCATGTCAATTATACCTTCGGAAACTCTGGCGTTTTCTGTATAGGTATAATATGGACTGAAAGTCTGCAGAGGAAAACTCTGCAGACTTTCTGTGAAAAGCGACGCAATGCATTTCCGCTGCTGTTTTTTCCACTGAGCTTTTTGGCTATGGCTCTCTACGTGGGGCCTTAGCCTCAATACAAATGGTGTTTTTGGATTGTTCTGCCTGAATGAAATCTGGACTTCCAATTCAGAAGATATAACGCAATCCTGCGGATATTACTTTTATAACTTTATTCTGTACTTAAGCAGGATGGACTTTAAAAACCTCTATATGGTGCACATATGTATTTTCATATTTCTCCCTTTGATTGTTATATATGATGATTTGCAATACTGCATAGGTACTACGTGGTCTATATGTTGATTTGTCTCCTTATGCATATTTCTGTTTATTGTTAATTTAAAAAAAAAAAAAAATCAAATAATGCTGCATGTACTAAGAGATCAGGAGGTAGTACAATATATATATATATATATATATATATATATATATATATATATATGTATTTCTGTAGTTTTGATTAAGTAGGTGACTTCAGATTGAACATTAGTCATGTTAGGAGTCTAATTATTTAATAAGTTCATTCAATCATTTGTGAATTTTTCTCTATGTCTCCTAGAACAAAGGATCAGGGTGTCAATTACGTCAGTTATTCAGTGGTGATACTTTAGTACTTGAGAAAATAAAAAGAAAGTTGTTGAGAAAAATTCCTTTTAGAGTTTGTTCTGTAGTTTAAATACCAATTTTCATATCTTGCACTTATATTATATTATTATTTAATTTAATTAAAAAATAAGGGCATATTTTAAAAGTTAGTAAACTGTTCAACATTCAAAGTCTTTTGGATACTCCCGTGTTTGCACACTCATTTATAGGTTGCGTGCCAGATATACAACCAATGGCGTAACTAAAGTCTTGTGAGCCCCAGTGCAAACTTAAGCACAGTCAATAAATACAGTGCCGTATCTACTGTAAAATCAACAGAGGAATCAGAGAGATTGATAATCCCTACTTTGGTGATGAAAGTATCTTATTTACATTGTTGCAAGTGGTGTTTAAAAAGTCATGCAATTTTTTTATCCCACAAAAGTGGCATATGAAAATAGTGATTGTGCCCCATCATCTGGATTATAGGAAATTACAGTTCCCAGAATTGTTTGAACAAAGGTGAAATGCCAAGAGTTGGCATTCCATAAATAGTGCCACACAAGGGGGAAAATTAATCAATCCCTCTATGCCTGAAAACTTTTGTGCCAAACGTTCACAACCCATATTCTACACCTCGCTCACCACATTGTGTGAATGTGGGTAGAGTGGCGGCAGAAAGCAGGGTGGGCCTTTGAGGAGAGGCCTCGGCCCAGCATCTTCATTATAAATCATGCCAGTTTTCTGGTATGAGTTATATTAAAAATCTACACCAGTTCCTAACTGACATAGATCTCCATTGTGGCACACAGGAGTGTGCCTGAATTATGAAGAACCCAAAGTCTGTACCTGTCGGGTTCTTTATTAAAACTAATGTACGAAACGACAGGCTTAATAAATCAGCCCCATTATCTGCCAGTTTTACCATAATTTGTGCACTGTGGCCAGTGTCGGACTGGGATGTCTAGGGCCCACCAGTGGAATTGCTTCTAGGGGCCCACCATCAGGACCCCTGCAGATCAGCGGTACCGAGACAGGGCGGCTAAAGGTAATAACATGTTGGGAGCCACGCTGCTCAACCACTATACCATGTGCACCACTGCACTACCTAAACCTACTGCTACACCTTGTATGGCAAGTGAACAGCGTGGCTCCTAGAATTGTTACCATTACCTGTAGCCGCACTGTCCTGGAAAAGCTGATCTGCAGAGGTCCTGGCTGTTGTATCATCGCAGATGTAATATTGATGGCCTATCCTAAGGACAGGCCATCAATATTAGAAAGATGGATAAATCCTTTAAAGAGGTTGTCCAGGCGTTGGAGCAACCCATGTAGCTGGCGGGAGGTGTAAAGTAAAAAATAAGTAAATTAAAAAGCATACTCACCTGTCCCCAGCGTTCCGTTGTCCGCTGTCAGTGTCCATTCAGTCTCGTGCCGGCGACTCCTTGCTGGGAGTCCTGCACCTCATGTGATCGCTAAAACCAATTAGGTACAGGATTTCCAGAAATGAGGTGCCGCCATGAGACCGAACAGACACAGGCAGGGGACATCGTGGTGCTGGGGACAGGTGAGTATGCTTTTTTTTTTTTTTAATTTTCTTATTTTTACACCTCCCTGGCGACCGACACAGTAGTCACTCCAATTTATGGACAACCTATTTTAAAGGGTTGTCTGGGCAAAATATTTCTATGGTCACTTCACTGGTCCCCCCACACAGTGGCCTCTTCACTGGTCCCCCATACTGTATGGGGAACAGTGATGTGGTCATTATATTGTGTGGGAGCAGTGATGGGGGCTGACATCCTGTGGGGGGGACATTAAACTGTGGGGGGCATATTAAAGGGGTTGTCCAGGGTTAATCTTTTTTATGGCCTATGCTCAGGATAGGCCATAGATACCTGATCGGTAGAGGGCTGACACATGGCCCCATCATCTGTTCGGAGCCACTTCCGGAGCCCGCTTGTACACAACACAGGGCCGGAAGCAGAAAGCTCCATCCGCTGTATAGCAGCCCGGCGCCTTCACTGCAGCTCAGCTCCTACTGACTTCAATAAGTGCTGAGATGCAGAGAAGGTGCCCGGCTAATATACAGTGGACAGAGCTTTCTGCTTCTGGCCCTGTATTGTGTACAGTACGGGCATCAGAAGTGGCTCCATACAGCTGATCGATCCGTGGTCGGCTCCTACAGATCAGGTATCTATGGCCTATCCTGAGGATAAACCATAACAAATTATGCCTGGACAACCCTTTTAATATACCCCCCAAGGCCCCCCTAATGCGCCACACTTTAAAGAGGTTGTCCAGTATAATTTTTTTTCTTTTTTAATAATTAGTCCGGGGGAGGTGAATCCCCCCTACACCCCCCCCCCCAAAAAAAAAAAAAAAAAAAAACCCACACTAAACATATTCACCTGTCCCTGGTGCTCCGGTGTCCTCCCAGCACGGTCCGGTCCTGCAGCTCCGCTGTTTTCTTTTTGCCAGAAGTCCTCACTGGCTGTGACGTCCCAGATCCCTTCCCTTAGGCCGCTGATTGGCCTCAGGGGTGACGTCACAGGTAGTCATATGCAGAGGGAACTTCAGCTGGAAGAAAACAACAGAACTGCAGGACCGAACCGCGCTGGGAGACACTGGGGACAGGAGAGAAAGTTTGGGGGTTTTTTTGTTTTGTTTTTTTCACCTGCCCCGGCGTAATTTAAAAAAAAAGAAGGAGCCACTGTATGGAGTATAAGCTCCACAGTGGCCCCCACCCAGTATTATAAGCTCTACAGTGACCCCAACCCAGTATTATATACTCCCTACAGTGGCCCCCACCCAGTATTATAAGCTCCACAGTGGCCCCCACCCAGTATTATAAGTTCTACAGTGACCCCCACCCAGTATTATAAGCTCCACAGTGGCCCCCACCCAGTATTATCAGCTCCACAGTGACCCCCACCCAGTATTATAAGCTCCACAGTGGCCCCACTCAGTATTATAAGCTCCACAGTGGCCCCCACCAAGTATTATAAGCTCCACAATGGCCCCCACCCAGTATTATATGCTCTCTACAGTGGCCCCCACCCAGTATTATATGCTCTACAGTGGCCCCCACCCAGTATTATATGCTCTACAGTGGCCCCCACCCAGTATTATATGCTCTACAGTGGCCCCCACCCAGTATTATATGCTCTACAGTGGCCCCCACCCAGTATTATTTGCTCTACAGTGGCCCCCACCCAGTATTATATGCTTTCTACAGTGGCCCCCACCCAGTATTATATGCTCTCTACAGTGGCCCCCACTCAGTATTATATGCTCTCTACAGTGGCCCCCACCCAGTATTATATGCTCTACAGGGGCCCCCATCCAGTATTATATGCGCCCAACAGCCCCCCTCCGATTTGGTGCTATTATTATACTGTGGGGTCTCCTCAGACCCCAGAGTATAATAATCGGAGGCCCAGGGGAAGTGATTAAAAATAACAAACATTCATACTCACCTTGCCTTACCTTTCCTTGGCATCCTCGCTCCATCCTGCCGTCTTCAGTGTCTTCAGGACCTTTTCCGACGTCGCTGCCGAGGCCTATGATTGGGCCTCAGCGGTCACGTGGGGGCGCACTGACGTCATTACGCGGCCGCGCCCCATGTGACCGCTGGGGCCTAATCACAGGCTTCAGTCATGACGGAGGAGCGCCGGAGAGGACGCTGTGCCCAGGAGAGGTGACAATATGTATTTATTGTTTTCAGTCACCTCCCCTGGGCTGCCATCTATTGGAAAGGGGCCTGCAATATGCCAGGGCCCCTTTCCAATAACAGTATGTATAGCGGTCGGAGAACCAGGCTTTCCCCGACCGCTATCATAATGGTCCGGGGCCCGGCCATCTCCAGCTGGCCGCGGGTCCCATACCCCGCTGAGCCCGGTCGCGGTCGCACTCCCTGCGACCGCGATCGTTACGCCTTTGGTCAGGGGCCCGATCGGGATGGTCAGGATCCCGATCGGGCCCCCATGACATGAGGACTAATAGTTGGGGCTCGGGGCCCACCGGTGCATTCACCGGTTCCCCGGTGGGCCAGTCCGACCCTGACTGTGGCACAGTTGATGTAATTTTTGCTACTGTAATTTTCAACAACCCGTAATCTCAGAAATCTTCAATAAATAGGGATCCTGGGTGTCAGATCACAACCAGTCTCTTACTGGTGACTTATTTTGAGGATAAGTGACCAATAAAAATGAGTTGGAATACTCCTCTTCTGCCATGGTGTGTTACACGACCCTTGTAGGCCCATTTTACTGATTACGAAAATTTGCCTGGAGTTTCACTTTCACTCTTTACCTATTAAGATACAAAGAATTCTGACAACGGGAACAATGATGATCATCATGCTGATAATATGTGCATATATTGTTTATTTCTAATAACATAATGCTAATCCTTTCCATCTATTGGAATATTCATCTCATTAGATGATTTGAGACTGCCAAGAATACTTCTAAATGACCAATATATCTAAGTTAGAGTAAAACAGTAATATACAGTATTTTATTTTACAAAATCAGAAAATGTTTGTGCTGTACTGAAATAAAAGCCTGGCTTAACCTTTAAATATAATCTCATCAAACTGCATCAGTGATGAGCACTTAACATAGACATGAATATTTTATAATATCATGTCTTCAAACTGAATGAGCCATACTTCTTTTATTATTCTTAGATAGATTTCTGGATGTCTGGATTTAGAATTAACAACTTAATGGGCCCCATTTTTAATACCATCTCTGAAGAAATGTCCATATTATCTGTCGTCTACATATCATTTTATTTCTTGTTTGCTAATCAAGTTGTTTCTACTTTGGGAAAGTTTTTTGAGTCCCAATGTATAATCAAATTGCTTCAAACTTCAATGTAACTTTATATTCAAGATATAGTAACTAATTGTTAAATGGAATTTAAAGTTTATGCCACTGTATCTAATATGGATGATCATATATACCTTTTTTTTTTTTTAAATATATGTCTTATTTTTGGAGAGACACGTGTTATATGGCTAGAATGATAAGTAGTAAGAGCAATATTATTTTATTAAAACTCCCACTATGTCTTGAGAGTCTTGGGCTCTGGTGGAAATTGCCATTTTAAAACAGCTGGAGAGGCACAGACTGGAGATCACTGTACTGAGGTATGTATGGACATATTGACATATTGTTCATTTCTTTTAACATGTGATCACACACAATTAACAACCAAGGCATTTGGGTGGCTACTTTTACTTCCTTTTTGATCTACAGTAACTAGACAGCTCTTCTGCAGTGCAGAAGGTAGCCTGTACCAGGATTACATACATTAGTATTGCAGTCTATGGCACATAAAATCTAAAGATCGCAGGTTTAAACCTGAAAAAGTTATGGCTTTTGAAAAGCTGGCTGCTATTTAAAAGGGTTAAGTCTAAAGGAATCTGGACGTTTTAAAAAGTTTTTATAGTCCATGAATATCACATAAAATGGATGATTGATTCAATGATTTATTATGATTGTCATATTTGGAGTAAAGAAGGCATTTTCCTCCTTAAGGTTAAGCCACACGTTGCAGAAATGCAGCTTTTTTGGTTGCAGATTTTGTTGCGTTTTTTTCAGCCAAAGCCAGGAGTGGATTGAGAAAAAGGGAAAAGTATAAGAGCTTCCTATATACTTCCCATTCCTTTTGTAGCCATTCTTGACTTTGGCTAAAAAAAAAAATGCAACAAAATCTGTAACAAAAAAAAGGAAAACTCTGCGGACATTCTGTGAAAAAACACTAAGCAGCACTTTTTGGTTGTGGCTCGCTACATGGGGCCTTAGCCTTAAAAAGCAAACATTTTAAAATGTAAAAATTTCACTAATATGTTCATTCAGCTCTATCATAGTGAATAGTAAGCCTTTTATCTACCCCAACAGTTGTTGTTATAGAATTACTTAACATTGGGCCATGCAAGTTTTTTCCAATAAAATGTTCCTTTCATCCAAAATTTTTCATTTTTACATGCGGTTAAAGAAGATAAAGCACATTTTGTTGCACAATTTCTCCTGGGTAAACTACTGTATGAGCACATAACTGGGCTTGGAAAGGAAAGAGCACTATTTGTATTTTGGAGGACAGCTTTTGCTAGAATAATTTTAATAAAACAATAAGGTGCCATTTCACATTTGCAGGGTCCCTGAGATATCAGAACAGTGAAAACAGAAAAAATCATTTTGGAAAATAAACTTCTCATGGAATCTATTGAATGATAAAATGAGCTGGTGTTTTGAATTTTTTTTTAACATTGGGCCTTGAATATAGAAAAAAAAAATATTTTTTCCAATAAAATAATAGCACAAAATTTTTATTTTCACAAGGAAAAAATGCATCCCACAATTTGTTGCATCTTTTCCCCTGAGAAAGGAAATAGCCCACATGTGGATGAAAATTGCTGCTTGGCCAGACAGCAGGGCGCAGCAGGGAAGGACCACTATTTGCCTTTAGGAGGAAAGATTTTGCTGGAACCATTTTCAGGCACCATGCAGAGCCTCTGAAGTGCCAGCACAATGGAAAGTACCAAGAAGTGTTCTCATTTTGCAAACTACACCCCTCAAGAAATTTATCATTGGATATAGTGATCATTTTGACTCCAAATATACTTTCTAAAAATGAATACACAGTGGAGGGTGAAAAATGAAAACTGTCATTTTTCTCAAACTATGCCATTTTGTGAAAAGTCAGCTGTGCCACTATGCCACTTTGAAAAGTCAGTTCTTTACTCTAAATTGTGTTTTCTTTTCTTAGTTTAGGAATACCCTAATCTTTTAGGAAGCCCCTAATTTTTTTTCTGGAAATATCACAGGGCTGAGAACTGAAAGAGCATTATGCACCTTTGAGACTCAATTTGGTAATATACCTGTATGTCACAGTGGTGGGCAACTGCAGAGGCTCTGAGATGTAATAACAAAAATTAAGATGATACCCCATTTTAGAAACCACACAACTCATGAATTTCTCAAAGATTATAGTGATCATTTCTTCCCTAGGGATGGATGTCACTTTTGCAGAGCCCTTGTGGTGCCAATACACAGAAATTCCCTAAGAAATTACAACGCTCAAGGAATTTAGCAAAGTGTATAGTGAGCATTTTTACCCCAGAGTTATTGTTTTTCAGAAATGATTGCTCAGTAGAATATTAAAGTAAATATGTATAGCAGTTATTGCATATGGATAAGCTGGTACAGCCAACTAGATCCTGCCAGAGGAAGGCAGATGAAGATGGCAGCCCCATATTTTTTATACATCCGTTTAAAAGAACCAGAGGTCTAGTCTGTGAGTGTGGAAGGGAACTTCGCCTTGTGCAAAACTTCCATTAACTGAAGTCCCATGTGAAGACTGTTGTAACTTTGAGTAAGCTGCTTCTTATTTTGTATTCCTAAAAACAAGCCCTGTTAAATTTTGGTTCCAGTATATGATTGTTTGGTTTTGTTTTCCTTTCTGGCATGACTTCACCAGCAGGATTGCAGGCAGAGATGTACAGTGCCTTGCGAAATTATTTGGCCCCCTTGAACTTTTCAACCTTTTGCCACATTTCAGGCTTCAAACATAAGGATATAAAATTTTAATTTTTTGGTGAAGAATCAACAAGTGGGACACAATCGTGAAGTGGAACAAAATTTATTGGATATTTTAAACTTTTGTAAAAAATAAAAAAGTGAAAAGTGGAGCGTGCCAAATGATTCGGCCCCCTTAAGGTAATACTTTGTAGCGCCACCTTTTGCTGCGATTACAGCTGCAAGTCGCTTGGGGTATGTCTCTATCAGTTTTGCACATCAAGAGGCTGAAATTCTTGCCCATTCTTCCTTGGAAAACAGATCGAGCTCAGTGAGGTTGGATGGCGAGCGTTTGTGAACAGCAGTTTTCAGCTCTTTCCACAGATTCTCGATTGGATTCAGGTCTGGACTTTGACTTGGTTATTCTAACACCTGGATATGTTTATTTGTGAACCATTCCATTGTAGATTTTGCTTTATGTTTGGGATCATTGTCTTGTTGGAAGATAAATCTCCGTCC
Source organism: Leptodactylus fallax (assembly GCA_947044405.1). Taxonomy (NCBI): domain Eukaryota; kingdom Metazoa; phylum Chordata; class Amphibia; order Anura; family Leptodactylidae; genus Leptodactylus; species Leptodactylus fallax. The sequence goes on from CAMRHE010000384.1 coordinate 1,113,699, forward strand.
CAGTCTCAGGTGTTTTGCAGACTCCAACAGGTTTTCTTCCAGAATGGTCCTGTATTTGGCTCCATCCATCTTCCCATCAATTTTAACCATCCTCCCTGTCCCTGCTGAAGAAAAGCAGGCCCAAACCATGATGCTGCCACCACCATGTTTGACAGTGGGGATGGTGTGTTCAGGGTGATGAGCTGTGTTGCTTTTACGCCAAACATATCGTTTTGCATTGTGGCCAAAAAGTTCGATTTTGGTTTCATCTGACCAGAGCACCTTCTTCCACATGTTTGATGTGTCTCCCAGGTGGCTTGTGGCAAACTTTAAATGAGACTTTTTATGGATATCTTTGAGAAATGGCATTCTTCTTGCCACTCTTCCATAAAGGCCAGATTTGTGCAGTGTACGAATGATTGTTGTCCTATGGACAGACTCTCCCACCTCAGCTGTAGATCTCTGCAGTTCATCCAGAGTGATCATGGGCCTCTTGGCTGCATCTCTGATCATTCTTCTCCTTGTTTGAGATGAAAGTTTAGAGGGACGGCCGGGTCTTGGTAGATTTGCAGTGGTCTGATACTCCTTCCATTTCAATATGATCGCTTGCACAGTGCTCCTTGGGATGTTTAAAGTTTGGGAAATCTTTTTGTATCCAAATCCAGCTTTAAACTTCTCCACAACAGTATCACGGACCTGCCTGGTGTGTTCCTTGGTCTTCATGATGCTCTCTGCGCTTTAAACAGAACTCTGAGACTATCACAGAGCAGGTGCATTTATACGGAGACTTGATTACACACAGGTGAATTATATTTATCTTCATCAGTCATTTAGGACAACATTGGATCATTTAGAGATCCTCACTGAACTTCTGGAGTGAGTTTTCTGCACTGAAAGTAAAGGGGCCGAATAATATTGCACGCCCCACTTTTCAGTTTTTTATTTTTTACAAAAGTTTAAAATAACCAATAAATTTCGTTCCATTTCACAATTGTGTCCCACTTGTCGTTGATTCTTCACCAAAAAATTCAAATTTTATATCTTTATGTTTGAAGCCTGAAATGTGGCAAAAGGTTGAAAAGTTCAAGGGGGCCGAACACTTTCGCAAGGCACTGTATCTATAGGTGGTGGAGTGATAGCAGTCACCAACAGACACCATACCCTGAGGGGGCCCCATGTCACATAATATATACCATTATTCTAAATGGCAAGTAAGGAAAGTAATGGCTCCATTACAGATTTTGCACTGGGGCCTAGGAACTTCAAGTTATGCATCTGATTACTGGTGGTGTGGTTATTACAGTTTCTTATGTCTCCTGGAGTGAATACCATGCAATACCACATACAACCTATAGACACATGTGGCACTGTTTTTGGAAGAAAACAGCATTGTTTTAGTCCTATGTAGTCCCTTTAACAAGGAGCTTTAAATCTCCTTGCAATAGCCCAGAGTATACACAGTACATTATGAACTTTGCAAAGATGTGGTTTGAGAACAACTTGCACTAATATGTTACAGATGACTAGACACATGGTTATAGATTATTTGTAGCACAGTATCTACACTGAGGAAGGGTCAATTTTTGTCCTTAAACTTGTAGGTAAATGACTCAGTAGTTCAATGGCATGCATGCTGTGCACCACATTTATTATGGATTTTAGTGAATTTTTTGCCTTGTGCAACAAGGAGGTGCAGCTTACTGAAAAATAGGTGGGGTTTTCTAGAAAAGGGGTGCAGTTCAAGATCAAATTTGCAACATTTTTTTGTCGCAAACTAAATCAACTAATAGTCCATGTAAACTAAGGGGATTGTCCATGCCTTGTACGCAAGTTCACTGGCATACAAGACATGCCAAAAGCTGCAATCGTTTGCATATAGCCATATTTGCTCCAAAAATGGTGACATTTCCTCATTTGTGAAGGCAAAACCTGTGCAGTGCACAGGTTAAAAAAAAAGAATATCTGAAGGCTGGATAAGCAAAAACCAAAGAATCAGCACATTGCGAGGTTAAAAAAATCTTTTTTTATGGTTCCATCCACAGGGGGTAAATCAGTAGTACAGACAATCCAAAGTGTCCTTTCCCTTCTGACTTTTTTCTGACTCACACTAAGTCCTTAATCATAGATAAAGAAGGAAAGGGAAGTAACACTTAAAGTAGTCATGGACAATAATGGAGACCGCCCACTTCAGGTGTATATATAAAGATGAAACAAACATGACAATAAAAACAACTAATAGTTTAAAATAAAATTTCTAACACTGAGACCATGTAGGACAATTGTATTAAGCATGAGAATCCGATATCCCTCTATATTAAGTAAAATTCTCTTATGATGAGGGGGTGGAGGTTGCTGCGGACTGAGATGGCCGCATAGATCCTCAGCTCCTGCATTGAGCCTCTGCCAGCGACTTTCACAGCGACGATCCTGTGGCTACCTAGGCAGATTCTGGTTGGTGAACACCCGCTGGATTCAAGGATGCCTAAAAAACGAAAAAGGGAGGCAAACCACAGAAAATTTCAGATTTTTAATTCCCACACGGGGGGGGGGGGAGGCTCAAGATGGTGCCGGTTCCCGTGCGGGCGCGGGATCGGGGGCCTCAACTCCCCACGCATACCCTCCCCGATGAGCCGCTTACTTTGTCTGCACACCAGTGGACCCTCTCCGCTGACAGTTACTGAGCCACGATGTGCCGCATCGCCTCCAATAAGGGAAGCAGCCTGCTCGGACTGGTCGTCCTCCCAAGATGGCGCCAAGGAGATACGCGCGTCTAGCTCTTCCACAACAGCGGCACCGCGGTCTCCTACTGCCAGCCCAGCTAAATTGAGACCCCGACTTCATGATGATGCAGTCTCTGACGGAGAGTTGAGCCATGACACACAATCTAAAACACCTTGTGTTGACTTTTTTGCTGATATACCGGCATCAGAGAACTTACTGACTGAGGCCAGTATGAAAGTTAAGTTGACAGCCTTCTGTAAATCACTGAAAGCTGACATGTCTCTTATGATCACACCACTTGAGTGAGATATTCAAGATCTGAAAAGTCGAACTGTACATATACAGTCATGGCCAAAAGTTTTGAGAATGACACAAATATTATATTTTCACATGATCTGCTGCCCTCTGGTTTTTATGTGTGTTTGTCAGATGTTTTTTATCACATACAGAAATATAATTGCATTCATATTATGAGTAACAGAAGCTTATATTGACAGTTAGAATGAGTTAATGCAGCAAGTCAATATTTGCAGTGTTGACCCTTCTTCTTCAGGACCTCTGCAATTCTCCCTGGCATGCTCTCAATCAACTTCTGGACCAAATCCTGACTGATAGCAGTCCATTCTTGCAGAATCAATGCTTTAATTTTGTCTGAATTTGTTGGTTTTTGTTTGTCCACCCGTCTCTTGATGATTGACCACAAGTTCTCAATGGGATTAAGATCTGGGGAGTTTCCAGGCCATGGACCCAAAATCTCTATGTTTTGTTCCCTGAGCCATTTAGTTATCACCTTTGCTTTATGGCAAGGTGCTCCATCATGCTGGAAAAGGCATTGTTGAGCGCCAAACTGCTCTTGGACGGTTGGGAGAAGTTGCTCTTGGAGGACATTCTGGTACCGTTCTTTATTCATGGCTGTGTTTTTAGGCAAGACTGTGAGAGAGCCGATTCCCTTGGCTGAGAAGCAACCCCACACATGAATGGTTTCAGGATGCTTTACAGTTGGCATGAGACAAGACTGGTGGTAGCGCTCACCTCTTCTTCTCCGAATAAGCTGTTTTCCAGATGTTCCAAACAATCAAAAAGGGGATTCATCAGAGAAAATGACTTTACCCCAGTCCTCAGCAGTCCACTCCCTGTACCTTTTGCAGAATATCAGTCTGTCCCTGATGTTTTTTCTGGAGAGAAGTGGCTTCTTTGCTGCCCTCCTTGAGACCAGGCCTTGCACCAAGAGTCTCCGCCTCACAGTGCGTGCAGATGCACTCACACCTGCCTGCTGCCATTCCTCAGCAAGCTCTGCACTGCTGGTAGCCCGATCCCGCAGCTGAAACACTTTTAAGAGACGGTCCTGCCGCTTGCTGGTCTTTCTTGGGTGCCCTGGAGCCTTTTTGGCACCAATGGAACCTCTCTCCTTGAAGTTCTTGATGATGCGATAGATTGTTGACTGAGGTGCAATCTTTCTAGCTGCAATACTCTTCCCAGTTAGGCCATTTTTGTGCAGTGCAATGATGACTGCACGTGTTTCTTTAGAGATAACCATGGTTAACAGAAGAGAAACAATGATGGCAAGCACCAGCCTCCTTTTAAAGTGTCCAGTGGTGTCATTCTTACTTAATCATGACAGATTGATCTCCAGCCCTGTCCTCATCAACACCCACACCTGTTTTAATGGAGCAATCACTGAAACGATGTTAGGTGGTCCTTTTAAGGCAGGGCTGCAATGATGTTGAAATGTGTTTTGGGGGGATAAAGTTCATTTTCTAGGCAAATATTGACTTTGCAAGTAATTGCTGTTAAGCTGATCACTCTTTATAACATTCTGGAATATATGCAAATTGCCATTAGAAAAACTGAAGCAGTAGACTTTGTAAAAATTAATATTTGTATCATTCTCAAAACTTTTGGCCATGACTGTAGAATCTAAGATGGCGGAATCCCATAATGATCTTATAAATGCCCACTATGATGTGGAAAATGATGTGACCTTTTTGAAAGCTAAAATAGCTGATTTGGAAGATCGGTCCAGAAGGAATAACTTGAAATTCAGGGGAATTCCAGAGACGGTTGCTACGGGAGAACTACCCACTCTCCTTCAGGGTCTGATGCGTGCCTTCCTGCCTGACCATCAGTCTATAGACTTAACTATCGACAGAGCACACAGAGTCCCCAGACCCTCACATTTGGACGAATCAATTCCAAGAGAAGTCGTGGCGAGGATTCACTTTTTTCACACTAAAGATTTGGTGTTATTAGCATCTCGTAAATTAGACCGTCTCCCTGAACCGTTTCACAAGATCTCCATTTTCTCAGATTTGTCGGCTGCAACTTTACAACTTCGACATCAGCTAGTCCCCATTATGGCAGCACTTCGTCAACATAGTATCCTGTACAAGTGGGGATTCCCAGTTCGAGTGATGATAACCCGAGATAATCTTACCCATGTGATCAGGAATTTAGAAGAGGGAAAACAATTGGAACATTCCTATTGTCGATCTCCCACGTGTGAAACCGCCTGGCCACCTGTCTGACGGATGGCATTCAGTGAAGACCCGAAGACCTCCAACCACAGGAGCCAAACACTGAAGGCTCTTTCTCCTTTTCCCTAGGAACTTCCTATGTCTGCTGCTGCTGAACTTTTCCCCCGAGATCACAGCAGCTGCTGGTCTGCTGTACTGTGTTAATTGTTCTTTTAAGCTTGACGGTTGTTGAGTGCTATGGTTTGGCTGATTTATTTTTTACAGGTTCTGGCACCTTGGTCAAAACGGCTTTTTGGCATGGAGACAACCTCATACTTTTGTACTTAATTATTATTTCTATGATTATCAGTCTATATGTGGCGATTCTTATAGCTCTTTTAGATTTGCAGTATGGTTCTTAAGATTATGTCCATGAATGTTAGGGGTTTGAATATCCCTCAAAAACTAGCTAATTTGTGGGGTGAGGTTCGGGTTCAGGGTTGTGATATACTAGCAGTACAGGAGACACACCTTTTGAAGAAGGATGCCACCCGCGTTAAGCACCCATCATATCCTCATATGTTCCACGCTCATTACTCCTCCAAATGTAGGGGAGTGCTGATCGGGATCAGACGCTCAGTGGCGTTTCAGCTACTATCCCAATATTCAGACCCTGGGGGACGCTTCGTCATATTGGTGTGTCTCATCAACAATGTTACTTACACATTGGTGTCGGTTTATGCCCCTAATAAGAGACAGCCTTTGGAAGGCTTGTGAAAGTGATTGAAAAAAGAAAGCAGGGCTGCTTACTGTTGATGGGAGACTTTAACATAGCGCCCGATCCTTTGGTAGATACCACATCTGGCCTCTCACAGCGACTCCCTTCTTTCTCACAGGCTCTGTGGCGCCATAATCTGTTTTACGCTTGGCGGATTCTGCATAGCACTGAGCGAGACTACACCTTTTTCTCGTCCGCACATAATAGCTACTCTCGTATTGACCTATTTTTAGTGGACCAACGTACTCTCCCTCTTGTTATGCAGTCCACCATTTCGCAAATAACTTGGTCTGGCCATGCGACAATTACACTTCTCATCTCAGAGAGCTATGACTGTCCTAGGTCTTATGTAAGGTGATGTAATGAATTCTTGATATCACACCCGAAATTTAAGGCAACTCTGGAGAGTGATCTGAGGGAATTTTTTCAGGTTAATACTCCATCGATATCTAGCCCTGACGTATTGTAGAACTCTCATAAGGCATTCATTAGGAGTACCTTTATATGCTTTGGTTACATTGAAAAGAAAACTAGATTAGCAGAGTTGGACCGGCTTATTCGTCAAATAAAAATCTTAGATACAGGCAATAAAAAGTCCCCTATTCCTCAAATACAGCTAAACTGGTAGAGCTACACTGACAACTTGCTACTTGTTTGTTACATAAATATGAAAAGAATCTAAAGCGGGTGAGAGCTACCTATTATTCTGAATACAACAAAGCGGGGAAGCTGTTAGCCTCTAAACTTAAACAGAGACATGCTAAATCCAGGATCCCGTTCCTCCATAGTAAGGATGGAACACATAAAATTTACAACCCTAAAGGTATCGCGGATGCATTTAGGTCCTTTTATGCGGATCTTTATAATATTGCAGACGATTCTTCGGTGCCCCCCCCTCTCAAGCAGATATTGATTTATTTTTAACATCGGCCAATATGCCTCAGCTTACTGAGAAGCGTCCTTAAATGCTCCCATAAATCTCCGGGTCCGGACGGCCTTACTAATGAATATATTATAAAACATTTTCTCAGATTTTGCTGTACCCGTTGCTCTCTTTTTTGAAAGCCGCGGTTGAGTCTAAAGCATTTCCTTGGGAAAATCAAGAAGCATTGGTGGTTATCTTGCCCAAACCTGGTAAGGCCCCGACCTCACCCCAAAATTTTAGACCCATCTCCTTGCTAAATTCCAATTAAAAATATATGCTAAACTAATTGCGACATGCCTAGCAGAATGCCTCTTGAGCTTAATAAACTATGATCAAGTAGGATTTGTTAAGGGGCGTCAAGCCTACGAAAATACCAGGCGGGACTTGAATTTGGTTCATCGTGTCGGTTTGGAGGGCGTGGGTGCAGCGTTGCTTGCATTGGATGCCGAGAAGGCGTTTGATCACATTTGCTTGTCGTATGCCTTCTCGGCTCTTAGGACTATGGGATTTTCCGGAATGATTTGGGGGCCATAGAGGCGCTCTACTCAGCACCCTCTGCAAAAATTTTTTACAAATGGTACAGTGTCGGATCCCTTCACAATTACTAATGGGACTAGACAGGGGTGCCCATTGTCGCCCTTGATCTTTGTCCTCTCCATGGAGCCGCTGGCCCAACATCTAAGATTAGATCCTGATGTACAGGGTGTCACTGTAAAAGATAGAGTCCATCTTACATCGCTATATGCTGATGACATTCTTCTTACGTTAACCAACCCGGGGGTGTCTCTCCCATGCCTCATGGGTATTATTCAGACTTTTGGTCAGCTGTCTTATTATAAATTGAACTTATCAAAATCGCAGGCCCTTCCATTCAATGTTCCCTCTTCCATGCTGAGCTCTTTACAGTCCACATACAATTTTCATTGGAGGAAGGATAGAATTTAATATTTGGGTATACATGTGTCTTCCTCTCCTAGGTCTCTTTATCAACAAAATTATTTACCAATGATAAAAACTTTGCGAGATGAAACTGAACGCATGCTACTAACAGATGTTTCCTGGATTGGGCGAGTGGCCGCTTTTAAGATGCTATTATTGCCTAGACTTCTATACCTGCCGATTCCCCTCCCTACTTCATTTTTTGAATCTATGCAGAGAGTGATTTCGAAATACATATGGGGCGGTAGAAGGCCTAGAATTAATAGAAGTTTCCTTTTTAAACATAAGCTGGCTGGAGGACTGGGTGTTCCCATAGTGCGTAACTACTATTTAGCCTCCCTTGCTATTCAATGTGCTGGATGGTGGTCGATGGATGTATCGGCTTCCTGGCTGCACATGGAGCACTCTTTTGTAGCGCCTCTGAAGCTTGGGAGTGCTTTGTATTTGCCCTTTTGGAACATCACACCACCTCAATCTTTTTCACCGATTATGCGTGCTTCCCTGACTGCCTGGGCAATGCTTCATGGGAAGGCAACCCCTGCGAGACATTTTAATATCTCGGATATGCCTTTATCCCTTTTATCTTGGGCAATCAGGGACTTGGATATTTCGAGTTGGGAAGCCAAGGGGATAACCCAGGTCTCGCAGTTATACTCTGAAAGTGGGACGGTCCTATCATTTACGGCACTGCGGCAAAAGTTTGGAATCCATATGAGAAACTTCTACACGCATTTTAGAATACTGCACTTTTTGTCTAAAAACTCCTCCGCCCCTACTCCTCATAATGGCACGATCTTCACATGGATGTCAAAAAAAGTGAGAGGCCTGAGGTTTTTGTATGATCTGATGGATGATACCTCTTCTTATACCAAATCTGCCATGTTTCGCTATTGGGAAAGGGATCTGGAAGTGAGCTTTACCCCCAGTGAATGGCAACGTGCAATTAAATGGATTCATTCCTCCTTGAAGTGCAGCACACATGTTGAAACGGCAATTAAAATTATGTTGCGATGGTATCATACCCCCTCAGATTTGCAGTTGGCCTACCCTTCTGCCTCCGGAATGTGCTGGAGAGGATGCGGGGGGAAGGAAACTTTACTTCATATTTTGGGACAGTGTCTGATTATTCAGGGATACTGGGCAGAAGTATTCGACATGCTTTCAGAACTGTTCGGTCTCCAGATCTGGTATACTCCACACTTGGCTGTTTTGCTGCTTAGAGTTCCTAACACACTAAACCCGCATAAAACACACTTGTGTAAGATCTTGACTATCGCCAAGTTGATGCTGGTCCAGAGATGGAAATCAACCGCTCCCCCACCCCTTTCAGCTTTACGATCTGTTATCAACAATACTTTTGCTTATGAAAAAATTATTGCTCTGGGTAATCATTCATATAATTCGTTTGCGAATATTTGGGATTGCTGGATCCATTCTCGGTATGTTGGTTAAGGTGGGTTCATAGTATGTCGGCCTAGGGTAGTTTGGGCCTTAAGTTTGTTCTCTTTTTATTTCTGTTATTTCCCTTGGCCTTGTTCCTTTCTTATCTCATCCTTACTTACACACCCATACACACACTCTTAGTTTTAGTATCCCGACCTTCCTCTTCCCTTAACTCTGCTTATCTAATTTATTATCTAACTCATCAGGACTTATGTATTCCTCCATAGCCAAATATACGATATTACTGCTTGTTTGCTTTATGCATTTGAGATACCTTCTCGCTAAAGTCGCGATTAGGGTGCCTCTAATGTTCTAATGTTCAAATGTTCAACTGTTTACTGTTCAATGCCTAGTGTTTCATTGTTAGAGCTTTACACTTTGGTTTTATTTTAATGGGTAAAGGCAGCATGCTATTTATCCCTCATATACTGCATACCCAGATTGTATTATCCATTTATGCTATTGTCCTTGTTCCTTTATATCTGTAAAAACTTTAATAAAAATTATTGAAACTAAAATTCTCTTATGATCACCTCCTCTGACAGGTCTATTAACCCTCTCTATACCTGAAAAACACAAACCAGATAAATCATCCTGATGAACATGATGAAAATGTCTAGAAACATTTGATGCATTCTGAGAACAGAAAAAGGAGAATAAAACTGTCTTCAGAACCAAAATATTGGAAAAATATCAACAATCTCAAGGTTACAAGTCCATCTCCAGAGATCTTGATGTTCCTTTGTCCACAGTGTGTAACATAATGAAGAAGCTTACAACCCATGGCACTGTAGCTAATCTCCCTAGACATGGACGGAAGAGAAAAATTGATGAATGGCTGCAACGCAGGATAGTCCAAATGGTGGATAAACAGCTCATATCAAGTTCCAAATAAATTCAAGCTGTACTGCAGGCTTAGGTTTGCATCAGTGTCAACACACACGTCGACATTGGAATTAAATGAAACACTATGGCAGTTGATTCAGGAGGACCCCAATGCTGACACAGAGATATAAAAAAGCTGGACTGCAGTTTGCCAAAATGTATGTGAGTAAGCCAAAATCCTTCTGGGAAAACGTCTTGGGATAGATGTGACCAAGATAGATTGTATACACAGTACATTATGGACTTTGCAAAGATGTGGTTTGAGAACAACTTGCACTAATATGTTACAGATGACTAGACACATGGTCAGTGGCGTAACTAGGAATGGCTGGGCTCCAATGCGAACATTTGATATGGGGCCCCCCGAACCGCTGCCCCGAACCCCCCCCCTGCACAAACCGCATGCACCATAGTTACCCCTGCACACAGTATTATGTGCCATAGTGGCCCCTGCACACACTATTATGTCCCATAGTGGCCCCTGCACATGGTATTATGTCCCTTAATGGCCCCTGCACATGGTATTATGCCCCACAGTGGCCCCTGCACACAGTATTATGCCCCACAGTGGCCCCTGCACACAGTATTATGCCCCACAGTGGCCCCTGCACACAGTATTATCTCGTGTGAGTCAGGCCCGTGTCGCGACGCATAATGACGTCGGCTGACGTCTGGGACGTCACCAAACAGGCCCGAAGCCTGCAGAGCAACAGAGAGGTGAGTTACAGTGTTTTTTATGTACCCTCACCTCCCCTCGGCCCTCGATCGTTATACTCCGGGGTCTGAAAAGACTCCGCAGTATAACGATAGCAGTGTTTGTAAGGTTTGCGGTAGCGGCTGCCACAGGGCTCCAGGCCCCAGGCCCCATAATGTTTCGGGCCCTGTGGCAGTCGCTGCCGTGGCTACCCCAGTATTTACGCCCCTGCACATGGTTATAGCTTGTTTGCAGTACAGTATCTACACTGAGGAAGGGTCAATTTTGTCCTTAAACATGCAGGTAAATGACTTAGTAGTTCAATGGAGTAGATAATGGTGGAAATCTGAGGCAGATAATGGCAGAAATCAATGGTAGTCCATAGTTGTTGTCAATTTTGGCTCACAGACCACTCAAAATCCACCAAAATTATTAATTGTTCTACATCTCTTAATAATTTTGGTGCATCCCACTTTGACATGGTTATTTATTAAAGGGGTTATCCACTCTCTAATATTAATGGCCTATCCTTATTACAGGTCATCAATATTAGATCTGTGTGGGTCCAACAGCCTGGGACCCCCACAAATCAGTTGGCTTCTGGTGATGTTTACACATGGGGATCCGTGCAGTTCACTCACCATATGAAGTGTAGTGGTAGGTTTTTCACTGAAATGCAGTGAGTGAAATGTGTGGCTAAATCTGCACTAAAAATACACAATGAAAATTTGTTGCTGATTTAATATGAACTTGTAGGCGGTTTTAACAGCATATTATATACAGCATGTGCACTTTATCACCATTAAAACTATTGGGAGCAGAATTTTCTATTTAATATGAAAGATATTTTCTTATTATAGATTTTGTGTCAATTTTTAAATATTTACTGGTGTTATATATAGTGCATCATGAAAGAATTTGACCTCATGGGTAGAAATACATTTCATTTGCATATCACATTATTGGCCACTATTGACATGCAAATAATTAAAAAATAATTATAAAGACTAATCAGAATTATAATTGTCTCAAGACAAAATGTAAAGTATAGAACTTGATTACCATATGATTGTAGCATATGTGATAGGTAGCTCTGTGTGCTATTGTAATTTATATTTACATATTATGTTTTTACTGTAGCATTAGAGTAATTATATGATTATGATATAACACATTTTACTGATACATTAAACATTGTTGCATTATTTAACTGCCTTTTATGCCTACACAGTGTTTTATTAAAGCTTTCTTTTGTAAATGTTGTACAGTACAATAAAATGTCATTTTAATTTGTTATAACATTACTTAGTATGGTTCTAAACTTCTTTAACACAATGGTGATTGAGCTATTACGGCACATGGCTATCATGAATGGGGTCCCACACTATGATGGGCTCTTGGTGTTGTGGATCCATACTGTCTTTGGTCATCTGTTAATGTAATGACTGGCTAACATTTAAATAGGCATTCTTAGATTTCAGTGTTTCTGACCTTTCAGAAAATATAGGGTGCACATTGTTGGATGACAGTCTATTAGTTTAGATATATAGCTGCTAGGAAGCCTGCCTGATCTAAAAGTATGGGCGTCACTAATAGGCTGTAAGCTAGCACTGTGTACCCCACATTATCATGAAACTGGAACCCTATATACTGTAAGCCTTATCTGTATGCATTTGGAATACTAGGTATTCACTCCCCTGTGCAATCTCCACCATATACTATCTGTGTTTGCCTTTCTGCGGCCAGCAGTGAACCATCGCTTAACCTTACATCAGTTAAATGTGGCCTCTTAAAAAAAAAACTATAATTAAAAGTAAAAAAAAGTTAAATAAACATCCTTACGTAGCACATTTCACACTGTTCTCTTCCATTTCTATAGATGATGAAAAGGTGGGGTGGACTGAATTATTAGTCTCCTATCATAGACAGATGTTGAGGAAGGCTCTTTCTGCAGCCTGTTGTCTTGAAGCCAATTACAGTATTAAGGATAAGGCCCTACGTATTAAAATGCAGCTAAAAAAGCATTTTTCATTACATTTTGCTGCATTTTTATCAGTTTTTTATCTTCCCTTATTAAATATTTATGGAAAATGCACACAATTCTGCAGCTAAAATTAACATGCCAAATTTTTTTTTAAATGAAAAAGTTTTTGAAAATGCAGATTTTCCTCAGCTGTTTTTCCTGCACTGTGTATATGAGATTAAAAAAATCTCATTCATTTTGCTGGTACAGTAAAACGCAGTGGTTTTTTTTTCACTGTGCTCCCATAGCAGCCAAAATCTCTGCATATCTACGTTAAACTAAAGGGCCCTTTTTTCCTTTCATGATTTCAGCTTCCCTCCTGTCTCCTCCCCCTCTAATTCCTGGTTTTAACTCAGTCCAGCAGGGTGCATGTTGTAAACTGCACAGTTATCACTGGAATAACATGGATTAACAGAAATATAACAGAAGTACTGATAAAGAAACTTTTCCAGCACTTATCAGGGCTCAGCAACTGAGAAAAGAGAATATTGATGGAACCAACTGGGATGTCTAGGGTCCACCAGTGGAATTGATTCTAGGTGCCCACCCTATTGCTACTGATGTACAACGTATAAAAAACGTCATGCCACTTTCCTGGCCCTGTCAGATTTATCATCATTTATGCCAGTTTTCAGGGCAGGAGCAGGGATTGTTAAGTTAATAGCAGCTGTTACCGACTGGAGTAATGCAACAGGTAACAGGCAATTAAAAATGCAGCAGGGAGCTGGATGTCCCCCCCTTAAGGCACGTGGGCCCACTGGGGGATTCACGAGTACCCCAGGGGGGACAGTCCAAGCCTGTCAGGAACTGAGTCATCAGCCTGACCAGATATGGGGTCTGTAACCTAGGTAACCAGCTGTAAACAATGGGTAGAATTTTTTTTGTTGTATCTGGCAAATGGAGCAAGCTAGATAAAGCAATGTATTGGGTAAAACATTTCAGTTACCTTAAGCAACAAGTCTGAATATGATCCTTGAGATGGGAATACCCCTTTAAGTTAAGGAGCTGAAATGGGTGGTCTTCTTTTACATATAATGTCTTTCAGTTGAATTATGAGACAGAGTAATCTGAAAGGAAAGGATTAAGGCAGGAATAGTTGGAATTCTTTTCTTACCTTCTGTGTTTACTTTCCCTAATAAAAAAAATATAGTTTAGATGGTTTCTGAAAATTCCCACAATTATTTTTAATGCCAAATTTGTTCTTTATCCAGTTTTACACTTAGAATAGTTTAAAATAAAGCTTAGTAAATAAACTAGGTCTGTTATGTAAGCTAAGATTTAGGCTCATTAATTGTAAGACTTATTGACTTAATTTATTGTAATGTGTTGGTTTTATGCCAATATTTACACTTTAGTGTTAAGTATCCAAGATATATATGTAAAACAATTTGACTTTATTACAACAGCTAATTACATTTTTGTTTGACCACTGCTGTGTATGCATTATGATCCCATCAATGAACAATTGAAAAGCGCTTTTTTAGATACAAGCACCACACTTTGACAGACCTACATCCAAATAGCATCTGCTACATATTTCAAATTAAATATACTGGCATTGGTTTACTTTTCTTCTTTTTTTCCCAAAATGTAATGGCTTATGCCTATTCCATCTGCCATTTAAAATAAAAACATGGCTTTCTAATTCAAACACAATATTATTAAAATTTAAAAGATCATATTTATGTGTCATAGCATGTAAAAAAATGAAAGTAAATGTAGTTTTGTAGCACAGTAATGGTTTTGGTCCTCTATGAAGAATGTCCTTGTTTTCTTTTTCCAGGAGCTTTGTTAATTTTTCATTTGCATGTTTATCCCATTATGCAAACACTGTGCATGTAAATGTTAAACCAACATCTCAGAGCATGGGAATATGCTGAGATTTTACTGCATGCTCATAAAAATTGTTAATTAATTATTGTGATCCTTATTCTTCAGTCTGGTGTAATGTAGCTTTTGCTACAATAAGGATTAAAGATTAAAATTTTTTGATATTGACTGGCAAAAATATGTTGTGAGATTAACCCTATTAATGCCCACACTAATTTAAACCTTATTGATCAAAACATTGTTAGCATTTTTTTTTCTCTTTTATATATATATGTGTGTGTATATATATATATATATATATATATATATATATATATATATCCCCATATATAAAAATCTTATATCCCATATTAATTTATATTTTTTCTTCAATTCATTCTTCATTTATGTTGATCAATAACATACCATAGGTCATTGTGTGGAGGTAGGATTTTGCTTATGGTTAGTGGGGATTTATTACTTATTCCCTAGGAATATGTATATCCAACTGTCACCATTGTGTTACAGAGCACATTACAGTGAAAAATATCTTTATTATACTTTTGTTATTTATGTCACTTTTGTAAATTTGGAGAAAAACAACTTTTAATATTTATGTAAATTAGATAGTTAGCGCGCACTGGTAAGGACCTTCAAGTCCCTGAAGTGCTGCTCTTGCCACTTAGGCCCCTAACATCTCTTACCTGTGACAACCCATGCAGTGGGAATTGATTGGCCCACTGCAAATACATCACTCATCCTACTTGAACAGTGAGGGCAATGCTTCCTGGGTAGAAGGCCCACACCAAGTGCACCAACTTTCTTATTTGCATTTTACTTCAAAGTTTTTTTTCTCCAGATTTACAAAAGTGACATACATAAAAAGATATATTGTTTAGAACTGTAATGTTCTCTGTAGCATATTGGTAGCAGTTCAATATGCTTGGGTGTGGTGGTAGACTCCCCTTAAGAGGCGACCCTTTGTATCTCTCAGATAAACAGTTTAAAGATATCAATAAATCTAATCAACACTATCTCTCTTGTAAACTATCTATATTGAAAGTTGTGTAAAGCAACTGTAAGCAAATTTTCTTTTATCGATAGAAATATTCCTAAAAGTTGATTGAAAGGAAAGTAAGACTCATGTAAAACCTTTGGTTGTAGAATGTTATCTATTTTACATCCAAAATTAATGGTTTTCCTAAATCAGTAGTGTTTGTCATAAGACTCAAGCAGTATAGAATATAAAATAATTTTAGATTCCAAAAAGTAGAACTTCAGTGAAACTTAAATATTTTATAATACTGTCTTAATATTTTGCCTTCACTGTAGTGAATGTTTTAGAATAAACCTCTTCCATGCTGTAAATCAGCATAAAATAACATAACTCACAAAGGCCAGTAAAGGGGGTCATATACTGTGGGGGCCAATAAAGGGGGCAATCTACTGTATGGGATCCAGTAAAAGGATCATTATATTGTGTGAGGGCCCATAAAATGGAAATTTTTGACCTGCAGATTGGGGGAACTTCCAGCAATGACGGACAAGGCCTGAAATTTGTAATTGGGGGCCCAGACATAATTTTGCTTAGGGCCCCTGAAATTACAAGCACAACCATGAATGGCATCAGAGTATATGCACCATTTTCAACTTCCTATCTATGTCAAAATATTGAATTAAAAAATGTTTCATATATGTGTCCCATTGTGTTTTGAAAGGTTTTTCTCCCCAATCAATGCTTACAGTAGTAAAGTGCTATAAACTATAGATTTTGTTGACTTCTGGCTTAGTAACCTTTTAAAAACTATGTGACAGATAACATGATAAATGCAGATACCATATAGTTAATTTTTATTTAATACCAACTGAGCTGAAAATAGTTTAGAATACTATTTATAACCCAATCTCTTGAAGGTCAATAAAAATAATAAAAATGGATATCGACTTTCAATAAAAACTGAACATCGAGAAAGGTTCACTTTGCATTAGTGACTGATATGCGATTGGCTATGAATTATCTAGGAAATATGGTTTGTGCATCTATGTCACTGCCATATGAAATAAGTTAATATGATTTAGTTTAGTAGATATATAGTGGAATCATTGACAGGTCCACAATGGCATTATCAAATATTAGATACAAGTTGCATTTGGAATATTAAAGTTATAGTAGATAGGAGAGCTCTAGAAAAAAGTAAATCTAATCCCCTGAAAGGATTGTCCAACAATTACATAAAAAAAAAAACAGCCCAGAATGCTATAATAATAAAAGAAGTCACACTGAACTCTCCCAGGAAATAAACTATAGTACTCTAGTGGGTCATTCCATCACTGTTTTGACACTAAATTAAAATGTGAAGTTATTGTGTTACAGTACAGAGAAGAATCATATAAGGGAAGAGGCAATTAAAATAAATGTAGGACCCGTCAGTCAATTTAAGTGAGTTGGCTGGTCACAGATACAGATAGGCGAATTGTTTCGCAACAAACCGGCTTCGATCCTCCTGTGATTGGGGCTCAGCAGTGATATGGGCACACTGAGCATCATGACATCAGAAGAAACCCCAGAGTATAATCATTTCACTTCCGGGTCTATCTGAACAAGCTCAGACAGAACCGAGGGTTTGCTTTGTCTAAAGACAGGACCAACCTCTTCTGAGGTTTGGCCATCTTTAGTCACAGACCTAAACCAGTCTATGATGTATGTATCTTATGACTGTAAATAGTGGGGCAGGTTGTTAATGGCTCTGGGCTCCTAGCAGCCTGGCATTGGTCCAGATTTGCTAGTTGCAGCACTGCCTATAAATCCCTGCATTTACTTTGCCGCCCACATCACAGTCGTAATGAAAAAAACTATAATGCTGTATGTAATGTGCATCTACATTATAACTAAATTACACATACAGTACAAAGTCTGTAAGTGTCAAAAAGAAAAATTATAGATTGTAACCTCCGCGCCCGTTCAGACTTCGACGCCATCCTCCGGCCGCATGCTATGGCACAGAAGGCATGTCTGGCTATGACTCCTTGTTTTAGGTTCTTGTGTACCCTGTCTGAACACTGTCTTATTCCCTCACCTCTGTAATTGATTTTCCACCACACCCATGTCTTACACCTTTGTTTCCCTCTGCTCCTCTAATAGTTAATCTCAGCCTTGCCTTGTGATTGACAGCCTATCTGCCAATCAAGCCTGGGGTGAGTTCTGGACTTCCTATTTACAGCCCATTAGCCCACACTTGGTTGCTGGCTATTGACTCTGTCCTTGCTAAGCCTTCTACTTGCTCTTTATTGTATTGTACTTACTTACTTCTGACCTTTGGCTTTTGTGACTACTCTTTTGGATTGCGATTTGGTACTTCTTTGTCTCTCTGGCTTTAACCCTTGGCTTTCTGACTCCTCTTCCGTGGAGTCAGGACTCACTGTCTCTGTATTCGCTTCCTCTCAGGTTTTAGCAGCAGCACTGGGGAATTGCTCAACTGGCAATTCCCTAACAGAATAGCCAGCCTAAATAACCTTCTGCCATTGTTTCCCTCTGGGTTAGCATGGATCCTATTCAGGACCTTGCAGCTAGGATGGAGGGTTTGGCAGGCCTGGTAGCTGAGCTAGCTAAACAGGTTCATACCCTTACACAGAACCAAGCTGAGGCTGCTGCATCATCCCCTTCAGTTTCTTCCCTTCCAAGGGTTAAGATGTTAAGATGGTTTTTCTTGTGACTACTATTTTGGATTGCGATTTAGTACTTCTTTCTCTCACTGGCTTTAAACCTTGGCTTGCTGACTCCTCTTCTGTGTTATTTGTCTTGTCCGTGTTTTGTGTTGTCACTTATCTAAGAAGGGACTGGCACCCAGTTGTCTGCTGTCACCTAGGGCAGTGAGGCAAGTAGGCAGGTACAGTGGGTAGGTTCAGTTTACGACTCACTGTCTCTATCATTCCCTTCCTCCCACGTTTCAGCAGCAGCACTGGGGAATTGCTCAACTGGCAATTCCCTAACACATATATTGTTCTTTAAATTACATATTTTTCGATATTACCTTGGGTTCAAGACAGAACAACTATGATTACTGGTACTTAAGTACTAATACTAGTTAATCATTTTGTACTCTGAGATATGTCTGTGATCACTTTTAACTGATCTCCAGTTTAGTTAAGGATGGATAATGAACACATCAATACAGTAAAAATCCAAACAAATGTAATGTAGCAGGTGTAAAACCACTGTGCCACTAGACTGATTTGACTTGGGGATAGTATTTAACATTTAAAGGGGTTTTCCGACCCCTGATGCATGTTTCATATTGATGACCCACTGGATAGGTGAGTCTGACTTTCGTACCCCATGCAGATCATCTGTTACAACAGTCTCCAGATGCTATAAGCTGCTGAAGTGGATGGGGAGTGGAAGCAGCCTTCTCCTATTTAAATAGAAGGAATGGAGCTGCAACCCCTTTCACTATATGGTGGAGGCACTGGGGAACTGCATCTCCACTTCTATTACTTAGGAAATGGTAGTCCAGTATAGGTCCAGTCTATTTATGGCTGTGTTGTTATGGAAACCTGGTAAATGAAATGTGAACTTATATTGGCTGATACATGTCATATGACTGAATATTTAAGGACCTGCGAACTGCTATTGACTCATACAGGTTATAAATAGCTTGGTTGCTATGGAAACCTGGTGCAAGGCTGTGTGTATGTCAAGACTGAAAAACCTGCGATTTTCCATTGGTCCATAAGCGTTGTGTGATCATGTGTATCTAAGTTTGGATATCAGTGAAAAACCTGGGATCGGTTGTTATGGAAATCCTGGAGTAAAGCTGTGTGGATGTGACCTTGTGTAACAGTGTCATCCACAGCGCCCTGCCCCTTTAAAGCTGAACTACAGCAGTGAAGAAAAATGGCTGGGTTGTTATGGAAACATGAAGTGCAGCTGTGTGCATGTGGCTGACAATATCTTGTCAGATTGGAGACGGACTTGGGTCTGCTGGGAAGTTTCAGCAGCTCGCTGTTGTCTGTGACTTACCTTGTCAGTTTGGAGATGGGCTTGGGTCTGCTGAGAGTTTTCATTAGCTTGATCAGCAACCATGCGTTTTGCTGCAGGAGGCATGAGTAGTTTAAAAACGTTTCAATTTATAAGAATGCTGGCATCCAGTATGGCAGTCCAGTCAGTGGCATAAATACCGGGATAGCAGCGGTAGTGGCTGCCACATGACCCAGGACATTAGGTTGCCTGGCAGGCCCCTGATGTTTTTTTTTTTTTCTTTTTAATAGGCCGTTACCTGAGCTTCACCTTCTGCGGAATCGGCTGCGAGCAGGAGCGGGGATCGGTAAGTAAGGCCACATCCCACGATCCCCACAAACACAGCTATCATTATACTCTGGAGTCTTTTCAGACCCCAGAGTATAATGGTCGGAGGCCCAGGGGAGGTGAGAGAACATAAAAACAATGTTACTTACCTCTCTTGCACTACAGCAGGCTTCGGGCTGCCTTGGTGACATCCCAGACGTTGGTGGGCCAGTCCAACGTTATTATGTGTCGCAACGCATGCCTGGCTCACGTGACATCTTGTCCAACATTGAAGAGGTAGAGGGGAGTGCTCCGGAGCCAGGGAGAGGTAAGTAACATTGTTTTTTATGTTTGTATCCTCCCCTGGGTCTACGATCATTATACTCTGGGGTCTGAAAAGACTCCAGAGTATAATAATTGTTCATAGGTGGTCCACAATGGGGCATAATAGTGTGTGCAGGGGCCACTGTGGGGCATAATAGTGTATGCAGGGGCCACTATGGGGCATAATACTGTGTGCAGGGGCCAATATGGGGAATAATAGTGTGTGCAGGAATGCAGTTTGTGAGGGGGTGGGGGCGACCCAGCTTCTCACGGGTATATTTCATTTTTTGTTTGTGTAGTGGCCCCATAAGAATTGGCCAGTTTTGCACTTGACATCCAGTATGGCAGTCTAGTATAGGTACAGTCTATTTATGTCTGTGTTGTTATGGAAACCTGGTAAATTAAATGTAAACATATTGGCTGATGCACGTCATATGACTGAATATTTAAGGACCTGTGAACTGCTATTGACTAATACAGGTCATAGCTTGGTTGCTATGGAAACCTGGAGTAAAGCTGTGTGCCTGAGGAGACTAAGTGCCTGCGAGTTTCTATTGGCTGATAAGGGAAATGTGTGTGTGTGTGTATGGCAGTTGGAATATGAGTGAAAGACTTGCAGGCTTGTATTGACTAATGCAGGTCATTTTTTTGGGAAAACTATATCTCAGGAACGGTATGTCCTAGAGAGAATAGACTTAGGTCTAAAATCTTCCCAGACACCTGATGTACCTTTGTGCCAAATTTGGTGAGGATCGGTCCAGTCGTTTGGTCGCGCATAAAGAACAGACAGACAGACAGATAGACAGAAACTCATTTTTATATATATAAGTGATATTTATATTTAGTCTTCTGACTGATCTGTAGGATAACACAGAAGTGTTCAGATATGTCCTTGACAACTCTAATTTCAGTGTGAAATTCACCACTGCGAGATCAACCCAAAATAGGGATGGTTTTGTAGTAGCATTATTGTTGAAATGACAGCAGGTCTTTCACTGCTTTTAATCTTTTCATTGCAACCTGATAACCTGTACAATAAATTGGCATGCTGTCTGTTAATGTTTTGTCACTTCCGCTATACTGGTGTAACGTCTCTGCCTGTTCGGGTCTCTGCGCCACCCTCCGCTCGCACGCTGCGGTGAAGGAGGCGTGTTCAGTTTGGTTCCTTGTGTAGGTTTCTTGTTGCTCAGTCTGAACATGGTCCTAGACAATGTAATGGATTTCCAGCCACACCCGTGTTCTGAGCATTTCTCTCTGGACCGCATATAGTTAATCTCAGCCTTGCCTGTGTGATTGACAGCCTGTCTACCAATCCAGTCTGGGGCTTGCCCAGACTTTCTATAAACAGGTTGTCAGCCCTCACTTGGTCGCTGGTTATTGCTTTGTGCGTTCTGGCTGTCATGCCTTGCTGTTTTGTTGCTTGTATTCATATTTTTGACCTCTGGCCTTGACTTTTGACTATTCTCTTGGATTTTGATTCTGTACTGCATTGCTCGTCTGTTAGCGAACCCTTGGCTTCCTGACCTCTCTTTTTGTCGTTTGTTCTGTCTGTGTTCTGTGTTGTCACTTACTTACAGTATAGGGCTCGTCTTCAGGTTGTCCTTTTACCGTTTAGGGTAACTGAGGCAATAGGAAGGGACAGTGGCTGGTGTGAGAATAGGGCTCACTTGTCTCTGTCCTTCCTCCCAGACCGCTGCAGTAGTGTAGGGTATTGCTACTTCTGGCAAGACCCTAACAGCTGGTACTGTAAAATTGCAAAAGGTAAGCCAGTGACTGAGGTGTGTATGTCCCATTGGACATAACCTTAAATTTTTCACAACCTTGTGCATTTATGATACCAAATAAGGGAATTTATATTTATACTCTTCCCCAATATATTAATAAAAGATGCTCCACGAGGAAACTAAGTTAGTAAGAATTGATTTGAGATTTTCTATGGTGTTAACATTTGGTAACTTCTATAAGTCATCTTTATCTCATTAAAATCTGTTTTCTGCGTTTCCTCTATTTAATATACCCAAAGCTGTGGTCTTTAGTTTCTCTGCACAAGAAATATTTAAAGACTAAATTGAGTATCCTAAATTTTTGTAAATAAGGACAGAAAAAGTACTGTACATTACCCTAAGGTTTGCAAAAAAGTTGAACTAACTTTTAAGCTGTATTCTTTTTGTACACAATAAATACTATGAAGTGTATCATTTTAAGTCACTTCCTAGTGACTATTGCCTTATACCTGTAAATTGTGGCCAACTGAGCCTTTATGCAGATGTTCTCTTTGGCTTTTTGTTGATGTTGTACACTGGCCATGAACTGTGTGTATTTCACAAGTAAAGTCCTCAAATTACTAATGAAATCTTTTTTCTTTACTTTTGGGTACTAATGCACATAAACAATTTTTCTTTGCATTTAAAAAAACATCAAAAATATATTTTAAAAAAACCCCTTTTGTTTGCATTTTTCATAACTGTACATAATTAAAATTGAATAAAAATGTACATTTTTATATGCATTTTTCAAATGTATTTTTGTTGCTTTTTATTGAAAAACAACACTTTAGAAACAAGTTAATTGTCATATTAATAGCTCAATATATGTTTTTCTTTGCTCTCCGAAAAAGTAATACTAAAATTATTACGATTGAAGATGTAGAACACTGATATCCTACCTACATAGTTGTAACTCTGAGAACTCAGAACTCTTTATTATCAACTCTTCCTGACACCCAAGTATAGAGAAGTGTAGCTCAAAATATTAGTAGTATTATGAGCAGAAAGCACTTTACACTTAGGAGAATATTACAGACCATTGATTGATATGAGCAAAGAAGCAATGTTTTAACTACTGTTGCTGAAAGTCCGGTGATCAGCATTCATATTTGTTTGTTGCCATGGACTTTTAGATATCATAAAGATAAAATAAATGAAGAAATGAAAATTGAAGCTTGTCTGGCAAATAAACAAGCTCCCCACACAGATCAGTCAGATCAGACTCCAATTTCTCATGAAACCAGTTCAATACACTATAGAGACATCTTAGCAAGTATACAATTCAAAACCATTGGGAGTCTGCACATACAGTATTACTTTGTGATACAATATTGCAAGTCATGTTGTTTTGAAGAGCTGATAATCACAGTACATACATATTTGGACAGGTCCAGCCAAGTGGCAAGGGAAAGATGGACACTTCTGTATATGGATCCCAAAATGGTTTCTTTAAAAAATACAACTTGCACTGTAAATTTTATTGTTTGTATTCAATTAGAAAACTACAACTTTGGCCCACAAAGGATCCTCTGATATCGTTATGGGCTAAAATCCCCCAAAGAACATCCATGCATGTTTTAGATCGAAAAGTTTTTGTTGCTACTTTACAATGGATAACCTCTGTTCAGCTTCACTTTAGGAGTTGCTATTTTCTTATATAATTTAGGGTAGGGCTGTTATAAACTTTACAAAAGTTTAGAATAATTTTATTAACCCCTTAATGACACAGCCTATTTTAGTATTCAGGACAAGGCATACTTTTTTGCTTTTTTTCATCCTTGTCTTCTGATTGTTATAACTTTTTTATTTTTCCATTGATGTACATATACAATGGCTTGATTTTTAAAAGGAACCATTTTGGAGTACATATAATGCATTAAAAACTATTTTTATTAAAAAAAAAAAAAAAAAAAAGCAATTCTTTAATGTTTTGGTTTATTCCATGCAGGGGCGTAACTACTGGGGTAGCAGTGGTAGCGACTGCCACAGGGCCCGGAACTTTACGGGGCCCGGAGCCCTGTGGCAGTCGCTACTGCGAACCCCACAATCACAGCTATCGTTATACTCCGGGGTCTTTTGAGACCCCGGAGTATAACGGTCGGGGGCCCAGGGGAGGTGAGCGAACATAAAAAACACTGTAACTCACCTCTCCGCCGCTCCGCGGGCTTCGGGCCTGTTTGGTGACGTCCCAGACGTCAGCCGACGTCATTATACGTCGCAACGCCGGCCGCGAGATCCGGTCCGACATTGAAGATGGCCGAAGTAGCGCACGGGAGTGCACCGGAGCGAGGAAGAGGTAAGTTGCAGTGTTTTATATGTTTCTATCCTCCCCTGGGTCTTCGATCATTATACTCTGGGGTCTGAAACCAGAGTATAATAATCGTTCATGGGTGGTCCACTATGGGGCATAATACTGTGTGCAGGGGCCACTATGGGGCAAACTACTGTGTGCAGGGGTCACTATGGGGCAAACTACTGTGTGCAGGGGCCACTATGGGGCAAACTACTGTGTGCAGGGGCCACTATGGGGCAAACTACTGTGTGCAGGGGCCACTATGGGGCAAACTACTGTGTGCAGGGGCCACTATGGGGCAAACTACTGTGTGCAGGGGCCACTATGGGGCAAACTACTGTGTGCAGGGGCTACTATGGGGCAAACTACTGTGTGCAGGGGCTACTATGGGCAAACTACTGTGTGCAGGGGCTACTATGGGGCAAACTACTGTGTGCAGGGGCCACTATGGGGCAAACTACTGTGTGCAGGGGCCACTATGGGGCAAACTACTGTGTGCAGGGGCCACTATGGGGCATAATATTGTGTGCAGGGGCCACTATGCTGCATAATACCGTGTCCAGGGGCCACTATAGGGCATAATACCGTGTCCAGGGGCCACTATGGGGCATAATACCGTGTGCAGGGGCCACTATGGGACATAATACCGTGTGCAGGGGCCACTATGGGGCATAATAGTGTGCGCAGGAATGCGGTTTGTGTGTGTGGGGGGGTTGGGGGCAGAGGTTTGGGGGGGTTGGGGGCGGTGGCTTGGGGGGGGTTGGGAGCGGCGGCTTGGGGGGGCCCCATGTCAAATGTTCGCCTTGGGGCCCAGCCATTCCTAGTTACGCCACTGATTCCATGGGTCAGTACAATTGCCATGTTCAAAAAGACCATCAATTTTTCAATAGATTGGGCTGTATAGGGGTGTATTTTTGGTGGAATAAGCTATAATTTTCATCTGTACTCTTTGGGGGTGCATTCAACTATTTGATCACTTTATGTCATTGTATGGAAGACAGTGTTAACAAAAATATCAATGTCTGTGTTTTTTTTTCCTTTTTTACGGTGTTCACTGTTTGGTAGCATAACGTTGTGTGCTAGAGGAAAATTGTGATATGTTTAATAATTATTTTTGCGTTCTTAAAATATTTTTTAAAACTTTATTACTCTTTTCTTTACATTTTTGTTTAGTCCTTCTAGGGGACTTGAACCTATGATCTCTTGCATAATACCCTGCAATACTTCTGTATTACAGGGTATTAAACATGTCAGTGTAACACTGACATTCAGTCCATTAGACCCATCCTCTGGCTGGGCTTATTAGGCTTCCATCCATGGCAGTGCAGGAGGCTATGACCAAGCGTCCATGGCCAAGCCTCCAGCTGCCATTGCAGGCCCTTGGCACCCTGCCATTGCGCTTTTAGGGAGATGAAAGTCTGGCAGAGGGAACCTTTTCCCTCTGTCTAAACACTTTACATGCTGTGGTTGCTATTGACCATGGCATATAAAGGGTTAGACTGCCAGGGATTGCATTTATCCATCCCCAGGATTGTGGCAGGGACCTGGTAGGGGCCTAGCAGTGCCTGCATGATCAACATGAGAAATATATTTGTCATGAAGCATTATCTGCTCCATGCTCATGACAAATATATTAGTCATAGAGTGGGAAGAGGTTATCCAATAAACAAAGAGTGTATGTAGGACATATTGTAAAAGTCTCCACAACAGTCTTACATTGCATAATAGCTGCTGTATCTAAATATGTTTTCATAATGAATGTGTAAATTGAAATCCAATTTCTTAGACTATGATTTATAGTACATTACATTATCCGACCTTTCAATTTGATATAATAACTTAATTACTATCCTAATATCCATTATTGGCTTGCTCAGTGTGATAAAATACTTAAACGTAATGTCATCCTTGCTAAATTGTCCCTTTGATATCATACAATTGTCTTACAGTGACACCTACTGGGATTAGGGAGGCTTTAGCAAACATATCCCGAGATGATACATAACTAAACAAAGGTTTAGAATGGCTACACAGAATGTTTGTTTCACTCATAAATACGTGTTATTTTCATCTATATGTATTTGTTCTAAAAGTTTAACTTTTAACATAAAATGTACTGTATATATTTCCTTTTAGCAAATCTGCATCAAATTTATAATACTTAAGAACAAATGTTGGGCTTAATATAATAGTATAAAAGTAGATGTACAGTAGTATATTAAACTATAAACATGGGTATATCTTTTAGTCACAAATAGTAACAGAGCACTGGTAAATATTATTAAGTTCAGAATTAAACCCTCTGTCGTAGGAGTCGTTCACACTACCACTGGTGACCAACAGTAGTGTCGGTTGCTGTTGTCGGTTACAAGATTTTAGCAACGGACACTAACAGAACCGTCACAAATCTGTTAAAAATTCCATTGATTTCAATGGGATTTTAGCTGGTGTCCTTTAGTGACCGTTAGTGTCCGTTTACACCAAATCCATCACATGTCCGTTATTTTTCGCAGACAAAAAATCCGACATGCAGGACTTTTGTGTCCGTGAAAAATAACGGTTTCATGACGGACATCAAGCATCCGTTGTTTTTTAATATTAGTCTATGGGCATCCGTTATACTGTCCGTTTTTTTTTTTCTCTGTGCATGCTCATAAAGCAGAAACAAAAAAATGCAAATAAAAACGGACTGTATAAAAACAGACACTAACTAACACTAACTGATGCTAATGTGTCTGTTTTTTAACAGATCCATTAAATTAACATCAGTTAGTTATGATAGGTGTCCATTTTTTTTTTTTAACAGACACTATCAGAACGGATATCCAACTGTAGTGTGAACCCACCCTTACATGTCAAAGCCTTAACAAAGAGATTTACTTAAAAAAAGATAAAAACATAGAAAATAAGTCAATCAACAACTGAAAATATGGCTCCAGACATAATCTTCATGCCTCTCCATTAACATCACTTTTATAATGGCAATTTACAAGTAATTTCCATTTCTATTTTATATATAGCTAAATCACTGTATTATTGTAAACATTGTGTTAAATTTCCTCAGTATGTAAAGATCTCTGCTAGTCGATGACAGGAATTGAAGATGTATTAGGGTACATGCACACAATCAGGAAAAAACGCACAGAATAAAATTACCAATGTGCACAGATTTTGGTGTGGATTTTAATACATGTATGTGGGGTTTTCAGTGAAGATTTTGACATGCAGATTTGAAATCTGCACATAAATAAATTTACATGCTAATTTTTGTTTTAATCTGTACCACAGGTCATTTTTTGAGAAAAAAAAATATCCATCATGTGCATGAGAAATAAATTTTTCATTGACTTCAATTTAATGTATTTTGGAAATCCACACATAATCCTGATCATGTGCATGTACCCGTAGCAAGTTGTAGAATTTTTTTGGTTTACAGTAAATGCATAAATCTGATAAGCCCCTTAAATGGTCACTAACTTTTCAGAAAATTTTGTCTCATTGCATAGAGATTTATTGACTGTGCTCATAGATGTTTTTTTGTCCTGTGTTATAGCTGTTTACCTGTATGTATTTGCCCTGTGTTTGCAGTCTAGTGTTCCTGGATGTCCTATGCTATGGTCACTTGGTCTTTTCTCAGCTATTTTTTGGTATTGTACAGTTACTTCTGTAACTCCTGTCAGAATTACATATTCAAAAATAGTAGTATCACTAATGGATAGGGGAGGGAGTAGACTGCTTCTTATTGTACATGTCCACAGCCTCAGAGACAAATGTGAAATGTGCTGCAACCATAATGTGATTATTTGAATCAGAAAATCTGATAGCACATCATATATGAAGACTTATATAGTCAGAGAACAGACTGTCCATCAAGACCCTCCACATATTTAATCTTTCATGAAAACTCAGATACCCTTTAAATTTACGTAGTCTATATGTTTATATTCATTAGTTATATTTATTAGTTTCATTTCTTTGATAAAGTTCATTATGGTTCAGCATATTGAGGTAGATTTATTAAGACTGGCTTTTCATACACCAGTCTTAATAAAGACTTCGACAGGCGCAAGGCATGTCTAATTTATCAACAGGCTATACAGTAGACTGTTAAAAAATCAGACTCAAGTCTGTGTGACAGAAAGTAAGTCTATGCCAGCCAGGAACTGGTGTATATTTCCTTTATAACTCACTCTACATCCCCACCCTGGCCCACCCCACTGTCCACCTAGCTTGCCACAAATGCGGTACACATTTGGCACAAGAAAGGGCCTTGGCACCAAATGTGCGCTACAATATCACCCATCTATGTCAGAAAACTGGGCTGCGTAGAGTGTTGCTAAATTCCTCCCAATGCTTTATCATTGGAAAATTTCCCAAACAATACAGATAAAATGTATTGTTTGGGAAACTGAAGCTATAAATTTGCCTAAAATTAGTTTTTTTACTATTGAGAAAAATAACTGTTTAATCGGCAAAATCTATTTAATAAAGTTTCAGTGGTCATCAAAGTTATCAGACCGCAGACTTGTTTCCTAGAGTCATTATTGCAGGCAAACATTTTAAGTGCTATATACGAAGCTTGAGTCATTTGATACAAATAGCAATTTTCCTGGAAGTTACAGCCATTTCAGCATTGTTCCATTCACAATAGCAATGACTGTGCCATAATCAATGACTGCAGCCTGGAAAATGATGTCAGTCGTAATTATAACATCATAAGACAATGGTTCTGACTGTGAGAACACTATTTATTTTGCTGCTGTATAAAATTATACAAATTACAATTGTTTGCAATTTAATCCACTGAACATGAAGAAATAGTGTGGGTTGCAAAACACAAACATTTTTACCGATTAGGACATACAGACGTCATAGTCTCACAATGAAGTAATTTATTGTTACTTATTACTGCATGTACAGTGCTGGCCAAAAGTATTGGCACCCCTGCAATTCTGTCAGATAATACTCAATTTCTTCCAGAAAATGATTGCAATCACAAATGCTTTGGTAATAATGTCTTCATTTACTTTGCTTGCAATGAAAAAACACAAAAGAGAATGAAAAAAAAAGTCAAATCATTGATCATTTTACACAAAACTCCAAAAATGGGCCGGACAAAAGTATTGGCACCCTCAGCCTAATACTTGGTAGCACACCCTTTAGACAAAATAACTGCGAGCAACCGCTTCCGGTAACCATCAATGAGTTTCTTACAATGCTCTGCTGGAATTTTAGACCATTCTTCTTTGGCAAATTTCTCCAGGTCCCTGAGATTTGAAGGGTGCCTTCTCCAAACTGCCATTTTGAGATCTCTCCACAGGTGTTCTATGGGATTCAGGTCTGGACTCATTGCTGGCCACTTTAGAAGTCTCCAGTGCTTTCTCTCAAACCATTTTCTAGTGCTTTTTGAAGTGTGTTTTGGGTCATTGTCCTGCTGGAAGACCCATGACCTCTGAGGGAGACCCAGCTTTCTCACACTGGGCCCTACATTATGCTGCAAAATTTGTTGGTAGTCTTCAGACTTCATAATGCCATGCACACGGTCAAGCAGTCCAGTGCCAGAAGCAGCAAAGCAACCCCAAAACATCAGGGAACCTCCGCCATGTTTGACTGTAGGGACCGTGTTCTTTTCTTTGAAGGCCTTTTTTTTTTTTTCCTGTAAACTCTATGTTGATGCCTTTTCCCAAAAAGCTCTACTTTTGTCTCATCTGACCAGAGAACATTCTTCCAAAAAGTTTTTGGCTTTCTCAGGTAAGTTTTGGCAAACTCCAGCCTGGCTTTTTTATGTCTCTGGGTCAGAAGTGGGGTCTTCCTGGGTATCCTACCATAGAGTCCCTTTTCATTCAGACGCCGACGGATAGTACGGGTTGACACTGTTGTACCCTTGGACTGCAGGGCAGCTAGAACTTGTTTGAATGTTAGTCGAGGTTCTTTAGCCACCATCCGCACAATCTTTCGTTGAAATCTCTCGTCAATTTTTCTTTTCCGTCCACATCTAGGGAGGTTAGCCACAGTGCCATGGGCTTTAAACTTCTTGATGACACTGCGCACAGTAGACACAGGAACATTCAGGTCTTTGAAGATGGACTTGTAGCCTTGAGATTGCTCATGATTCCTCACAATTTTGCTTCTCAAGTCCTCAGACAGTTCATTGGTCTTCTTTCTTTTCTCCATGCTCAATGTGGTAGACACAAGGACACAGGACAGAGGTTGAGTCAACTTTAATCCATTTCAACTGGCTGCAAGTATGATTTAGTTATTGCCACCACCTGTTATGTGCCACAGGTAAGTAACAGGTGCTGTTAATTACACAAATTAGAGAAGCATCACCTGATTTTTCAAAGGGTGCCAATACTTTTGTCCACCCCCTTTTTTATGTTTGGTGTGGAATTATATCCAATTTGGCTTTTTGACAATTATTTTTGTGGTTTTCCATTGAAGACAAATTAAATGAAGATATTATTACCAAAGTATTTGTGATTGCAATCATTTTCTGGAAGAAATTGAGTATTATCTGACAGAATTGCAGGGGTGCCAATATTTTTGGCCAGCACTGTACCATGCGGTTGGCTGTATATTCTCCCAGTGATCCGCTGAAAGTCAAATCTGACAATCATCTGGTTGCCTTGCTGGTTTCATTCCAAACAGAGGTTTAGAAATAAAAATTCAGAAAAACACTGCAGTTCATCACCATTAAAATGAATAAAAACAGATCCTGTTTTCTAATCAACATTAGAGATAGGAGAACCTCTGAAGATTTGCTTCGTCCCATGTTCAGAAGAAGTAACCCTCCGGTTCGTTTCGGGCTGAACTTGTTCAGATGAAACTGGAAGTGAAATTATTATACTCAAGGGTCTCTTCAGAACCCCAGTGTATAACAGGTTTAGGCCCAGGGGAGGTGTAAAAAATCACAGGCCTCAGCCCAATCACAGGCCTCAGCAGTGACCATGGGTGCATGATGTCACAGGAGAGCACCAGATGTCACCGAGGCAAAGGCAGTGCGGGCAGGCCCAAAACAGGTAAAAGAAGGTAAGTATATATTTTTTTTTATTTTTTCCACCTCCTCCTGCAAGCAGCACTTTTCTCTCCGCATTTTTCATGCGGAAACCGACTGGAAACCACACGGACCCCTTTATAGTCTATGGGGTCCGCCAGTTTCCTAAGGTAACCGCTTTTTTATGCGGATTAGGTTTCCATTCAGGGGGTCCCCAAGCGGACTCCCCGAACGGAAACCCATGTGCAGATGTGAACCGGGTCTCAGTTACGGTAGCTTACCAGGTTCATATAAAGATTCTCACCAATGATAACTCCTACAGAAATAAAGGTCAACACAAGATCCAAAAACAAGGAACAAGAGGTATAAGAAATAGTGTTAGCCTACATTCAGATGACCATAGGTGAAAACTGCCTTGAAAAATGTCAATTTTTCATGGCCATTTAGCACCCAGGGGTTGCCTGTTTTCACAGATCCCACATATTTTGCAGTGTACGGAGGAATCCGTGAAAAAGGGCAAAAATAAAATATGACCTATATTTTGACAGTCAATTACAATGGACCATCACAATATTGGTCACATAAATAACCTTCATTTACAACAAGGCTTGTTGGAAATCCTTGTGTTCGATGGAGTTTCAATCCTAAGGTCAGGGCTGCACTACAACTTTTTTGTAGCACTGTTGATTGGTTTTAACTATTTAGTGACAGCTGCAGAACATTGATTGCATGCAGCTCAATGTATTCATTTGGACTGCAACTTCTGCTCATTTGTTAAAGTGAATTATTAGTGCTGCAAAAAGTCATGGAGGGAATTCATCATTCCTTCCACGCCAGTTTTCTGGCATAGATGGATGATATTGAGGTGCAAGGTTTGATGCAAGGTCCTTTTTGCACCAAATGTATTCCTCAAACACCGATTTGTACCATGCCCACTACATTCTGAGAATAAATTCTCGGTCTGGATTATAATATACCAGTCTTAATAAATTTTCCCCATAGTGTAGACCTGGCCTAAGGGTTTTGTTGATAAATTGCATGGAGGCCTTGACTTTGGCATTGGTCCGAGACCAGTAAAGGGTCATTATATGTGAAGCCAAAATAAGTTGCAAAAAATTGAAAGTCTGCAGAAAAGATCTTGTAAAGTTTTGCCACAATAGCTCAGATTGTTGAAAATGGTTACATAACTGGAAACTTTAAAATATCATGACAACTAGAAAATAGGAGTCACCTGGCAAAGAGCAGAATAAACACCAAAACCAGTCCATTTACTTTCCTGGAAGGGCACCATTTGTAATAGTACATGTCTATGGTAAAGGATATCATTTCCACTTTGTTGTCGGGTCCTGGAAACCATGCTTTATCTCTAAGCAGATGGTTTGTTTTCATGAGACAGACTGAGGGCTGAAGCTTTTGAGGTACAGTATCATAAGGCGATTTTCATGTACTAATAAATTTGAGTCTGACACAAATAGTGATTGTCTCACATTAAAGAAAGCTAAGAAGTATGACATTTGCTCGGGTGAATGAATTTGAGCATCTGCATAGCAGGAACATCAGCGTTAGAACAGTTTCAGTAACTAATTTAAGTTGGGGGTCAAAATCCACAGATTGTCTTATCTCAATGGTCATTACTCTTGGCATAGTATGCGAAAGAACAAAATGAACATGCTATTCAGCCAGGTACTGTTTGTTATCCTTGGCAGATTACTTATCCATAGGATAGGACATCAATTGTAGCTCAGCAGGGGTTCAACTGCCAGGGCTTCTTGTGCTGGCACGAGCTCAGTGCCCACTCACCATACTTTTAATAGTGGCCATAGTGAGTACTGCAGCCGTACCATTCAAGTGTATGAGACAACTGCAGCAGTACTTAATATGGCAGCTATTAAAAGTACAGTGAGTAACCACTACAGGTCACAGCACTCCAGGAAAACAGCTGATCTGTGGGAGTCCTGCCAGTCAGATGAATGTCTAAAAGTTATGTCCTATCCTGGATATCTGGATAGCCCCTTTATGCTAAGGCCATATTACAGAAACACAACATTTTTGGCTGTTGCAGAAACACAGCAGAAAAAAATCCTGCGTTTTACAGTACCAGCTAATTAAATGAGTTTTTGTGTAATCTCATCCACACATTTTGGAAAATAAAAATTGTGGAAATGCATTTGAAAAACATGGACATTTTTGGAAAAAGCAGCATGCATTTTTCCCATAGACTTATATGGTGTGGGGAAGGTAAAAATTATAACTGCATTAGAAAAGTATTAACAAACACAAGCATTTTTGCTGTGTCTATTTCCTCTGTGTTGTTCTCATCGTTTTAGCAGTGTTTTCACAATGTATAGCCTTAGCCTTAGAATAAGGCCTCTCGTTACTGAAAATCAACTTTTTTGTTGCAGATTTTGCTGTGGTTTTTGAGCCAAGGCCAAGAGTGTCTGCAAAACGAATGGGAAACATATAGGAAGTACTTATTCATCTCCCTTCTGCCCAATCTAGTTCTGACTTTGGCTCAAAAAAACACAGCAAAATCTGCAACGATAAATGAGCATTTCCGCAACGTGGGGATTCAGCTTTAATCACCTTTTCTAAAAAATAACATTGTTTTAAGATCTTAAAGTGATAATGTTAACTATTCTATGAGGGTTGATGAGCCATCAGTCCCAGTTCATTTTTCAGCATTGTCCCCTGCAAGGTTTTGCAGAGCCACTCCCTGTGAAATTCCCTGTGAAAAAAGTGCGTTTTCCGGCCCTCCAACCATGCAATGCCAGCTGATATCACTGTATAGTCAGATGCTGATCTTTTGCTGTGCAGGTTTTCTTTCATTTTTGGGAATGAATGAATGAAAGTCACTTGGATAAAGAATATATAGTTATGACTAGAGATGAGCGAATCGATTCTGCAGAAGTGGAATTCGATCCGAAATTCAGGAAATCTTCCATTCGCCACGATTCCGGATTTCCTGATGCTTCACGGTAACGAATATTTAGTAAGGACCTTTGTGACATCAGATGGTCACAAGATATTCTCTGGTGATGTGATTGGGTAGGCGTGTCTACATGTTAGCAGATCCTTCCACATGAATAAAAGTTGTCCATGCTCGAGAAAGAGATAGAGAGAGACATGACCGCAGCAGCCAAGAGCTTCCGCCATTTTGCCTCCCACCCCGGCTCTCTGAAGCCAGGAAATAGCTGTTTATTCTCCACAAAGTAATTCAGATCGAAGCAAATGTTTTTGTGAACTTTGAATCGAACTGCCAAATTGAACTTTTGAGAAATTCGCTCATCTCTAGTCATGACTACAGCAGGTGAGATTGTACACATATCAATTTTGTACTGTAGCTGAAAGTATTGTCCTGAAGGAGGAGAATGTCTCTCCTCCTTAATAGCTTCTCGTAGTTGCCTGATTAACTTGTTATATTGCTTCCCTGTGACAGTTCTACTCTTCTCCAGGTATTCCTACATGATAGTACCATCCATATCCCAAAAATTGTCAAAACTAAACCATCTAAACTGTCTAAAACTAGCATCTGTATCCCAAAGTTTCTGGGTCATCATTTATTTCAACCAAATGAGAAGAACAGATCTTTTCTGGACATGTTTTCTTTCTGTTCACATTCTTGGTACCTATCAAGAAGGCCATCCTGAAGGTTCTGCATTTTTTGCAGGACTCCCTGTCTGTGCCATTTCTGTGCAGTTGACTATGCAGCCATTGTCTGCATCATGAATTTTTTCCAGTGACACTCCTTTCAGGTAAAGGTTCTTTATCATTTCACACAATTCACATGTTTCCATTTCTGAAAATTAGCATTACAGACAATTTAAGGAAATATATGAATTTTCCTTAAATTTGGACTAGTTTTTAAAATTATACAACATATTCCCCAAAATTGCATATCTCTGTGGGAGCCAGAAGTGGTTCAGAGAAGATTAATATTTTTATAACAACCCTTGTACAGTCATGGCCAAAAGTTTTGAGAATGATACAAATATTAATTTTTACAAAGTCTACTGCTTCAGTTTTTCTAATGGCAATTTGCATATATTCCAGAATGTTATAAAAAGTGATCAGCTTAACAGCAATTACTTGCAAAGTCAATATTTGCCTAGAAAATGAACTTTATCCCCCAAAACACATTTCAACATCATTGCAGCCCTGCCTTAAAAGGACCACCTAACGGGGGTGTGGCCTGGACGCGCATGGAGTAGCACGCGCGCAGGTCCTTCTCCGCTCCTCCGCTCGCTACTGAGACCCGTGGACCCCTCAGCAGGCGCAGTATGGGCAAGCGCTTACCGAGGAAGGTGGCCCCGGGCACCCCAGCGCCCGTGGAGAGGTCTGGGGGGGCCACCCTGGACGCCTTTCTGGCCCAGCGGCCTTCTCTACCGGGCCAGGCTGCTGCGGGGCGGCCATCTTGGATTTCCTCCGCTCTCCAGGCACAGGGGTCGCAGCGCAGCTTCTCTCCTCCCGCGCTCCCCCTGTCAGCCAGCGGAGCGCCGCTTCAACAGAGATCCCTGTCGGCGCCTGGGCAACCCAGAGTTTCCCCAGCACGAGTACTCCCACAGTCTCCTCACCCTGGGATGTCCCAGCAACTACATTCTGCTTCACCAGCACTCCTGGCAGAGCGGCATGAGAGGACCCCGGATGTTTCCAGCTTCTCAAGGAGTTCTGAGGTCAGTGGCTCTGCTCCCTCCTACACCGCTGATGAGTTGCAGCCTGTGGCCACAGAGCTGGTCTCTGTGGCCCCCCACCTACTATCTTCCCCCATCACCCCCCCCCCTCCATGGCTCAGAGGGGGATGGCGCGGTGGAAGGCTCTGGCGTAGGGGCTTCTCTGCCCCGCACTCCCAAGGATTATGGCTCCCCCCCTCCAGTCCTGTACCCCCAGAGCTGCATTCCAGGCCCATCTTCAGCACCATCATCCATGGCGGACCTTCTTCCTCAACTTACTACTAAACAAGACCTTAAAAGTATGGTTGCGGAAATCACAGCATCCTTCCGATCTGAAATTGCTACCCTCCGCACTGATTTACACTCCATTGCTAACCGAATGGACACGCTGGAGAATGACCATGACACCACCAGGGACTATGTTGCCTCACTGCATGATACTACCACTGAACAGGGTTCAGCTATACGGGACATGCAACGCCACTTGGAGGATCCTGACAACAGGGGCCGGCGCAACAATATACGCATCAAGGGACTCCCAGAGGCTGACCAATCTGAGGATCTGCCTGTTCTGCTGGAGGCTGTCTTCAACACTATACTGCAGGAGCCCCCGTCCCACAAAATTAAGTTTGATAGGGCACATCGAGCCCTTCGACCCAGAGGATCTTCCGCCACACCCCGTGATGTCATCTGCTGCCTCCACGACTTCACCCTTAAAGAGGCTATAATGAGCAAAGTGCGCAAACTCAAAGACTTCGAGTTTCAGGGAGCTCCACTACAATTCTATCAGGATCTGTCGCTAATCACCCTCCAGAAACGCCGCCATCTCCGACCCCTCCTCCAGATTCTTCAGGAGCACCAAATTCCTTACCGGTGGGGATTTCCGTTTGCTCTCATTGCTCGTAGGGATGGTCGCTCCGCTACGCTTCGCTCCTTTGCGGATTTGCCTCTCTTCTGTGACCTATTGGATGTTCCCCTGCCGGATTTAACAGACTGGGAGCTATTCTCTCCACCCCCTCCCCCACCACCGGTTTGGCAACGATTGGAGCCCAGACGACGTCATGCATCCTCCGCGGTGGTGACCACTCGGAGGCCCCGGCTGGAGACTGATCCCTGAGGAGGCTGCCCCCCCTTGAGACGTTCTCCCTTTTCTCGGTGGTGCTTTGGAATCTGCATGCCTTAATGTTATGTTTGCTTCTCTTTTTTTCTTTTTTAGGTCTACGGGTCTCATCTATTATGCTTATTATTGGATTGTTTTAGCGGAGTGGGGCGGGGTGGGGTTCCGGTGACTCCCCTTCCTTCCTTCTTTTTACTGGTGGTTGGGGATCCACCGCCTCCCCTCCGACCTCCTGTCCACGCTCTCCCCCCTAAGGGGATACTTGGACTGTGCGGCCATTGATCCTGATTGGACCTCTGGCTGCCCTCATTGGTCCCCAGGCGAGTGACTTAGCCTCGCCCACAAAGTATTGTTTAACTGTTTTTATTTTTACTTTGTCATTTATGATGTCTTTTGCCTCCCTCCCTCCCTCTCTTTCCCCCCCCCCTCCCTGATCTAGAGACCCTGCCTCGACTTTGGGTTCCTGTTTGTGGATTGCCCTTTTGCCTCTCCGAGGGAAACTTGCCAGCGTCATGTGAGATGGGTGAGCTTATTGCAATCCGCCACTGTCCTCCAATCCTGGGTCCCAATGGTTAGGTGCGTGACAATTAATGTCAAGGGCCTGGGTTCCAACATTAAAAGGCGCCATGTCCTTAGAGAACTCCGCTCCTTACGAGCGGATGTGGCGTTTCTTCAGGAGACTCATTTTGACCGCGCTGGTACTTTTGCCTTCGCTAAGCATTATTTTCCCGTAGCTTTTTCGGCCTTCCACAATCGACGCAGAGCTGGGGTGGCTATCCTTCTTTCTCGATCCTGCCCAATTACAGTGACGACTTCCCACATAGACCCAGGTGGCCGGTTTGTTATCTTGGAGGGGCTCCTTTATGGTGCCCCGATTGTTTTATGCAATGTCTATGCCCCCAATTCAGCACAGATCCCGTTCTTGCGCCGGGTATTCTCCCCGTCTGCGCGCTCTCCCACCATCAGCTTGGCTGGTGGGGGGGAGACTTTAACATGGTCTTCTCTGAACGGGCGGATCGTCTGGCGTTACCCCAGGGCCCAACCCCCCATAGGTTGGCCCAACTTGCAAGGGAGTTCCGCAGGCTGATCCGCGCCCACTCTTTGTATGACCTTTGGCGAGTGGACAATCCTACGGCGCGCTCCTACACCTTCTTTTCTCACCCTCATAACACTCACACCCGCATTGACTACTTCTTTGGAAATGCTCCCGCTCTTCGTTTGCTTAGGGACACGAACATTGGCCCTCTCACCTGGTCTGATCATGCCCCAGTCGTGGTTACCTTATCTACGACTCCAGTGCCTACTCGCCAATGTCATTGGCGTCTTAACGAAACACTGCTCAATTCGCCGACCTCCCTCGAGACCCTGCGCACACACTTGATAGATTATTTTAGGGACAACTTAGGCTCGGTAGACTCTCTTGCCATTCTCTGGGAAGCCCATAAGGCGGTCATGAGAGGATGCTGTATCGCATTGGCTTCTAGGCTTAAAAGGGACAGACAGGTCCAGGAACAGCTCCTCCAAGCCCGTATTCGGTCCCTTACGACGACTTTGGCAGCGCATCCATCCCTGGGGGTTCTTCGCCGTTTGGTCCTGGCCCGGGCGGACCTCCGTGATTTGGAGACCCGCCATGTGGAACGACTTCTCCTTTATACCCGTCAGAGGTTTTTTGAACGAGGTAATAAATCTCATACCCTCCTGGCAGGAACCCTCAGGGATCATCGGGCCTCTTCCACACCACACTCTGTCCGTGACCCCGCGGGTACTCTTCAACATCACCCTGATGCTGTGGCGCTGGCGTTCCACTCTTACTACTCTAAGCTGTATGACTTACCCCCCCCACGAGCACTACTCCCTGGGGATGACTCAACACTACTGGAAGACTATTTAAAGGATTGTTGTCTCCCACGCCTTCCTCCTGAGGCCCTAACCTCCCTGAACACCCCCATCACCAGGGAGGAACTAGAAGGGGTCCTGAGGGACCTCCCAAATGGGAAATCCCCAGGCCCAGATGGGTTCACTTACAATTATTATAAGGTTTTCCAGGGTGAACTCTCTGCTCATCTATTGTCCCTCTTCAATTCCTTCCTTTCAGGTTCCCCTATACCCCCGACTATGCTCTCTTCACTACTCACATTGGTCCCTAAACCGGGTAAGGACTTGCAGGATTGTGCTAACTACCGACCGATTGCTTTGCTGAACACGGACCTGAAACTTTTCACCAAACTCTTAGCCAATAGACTGAATGCTTGGCTCCCTCTGCTTGTCCATAAGGACCAGGTGGGATTCATCCCCTGTCGTCAGGGTGGTGACAACACCAGGAGGACTGTGGATTTGGTGGAGGTGGCCAATCATTATTCTACCCCGGCCCTTCTCTTGAGCCTGGACGCTGAAAAGGCTTTTGACCGCATAAATTGGTCGTTTATGCATACTATGCTTAAGGCGTTCGGGCTTACGGGACCGTTTCTCACAGCTATCCAGGCCCTTTACTCCTTACCCTCATCAGCAATTAAGCTTCCCCATGCATCTTCGCCCTTCTTCCCTATTCGAAATGGCACTAGGCAGGGTTGCCCCCTGTCACCCATCATATTTGCCCTCTGCATTGAACCGCTAGCGGCCAAGATTAGGCGAGACCCTAATATCAAGGGCATCATGGTCCAAGATAAGGAATTTAAGATATCTCTCTTTGCGGACGATGTACTCCTCACTCTCACCTCCCCTCATACTACCCTTCCAAACTTGCTGCGCTCGCTAGAGACCTATGGTGATCTCTCAGGGTATAAGGTGAACCCCGCGAAGACTGAGGCACTCCCACTTAACATCCCACGGGACCTTCTCCTTCTCCTCCGCAGTAATTACGATTTCCAGTGGCGGGAGTCCTCTATCCACTACCTGGGAGTCCATATATCCACCTCCTATGCGACCCTCTACTCGGCAAACTACCCGCGGTTGTTTTGTGAGCTAAGAGCCCTATTGGACAAATGGCAACCCTTGCCTATCTCCCTTTTGGGGAGAATTGCTGCGGTCAAGATGACTCTCCTCCCGAAGCTACTGTATTTTTTCAAGACGCTCCCAGTCGCGATACCTCGGGGAGAATTACGGAACCTACAGAAAGCTATCTTCCAGTTTATCTGGAAAGCAAAACGACACCGAATACCTAGATCTGTTATGCTGGCGGATAGGGGGTCTGGGGGTATGGCTGTCCCACATCTGTTACATTATTACTGGGCGGCCCACTTACGCCATATCCCATTCTGGGCGGCTATGCCAGCATACACCAGATGGGTGCAGATAGAGAAGCTATGGCTGGCACCCATGCATCCTAACGCGCTTCTGTGGGTCAGCTCCCCCCCCCCACCCCCCCTGCCTCGTACCTGTTGGGCCCCATTCGGTTTACTAGATCTATCTGGTCTACCTGTTGTGCTAGATTCTCCCTGATGTCCCCGCGCTCATCTATGGTCTCCATACTATACAACCCCCTTCTCCCAGAGAGCCTGACTTCTGCCATGACTAAAGTGTGGTCTGAAGCTGGCCTTTACCGGATTGCTGACATGGTTGACCCTGGAACCTTGGAACTCAGGTCCTTTGCTTATCTTACAGCTAATCAAAACCTGCCAAGTACTGAATGGTTCCATTACTTGCAGGTGGTTCACTTTGTCCGCTCCCTCCATGGGTCTCTTAAGGTGTCACCCCCCACCGCTTTTGAAAAGATTTGCCGTGCAGGCACGTCCACTAGGGGCTTTATATCCTCTATTTACCAACTTCTTAACTCACAAACTACAGGCTCTCCTGTTAATCATCGCTATATGCTTAAATGGGAGGAGGCGGTGGGTAAACCCATCTCCCAGGAACAGTGGCGGATTGTATGGTCTCGGGCCCAGAAATCATCTCAGTGCATTACGTTTAGGGAAACGCAGTATAAGCTGTTGATGCATTGGTATCATACTCCGGCTCTCCTTCATACTTTAAACCCATTAGTTCCCCCATGGTGCTGGCACTGTGGAGCTGCGGTGGGTACCCTGCACCATATCTTTTGGACGTGCCCTCTCATCCTTGGTTTTTGGAGGAAGGTCAGGACTCTGACGACTGCTCTCTTTTTGCAAGAGGTTCCTCTTGACCCTCTTCTTTATCTCCTGAACCTTCCCCCCAGACACCTGAGCAATAAGTCATCCAGGCTTTTCTTGCATCTTTGTACTGCAGCTAAAACTCTCATAGCTAGAAACTGGAAGAAGGTGAGTCCCCCATCTAGTCTTGAGCTTGTGGCTAGAATGAAGGATGTGAGGAGTCTTGAATACCTGACTGCTGGCCTACATAATTCACGGGAAGCCTTTGGGGCTATTTGGGCACCCTGGGACATGTATTGTACATCACAGGGTCTCTGATCTCTAGTCCTCTCCTTCCCTCCCCCCCCCCTTCCCTTTGGTCCTACCCTTGTCTTCTTAACCCCTCCATTCCCCCCTCCCTTGTTCACTGCTTAATTTAAATGCATATTGCTTAAGGGGGAGGAGGCAGATAGCCTCTATTTACCTCAATGCTTCCTGTTTGTTTGATTATTATTGTTTTTTTGTTTTTTCTTTATTCCTTGTTAATGAAAAATTTTTCAATAAAATTACAGTTATATAAAAAAAAAGGACCACCTAACATCGTTTCAGTGATTGCTCCATTAACACAGGTGTGGGTGTTGATGAGGACAGGGCTGGAGATCAATCTGTCATGATTAAGTAAGAATGACACCACTGGACACTTTAAAAGGAAGCTGGTGCTTGCCATCATTGTTTCTCTTCTGTTAACCATGGTTATCTCTAAAGAAACACGTGCAGTCATCATTGCACTGCACAAAAATGGCCTAACTGGGAAGAGTATTGCAGCTAGAAAGATTGCACCTCAGTCAACAATCTATCGCATCATCAAGAACTTCAAGGAGAGAGGTTCCATTGGTGCCAAAAAGGCTCCAGGGCGCCCAAGAAAGACCAGCAAGCGGCAGGACCGTCTCTTAAAAGTGTTTCAGCTGCGGGATCGGGCTACCAGCAGTGCAGAGCTTGCTGAGGAATGGCAGCAGGCAGGTGTGAGTGCATCTGCACGCACTGTGAGGCGGAGACTCTTGGAGCAAGGCCTGGTCTCAAGGAGGGCAGCAAAGAAGCCACTTCTCTCCAGAAAAAACATCAGGGACAGACTGATATTCTGCAAAAGGTACTGGGAGTGGACTGCTGAGGACTGGGGTAAAGTCATTTTCTCTGATGAATCCCCTTTTCGATTGTTTGGAACATCTGGAAAATAGCTTATTCGGAGAAGAAGAGGTGAGCGCTACCACCAGTCTTGTCTCATGCC
Organism: Leptodactylus fallax; assembly: GCA_947044405.1. Classification (NCBI taxonomy): domain Eukaryota; kingdom Metazoa; phylum Chordata; class Amphibia; order Anura; family Leptodactylidae; genus Leptodactylus; species Leptodactylus fallax. The sequence continues at coordinate 1,156,121 of CAMRHE010000384.1, forward strand.
AACTGTAAAGCATCCTGAAACCATTCATGTGTGGGGTTGCTTCTCAGCCAAGGGAATCGGCTCTCTCACAGTCTTACCTAAAAACACAGCCATGAATAAAGAATGGTACCAGAATGTCCTCCAAGAGCAACTTCTCCCAACCGTCCAAGAGCAGTTTGGTGCTCAACAATGCCTTTTCCAGCATGATGGAGCACCTTGCCATAAAGCAAAAGTGATAACTAAATGGCTCAGGGAACAAAACATAGAGATTTTGGGTCCATGGCCTGGAAACTCCCCAGATCTTAATCCCATTGAGAACTTGTGGTCAATCATCAAGAGACGGGTGGACAAACAAAAACCAACAAATTCAGACAAAATTAAAGCATTGATTCTGCAAGAATAGACTGCTATCAGTCAGGATTTGGTCCAGAAGTTGATTGAGAGCATGCCAGGGAGAATTGCAGAAGTCCTGAAGAAGAAGGGTCAACACTGCAAATATTGACTTGCTGCATTAACTCATTCTAACTGTCAATATAAGCATCTGTTACTCATAATATGAATGCAATTATATTTCTGTATGTGATAAAAACATCTGACAAACACACATAAAAACCAGAGGGCAGCAGATCATGTGAAAATATAATATTTGTGTCATTCTCAAAACTTTTGGCCATGACTGTATATGTGTCCAATGAGTGGGTGTACATTTCAACCATTCAAGCTTTTGTTAGCATGTTTTGATACTGTACTGAATTGCTTTGATGGGAAACTGGAAACTTTAGCTAAATGTAATATCAGTTAAGTGTTATACTGATTGTTTAGACTATTGGACTATTGTCTACAAAATTATGTAAGTAAATAGCTATACATAACTGGTGTTCACTGATGAAGAAAAGAGTTGTAATGATTGGTGGCTTTCAATGAAAACTGGTGGTGTTCAATGATGAATGCTGCAGAGAAAAGCAATACTTTAAAGTCTGTAATGTGATGACCAATGTGTGGTCTAAACTTATTGTTAAACAGTTCCGGGACTGATCCAGGATTCAGATGAATTGTAATGAACATAAAACACATTTAAGTTAATGAGCCTTTGAGTAATGGAGAAAGTTTGACCTCAGGATTGGCAAGTTTAAGCCTCCTAGGGACCTAAACGTAATGAACATTGATTTTCTGTGATCACTATCCATTATCTTTACACACCTATATTAGAACCAAAGAAAACAACATGTTTAACATATTTTTAAAGGACCAATAATTTTAGAGCCTATACTTGATATTAATACAACTGGTGAGACTAATGAATAAATATTGGATGTAGTACAATTATCTATAAGGATGATTTTCTCCTCTTTCCACCTACTCATAAGCTAATGATGTGATATGGATCCAGTCACTACATATGAGGCATGTAATACATGTTGTCACACAGAGTAAACATTACTAACATTTTAACAAGCTATGTATAAATCAATATTACAAATGAAAGTAATATATATTGTAACATATGGATTCTTCTTTCCTCCACTTATTTGGCTGTTTGCCTGCAACACCTCCCTGTTAAACTATCACTCTGATATATGTGCTTTAACATTTCTATTCTGCTTAACAGAAGATCACATAGGTGTCATGTGATAGCTCGCAACAGAAGTCTATGGTGAGGGGAGGGATGAGCAGGAGCCCTGTGAGAAAGGAGAGGCAGGGGCACAAAAAGCATAGCTATAAATAGGAGGATTTCCATCTCACCGTAAATCTCACTACTTTATTCAGATCAATACAGAGCAGAAAGAGTGTGTTATTGAGCAGATTTGCCTCTCCTTTTAGTGTACTGTCTATGGCAGATATCATACAGCTAGTATCCATCCTCCAGGTCACGAAGAACTGAAAATTAGAGATGAAGCATGCAGGGATGCAAAAATGCAGAATATGAATCAGAATAATTTCCAGAAATATGGTGGTGCTATTCCTCATATACTTACAGTAATCTGGAATATTGATTTGTGCAAATGTTAGGGTAGATGCAGATATGCTTTAAAGTTTCCAAAATGATTAAAAGAATTATGTTTTATGTTAGACTTAGTAGCGCTCTCCGCCAATAAAATCATAATTTTGTATGAATAATGCAGAACAGGAAGAGGAAGTCTAGAAAAAGGAGAACCAAACAGGCCACCATAAATTGTATGACCATAGCTTTGGGATTATGTTAATGTAATTTATTCACATAGGAAGAACTCAGTTCATGAACATTGTGAAACATTGAAGTAGACCACCAGGTATGTTGGCAGTGACTATGTCACCCTTGAAACATTCACTATTAAAGGGATATTCTCATCTGAGACATTTATGACATATCCATCATATATGCCATAATGTCCTATACATTCAGGTCTCACAGTTGCAGTGAGTGAAGAGTATTCCATTTATGTCAGATATTCTCAGAAGTCCTATAGAAATGAATAGAGAGAGCTGTGAGCCATACCCTGTATGGCATACTGCAATGAAATAGATGCAATTATCCAGTGGATATGTCAGAAAAGTCCCAGATAGGAATACCCCTATAAACCACCACTCATTATGCGTAAAGTATAACTAAATTTTATATAATGTTTATAAATGTTTATATAATTTTTCATTAATACATAGTGCTGGCGAAGGGAACAAACTCTGAAATATAGTTTATAAAAGAAAATGGCTTCCGCCACTAATCAAATCTATATATTGTAAAGCTATGGAGAGGGGAGGGGGAGGAAGTTTCCCCAAAGCATAGAGACATCTACTCTGTAGAGAGATTTTTCTTTCGCAACAAAAGTGTTTTTTAAGAAATTATTAACCAGCCTTCTCCTAACAGAAAAGACTCATTGGATGCTGCCTCATATCTCTGTGCTCTCCTCCTCCCACATCTCTCTGTATAGAGCATAGACCTAAATCACTCTGATAATAGACAGTAGAAATACTTAAAGACACATGCACATTTTTTTAATAAAGTATATTGCAAAGTCTGTTCTCTTCACCTGCTCTGTTGATTTATAAAAATATCCATCACCTACAGTATATAGCTAGTCATCAAAAACTGAGAAGAAGGTAGTATGAGAATATGGAAAATACTGAATTCAATGGCCGACTGTATGACAACAGTTTGCAAGGCACCTTACTGGTATTAGAGTTCAGAAAAGTGATTTTGCGAGAGGACTTAAACTTTAAAATGTGCTATGATAACAGTAAGAGACAGACAAGTCACTATTTACAAAAAATCCACAATTTTATGACATAATTGCTTCTTTATGGTGTTCTGACCATTTATTGAAATGTTAGATGTTAGATCAATTGCTAAAGCTTTTTTTCTAAATCAGACAGATATTGGAATTTTTCTATTCCATTGCAGCTGTCAGGTATGCAAAATGACAAATAGACTCACTGGCATATTGGTTATGGCAATTGAATTAGCTTGTCAGCAGTTGACGACAAGCTGTCATTTTCCCATCCTGTATTGTTATTAACAGCAGTGGATATTGTTGTCATTAATAAGAATGCATATATCTGAAAGTGAAAAAAAAACATTAGCAAACTAACTAAAACAAAATTATCAATATGTAGAGCCATTTTTAGATAAAGATCCTCTTTAAAGTCCTTCTCTGCTGAGATTTGCTGACTGTTGGAGTCCCAGACTCTGACAATAAGTTCTCAGTCACTGTTACTAATAACAGAAGTGTCTAATTTCTCCAGGTCTCATTGACACCTATAGAAATGTCACTTATATCTCTCTAGCAGTGGCATGTCAAAGACAGGTAGACTACATTTGCATTTTTTCATGTCACCATTCATCCAGGTGGCATATTTAACATACAGTATCTCAGTGGTGAAAGAAATTATTAAACCACCACAATCTAAATACCTTACCGTAATCGAGAACCAAAGTAGCCACAATATACTATTAACTTCTTTTATTGTGTAATTACTTCTCAACTCAATAGCAAATTTAAAATACTGTATACTGTATCAGATATTGCAGATGTACATAAGTGTAAAAAGCTAACTGTTCCAGCAGAATAGGTAAGTAAAATAGAGAACAGAGCAGGAGCAAGGTATAACTATGTAGATTATGTAATAGTAAAGTGCCTATCGCTAGGTTCACATCTGCGTGCGGGTTTCCATTCTTCGGGTCCACTTGTAGACCCAAAAAACGCAAACCCAAACCGCTTAAAAAGCGGTTACCCATGGAAACCCACAGACCCCTAGACTATAATGGGGTCCGCCCAGATTTCTGCCTGAAAAATGAGGAGAGAAAAACGCTGCTTGCAGGACTTTTCTCTCCACATTTTTCAAGCGGAATAGGGAACGGAACCCCCGAACAGAAACCAGGCGAAGGTGTGAGCCTAGCCTGAGTCTGATACATTTGCATATGTGGTTATCTCATAGTCCCTATTATATGGTGTGCTTACAACAAATTTCTATGTAACTCCAAGTGGTAGGCACTATTGTGTGCTGTTCCTGGTTAATGTCATTACTTACTATGTTGGCATTAGAATTTTGACTTTACTAACGTAGGGACACCACATTTTAGAATATCTACAAGGTACAGTTACTATGCAAGCCCTATGTGGCCTAAATATAGAGATGCCTGTTGTAAGCTCCACTACAGGTGCATCTCAATAAATTAGAATATCTTTGAAACATTTATTTCTTTCAGTAATTAAATTAAAAAAGTGACCTCCTATGTTTTCTAGATTCTTTACACACAGAGTGTTCTATTTCAAGTGTTTTATTTCTGCAAATGTTGATTATGGATTACAGGTAATAAAAACCAAAATCTAAGAAAATTAGAATATTGTAAAAAAGTTTAGTATTGTAAATTCAGTGTGTCACCTGCCAAGGTTTCCTAAGCCTTTAAATGATCCCTCAGTCTGGTTCAGTAGGACACACAATCATGGAAGACGCTGATTATGAATTGTATTACTGAATCACTGAAATGAATGAACGTTTCAAAAATATTCTAATTTATTGAGATGCACCAGTATTTGAAGCACTTTAGTAACGTCAATTAAATAAAAAGGTCTGGAGTCAGAACACAGTATTGTTTTTAGATTACAATCTGTAAGGAGCTTTCTACAGCTTCTATTGAGTAGCTGTAGTAATTCCTGTACACTGAGCTCCCCCTAGTGATTGCTGCAAGTCGCAAGTTTTTCAATGTATTTATACCATATTTCTTGTTTAAATACATTGAGAAACATGGGGGATGTTTATACAATGCAAATAAAAAGTAGAAAGCTTTGTTGCATAGACATAAAATTGTGACTTTTGCACCATACTTTCCATATTTCTTAAAAGTGGGCAGGGAGGGAGTGGAGTTTTGCAACCCACCAAATTTACTGGTGCAAATAATGTTTTATAGGCTGAAATTTTATGCTAACTGCCATAGATTTCAAATTCTGATGCACAGAGCACCTGAGTTGCACCAAAATATTAAAAGGTGAAAACCTCTTTTCCAATCATTTTGGAAAATTTCACTCAAACATGGCAGTTGATTAAAACTGGCATACAATAAGCCAGTCTTAAATATATCGGCCCCATGGTGTCCAGAACAATCACCATCTGTGTATAGCACTGTGTGCTGACGCTCCCTTTGAAGTTTGAAAGGACTGAAGGAGAGATATTTGTGTGCTGCACACTACTATTCATGTAAAAATATCAAGATTTTCACAACTCAATTAAACTAGGGAATTTATTGGGAAAACTATTAAAATATTCCAATTATAAAACCACTTTTCATAAATTAAAAGTACAGATGAATATAAGAAACTTTGTATAACATCTTATTTAAGAAATATGTTTCTGTCTGCATTTATCAAGCTTTGTTACTTTTTTTATATAAGTCTATGGAGAGGAGAGGATGAGGCTGCTGGAAAAGACATACAAATAACTGCAGCTACTACACTCGGTTTTGTAGGGTCAGGGAATACTTTTAACACTGCTATATTTCAAGATAAGAGTCTGTCACTGCACAGAATAAGGCAATAAATCAATTAACAGCCCCTCCTCCCCTCTCCATACACTTCTGTGTATAAGGTGAATCTTATGTAAACACAGTTTGGGTGAAGATAAAGAGGAGGAAAGCAGCGTAATAAATGAAGATGGGCACAAATTTTCTTAATAAGATGTATTACAAAGTTTCTATTCATTTATAAAAAAGTAGCTTTATAATTGAAGATACACTTTAAAATTTTCACAGTACAAATGCAGCAAAGTATAACTTGACACTTGTTTGATGTCTTATCATAGCAGACAACTAAAGTTATTGAAAATCCATTCAAAGAATCAAATTAACATTGCGATAATGTTTTTTATGCGTTAAGCATCAGGTTAAACTTTGCTTTATATGTATCATATTCTAGTAATTCTTTCTTTGCCGCATCAGGTTAAACTTTGCTTTATCTGTATCATATTCTAGTAATTCTTTCTTTGCCCTACTGTGTTCTATCAAAAGTTACAACTGAATTTAGTTACAGAGAAAAAACACTTTCTGAAATTTTATCTTGCAGCAAAAAAGCAAGTAAAGCAAGTTCTCTTTTATTCCATCCACTGTACTCCAAAAATAAATAGGTCAAGTGTCTTTGACAGTCTTATGACAGAGGTTACAGTTCACAAACATTAATTAAAGAAAAAGCAGAGAGACACAGAAGGTAGAGAGAATCATTTGACCTACGTGCTCTGTGTGTTTTTCCAATCAACTCTATATAATATATCTAAGATATATAAATTGCAGCAAATTAATTATCTATTAGCATGTTGTTGCATTAATTTGCTGTTCAAAGATTAAACAAAATTTAACCATTCCATTCATTACTGAATAGGACGACACGGGGAAAATTTAGATTAAAGTAAAGGGAGGCATATACAATCAAATAGACATCTCAATACACAGTATTTCTTCTATATATTAAAATGTGTGTTATATGACTGTGACCTTTGTTATCTCCACTTGTACCCAAGACTTATGTAGAATAGAGCCATTCCAGTATACTGTATATACCAATACTTTTAGGCATATAGTCTGAAAAAAGACAATTTCAGGTACTTAGAACTAAACTAAAATGTATAGAACCCTATAGCAGTCAATGGCCTCCCACCATGTTGGTAGTAAATTAAACGGTAGCAATGCAAACAGTAGCATAACTAGTTTCACTTGAGCATTATTCAAATATTTAGAAGTGTCATTTTTTTCTTACATGTTCTCCTACCACTTATCTTTCTAGTAGAACCACTATATGTCAAACACCAATGGATTTATTTTACAGTTTTTCAGACTTAGCAAATTAAGTAAACCACTATGGTAAGAAAAATCTGCAATCACCTCAACCCAATTATACAGATGAATGCTATTGTTATGAACATTATTACATTACCATAGTCCAAGTAACCAATCTAGTACCAGAGTAACCATAACATATGAAGCATTTGCATATACCCCTCCTGATAATGTCCATCTGTGTAGGTGTACTTGTCTTTCTTCTTAAGAGGCATTTAATTGTATTGTCTGGACATGATCAAGTGCATGTTTTAAACTTTTTATTACACAATGAATAACTATTATTACATAAGATAAACGTTTCAATCCACTTACATCAGCCTTTCAGGTGTTTTTGCTTGATTATCTGGCCCCAGATCTCCACTTCCATTGGCTTACAGTGTAGGAACACTTTTAAGTGTCTTAAGATTACTTTTCATTATCAAGCAGCTTAGTCAGAGCCATGTTAGGAGAAAATAATGCTAGATATGCTGAGTCCTATATGGGGTTGAAAAAAACAACTGTCAGGTTCCCTTAAAGCGGTAGATAAAGAAAAATAATACTAAATAAAGGAAATAATCTGTGAATGGCAGTGTAAAATGATAAAATCGATTCCCATAGCAACCAAAATGAAAACATAATTGATATTGCTGGCAGCATTCAGAGATCTGGAAATAATGAGGAATACAAATAAGGATTATATTAAAAACTAACTTTATATTATGAAAATAAAGTAAATACCCTTAGGGTAGTCTCACACTGACTGTCCATCCCATTTATTTCAATGGACGTCAGTCAGTTCCTCTAACTGATTTTTTAACCTACAGAGATAAAAGTCTCATGGCGGATTCCTCCTGAAACTCCCATGGAAATGAATGTGAGACAGAAAAAAACTGTGAAGAGGTTTTTGAGATGGTTTTTGCAAAAAAATGCCTCAAAAATGCTATACGTTTTAGGAAACAAAACACTATGTACTGGGAAAAAAAAAAAGATTCCAAAAGCTGCTTCGGAAACCTCTTCAAAATCTGTTTTTTTTAAAAAAAGATTCAAAATCTTCTTCACAAACCTGAAGCGAATTTTTTTTTCTGCCTGACAGAGAACTCTGTGAAAATTCTATATTTCAAAGATATTAGATTTTATATTTGGTGACTGCAATGTCAAAGTAAATCAAATGTGAACAATAAGATACCTTTTGGCTACGTTAATGTAGTTCAGTATGGTAAAGTGTTTAATGTTTTTGAGAAAAATTGTAAATTAAGGATCCTCAGTGCCATTCATCCAATGCTAGGACTGACTTAAAAGAAAATCATAAAAACTGCTTTGTGTAAACAAAGCCTTACCAATATATGGTCACCAGGGAGTAATTCCACACAACATTGTTCTTCCATTGTTGACCAGTTTTTAGTGCTACACAGGAAATTAGCTAGTGGAATTGGGTAATATTTGTATATGGCATTCATGTTTACTATTCCTTTTCAGTAAAACATTTATATTTGGATTTTCCTTAGTTTTACAATTAAAAAGCCTGGAAACCAATAGTGGTAATCACAATGAAGTAATCAGTCTAAAGCTCCATCATCCCTCTGATCTGTTTTGTGGTGGTGCCAACATGACCAGCATGTCACTCTTTTCAAATATATCTGTGTATTTTATGACATGCAAAAATCCTATTTTTTAGTTAATCTACATATCTATCTATTTTTTTCTAAAAACCAGATGCTTTAATCACATGCTCTGTTCTATCTACAAGATCACCACATGGAAACCATATGGGGGGAAATTACAGAATATATTTAGAGACGAAGTTGTCAAATTGCCATACACAAGACCTCTGGCATTTCTGAGATGAATTTACATAGATGAATTAAATGACCCACATAACATTATGTCGCTAATCAATGCTGTAGGGGAAGTGACAGCAAACATATTTTTAACCCTGAAACACTAATGAAAGTACATGAGTAAATTAGTCTGTGCCACTCCATCTTCATAAACTGCTGATTCAATATATCACACCAGAGAAACAGCTGAGTAATTACAGAATGGCGCTTCAAGAAGTAGCAACTTCATTTGCATATTAACAAGCATTTGTCACAATAATTTTCTGTCGTGGTCTACTAAATGTTAAGCATGATTAATTCCACAAGCAAGCCAATGTAAATTATGAGCAGCCTAGTAAGAGACATTTTAAGGCGACAAATGTAATGTTTCTACATCACAATAAAGCCTACAACAGGAGGGAGTAACATTATCTTGGTAGTTAAAGTTTCAACTAAGCAAGAATTCTAGAGAGCAAATTAAAACAAAGTTTCTAAAGACCTTTATGTCCATAATTATACATAGTAAATATCTTGTTCCATCTGGAGCCAATTAGTAGGCCACCTTTATTTCCTTACATATGAAATGCCGATGAGATTGTTGTTTAGAACAATAAATTACCTTTTTTAAGATTAGTTTCAGATAAATAACTTTACTTAGACAAAGAAGGAGATTTTTTTCTTTCCCTGTGATTACACTAATATACTTATTAGTCTCAACTATACCTAATAAAGTTAAAATAATTCACGTTTTTTCTGGACAATACCTGTTTATTAATATAATAGAGGATGGCAGTTATAAAATTGGGAACCCATTAGCCAGATTAGTGCCAAGTGTGACTTTCTGTTCCCAAGATGGTTGGGTTTGCAGATAATTTGTTAATCATTTTATATGTGTTTTGCATACAAATTTGTAGTGATATATAATTAACTCTTTGCCAACCGCAAATTGACTATATTCAGGAGGTCAGCAATTAACTTTACAAAGATATACTGGCACACCCTTGCAGAGTTTTCAGCGTCAAATGATTGGGTAGCTGCAGGATGGCTGTCAGTGACAGCTGGACTCCCCAAAGAGAAGGCAGGGGATTTTTATTACTGTCACATGACACGAGGAATAGAAATAAGGAAATGAAACAAGGTAGTACTACCAGAAATACCTGAAATCAGAGATCTTTTCAAATATTGTATAACAGTGGGCTCTTATCCATTATAGATCAGATATCCTGCTCTTCACCACACCCATAAGCTAACAATGACTTTGTAATAAATATATTTCAATGTAATTGCATTTATCACTTTTATGTACTGCACCACTTTATAATAGGTTTACAAGTGGATTAATTTTCATTCCATATGCATTTATTATACCCTGTATGTATATATTGTCATGGACATCTGTAATGGATAGTTTTTTCCCATTTCCTTATTGAGTGTTGATGACTGTGGTTCAGGTCATATTTGCTGCTACATGTCCAATATTTTTGCTCCAACTGTTTGCAACATGTTTGTCACAAAGTAAGCCAACAAATAAGTTATGTAAGGTTAGGGAAAAGTGTGCAAAAATGTGGCAAATGTATCACCCAGTATGATAAATTGAGTGCATCTGCAAACCAGCCAACAATCCAATGCATATTAGGTCCTCCCAACTCTTCAATGATGGTAGATTTTGTGTGAGATAAGGATAGATATCAGTTACACAATCCTTTTGATCTCAGGGCAATAACCCGCCTGCAATGGCATCTGGCAGTTTCTTTCTCCACTCTACCCAATCAGAATATATGCATACTTGGCAGTGCTGGTGTGGGGGAGTGTAACGTAATGTGAATAGCTAGCTTTAGTGTACACTCTAATTATTAAGCACTTATAGATTGAGAACCCTCGTGGGCAGGATCCTTTCTTTCTCTGTACCAGTCAGTCACTACATTTATGCTATGTATTATGTTTTTTTCTTATGTGCATCCCTATGGAATTACTGATGTCCAAAAAGAAATAATAATAATCTGCCCCTATGTCATATACCGTATCAACCATAACACTAAGTAGTGTTTTCAGTTTGATTTGTATACAGTCTGTTTCTTGAGATTGTTTTTCTGAACTTAAAGTACTTTCTGCTCATTAAAAAATCAGCGTTTCTGCTCGGTGCTGTATGACTGAGAACATTTATTATAAAGTATTTGTATTCTGTGTGGATTATTATCAAATGGGTCCTCTGGGTAAATTGTATATTGTAAACAAGAACAGGAAAGCAGAGGAAATCACAACTTGCAAAATGTTTAACCATTGTTAAAACATTCTAGAAATGAAACTAAAGGGTTTTATAGTAAAATCGTGACATGACAACTTTCGTATTTCTCAATATTCTTTCACACCTAAAAATGATTATCTCTTAATCTACAAACAGTGACTCTTTCTTGTTTCATTTCAATAAGGTTATTTTTAGAAAAATAATCTGTTATTCAAGTAGAATAGGCTCAGTATCTTCATTATTTGGTTATTTTGTTTTCACTGCTGTGAACCATTGCAACTCTCCTATCATCTCATTGTTTGAAGTTGAGCATTAAGGCTCCCTCTGGAAATACAATCTCTAAAACACCCAGTACAATTCTCTATTTGTACATTGCTTCTTTATGACAATCATTCATCTGTAAGATTATACAAAATACCTTACGGTGGCTGATTAAGATGGTAAATTATTTTACAAAGCAGTGACATGATCTTATTTAGTTTTTTCTACCTTAGTATTGCTGAAGAAAGTAGTTAATGCTAAAATAAAAATCTCATTTTGAAGAAGCAGTGTAGTGAAAATACTTTCCTTCCATTACTGCACCGTTTACCTGATTGTCTTTTATACTCTGAACTTCTTGTATGTATATTGCGATCATATAACTGAAGTTTTCCACTCTATCTATTTCTGATCAGACTCATACTTAAAGAGGTTGTCTGGGCAAAAAAAAAATCATACTCACTGTCCCCGGTGCTCCGGTGTCCTCCCAGCGCGGTCTGTTCCTTCTGCTCCGGTGTCTACGCAAAGTGAATCTGCTCGCTGGCTGTGTCATCCCGGATCCCTTCCGCTGAAGCTGCTACATGGCCTCAGTGGTCACGTAACCTCTGAGGCCAATTAGTGGCCTCAGGAAGAGACCCTTGGACCAGACTGCATTGAGAGGCACCAGAGCACCTGGAAAAGGTACGTTTTTTTTGTTGTTTTTTTTCACCGCCCCCCGGCCAATTTTAAAAATAATTTTTTTGCCTGGACAAACCCTTTAAGTTTCAAATAGAGACTGCACTATTGTGATTATCCTTTTTTTCTTTGTATGCTCCTAAAAATTCTAAGAGATCATAAGTCATGGAGGCTAGGATTTCATCTTTTTGTGACAGGAGCTGTCTTATCAGCAGTAGCTAGCAATAGGAGTTTGTGCCCCCTCTGTGGAGATCCTGTGTGGTACAAGCAATCTAGTTTCAATTATACAGGAAGGGCAGGTGCTTGAGATGGTAGACACTGTGATAGAACAGTAAGGCATGTTATTCTCAGGGGGTCACTATGAGATCACATAACCCATGATCACATGTAGCTAGATAAATTAAGTAATTCTCACTGAATTATATATATTGAGAAAATAGGCACATGAAAAAAATGTAAATGTATGTTTTTTATAGTTTCTTTCTGGGCTAAAATAATGATGACCTATCATATCCTAAGGATAGGCCGTATGCTGTGAAATATGTTGGTGCTATATCAATAAAATTCTTATTATTATTGTTATTATACTTCTTGCTAACTTTTAATCACACATTTTCCACAGATTATCTCTAAGACCAATGTCTTATAAACCTGATCCAGTTTATTACTCCAAAGAAAGCCTTTGTTTGATGTAAATAAAGTTGTATTGAACATTCTAAAAGCCAGCGCTCTTGAAAGCAGGACTATACCTCTGAGTAACCTTACAACATTTACACACTTTTATTTATTATTATCATTGACCTTTGCAAAGCAACAACATTCTTGACAGCTGAAGTGATGGATGCTGTAGAGGTAAATTATTGAACAAAACTGATCATGCCTCCATTCATTAAATATATGAGTGCTTCACCGACGGGTTCAGAAAGTAATAATGTTAGAGTTTTCTTTTGTAGCTATAAAATATATAAACCAATAAAGCAATTATTTGTCACATAAACTATTAAGAGGGGTTCTAGTAAATAGAGAATATTTTAATATATTTTTTTTAATACTAAAAATACAGCTTTCCTGAAACTTCGTGTTATACAAATGTGATCAGCAATAGCAAGAAACTCAGCTTCAGTATATCAACAAAATGTATATTAGCTTGGAGAATAGAGGGAAAGAGAGAGACAGAAAAAGAGAGGAAAGGAAGTTTAACGTCAGTGATATAACAACCAAGGTGAAAAGGTGTCGTGGAGAGGCATGCGGGAGGCGAGGAATGATAGACCCCATTGCTGTCAAACTACATACTAGGTGTATAATGGATCTCTGTATAAAGTGTAATATATATATATATATTGGGGAAAAAAAGTATTTATTCAGCCACCAATTGTGCAAGTTCTCCCACTTAAAAGATGAGAGAAGCCTGTAATTGATATCATAGGTAGACCTCAACTATGAGAGACAAAATGAGAAAACATATCTAGAAAATCACATTGTCTGATTTTTTAAGAATTTATTTGCAAATTATGGTGGAAAATAAGTATTTGGTCACATACAAACAAGCAAGATTTCTCACAGACCTGTAACTTCTTCTTTAAGAGGCTCCTCTGTCCTCCACTCTTTACTTGTAGTAATGGCACCTGTTTGAAATTATTATCAGTATAAAAGACACCTGTCCACAACCTCAAACAGTCACACTCCAAACTCCACTATTGTGAAGACCAAAGAGCTGTGGAAGGACACCAGAAACAAAATTGTAGACCTGAACCAGGCTGGGAAGACTGAATCTGCAATAGGCAAGCAGCTTGGTGTGAAGAAATCAACTGTAGGAGCAATAATTAGAAAATGGAAGACATACAAGACCACTGATAATCTCCCTCGATCAGGGGCTCCACGCAAGATCTCACCCCATGAGGTCAAAATGATCACAAGAACGGTGAGCAAAAATCCCAGAACCACACGGCGGGACCTAGTGAATGACCTGCAGAAAGCTGGGACTAACGTAACAAAGGCTACCGTCAGTAACACACTACGCCGCCAGGGACTCAGATCCTGCAGTGCCAGACATGTCCCCCTGCTTAAGCCAGTACATATCCGGGCCCGTCTGAAGTTTGCTAGAGAGCATTTGGATGTTCCAGAAGAGTATTGGGAGAATGTCATATGGTCAGATGAAACCAAAGTAGAACTGTTTGGTAGAAACACAACTCGTCGTGTTTGGAGGAGAGTGAATGCTGAGTTGCATCCGAAGAATACCATAACAACTGTGAAGCATGGGGATGGCAACATCATGCTTTGGGGCTGTTTCTCTGTAAAGGGACCAGGACGACTGATCCGTGTACATGAAAGAATGAATGGGGCCATGTATCGTGAGATTTTGAGTGCAAACCTCCTTCCATCAGCAAGGGCATTGAAGATGAAACGCGGCTGGGTCTTTCAGCATAACAATGAACCCAAGCACACCACCAGGGCAACAAAGGAGTGGCTTCATAAGAAGCATTTCAAGGTCCTGGAGTGGCCTAGCCAGTCTCCAGTTCTCAACCTCATAGAAAACCTTTGGAGGGAGTTGAAAGTCCGTGTTGCCCAGCGACAGTCCCAAAACATCACTGCTCTAGAGGAGATCTGCATGGAGGAATGGGCCAACATATCAGCAACAGTGTGTGCCAACCTTGTGAAGACTTACAGAAAACGTTTGACCTCTGTCATTGCCAACAAAGGATATATAACAAAGTATTGAAATGAACTTTTGTTATTGACCAAATACTTATTTTCCACCATAATTTGCAAATAACTTCTTTAAAAATCAGACAATGTGATTTTCTTGATTTGTTTTCTCATTTTGTCTCTCATAGTTGAGGTCTACCTATGATGCCAATTACAGGCCTCTCATCTTTTTTAAGCGGGAGAACCTGTACAATTGGTGGCTGACTAAATACTTTTTTTCCCCACTGTATATGTATAGATATTTATATATGTGTCTATAGTGTGTATATATATATATATATATATATATATATATATATATATATATATATAGAGCCAGGTTGCTGCATAGCTGACTTAAACTATGCAGCTACATATTACTTTTTGACTGGGTATACTATAGATGTATATACTGTATATAAATTCCTATCTGTCTATATAAAATATGACTTTATACAGAGCTCCCATTACATGAAAACAGCTTAGCTCCAAGAAAGGACAATCGATAGACTTGCCTAGTGGGTGTTCAACACTCTCTGATGCACATGGGAAGCAAATGGTAGCTATTGTTATTACAAATTGCTGGAAAGGTACAGTAGTGCTGGATACCTTCAGAGATCTTGTGGATTCCATGAATGAAGACAACTTTATAATTCAATCAGTGCCTTATGTATGTGATACAGCTCTCTGATTTTATCCTCCTTAGCTTGTACATGTACCTCCGCTATGTTTCATTTGGTACCACTTTCTTCTATGTGCAGTATTATAATTAGGTAGCTAAGCATTATATACATATTTTAAACCCTATTCATTTGTGTGCATCATCTCTAAGTGCAACTATATAAGTGCTAATCAGAAAAGGACCAAAGCGTACTGCCAAAACCCAAATACATCTGCTCCTTTTCATTTTTAAGTATCTAAATCAATGTTCAATCTAATGTTTATTTATTTATTTTTTTTAAACTGTAATTTTTATTAACTTTTCAGAAAAGATATACACATACAAATAAAAAACGAACCATATCATGTACAAAAAAGAAAAACGGAGGGGAGGAGGGAGAGGGTACTAAAAACCCAAAGAAAAAGGATCCAACAGTACACAACTAGGCAAGGAAAACATCGAAAATACAACAAGCAATAAACCTAGACAAATAAAAAAAAAAAAAAAAAAAAAAAAGAAAACATAGAACCTAACACATAACCCACATAGAAGGAAGACAACAGGAGGAGAGGAGGGAGGAAAGAAAAGGGGGGGTTAGAGACCACGGAGAGTGCAGTACATATCCCACGGGTTCCAAATGGATTGGAAGGAGACTGTTGTGTTATTAAGCGTGGCGGTGAGGAATTCTAGGCTGCGAATATCTTTGACGTGAGCCACAAGGGCAGGGCAGGGCCAGTAGGGGGATACGCACTTTTCCAATGTAGAGCTATAAGTGACTTTGCAGCAGTACAGAGATACAGGAACAGTTTAGAGGTCTTACTGCTAAGGTGTCGAGGAGGTAAGTTGAGTAAATAGGTGAAAGGGTCCAGAGAGACCTTGGAGAATGAGCTCAATAGTCAACACCCTGACCTCTCACCAATAGGGTTGAATGAGGGGGCAACTCCAAAATATGTGAAACAACATACCAGTGAGGCATCTCCAACAGGTCCTGGGAATACTAGGATTGAGGGTGTGGAGTAAGACCGGGGTATGATACCAGAACATAAGTAGCTTATACTTGGTCTCCTGAAATGTTATGCATGCCGAGGACTTGGCTGTGTGAGATCATATGATCTGCCATTGCGCTGGGGAGATCTGCCTACCCAAGGCCTTAGACCACTTACCCATATACTTGTGGACAAGGGGTGCACATCCCTCCGGAGAGGAAAGAATACAGTAGATGTCTGAGATGAGACCTCTTGTGGAGGTACCAGCATGACAAATCTTCTCAAACAGGGTAGGGATGGACACCCTCGTGGCCCCAAATAGGGTAATTATAAAGTGGGATATCTGTCTATAGTGGAACCACTCAGAGGATGGCAAGTGCAGACTAGATGTGAAGTAGTCAAAAGGCCTGAGCTCCAGAGTTGACGGGTCAATCAGGTCAGCAATGTGGAACAGACCTAATCTGCTTCAAAGGTGTACCATAGCAGGGCCCAGTCCCCCCGGGAGAAGTGGATAATAGAGAAAGGAGACCATAGAGGAATGGCGGGAGGCAAGTGGGAAGAGCTTGTGGCAAGCAATCCAGATAGCCCTAGTGAAGCGAATAGGACCCAAAACGGGGGTGTGAGGCGGGGGGGGTGGTCCTTCCCACAAGAATGCATTAGGATGGATAGGAGCCAGCCAAAGCTTTTCTATCTCCACCCACTTAATGTAAGCCTGGGCTGACGCCCAAAACGGAATACAGCGTAAGTGGGCTGCCCAATAATAGTGGGGTAAGTGTGGAACCGCCAGACCCCCCTCCAACTTTCCAGCTAGCATAACAGAACATGGAATACAATGCCGCCTACCATTCCAAATAAATTGAAACATGGCCTTCTGGAGGGAGCGCAGTTCAGAGTGAGGAACAGCCATTGGTAACATTTCAAAAAAGTATAGGAGTTTAGGGAGGAGTGTTGTTTTAACAGCAGTAATCCGCCCTATCAAGGAGATATGGAGAGGATGCCATTTATCCAGGAGAGCCCAAAGATCACGGAACAGCCTGGTTGGAGCATATACGGGATGCCAAAGGTTCGATACATAGGGCAAAAAAAAAGAGGGGAAAGAGGGCAACCCTGACGTGTGCCATTGCGAATGGGGAAAGCTAAGGAAGTCATGTGCGGGAGCTTAACCACTGCAGAGGGGGCAGAGTAAAGAGCTGAGACCGCCGTGAAGAAGGCCCCTGAGAAACCAAATTTCTTAAGAGTGGAAAATGACAAGTCAAGGCAGTCAAAGGCTTTCTCAGCGTCTAAGCTTAGGAGAAGAGCAGAGGTAACAGTACGGTTGGCTACATCTATCAAGTCTACAGCCCTTCTGGTGTTGTCATCCCCTTGACGATAAGGGACAAAGCACACCTGGTCCTTGTGAATGAGAGAGGGAAGCCAAGCGTTTAACCTGGTAGCTAGTATTTTCGTGAACAGTTTGAGGTCAGAATTTAGGAGGGCTATAGGTCTGTAGTTCGAGCAATCTTGGAGATCTTTGTTAGGTTTGGGGACTAAGGTAATGTGGGAGTGGAGCATCGACTGGGGTATGGGGACACTGTCAAGGAAGGAGTTAAACAGGGTTCGTAGATGAGGCAAGAGAGTAGATTGAAAGGTCTTAAAGTACAAGTATTAAATAGGTGAAACCATCAGGGTCCGGGGCCTTACCATTCAGCAGACCCTTCACAATGTCAGTGAGTTCATCATCAGTAATAGGGGCATTAAGAGAATTAAGGGCCGAGGGATTGAGAGAAGGAAGGCTAAAGGAGTCAAGGTAGTCCTGAATGCCCTGGGAGGCAGAAGGGAGGTCAGAGTCAGTTCTGGATGGGAAATTGTACAGGTGAGTGTAACAGTGCTGGAACGCAGTGGCAATATCGTCATGGTGGTGCAAAAGGGAGCCAGAGGGGCCCCGCACAATATGAGGGGTAAAGGAAGTCTAGTGATCTCTTAAGGTTTTAGCCAAAGGGTATGAGCTTTAGTGCCAGGTTCATAATAGCGTTGTCTACTGTAGAGCAAAAGATGCTGGGTGGCATGTGTAGTGAGGTCACACAAGTCAGCTCTGGCTGCTACCAGTTGGCGAAGCAGAAGGGAGTGAGGGGCATAAGGCTAATCTGTCTGTGAGAGTTTTAATCTTGGCGTGTAGTGCAATCTCCCTATCCTTTCGGTCTTTCTTCAACTTTGTCGCTATAGTAATACAGTGCCCACACATGACAGTCTTATGGGCCTTCCAGAGAGTAGAGACTGAGGAGACTGAAGCTTCATTATCCCGGAAGTAGTCAAGAAAATGTCTTTGCAAGTTGCTATGGGTAGTGTCAGAGTGTAAGAGTTACTCATTGAGGCGCCAGTGGCATCGCATGGTCGGAATTGGGGTGGGAGAGAGGGTAACAGTGACCGGGGTATGGTCGGACCATGAGATTGGGTCGATGTTAGTGTCTACCAGCAATCGGAGTGCAGGGGCAATACCAAAAAATTAGTCTATCCTCGTGTGTGTGTTGTGGGGATGGGAAAAGAATGTGTAGGAGCGGGCAGTAGGATTGTTAACACGCCATAGATAGAGGGCGGAGGATCTAATTAACTGACAGAACCCCCTGGTGAGGTAAGGCTGGGAGGCAGCGGTCGAGTCATCTCTCAGGGATAGTCTATCAGCATGCTCAGAGAAAAACATATTGAAATCCCAGCCAAGCAGCCAGAGAGGGCCCGCAGCCGACCCAGAACTCTGCGGAGAAAGGGGAGGTGGGAGGTATTAGGGGCATAGATATTGCAGAGTATAATAGGCTGACCATGAAGCTGACCTTCTAAAATAACATAATGGCCCATAGGGTCAAGGTGAGAGGTGGAAACTGTGATGGGGCACCTACGGGAAAGTAGGATGGCTACTCCTGCCTTATGGCGGGTATGGTATGCAGAAAAAGCAAGGGGGTAGTAGTTTTAGTAAAGTTAAAGGTACCTGAGTGGTCAAAATGGGTCTCTTGAAGAAATGCTATGTACCCAGAGGGACTGGAGCCTCCCGTAAAACTATATGTTGTTTAGCGTTGGAGCCCAGGCCCTTGACGTTCAACGTAACACACTTAACCATGGAAACAGAGCAGATCTCACCCAGGAAAAGCAGTAATCCAGGAAAGCAATGGAGGAGGGAGGCCACAGGGTCTGGCCACCGCAGCCAGTGTAGAGTAGGACTAGAGCAAAGGTCTCCAAACCTAAAAAGGAAAAGAAAAGGGGGGCGGAAGTCAAACAAGAAGACAGGACACAACACAAAAAATGCAAGAACAAAGCGACAACTCATTCATGGTCAGGCCTAAATCTCCTGACCGGGTCCAAAAGGCAGTCATCTGGTTAGGACGAAGCCAAAACGTCCAAGTGGGCCCACCGAAAGGGAGCGCTCACAGCTGGAAAACTCCCCCTAGAGTATGGGTATATAGGGAGGGGGGAGGCACAAAGTTCAAACTAACGTTCCACTACCACTGGGTACAGTGGGGGAAGTCATGTAAGGCAAAAAGGTACACATTAGGGGAGGGAGCAACCTACCCTACTCAAGAACAACAAGTTACTGAAATGAAAATCAGCAGCAGTGAAAAAAAAAAATAAAACCGTAAATATAGCCAGGAAAAGCAACATGGGGGACTTATCAGACAGCTGTTATGGGACACAGTGATATCAAAAAGTCCAATGACCTAAGGAGAAAAACAAGAAAAATGAAAAAGAGAGGAGGGTGAGAGTATGCCCCTGCGTAGCAATCACGGAGGCGGGGGGGTCCACTCACGGCCTCCTGACCGAGGTTCCCGGGGAGGGCAGCTGGCGTTTCTTAGTCTTCAGAGAGGACTATATTAGGGGAACAGGTGCTGGTGGAGGGATAAGCTCCTAATCAGCTAGCTCAGGGGGTGGTATGCCCAGAACATCACAGAAGGAGTGCAGGTCAGCATGGGAGCGCAGTGTAGCAGAGCATCCATTAAGTCCTGCAGTCAGGGCGAAAGGAAAACCCCAATGATACGGAATCTGGCGGTCTTGAAGCAGTTGAAGAAGAAGGCGAAGGTGTCGCCGCTTCTGCAGGGTAATCCAGGAGAGGTCCTGAAACAATTGAATTTCAGCGCCATCAAAGTCCTTCAGCTGGCAGGCTTTAGAGAGAATGGCCTCTTTAAGAGCAAAATCGTGCACACAACAAATAACATCTCGTGGAGTCGGGCCTGAACCCTTTGGGCGCAAGGCTCTATGGGCACAGTCCAACTTAATCTTATGAGAGGGAGGTTCCTGGAGAATAGTGTTGAAAATGGCTTCCAACGTAACATGTAAGTCCTCATCCTGAGTGGCCTCAGGCATGCCCTTGACTCTGATGTTGCTGCTGCACCCCCTATTGTCCAAGTCCTCAAATGTCGCTGTATCTCATGGACAACTTGGCACTGGGACTGGACTAAGGCCTGTAGTTGGGAAACATGAAGGCGAGTCTGGTCGTGGTCCTCCTCCAGGGTCGCCACCCTAGTAGTGATTTGCTGAAAGTCTTTCCGCAGAGCAGAAATTTCCTTGTGAAAAGCACCTGTGACCTTGTCAACCATGAACTGAAAGTCCTGTCTAGTTGGTAAATGAGCAAGTAGCTGAACCCACTGAGGCAGTGGGGAGACAGAAGGTGGAATCTGGTTGCCATAACGTTGTAGAGGGGGACAGTGGTGGAGCCCCACTCTCAACATCCACAACAGCATAAGGTGACATAGATGTGGTCGCCCTCAAAACCATATCCGCATCTTCAGGTGGAAAGAGGAGAGGTATGACAGCTGGAGGAAAAATGGCAGAGGCAGAGAGCATAGGTGGCCAGTGTGATGGTGAAGGTTCTGTGACATATCCAAGGGCTGAGGCAGAGGAGGCTGGAGGAGCTGCAGCAGAAGTGGAGGGGACAGGTGGAGGCAGAGCAGAAGATGGTAAGTGCTGCTGACTGACCTGTGGATCCTGAAGGTCCTGTAAGTCTCCCATTCTGTGAGGCTGCTGCAGAGAGGAGGCAGGAGCAGGAGGGTTCTGAGACCCAGCGGAGGGAGAAGGAGGCTGATGCACATGGAGCTCCGATGGCTTGATAATACAGGAAGCGCCTGGAGGGGAAATTGCAATCTCCTTGCATTGGGACCTGGCAGGGGCTGACACTAGTTGCTTTTTTGGGCAGTTTCTTGCCCATTAGCATGGCCTGGCTGCTAAATCTGATGCTGAAGGAGCAAGTTCGGGCAGGAGCTCCCTAAGAGTACGACCATTCAACTGAGCTGCATAGGCCACACCCTAATGTTTATTTATACCCTCACAAATATAGCTCTAACCCTGAAACTCTTTGAATACCCCACACTGCCACACTGCTATATTTAATAGTATTTCTCTCTCAATCCATCAACTATTCCGCTAATAAATAATCATCATTTACAAATTCTGCAATTCATCTAATCTCAAACCCTATTGCTTCAACCACTCTTCCCCTCTTCCCTGGTTTCTCACTGTGGAGCATTATGGAATGTACATTCTCTCTCCAACAAACTTTTCTAATTTTAAAGCCTCTTAATTTTTTATATTAATAAATAATTATATAAATAAGTAAATACTAATATATTTTTTTATCTTCCTAACAGAAACATGACTGACACTCTCTTGCTAATTTCTTTTATGGTGGTCCTCAATTGACTTCCACTTATCACATCAGCAACAAAAATGGTGCAGAAGTTAGCCTGCTCCTTAAAACCGATTCAGCACTGTCTGCATCTGCTCTTCCTCTCACCTCCAAGTGGCCAACGTCTACAGACCACCTGGTCCTGCCACCAAGTTTATTGATCATTTCATTGACTAGTTCCATCACTTCTTGTCAACTGACATCCCCAGCATCATCAAGGGTGAATTTAATATCCATGCCAACACACACAGTATCATTCACTTGCCTTCAAACTACTCTTACTTTGTGTTTCACAATGGTCGCCCACTGACACGCATGAAGAGGGTCACGCAATAAACCTTATTTTCCCTATCTAACCTCTAAAACTGACTTCTCCAACTATCTGACCACATCTATTCACATTTTCATGTCTTTTCAACAGAAATTAGCATATCTCACAGAAGCCTTGCAAATCTAGACATTCACAAACCATGACTCTCTTCTAATGTTCTCCAACAATCTTCATTTCATGGCACAATCATACCTACTGCTTTGTATAGAAATTCCAATTTCTCATGTAACCAATTCAACACAATATCACAACACAGTACAAACGCCTTTACCCCCTTCCCCCTTCTTACCCACTGAACTACACATAGACACATTTACCAGGGTGGGCTATGGGCAGAGTTTAAATCTCCTTTGCATCTCTACTCCTGTCTACTCTGTGTGTGGATATTAACAGACAATAAAGAACAGTGTAGGCCACGTGGCAACTCCTCCATGAAGACAGGGTGTAGTGCCCTGTGCGCACCCATATGGAAGGTCCAATACACAGCTATAATAAATAGACTGCTTGGCTGTTTCTACCTCCATTGCAAACTAACAGGAGGCAAACAACTGTAGTTGCAGAAAGAGCAGCAGTCCACTAGGCCCTGGCCCAAACCCAACAGCCCAAAGCAAGTTTGTGGTCTGCTTCTATTGGAGGTATGTCACATCTTTCAGGGTCACAGAGTGGCATTGAAAGACAATTTACTTTAAGGAAGACCTTATTACTGTACAAAAAAGAAGGTATTAAGTATATAAAGATTAAGACTAATTCACCTCTGTCATATCTATTCTGTCTCACAACCATAAATATTTAACATATTTCACTCCCTTAGGGGAATGTTTTTTTTTTTAAATAGGCTGTTACCTGCTGGAGTAACACCAGCAGGTAACGGGCCCTATTTACTTACCGATCCCTGATCCTGCACACTGCTGCCTGCGCTTCCCATTCTGCAGAAGTGAAGGTGGCTGTCAGCACTGCCCAGGGGAGGTGAGGGAACATAAAAAACAATGTTACTTACCTCTCCTGCACTCTGGCACTCTTTGGGCCTCCTTGGTGATGTCATGTGGGCCAGGCTGGTGTCATTATGCATCGGGACGCTGGCCTGGCTCACATGACATCTGGTCCAACACTGAACAAGGCCAAATGTTGCAGGGACTGTGCTGGAGTCTGGGAGGGGTAAGTAACAGTGTTTTTATGTTTGTATGCTCCCCTGGGTCTCTGATCATTATACTATGGGGTCTGAAAAGACCCCAGAGTATAATAATTGTTCATGGGTGGTCCACAATGGGGCATAATATTATGTGAAGGGGCCACTATGGGGTATAATACTGTGTGCAGGGGACACTATGGGGCATAATAGTGTGTGCAGGGACCACTATGGGGCATAATAGTGTGTGCAGGGGCTACTATGGGGCATAATAATGTGTGTAGGGGCCACTATGGGGCATAATAGTGTGTGCAGGAATGCGGGAAATACGGTTTGTGTGGGGGGGGCAGTTGTCGGGGGGTGGGGTTGCTGGGGGGGCCTTGTCAAATGTTCACCTTGGGGCCCAGCCATTCCTAGTTACGCCACTGTCTGTGGATGATATCCCTGTTGTAAGAATATATTCCTTAATGTTGGCAGGCGTTGTTTCCTGTCTTTACTGTTAGAACAGATCCAATTGTACTGCAGAGTCTGAGGGTAGGATGGAACTTATTGAAGTTTTCATGAAAATACAGTAGTTCATTTTCTGGGCCTGTCTAGATTATTAGCAGGTCATCAATGTGCCGGAAGTTTGTTAGTAGTTTAATTTATACAAGTTGATAAAAACTCCTCCTCTAGTTTTGCCATGAGCAGGTTAGCATACTGCGGTAACATTTTTCTACCCATAGTACTCCCCATATACTGTAAGTATATAATATTGTTAAAAAGTAATTGTGGTGGAGTACAAACCTGATGAATTGTAGGGCTGGCTCTGTCGACTCACTTTCGACTACTCTAAATCTCAAATACATTTCCTGGACACAACCATATACATCAATAACACCACTATACAAACTACAATCTACCATAAATCTACAGGTCAGCCAGGATATTTAAAATGGAATAGTTTTCATCCACAACACATAAAAAATCCATAATTTACAGCCAAGTTCTGCAGTACATTCAGATCTGTTCAGACAGTAAGGACAGGAAACAACACCTGCTAAAATTATGAATACATTCTTTGAACAGGGATATCATCCATGGGTTTTAGATGTGCAGATTGTGAAGCATGGGATTTTCCAAAAAACAATCAGACCTTGATTGAAAAGAAATCCAAAGGAGTTTATTCTAATTATTTCATCAGAACATATCCAAAACGTGTACTAAGAAATCCTTGTGTCAACTCCACCAACTACTACCGAGCTTGCTGGGTAATGGAGTCCTTTTATAGCATAGACATTTCCCATAATCCTATGCAGTTTTCTCTATAAAAACACTGGAGTTGATGCAGACTTGCCTCTTATAAGGCCAGGGCAGACACACCCTACTACAGCTCCACTACTGCAGGTAAGTAAATGAAAACACTTCTTTATGAAACACAAATTGTGAGTATTTCCTTAGTTTTGGTACATTGTTTCCAGATGGCAAGACCAGAAAGAGTAGAAAATAGAGCATTAGGTGGCCAGCCTAATGAGGAAAGAAAGAAATAAGAAGCAGTAAAGACACACGACCAGGCTTACTTCCAAAAGCATGTGAACTAGACCCAATAAGTTTCCTCATGTCACAATGTTGTCCTTTAGATAACTTTGGATTCAAAGTTACCTCTGACCAGTGTGCACAATTTTTCAACAAATCATAAATCTCTTCAGACATATTCTGTGAAACCTCTGCGACAATAGTACCGGTAATGCTATTTGTAGGATCAACCTCTGGTTCAAGCCAACGTTTTAATAAATTTACATGGTAAACCTTATTTTTTTGTTTTTTATCTGGGGTTTCAATTTCAAAGTCAACAGGACCTGTTTGTCTAACCACTTTATATGGCCCTTGCCATCTGGCCAACAACTTATTCTCACTGCTAGGAAGCAAGAGAAGAACCTTATCTCCAACTTTAATTGACTTATTTTTGGCATGCTGATCATACCATTTCTTTTGGTAAACTTTTGCTTTACGGACATTATCATGGGCTACCTTAATCAATTTAATTAATCTCTCTCTCATTTCCAACACATGTTCCACCACATTTTTCTGATGACCAGCTCTACCTTCCCATACCTCTTTAATAACATCCAAGAGACCCCTGGGTCGTCTCCCGTATAACAATTCAAAAGGGCTAAACCCTGTAGATTCTTGTGGAACCTCACGATAAGCAAATAACAGAAAGGGCAACCATTTGTCCCACAGTTTTGGATCATTATGTGCAAATTTTCTAAGCATATTTTTCAAGGTTTGGTTATATCGTTCAGTCAACCCATCAGTTTGTGGATGATAAGGGGTAGTTCTGAGGGGCTGTATACCAAGAAGTTTATAAACTTCTAACAGAAAGGAAGATGTAAAGTTACTCCCCTGATCAGTAAGGATATGCTTAGGTAATCCAACCCTGCTAAACACATTCAAAATTTCCTCAGCAACTCTTTTAGCAGTAACTGTGCGCATAGGTATGGCTTCAGGATACTTGGTACAGTAGTCTACAATTGTAAGAATAAAACGGTTACCTTTGGAACTTTTTTCTAGTGGACCAATAATATCCATACCCACAGTATTAAATGGTTCATCAATTACTGGCAAGGGTATAAGTTCTGCTTTGGGAGGAACAGAAGCTGTGTACTGACATACTGGGCAACTACGACAATAAGTAGTTATTTCATGCGATGCGCCGCCTCTCTCCCGCAGCGCATCGCATGTTCGTTGGGAACCCGGTGCTAAATCATTCGTAGACGACCTGATTCTGGGTCAGGGTTTCGTGCGTAGCAGAGCAGCTACCTCACTGCGATCTATTGAAAGTCATCCCATCCTCGTCGCCACCATATGTGAAGCATGGGATTTTCCAAAAAACAATCAGACCTTGATTGAAAAGAAATCCAAAGGAGTTTATTCTAATTATTTCATCATAAACTCTAGGCCAATAGAACCGATAAAGTACTCTGGCCAAAGTTTTTTTATAACCCAAATGTCCAGCAATAGGAACATCATGCGCTAATTTCAAAATTTCGGATCTAAACCTTTTTGGCACAACTAACTGTTGCACTTGTTCTCTTGTTTTTGGATGACTACACACTCTATATAAAATATTGTTTTCAACTAGGAAAAAGGGTGTAACAGGCTGCCTACCACTTTCTTCCACCACTTTACAGTTAGTTAAACCCTGTTCATACAATGGATATAAGTCAATGTCCTGTTTTTGTTCAAATGCAATATCAGTGTCCCACAGTTCAGCATTTTTATACTTGCCATCCTGGGAAAGTGTTTTCCTGAAGGCATCCTGCTGTCCTGGATCTCTCGGAGGCTTTGATAATGGTGGCTCCAGGATGTCCTCATGAAATGGGAAAATGTCCTTCAAAGTCTCATCTCTCTTGTGTGCCTTTGCTTTAGTTCGGGTAGTCACAGCAGACAACTGGCTTTCCCCCATTAGCAAATCTTTGAATCCAGGAGTGGTTCTTCCAAGGATCACTGGTACTTGTAGTTCCGGAACAACAACTGCTGGCATGGTAAAACATTTCTCATCCAACTGAAGTTCAATATTTGATGTGGAGTAATTTTTTGTATCTCCATGAACACAAGTAATTGGCACTTTGGGAAAGTCCATCTTCTCAGTTATTAGGTCCCCCTTTACCAAACTTAGTTTACTGCCAGAATCCAGCAAAGCATCCACAGTCTGTCCATTAATTTGGATTGGCAGCACAAAGTCACTGCAAGCACAAAACGATCCAAACGTTGGGCCTTTAGTGCTTTTCCTTGGGCAAAATTTAGCTATGTGTCCCTTCTCTTGACAAATATAGCACTTTTTTTCACTTGTGATGGTTTTTAATGGAATTCTGGCTTCTTGACCTCTCCCTCCAGAGAGAATTCTGAATGGTTTGGATGGGCCTGTTGCAGACCTGCTTAGGTCTCTTTTTGCTAGGAGAAAGTTTTCCGCCAAAGAAATTGCTTTGTCAGCATTTTTGGGCCGATGTTTTTTAACCCAGGCATGAACATCAGCTGGAAGAATTTGTAGAAACTGTTCAAGGATGATCATTTCACTGATCTGTTTAGTTGTCTTTGTGTCTGGTTTCATCCATTTCACATATAAGTCTTGCAGGCGAGTAAAGACTTCTCTTGGACCATCAGTGTAGCAGTACTTCAATTCTCTGAACCTCTGCCTGTAGGTTTCCTCACTGATGTCATATCGCCTTAGAATAGTCTCTTTAACCAAGTCATAGTTATTTGCATCGTTTATGTTCATGTGGCTATATGCCAGTTGGGCTTGTCCAGTAAGATATGGTGCCAGTCTTACCACCCACTGTTCCTCAGGCCACTGACAAGTGTGTGCAATTCTTTCAAATGTGGTTAAATAGGCCTCAATATCTTCCTGTGGAGAAAGTTTTGTCATGCGAGGGTCTTTCCAAGGAGACATAGCAACAGGCTGTCTCAGGGTTTGGAACAGTTCCCTCCAGCGTTCATCCTGACGTTGCAATTCCTCGCGATTTCTCCTGGCTTCCTCTATTTGCCTTTTTTCTGCTTCAATCTGCTGCACAGTTAACCATTTCATAAGGTCAGCAATGCTCTCAGGTAAAGTCATTTCAGAAGGTTCAGCAACACTTGTCGTTATTGGAGCAGCTGTGGCTCCTTGCACTTCTGCCTCCTCCTCCTCTATCTGTGCACTGGGTCTGGCACTTTGACTTTCCATTTTCACCAGCTTGCTTGCAGCAGTTTGCTTTGCAGATACAGTTGGTTTTTTTGTAATGCGCCAGGAACGTGTCTTGTACATAACTCCCTTGTTTCTTTATACTGGAGTACTTGGAGCGATACTCCAAAAATCATCCCGCTTCTCACACCATATGTGAAGCATGGGATTTTCCAAAAAACAATCAGACCTTGATTGAAAAGAAATCCAAAGGAGTTTATTCTAATTATTTCATCAGAACATATCCAAAACGTGTACTAAGAAATCCTTGTGTCAACTCCACCAACTACTACCGAGCTTGCTGGGTAATGGAGTCCTTTTATAGCATAGACATTTCCCATAATCCTATGCAGTTTTCTCTATAAAAACACTGGAGTTGATGCAGACTTGCCTCTTATAAGGCCAGGGCAGACACACCCTACTACAGCTCCACTACTGCAGGTAAGTAAATGAAAACACTTCTTTATGAAACACAAATTGTGAGTATTTCCTTAGTTTTGGTACATTGTTTCCAGATGGCAAGACCAGAAAGAGTAGAAAATAGAGCATTAGGTGGCCAGCCTAATGAGGAAAGAAAGAAATAAGAAGCTGTAAGAGACAGCCAATGTTGTCCTAAGCTTTATTTGTCTGTATAAACTGTTAATGTTGAATGTATTTCTGTGATTCTGTTCCTTTAAGACAGCAGCCATTGTAATTGTGACATGATGCTGGAGTGACTTCCCCCCCTTTTATGTCAGCTTGCCTGTTCTGCAGACAGAATGTGAGCAGAGAAGCAGGAAGTGACGAGACAGAGAGCAGCAGCCATCTTAGGAAGTGTTGTATTGAACTGGTGTGGAGATTTTTCTGTACAGCTAAGCTGTATCTTGGTCCAGAGACAAACAGAGTGTAAAGAGACAACAGGACTAGTGAGTCCACGTGAAAGGAACTGTGCTCAGTGGCTGATCAGTGAGACTGACATTGTGACTGTGTATATGGATACCACAGATAGAGACTCGCAGTGCTGTTGATGTACTGGACAGCACCTGCTAAACCCCGGCTTACATCCCAGCTCAGTGTATGGATTCGGCAGGACTGTCAGTGTGCTGAGTGGAATCTGCTGTTGGATTACATTGCATTCATTGGGTTTCCCTGTTAAAGAGGACTTCATTTCTCCCAAGATCCTGATAACCGTGAGGAGAGGACGTTTTGCTATAAAAGAAAGGAACGACTTTGGGCCCCACCGCGCGCTTCTACAGACTGTAAGCGGTCCACCTGGACCACTGGGGAAAAGGGGGTGCACCCAAATGTGATGTCAGGGTCAGTTAGGGATAGTTTTGAGTATATTGTTCATTCAGTGTCCATACTGCAGAATTGGACAGAGTAAAAGTAGAAACCATTGCAGAATTTGCCTTGAAATTGTTCATGCTATATTGTATATTTTGCTTGTCTTTATCCCTGTCATTTTACCTTCAAATAGCCTTTATTAACTTATAGTAAATATATATTCTTTTCTTGAACTACCGCGTGTGCGTTCATTTCTGGTTGCGGAGACCAAACCACCTGCCTTGCTCTCGGTTCACAAATTGGCGTAGTCGGCAGGATCCGCTTACCAGAATGGACGGTGACGCACCCGTTCGGGAGAATGGTGCTGGAGGAAGAATGCCAGCAGGGGCTATAATGAGTCAGTTAGCTAAATTTGATGGCAATAATATGTCAGTGAGTATGTGGGTGGAACAGATACGAATGATACAGCGAATGTACCAGACCGCACCAGAAGTACTAGTAGAGCTAGCAATATTGACATTACAAGGGGATGCTAAGACCACGGTGATATTGAGGCCATTTGAACAAAGGCAGACATTTGAGCAAGTAGTCCAGATTCTAGAAACCATTTATGGAGAAACTGCATTGCTGGGGTCTCTGCAGGCTCGGTTCTTCCAGAGGGTACAACAGGAGAATGAAAGCCTTCCCCAATATGCAAATGCCCTACAAGAACTGCTCCGAGATATTCAAGTGAAGGAAAGAGGGGGCTCGCCAGCCTTCTGTAACCCTGATCGGACTCTCCGTGACCAGTTTGTCCTGGGGATACGTGACGGCAGTTTAACTGTGACTATGCAGGATTTTATACGACGAGAGACTGATGCTAAATTCCATGATGTACAGGTAGAGGCCATCTCCCGTGCCAATAGTATGTTCCCGAAGCCCCAGACCGCAGTTGGAGTTACTTTGTCACAGGGGGCTAGTTCTGGCTCAGAGACAGTAGAAAAGGGGACGGTTAAAGAAATTCTCACAGTAATGCAGAAACTGCAAGAGCAAATGGAACACTTGCACACCGTTGTGATGAACATTCTATGAAAATTGCAGACTTCCAGAAAACTGGAGGTGAAAGGGTGAGCCGTCCATACCCAGAAAATCAGAATCACCCACCACCCCGCTGGAGGGATGAGGATAGGACCTACCGAAGGGGTCCAAATCAGTTAATGCAGTGCTCAGGAGAAATCGAAGGGGCTTACCGAAGGGGCCCAAACAGATGGCCAGAACGACGGGAGATACGCTGCTGGGAGTGTGGATGGATGGGCCACGTTGCTGCTAGATGTCCAGAGCAGCGACAAACTTATGAGAGACCGCCGTTAAACTGAAGTCCCCTGCTGCTGTAGGGCGTGTAGTAGGGGAGACTGACAAGGAGACTATGTGGGGAGAATGCCCTAATGATGACCTGATCGCTGCAAGTCCTGTTATACAGGTGGAAATGGAGGGTATTCCGGTTACCGGGATGATTGACACGGGTTCCCAAGTAACGACCTTGAGTAGAGACTGTTATGAACGGTACTTCCAGCAACATGTGAAATATGATCCCCATACATTCGTACGAGTGGTCGCAGCTAACCAGTTACCAGTTCCAGTCGTGGGAGTGGCCTGGATGAATGTCCGGGTATGTGGCCAAGATCTGGGTAGGAAAGGCATTGTGGTGGTACAGGAGTCACATGAAGTAAAGGTCCCTGTCATTTTGGGGATGAATGTGTTAAAAGAATTAGATCAGATCCTCTTTGAAAAGAAAGGTCACGGTTATTGGAAAGAAACCACCACCCATCGGCCTACTCAAACAGCTTTCCAGCGGCTGATCCGGACATGTGGCTTACAGAAAAGTTCGGATGCGCAGCGTCCTCTGGCTCGAATTTCAGTTCCTTTGCATACAAAAGTTACACTGCCACCCAGTCGGGAGACAATAGTGTCTATGCCCGTAGGCACCTGTCGGAAACTAGAGGGCATAGCTGTGTTGGTAGAACCACTGCAGGCAGCCGAAGGAGGTGTTGATCCGCTAGTGGCCCGTTCCTTGGCAATAGTTCGCAATGGAAGAGTACCACTTCGATGTGTAAACACTCAGGACCAGAGTGTGGACCTGACCCCAGGGAGGCAGCTGGCTAACATCTATGTGACTCCGGAGGAAGTAAGGAAAGTAACTCCAATGCAGCTGAAGCCGACTGAAAGGGATGAGTGGACCGTAACTGTGTCCATGGGAGAAGATGAGGAACCCACCTCTGAATGGAATGGCCGTGCAATTCGAGAACAGATGAAGATGGATGCAAGTTCATGTTCTCTGGAATGTGTGCAGAAGGTAGATGAAATGTTGTGGGAGAACCGAGCCGCCTTTTCACGGTATGCTGAAGATTTTGGATGTACCACAGGGATCTACCATGAGATTCCCACAGGAGACACCCCTCCAATTAGAGAGCGCTACCGACAAATTCCTCCACAGTTGTATCAAGAAGTAAAAGAACTGTTAGCTAAGATGCTACAGGGTGGGATCATCCAAGAAAGCCAGAGTCCCTGGGCAGCTCCTGTGGTGTTAGTAAGAAAAAAAGATGGGTCCATCCGATTTTGCGTAGACTATCGGAAGTTAAACGCTTGCACCGTACGAGATTCCTACCCCTTGCCACGGATTGAGGAGTCCCTCTCAGCGCTGGGGAGAGCCCGGTACTTCTCCTCACTAGATCTGGCTAGTGGGTATTGGCAGGTGCCGATGGCCACAAAAGACAAGGAGAAGACGGCATTCATCTTGCCCATGGGACTATACGAATTTAACCGGATGCCCTTCGGGTTGACAAATGCACCCGGAACGTTTCAGCGGTTGATGGAGAAATGTCTCGGTGACTTCAACTTTGAGTTCACTCTCATCTACTTGGATGACATTATAGTGTATTCTGCGACCTTTGAAGACCATCTCCACCAGTTGGGGCAAGTATTTCGAAGATTGCGGGAACATGGGCTCAAATTGAAACCCAGTAAATGTCGGTTGTTCCAATCTGAAATTGATTACTTGGGTCACCGCGTATCAGGAGAAGGGACAAATCATGATGGGCTTGCCAATGTGAATGAGCTCCCACAGTCAGAGAATGGAGGTGCGGAATGGGCCTCAGACGAGGAGGATGATTGTTGGCCGATCCCTGCTCCTGGGGATGTTCCACCTGTGACTACTGTATCTCCGGCCTGTGCCCCCTCTGGTGCGGAATCCGCTGGTCCTTCTCAGCCCATAGCTGCAGCACCCCATAATATACCACCGGTACTCAGACGGACCACTAGGCCAAATGCTGGTATTCCCCCTGTTCGGTATGCGCAGGATGAGTTTGTTTGGCCTGCCATACATCGGTATACTACCACCCTGTGCATAAAAGTACAACCCTCTGGATATACAGTCATAGGCAGGGACTGCCAATCTTAAAGTGGGGGGGAATATGTAAGAGACAGCCAATGTTGTCCTAAGCTTTATTTGTCTGTATAAACTGTTAATGTTGAATGTATTTCTGTGATTCTGTTCCTTTAAGACAGCAGCCATTGTAATTGTGACATGATGCTGGAGTGACTTCCCCCCCCTTTTATGTCAGCTTGCCTGTTCTGCAGACAGAATGTGAGCAGAGAAGCAGGAAGTGACGAGACAGAGAGCAGCAGCCATCTTAGGAAGTGTTGTATTGAACTGGTGTGGAGATTTTTCTGTACAGCTAAGCTGTATCTTGGTCCAGAGACAAACAGAGTGTAAAGAGACAACAGGACTAGTGAGTCCACGTGAAAGGAACTGTGCTCAGTGGCTGATCAGTGAGACTGACATTGTGACTGTGTATATGGATACCACAGATAGAGACTCGCAGTGCTGTTGATGTACTGGACAGCACCTGCTAAACCCCGGCTTACATCCCAGCTCAGTGTATGGATTCGGCAGGACTGTCAGTGTGCTGAGTGGAATCTGCTGTTGGATTACATTGCATTCATTGGGTTTCCCTGTTAAAGAGGACTTCATTTCTCCCAAGATCCTGATAACCGTGAGGAGAGGACGTTTTGCTATAAAAGAAAGGAACGACTTTGGGCCCCACCGCGCGCTTCTACAGACTGTAAGCGGTCCACCTGGACCACTGGGGAAAAGGGGGTGCACCCAAATGTGATGTCAGGGTCAGTTAGGGATAGTTTTGAGTATATTGTTCATTCAGTGTCCATACTGCAGAATTGGACAGAGTAAAAGTAGAAACCATTGCAGAATTTGCCTTGAAATTGTTCATGCTATATTGTATATTTTGCTTGTCTTTATCCCTGTCATTTTACCTTCAAATAGCCTTTATTAACTTATAGTAAATATATATTCTTTTCTTGAACTACCGCGTGTGCGTTCATTTCTGGTTGCGGAGACCAAACCACCTGCCTTGCTCTCGGTTCACAAAGCAGTAAGAACATTCACACAGAGGCTTTACCAGACCTGGCATCTTATGTACCAAAACTAAGGTTACAAAACAGGAAATCAATTATAAACATAAAACAAAACATTTTACCTCTTCACACAGATCCACAGAGCTACAAGAATTCCAAGGAGCAGTCTCTTTGAATACAGGCAGAAGGAGGACAACAGCAGGGTGCCCTTAGTGGTTACATATGATCCTCAAATGAACATCTTGAGGAAAGTTGCTGCTGCCCTTCAAACAATAATTCACAAGGACAATAAACAAAATGAAGAATTCCCAGGAATCTCCAGGTTAGAAGTGCCCTCGTGTCAACATCCTCCAATGTGGTGTACATGATACTGTGTACAGGGTGCCCCAACAAAAGAAATTTACATTGGAGAAACAAAACAAAAACTGCAGACCAGGATGAATTTACACAGGCACACAATAAAGTTTCAGCTGGCAAAGCACTTCTCTAGGCCAGACCACAGCTTGTCAGACTTAAAAGCCCTGAGTCTAAAAGGTATCTTGAAGACTGACAGAGAGAGAGAAAAAATTGAGAATTTAAGTTGACGATAAAGGTCACTAATTATCTGCTAACTGCCAAAAGCAAAGTACTTTACTCCGTGCGCCTTCTGCTAGACCTGTATTCTGATTCCATCACAGTTGACCAATCCATCCTATTACAAATTATTTCCCTTGGCATCAAAAGCTAGTCCCTCACCTTGATCTTCTCATGCCTCACCAACCAAATATTTAGTGTACCACATTACCAAAGACATTTCTCAAATCTGTTCTTTCTCAAATGCCCTCCATGACAGCACCAGAGGAGGTTGTATCTCCACCCACTATTAGGGACAGGAAAAGCACACAAGAAGTTAAATAGCCCCTCCCCTTCCTACCTCTTCACTGTTTTTTTCCTGTCCCTATTAGGGGCAGACAAGAGGTTTTGTGTGTGTTCTTACATGGCAGAGTGGGGTCCAGTGCGGCTGTCTCTGCAGTTCTCCCCGGAGTCTCGGTGGTACCGTCTCTTTCTGCCCCATCCTGGTAAAGTGGAGACTAGTAGTGCAGGCCTCGGTCCTTCCTTGGAAGCTCCCTGGTCTGTAGTGCCCCCTGTCTGCTTGCTTGAGCTTGCCTGCCACGCTGGGGTGACGCACTTCCGGTTTCGGGAAAAGGCGCCAAAAAGAGGAAATTTAAAAAGTTTGGCGTCCTGAAGGAGCAGGTGGACCGGAGACATTCCTATCGGTGGAATGGAGTACGCAGGTCATCGGAGGCGGTTAAAAAACCTCCCAGACCAAAAGGCTTTCTTCTCAAGGTAATACCATCTGTGTCTGTTTGTCATAATGCCTGGAGATGAGTCCTCTAGAGTGGCGTATGAGCCTGGCGTACCCCCAGCCCCAGTGAGTAATCTGGTAATGGGTTGTTACATGGTATGTTTATTGGGGTCTTTATTTCCCTTTATTGTCATGTATTTATTTGGGGAAAAAGCTATAGATGTATCTTCAAATCTGTGGGAAAAAGCTGTCTTCCACTTTTAAAAAATCTTATGTCAGTCTTGCACTGAAAAAAATAATTAAAGAGGAACAGCTTCCATTAATGGAGGAAATTAAAGGGATTGTTCGGCATGAAATCCAATCCTCCTTAGCTTCTTTTCCCATACCTTTTCCTCTTCTGAACCACAATCTGCGGCTAAAAGGAAATTAATTATAGAACCGTATTCAGACAATAGTAATGTTTACTTCCCATCTGTGTCCAAAGATTTCCTTGAGGAAGGGGAGTTACCAGGGGGCCCTTCAGATATTCAGGATAGAAGATATTACTTTTCATCTGAATTTACTCAAGAACTTCTTTTTGCTGTTAGAAACACCATGAATATAGAAGAAGTTCAGGAGAAATAAACTGTTCATGATGAAATGTTTACAGAGCTTAGACCAAAGGAAAAAATAGTGTTTTGCATTCATGAGAATTCAGAAGGTCTAATTCAGGATGAGTGGTTACATCCAAAGAAAAGGCTGTGTCTGTCCCAGGAAATTAAGGATAGCTTTCCTTTGAATGAGTCTAAAATCAAAAGTTAGGCAAAAAAAAATTTGATATACAGGTCGCTAAAGTGGGGAAAAAGACAACGTTTCTCTGACCCAGTAGACAGGGAAGCTGACAGCCTCCTTAAGAAAGCCTGGGAGTGCTCCTTAGCTCTCTTACAGGTTAACATTGGTTCAATTTGTGTGGCAAGGTCTATTTATAGATGGCTAGACCAACTTGAAATTCATCTCAGAGAAGATAACTCAAGGGATGGACAAAAGAAGAAATATCTTCTTTAACCCCAGTAAAGTAAAATCCTAAGACAAACAATGATACCAGGAAGGTTGGGGGTAGGTTGTTCAGGTATGCCGTACCCTGGAAAGAAATAACATCCAACCTGTACATCCTGAATTCTATAACAAACTGCTTCAAATAGAATTTTCAACCTATCCCCCCAAAAGAGTAGTGATTACTTCCATGCCATCTCCTACTCTTCTCCTGGCTGTGACTGAGGGTGTCCAGAAACTTCTGGACATGGAAGTAATTTGTCCTGTTTTCCCCTTAGAGATAAGGGAAGGTCATTATTCCCATCTGCTATGGTAAAAAACCAAGTGGGGCATACAGAATAATTAGAAATTTAAAACTATTAATAAATATATGGTTTATCGTCAATTCAAGATGGAATCGATAAAATCCACAATTTTCCTGGTAAGATCATTTCATGGCCACCATCGATCTTGAGGATGCATATTATCACATCCCTATTCATCCTCTCTACCAAAAAATTTTAAGATTTGCAGTCCAGCATTGGGGGGGGGGGGGGGAACACTTGATTTCCAGTTTCAAGCCCTCCCCTTTGGAATATCATCTGCCCCAAGGATATTTACAAAGGTGATGGCGGAATTAGTATCCTTCCTAACAAAAGAAAATCTTATGGTGGTCCCTTATCTAGACAACCTCTTAGTGGTAGCCCAGCCTTATTCTTTTCTCCAAAATCAGGTTCAGATAGCGTGTCAGACTGTACAAAAAATAGGATGGATCATAAATTAGGAAAAATGCAACATAGTATAGGTATTGCAAGATATTTCTGGGTATCCTGCTCGATTACCATCTGCAGATGTCTTTTTTACCTCCATACAAGATAGTGGCTCTAATATCCAAAGTACTCAATCTTCAAGCTCTCTCAGCATAAATATTCTCCTGGGCAGAGAGACACCTAAAATCCATTTCGGCTCTCCATCTAAAGGGATCTTCAAACTGTCAAGCGGATTTTCTGAGCAGGAAACATCTAAATCCAGGAGATTGAAGTCTAAAGACAGAAATCTTCCAGCAGGTTGTCAGATCTGGGGGACTTTAGAAGTGGACCTATTTGCCAATCATCAAAATACAAAAGTTCCTCAGTTCTTTTCACTCAACCTGAGAGAATCTTGTCTAAGGGTAGATGCCCTTTTCCACAATTGGGAGTTCATCCTGGCATATGCCTTCTCTCCAATTCCTTTACTTCCAAGCATTCTACAGAAGATAATCAGGGGAATTTGAAGATCGCTCTAAACAATCTCAAAATAGCAGATCCGATGGTGCTTCAGTTAGTTCCAGACCTTCTACATCAGGGACCGATATTTCATCCAGATCCTCAAAAACTCCAGTTAGCAGCCTGGCTTTTGAAATCTCAATTTTGAAATCAAGAGGACTGTCTGAGTCGGTTATTCAAACCTTCCAGGCCGGAAGGAAAAAAAGTTACCCATACTATCTACAATAAGGTGTGGAAGATATTACTTTCCTGGTGTAGCAGTAGTGTTCCTGATATCAACCATCTAAATATAGCAAAAATCTTAGATTTTTTGCAAACAGGTCTGGATAAGGGTCTAAAACCTAATACTCTGAAGGAACAAGTGTCAGCCCTTAGTAGTTATTTTGAATTTGACTTAGCTATCCATCGCTGGGTCAAAAGATTTATTTTTCTGGGGCCTGCAGGCTTCTCTCAAGGAAGAAGATTCTGCTTCCACAGTGGGATCTCAATGTGGTCCTTAAGGGCCTAACTCTATGCTCTTTTTGAGCCAATTGCTGATGCTAATATCAAAGAAGTGTCCAGGATATCGGCTTTCTGGTTGCCATAACATCTGTCAGGAAAGTTGATGAAATCCATGCCCTCTCTACCAGAGAACCTTTCCTAAAAATCTTAGAGGACAGAATAGTATTCTATCTTAACCCTACCTTTTTCCAAAGTGGTTTCTGATTTTCACATGTCTCAAGAGATTTTACTTCCTTTTGTCAACATCCGTCTAATAGGAGGGAAGAATCATTTAATATGTTAGATGTAAGAAGAATTATCCTTTCCTATCTTGAAGCCTCTTCCAGCTTGAGAAGGGATGCAAATCATTTTATTCAGTTTGTCAGGGTTTATCTCCCCTAAAACTCCTTAAGCTCATTCTACCAAAGCAATGTCAGTTTCTTGGGCTGATGGGGCTGATGCCTCCTTAGATCTGTAAACATTACAGATTGGACCTTTCTTACATGTCGGACCTCTCTTTGGAAGGAAGGTCCTGCAGGAGATAGTCCCTCCCTCAAAATAATTATCTGGAATTCCTCCTGTGGTGCTGTCATGGAGGGCATTTGAGAAAAATAGAATTATTACTTACCGGTAATTC
Organism: Leptodactylus fallax; assembly: GCA_947044405.1. Classification (NCBI taxonomy): domain Eukaryota; kingdom Metazoa; phylum Chordata; class Amphibia; order Anura; family Leptodactylidae; genus Leptodactylus; species Leptodactylus fallax. The sequence goes on from CAMRHE010000384.1 coordinate 1,194,863, forward strand.
GATTTCTAGTAAGCCTTCCATGACAGCACCCTGATTTCTCTCCCTTGATCTAGACTATAGATTAATAGTGGTCATTTGGAATACATTGAAGAGGGAGGAAGGGGAGGGGCTATTTAACCTCTTGTGTGCTTTTCCTGTCCCTAATAGTGGGTATAGATACAACCTTCTGTGGTCCTGTCATGGAGGGCTTACTAGAAACCAAATTACCGGTAAGTACTAATTCTATTTTTTTCACCTTTGAGTCAACAAAAGTACAGGTACATGTTCTCATAATCTCCCACATAGACTACTGCAACATCCTTCTTCCATCCTCCTAATACTCTTGGTCCTCCAGGCTACTCTCAACTTCTGTCTGGTTAATCCACCTCTCCCTTCGCTACTTCTTGACCTTTACCCTCTTCCAACCCCTTGATTCTCTATCTGCTGGTCAGATAATTTAGTTAAAAATATTAACAATGACATACAAGGCTATCCATAGCCTGTCACCAACATAAATGTCTAATCTTCCGATACCACCAATATAAAAATGTCCAGTCCTCACAAGATCTCCTTCTTTTGTGCTCCAATCACACTCCTCTCCAAGTTTTTCACATGCAAGCCATATATTCTAAAACTTGCTATCCCAACCTGTTAGGTTCTTCATGACCTTTACAACCTGAAAACCCAACTCTTTAGAAAATCTGACATACCCTAAACCTGTTACTACTACACTATCATATAAATAGCTTCCACCCATACCTATTGCCTCATTACACCATTCCCTTGTAGAGTCTCAGAGGCAGGGTCTTCTCTCTCTCTGTACCATTACCAGCCTGTTACTCATTTAGTTCATGTTTATTGTATTGGTTTTGTACTATGCTATGCACTTAAACCCTTGTTTAATATTTACAGCACTGTGAAATTAATGGTTCTTTAAGAATAATAATAATACCACACAATCTCACAATTTCTGCAGTGGGTTTCATTGTGTGTATCTGATGACAAGTTTAAAATAAAGGATTGGATAGATTGTCTTGTTGCAATACTAATGAGCAAAAGCAATTTGAAGACTAATATATTCTAGAAAATTGAGTAGGTGTGAAACATTCCCAACAATTTATCAAATAACTCAAGGCTATGACTATGACATTGGTCAGCACACAATGTTTGTTACCATAGCAACAAGTGTAGCAAATTTACTATATTTGTATCAACATGGTCCCAGGGGACTAATGTTGATGGCAAGAATTCTCTTTTCTTCTTCCCTATATTATTTCAATGTTTTATTGCAATGCCCTTCAGATATGTAAGTGACAATAGGATCAGTATTTCAAGGCTTATTTCTTTATCACTGCAATTTTCTATCATTCAATGACGGCAAACAATGCAAATGATTTTTGTCATCTTTTTGTGTAGGTGCACGTAAATGTATCAGTTTATTAACCCTTTATGTATAGTTTTAGTTCTGTTTGACTTTAATACTGTATATTATATTATTTATAGATTTAGATCTTTCTAGCTGAGTATTTATTTCTAAAATTTCTAATTTTATTTCAGTTTTTCATTTTAGTATTTGTGCATCACAGAACTTTAATGATCTGATGATTCATTTACCAATTGTGGATACCCAATTTCAGATATTTTTGAGCAACATTTTTTTTCCACAGATGCTCATCTATGTTAAAACTGCTTAGTCAATAAGACATATAGATAAAATGGTTTATATTAGATTACAAATGATGTCACTTTTATTCTTACATGAAAGAAGTAAAGTGCAATCTGTCTTTGTCTGATATAACAGCATTATTTATTTCATATATTAGATCAACCCCCACCAAATTTTCAATATACTTTTTGTTGTATAATTAGATAACCGTGACATGCCAAAGGCGGTTTATCTATTTTTCGGAATTTTCTGTAACAAAGCTATTGCATTGAAAATGTTTAGAATCCACTTCTAACTTCAAATGTTTGTTTTTAGACCAATATGGTTTTAACCTCAAAATTTTCATATTTAGTTGGTATACCCACAAATTGTTATGTCATGCAAAGCACTAGAAAATTAGACAAAAATATACCATATAAATTTATGTAAATTGGTGGTTCAACAAATTTTTTGTAAAACAGCTCAGAGTGGTGGAAAAAAATAAAAATATATACTCACCTCACCCATCAAGAGATCATTTCTGTCCTGATGCTGCCCAATAACCGACCTGTCTACTTCTGCTGTAGGATTGATGTCATGACACAGGAACACATGACTATTGCATCAGATATTGGCTGTGACCAGTAATTGGTTGCTATGATCAGTTGCTTCTGTGTTGTGACATCATCATTATAGCAGGAAGTAGAGACTGAAAACCTAGTGAGGTCACCGGGAGGGGCGTGGCTAGACTATTATATACCCAGACATGATGAGCTTACGGCGCCACTGCCATTATGCTGTCTTATTTAGAGGCTACTTTCATTTTGTTTCCCCTGACAATCCAGGGGAAACGCATCGGTATTTTATAGCTGTTTTAATAGATGTTAGTCTGCACTCTATCCATGTCTGTGGATTTACTCTAGAATAGGGAGATTGTTATGTGCCTGGACTTCCATAGTAGTGTGAGAGAAGAACGCTCTTTTAAGAGCGTGTCTATATGGGCTTAATTTACTCTTCTCCCCTTGTAGTCTGTGAGGCCAACACCAGTTATTTGTTATTTATCTATTAGTTTCTCTTTATGTGTCTCCATGTATGCACCTAATACCCTTCAGGTTTTCTATATTTAGCAGACTTATCAAAGAGTCATAGTGGGATAGAGTGTTAGACGTTGACTTTTTTAAGCGTTTGTTCTGTCCAGATATATTATACACTACTACATATTTATAGTAAATCTTAATAAAAGTTAAGTTTTATTCCTATTATTTCTTTTGAGACCTATCAATATGAATAATCCCTAGACTGAAAACCTGGCATCATCTGAATGGTAGCAGTGGAGGTTTGGTGAAGTAAATATGACTTTTTTGTCCATCGTGAGATGTTGTTAAAAATCTTTTATTCACTTAAATAGTTACTGCTGTTTGAACATACTTTGCTTAAATGACTAGTACAGGCGATTATAAGAAACTTTAAAATATATCTTATCCCCCTCCCTCTGCTAAAATGAGTTTCACTGTGAAAATCACTTCTGTATCCATCTCAAAATGAACTGCAGGTCACATTACTCAGAAGATTCAAGTATGTGAGCATTGGGATATGAGCTCAAAGAGAGGGAGATAACACAAGAAAAACAGTTTTAAGTCTGACTCTAAAGCTTTCTCTCACAGCCAGATCACTTTATTCACATTAGTACAAGTCAGTACTTCTCTATATATTTCTTGTATGTTCTTGGGACTGTTTCTGAGTGAAATAGTTTTAGAACAGATTTCTCGTCTATCTAGTGTGTGTAGTGTGTGGGAGCTAGTCTTCATCCACTACTTCAAAGAACAACTGCAAAAACCTGCAGTCATACAATGACCAGAAAATGTTATTCCTCTTGTACACACACATGATATGTATACTGAAAAGATAAATGAAACAACATGTACACTTTAACAACCATCTTAAACCTCAAATATGTTAACAAAAGGTATCATTACTCATCACAAACTGTTTCCATGACAACATACTTTATTTCTGGTAAATAAAAAATGAATGTTTTATGCTCAAAAACTTACAAATGTACTATTGGTTTTTTATACAGAGATTCAATTTTTGAGTCCACTTTCTGAGGAATGAATTCCTAAAATTTTCTCAGTGTGTAAAGTGTAAGAGAAAATATCTAATATCATCACTAAGTAATTCGATAGTTTACCTTCCCAATGTCTTAACAGAAGACTAGAAATTCTACAATAATAACACTTTGGATTCTGATATAGAGCATCTCTTGGCTTAAAGAAGCACTCTGTGAAATTTTTGTTCATTATATATCTATTCCCCCAGTTATATATATATATATATATATATATATATATACAGCTCAGCCTCCCACAGCTCAACCTACCTAACTATATACCAATAATATCTTAGCTTATTTAAGAAAATATAGAGAAAGATAATTGCACTGCTCCAAAGCAAGTAGATATAGCACCCATAGCTGCCATGTGATGATGTGCTGAGGCATCATGGGATTGAAGGCAGTTCCAAAAGAAATAGAAATTAAGCCAAATGGTATTTGATCAGTAGCTGAACAAAAGCTGGATTGCAGTGATATGAGTGCAGTATATATGATTGAAGCTTGGAGTGTGACAGACATGGGATAAAATGTTTTTGGAGTGCTTCTGTAACAGAGGTCAGGCATTCATGTGGGTTACCATTGATGGAACGGTGAAAGGGAAGGATTGATTCTTTTGTGTTTCCTAATGGGGACATAAGATCTACAGTGTATTTGACTTTACAAATAAAAACAAGATATTGAAACATATTAGTTTCTTGTAATCTGTTATTTTTCTGATTGTACTTTTTTTTTTCTGCACATGATCATTGTGGTATCTTTTCTGTACATGATTATTGTGGCATCATTTTTGTTTGAGCACTGTTAGCAATAGTCAGTGGTATATTTTAGAGCAACCAAATAGACATTAGGAAACTGGAAGTAAATTATTGGCTTCTAACAGTGAGTTTTAGAGCATGCTCTGTGACATGTGCTGCAGTCATTGCACAGGGAGAGGGAGTAAGTAAACTGTGATCATCACTTACTGTCAATGGTGGATCATGTATTGTGTGCTTCCAGCATTATAACAGAGTTATTATTGATTACTGAATATGAGATAGGTGCAAATAGTAATCTGTACAGAACAGTAAGTGTCAATGTAAAATGAGGCTCACTGGTCAGTGCGACAATGGAATTATTTTATATTATCGATGGCGACAAGAAAAATTATATTTGATTTAATAATAGGTAATTTCCTGACGATACAGTCTCTTTAACTTCCATGGACATTCCATAATAAAAAGGATACCTACATCATAGCACTATTTTTAATTCATTAATGATTCATTGCTTCTCCTTCTAGAGTAAGATAGTGTAAAGTCAGATGCTAGTAACTAGGAACATGAGTATTCTGGGCACATAGTCACCTTCCTGCATTCAAGCACATGATTTGCAGAGACACATCACAGTTTTCTCCTCAGTTTA